>OY813000.1:80595089-81795089 GCA_963681545.1 Germaria angustata | reverse complement strand
TGATGGCATCCATTTCTGTGATAATTTTTTAAAGTTGTAATGTCGGCGAATAAGAGTATTGAACAAAAAAGATTCTCTACAATTAAATCAATCGTGCCGCAGTTATTTATCTCCCCATTTAAAATTTAATATTCGTGTTTTACGCAACCCTTATCGACCCATTTGAGGAAAGCAATAATATTGGTTACACTCATCTAATAATTATTCACCATCAGTCATCATTGAAACTTCTCCAAAACCCCATAAAAGGATTAAATTTTGCTGTGGAAAAGCCATTATAAGAGCTAAAAGTTAATACAAGAGTGTGTAAAAACATTTTCGATTTAGCATTAAGGTCTCCTATGGCATATCGTACAGCAATAAATAATTGTTTGAAAACGTCATGGTCCATCACAGAATTACATGGGGAAATGCAATGGGCCTCACAGCCCAATATTTTCTGCAGGATTGTAGAAATGAAAAACATGAATGAAATAAAGAAAAACATTTTTTAATTAGGAAACACAATCACCCAAAGTGTTTACCAGAAATCGTACTCACGATCCTCAGACTGCATATGTTTCACACTATATACGAGTACTAGTTAAACTGATGTCTCTGTAAAATTTCAATATTAGAGTTACTTGTTCTGTCCCAAAGCTGAATGCCACAAGTCCATATTGGTTTGGAATTTTTTTATATAGCAAAACTTTGTTTTCTAAGCTTAAGCCAGATCTTGCTTGACCCCAGACGTTTTCTTTGCTTTCGATTGTTTACGTCTCTTAATGATATGACTTTGCCATGCTAAACGTCAATCGAGATGGAGGCCCATATATTTTAGCGCATCATTAAACCATTTAAATATACTGTGGAACAGTTGATTTTTTTGTTTTTGTTTTGAAAAGAATTGCCAGTATTTATTTTTATATGCCAATTTTGAATTAGATTTAATTCATTTTGTACCACATCACAAGCCAAGGTTGGCGAATCATTAGAAGGCAGTACAGAAGTATCATCCGCATAAGTGGCTGTAGTTACGTTACCCATTATTGGCGTATCAGCAATGAAAATCTTGTATACTCGTAGTACTGACCCAGTACACTGCGTTGATGTTGCCGAAATTGGAATACATTTCGCTAAAACTTACAAAGGAGTGCCTATTATGTAGATGTGCTTTAAGTACAAAATTGGCCCCGGAACGAATTGTTTTAGTTTATATGAGTCCATTATTCCATACTCTA
Source organism: Germaria angustata (assembly GCA_963681545.1). Classification (NCBI taxonomy): domain Eukaryota; kingdom Metazoa; phylum Arthropoda; class Insecta; order Diptera; family Tachinidae; genus Germaria; species Germaria angustata. Next base: position 81,793,869 of record OY813000.1, on the reverse strand, counting down.
TCAAAAGCTGGTTCAATGTCTAAAAATATTGCAATGTCTACAATTCAGCATCAGATATAAAACTTACAGTCCCATGGAACTGTTCTGGTGTGCCATGTTTTTGTCTTCTCCAAAACTGGTGATCGGGAATTATATGTTGTTCTTCTAAAATTGGTATTAATTTAAGTCTTAAAAAAATCGTTGATATGCTGGATTATAAGCTGATTGGCCTGTACGATTAGACTGCATTCTCAGGTTTTTGGTTGAATAGGCCGATGCATTTGACGGGGAACATCGAACATAACAAAATGTTCGATAGATTCATTACATAAATATAAACAAATATAAATAAATATAATATATATTGCGCCACGTTTTTCTCTTCTTTGCGTATGCGAATGCTAACGATACGTGCATTGCGATTAGAGGTGTCTAAAGTCCCTCTTAATGCTACTGAGTTTCGCATCCCGTACGGAATTCAAAAGTCTCATAAGAAATCCAACCAAGAAGTCCACTGACCTCCCCTCTCGCCGTGGAACAGAGGATAACATCATGGCAAAGGTCAGCCAGCCACCACCCTCTGGGAAAAAAAGGTACGAATCAAAGATTAGCAAGGTTCCTCACCACTTCACCAAATACACAGAGGGCGTTGTTTCTAGGCAACGACAGGTGGCTGCCTCATTATCCTAGACCTGCAACAGCTGACCAGTCAGTTTATTTAGCTAGAACACACAACTGATTAATGAAACTGACACAAGGAAAAAATAACAATGCGAAAGATGGAGATGCTTAAGATGGAGATGCTTTGTAGAAGTTAAATACTCCCAAGAAGGGTACTGGAGAAAAAAATATTTTAGTATGCAACTCTTGAGTGTATTGCGATAGAAAACACGTATTTCTAACAGCAAGAATGAAGGATTAAAAACACTTGCAATTGTAAGTTTCAATCTGCTTATGGACCGGCCAACCAGCTGTTTCAAGGTATTCGCGATGCTGAAGCATTTGCAGATAATCGTTATTTCGGTGCTAAAGCCAATTTTCCCTCATGTTTTCCAAGCGCAAATCGGTCATATTAAGACTGGAATATAAAGTGAGTATATAAATCTGCTGGTGTTCAATTATAAAATGCAAATTCTGATATCGCTTTGGATATGCGGAGAAAACAGCATCATTTATTCATTGCAATTTGTTTGCGTGGTCCTGGTCCTCCGAGTAGAACTGCACTTTGGCAATTTTCGAAAGGATTTGAATTTTTTATTTAGGTCCTGAAGTCTTTCACTGAATTGAAATTTTATTTCCTCGTCATATAAAAGTGACTCAGACTTTATCAAAAAATATATAAAGAAAGAACTCCCAACAAAGTTAATAAGATGCACAATTTGTGAAAAATTGGATTCGTTTTTGGACCCTATTCATTTAATAGGAAGTCATATCAAGGAAGTTATGAAAAAGCAGTACTTTAAACGTTACTTGTTTTATAGTATGTATTGTTCATATAATTCAGTTTTGTTGTTGATATTTTTGTAGACTAGATATAACTTGGAATATATTACTCCACTATGACATGTCACAGTCAAGGCAAAAGGATGCAAATTTACCTCATTTCTAAATGTTTGCATCAAAACTTTCCAATAGTCAAAATTTTTTTGTTCTTATGAGAAAATAGTAGTTTCAGTTAAAAATTTTTGTAAAATTGCTTCTTTGATGTAATGGATTTTACCAACTTTACTTTCTAAGAAATCGAAAAAATACACCAACGTATAATTTGGCAGCAAATATAATATCGTTCCTTAAAAATTACTTCAATTTTTTACTAGGTATAAATAAATATTAAAAAACACAAAAAATATTCCAAAGCATTTTTAATTTAATTAAAAATATAAGCAGTCCATGGCGATTATTGAAGCTGACTATTTTCCTAATGAACAAAACGGGATTCTGTTCTTAAATCAAACTGCCCCTAGTTCATAGCAAATTGTTCAACTTCACGCCGTTCTTAAAATTTTTCAAAAATAGTACTATAGATAGCAAAACCGCTTTACAACCCCAAACTATATATCCTTTTAAGCTGAAAAATTTTAGTTGTAAACTTTAGTTTACTCGTACTTCATTTATTAATTTATAATTTAAACCACTCCATCTGTAATGAAAGGTCAAAAAATGTCTCTCTTTTTGCTCCTTTGCGATCTTTTGTCGCATTAAGAAACTCATTGAAAACTTATTTATTTTAAACTTGTATTTAATTCAAGTTGGCTGAAGTTATTTCAAATTTATTTCTATTTATACTCGTTAAACAATAATATTTCTGCACGATTTCATAACAAAATTCTTTTATTAAGTTGCGAGTATTTCTAATAGACAATAACAAAAAGAAAACAACAACAAAAATAAAACTAAACAAAACAAAGGACTCCTTTAAGTCCCGAAATCAAGCCCAAGCACATGATTGTATTGTCTACAAAAGTTTTTTCTTTCTTTTTTTTTGGCACAATCAACATTCATGAATGTGCAATTTCTGGCAATGCGGTATTTTTCGATTGAATTATGCGACGTTAGCGCATTTACAATCAACCAAAAACTCACTCGTTTTTAAGGACTCTTTTTTAGCTTTTTTTCTCCGTATAAAATAATAAAAATAAACAAGCATCTCTTTCTACCCTGGCTTACACTACACCAGGCTCATGAGCTAGATGACATAGACATTGATAGAAAACTTTCTTTTTTATAGAACAAAAAAAGTCCTACACACATACTTTTCACAAAACAAAAGAAAGGACGTAACAAAACTTCAAAAATCCAAGCTGTGTAAGAGTTTTCTACAGGAAACTGTGGTAGAATGACAATAGGCGTACATATGCGCTTGCAGGCTGTTTGTAGGTGAGGACATCCAGGCATTTCGTTTAACTACCCAGTCAACGGATGCTGTAGGCGCCTTTTTTCCATAAGCAAACACTGTCTAACAAACATATTGGGTGTTTAACTGGTGATTGTTTGTTGCATTGCATCCGTTAAAAGTATACTATTCTGGGTAATTTCTATGTTCGAATTTGCAACAGGAGCACAAGCAAACAATCAGAGGCAGCGCCAGCAGCAGCAGCAGTAACGCAAACCTCAACACCATCATTAAAATTTGCTCTGTGCATTTTTCTTTGTCAACTTTCGAGTTTTCCTTTTCATACGAGGGATTTTTCATAAGTTCCCTAAAATTAATTAGAAATGAAGCCAACACGCCAATTTTTTTCAAAGCAGAGACAGATGTTGTCAAACATTTCTGATTCGCAACACAAGTGGCACAGTGGGTAATATTTAACACGTTATAAATTTTTTTTTACGAATTTTCATATTTGAATAAGAATTTAAATAGATCAGAAATGAGTTGTTGTCAATATTAGATTTGAATTTTTACTTCGAAATACTACAAAACCCCATAAAAAAAGAACTTCGGAAGAAACATCCAGAAATAGTGACCAGAAGGTAAAGGAAATTCGGATCCTTATTTTAAGCCGGGCTACTTACAACAAAACATTAGAGGTATTCGCGTCAACTAGTGCAACTTTGCACAATTGCGTAGTTGCACTTTTTGACGTGAACAACCTACTTCTGTTTAGTTTGTGCAAAAGTCAAATAGAAATATACATGTACATATAAACAAAGTACGTAATTGTTAAAGATTTTTTTCTTCTTTTTTCCATTTTTTTGATATTTTCTTTTTCTTGATTTTTTTTTTTTTTTGTTTTTCATGAAAGTCATATTAACGTACGCGATCTTTTTCAATTAAAAAATAAGAACGTTAAAATGGCTGTTCTGCGTTGCTATTTTATTTAGAGTTCATTTTTTGAGTACTTTTTGACTATTTTGTGGAATATGGCGATGCTATAAAAAGTTGTTCTGCTTTGCATATTTTACTCTGATAATCTTGCACTTGCTTAAGCACTGACAATCTTGCATCGTTAGTGCAAAATAATTTTCTATATGGTTGTTGTAATGATTTTAGAAAAAGTTTCAACTTTGCATTTCCGCACCGCCAAATTATTTGACGTGAATCCTTCTATTATTTCTTTTCAGTTCTATTCACTGGATTGGAGGTGATGGTTACAATGTTAAGAAAAAATTTTTTTTGTGGAAATTGTGCAATATTTTATACATTGTGATGTATATATATGATTATCATCCTTATTGAATAGAAAATTTATTCACGTAATATTATTTTTTTGTGGATCTTTACCAGAGTTTTCAGAATTATTATTTCCCTTATTGTCGTGTCAAGCGAACAGCAGGAAAATGGCGACTCTAGGAAGCATTAAACATTTTTTAATGTACGAGTACTTGATTATAAATTTACATTTAATTATCTGAGACAGTTAAAAGAAATTAAATTTAGCAGTTGAAAAAAACATTGTTAAAAATCGTGAATTGGACTAGGTTCATTAGAAAGACGAGATGTTAGAATGGGCACCAGATCCATATCAATTATTGAGCAGAAAAAATCCTCCAAAGACTAAAAAGGAAAATGATAAATTCAAGAAATGTAAATTGTTTCTAATCTGACCTAACCAGTAGCGCGACTCTGTAACTTGATTTAAGGAGCACTAAGTCGTTAAGAAAATTTACAATTCAGTAAAACTTTTGAGGAAAGCACTGGCGCTACTTTAAGTAAATAATGTTTGTGGTGTTACACTTACGGAAAATATCAGATGTTTACTCGAAGCGCTTCTTCTTTTGCCAATACCGTAAAAATATAAAAGCACATTTGTATATTTAACACAATTTTTATTATTTTGCTTTTATTGGTCTTAATAAAAGAAATTGATTAAAAAACATTGTCATAGACTATTTGGCAGAAACGAATTCTGTTGTTTTTTATTTCAAAAAGATGTTATTTTAATCATATCAAATCGTTAAAAGTTACTGAGTAGCGGTAAGATGCGGTCAGATGGTATTAGATGCGATCAGGTGCGACTAAATTCGAAAAGATGCATTCAGTTGCCATTAGATTTAAGATGGTATGATCAAATGTGATCAGGAGCGATCAGTTGCACATTTCAAAAAATTTCAGCCCCGAAAGCAATTTTTGTTCCAAGATAATAACAATCCAATTCGCAAGTCTTCTTGATGCTTGCGGTATAATGCGCATCCTCCACGTTGAGGTTGCAATTATAGTATTTTCAAAGCCTTCAAACGCAATCCGGCTCGAGGATCCCTTGCCTAATATATATTAGTAATACCATAACCGGGCTTGGAGGCTCTTAATAGATATTAGCGCTACACGCTGCGTTAACATTTAACGTCCACGTGAGTGGAAAGTTGCTGCAAAATTTCTCAATCAGTTCCTTAACAATTCAACTGAAGACACAAAGAAAATAATTTTCATTATTATAGTTCCATAAGGTTTGGTTTCATTTCTTTGAACAGGGCCAACAGGTTCGATTTACGGTTGTATATTTGTTCCAATCTCTACACCGTCAAATAAAATGCTCTCAGTTATCAAACAAACTGTTTGCTGCAGCCACAGCCTCAACAGCTGTTGTTTCTATTTAGCTTTTTCATGTTCTAGAGGGCATAATGCTACATCACAACGTCATTTACTTATCTTGGAGCAGAGGCAAACACAGCATTTTTTTTTGTAACCAAAAGCGCGAATGCGAGCCTACGGTTGAGCCCACTGGAATCATTCAAACGCAAAACGCCGTTGTCCTTCTCCATTTTCCTTCCTGGTGGCGTTGCTGTTACTCTTGTTTGTTTTGTTGATGTGATACGATGTGACTGACATCTTTTTTCGTCGGCAGTTTGTTTTGGCGTAGAAACTGCTGCCTTGCCAGAAGTGTTTTTGCCGGAATGGTTGCTTGCCTGCTGCCTGACAGTTGTTTTTGTTGGAACAGTATTTTTCCTTTCTTTTTACAGCGTGGCTCTGTGTGTGTGTGCCTCTTTATTTATTCTTTGGCTCACATGCAACGTCAACTTTTTTCCACTTCATTGGAATTTCAACTATTCCCAATTGTCTGGTTTTATGATTGTTCTCTCGCAGAAGGATGTGTGCATACGTATGGCCTTGTGCGTATGTGTGTTTGTTTGTTTATTTGTATACGTTTGTATGATTGTGGAAAAAAATATTTTTTGTTTCCTTGTGTTCATTTTATTGTATTTTTACTTTCGAATTAAATTTCGCTTTCGTTTGTAATTTTCTTGATTTTAAAAGAAAATGAAGAAAAGTTTGCTTTTGGTTCCTTGTTAAAAAAAAACAATTTGTTAAATGAGTAAATGATGGTTTAATGCATACGTACAAAATTTTCATCCAGGAAACGGAGACTTGATACTACACTTGCACATCCTTCAAGGAATCTGAAGTTTGAAGTTTTCCATAAAATATAAATACTATAGAATATTTCCATTGAAATGCAGTATAAATGAATTTTTCAGCCTGTTCTCGTACAGTTTTAATTTCTATTTTTTTTGAATATCGAGCCGAGCACGAGTACATTCTGTTTGTTTAGTTCAAGTTTTTTACAAGTTCTTTTGTGCTCTAATGAAATACTTGTGCTTTGTGGCGTATGTTTGTAAATAATTTAAATAAAGGAAAGTTTTTCAACTATTCTTTGCTAATTTATCTAAATTGGAAAAACTACTTTAAGTTTTTGCAGAAAAAATTTTATGAAAAAGGCTTTGAATGAATAAGCAACGAGATTTTTTACACAAAACATCTGTAAGAGATTAATTTTATGGGATTATTAGATACGTTCGAATCCTTGGATCATCTGCAAAAGTTTTAAAGAACTGCTTTCACAAAAGCGATTAATATAAATATGAAGCCAGTGAATAATTTTTGAAGAAAAAATGTTCAACAGAAATATTTTTTATGTAAAAATAATTCTTCAATTCTTCAAAGAATTCTAACAACACTAATTTTTATCTAAAAAAAATTCTTTAGTGAAACCTCTTTCTAATAAATTATCAGTAATGAAAATTTTTTAAACGAAATTCACTAAAATCATATTTCATACAGAAAAGTTTAATAAATCTTTCTACATAAGATAAAATTAGTGTAAATTTTCTTTCAGAAATATATTATTGGTGTTTTTATTTGTTAAAATTTTTCTATAAAAAAATTTCATCGACTAGAACTTTTCTATAGAAAAATTCAACTAGAAAATTTCTTTAATAAGAAATTTTTATTAATAAAATTTTATCGCTGAAAATTTTGCTACAGAAAACTTTTAATACAGAATGTTTTCTATAAGAAATTTCACCAAAGAGAAATTTTTCTGAAGAAAAATTTAATTTTATGTCTTTCTAAAGAATGAGAGCTTCCAGTGGACATATTTTTTTTATTTTTATCACTGATAATTTGCCCACAGAAAAAATTTATCGATAAATTTAACCAGAGACAGTTTTCCTATGAAGAACTCTCTCAGTAATAATTTTTTATATTAGTTTTTATAAAAATATTCCATATTTCATAAGAAAAATATTATTACTAATAATTTTCGTCGAAAAATTAAAATTATTCTGTTACTTCGCTAATGAAAATTTTACAAGACTCAATTTCCCTGTAGTTACCTTCTAGTATTTCTTGTATAAAAATACTACTAGTGTTTTCCAACAACAAAAAAAAAACTATCAGCAATAATTTATTCCGGTGGAAAAAAACTCATAAAGTTTTAAAGCAAAATTTACTATATCATTGATATAGTATTCATTCATTATAAAACGATGATGATGTGAATATATTTCTATCGAAAATTTTTTCAAACATATTTTTCGAAAAAAGAAATTTTTTCTCAAGATTAAATTTGTTGCAGAAAATTTAGCAGTGAAAATTTTTATGTAGCAAAATTTTACTAGTAAATGCTTTTCATCAGTGGTGATTTCTCTATGTGAAACTTTAATATTCATATTACATTTTCCTTAAAAAATAACAAACTTTGTTAACAAATATAAAATTTTTCTATAGAATCTCTATTAGTGAAAATTGTATTAGTTACTTTATTTTATAAAAAGTTTTTCGGTCTTAACCGTGATAATTTTTCTAATGAAGGATTTTATTAATAACAGTTTTTACAATAAAGATTTATCAGCTGTTATTTTTCTATGGGAAGATTTTAGTATAGAAAAATTTTTTAATTTGGAAATTATTATAAACATTTTTTTTTAGTCATAATTGTTGTAGAAAAAAGTTTTTTCGTTGATAAATTTGCTTTAAAATTATTTTAATAATAATACCCTTTCTAAAGAAAATTGTTATTGTTTAATATAATTTTTCTATGGCCCATTTTCTTAACCAAAAATAAACTTAAAGTTACTATGTCAAAGTTAGATGAATATTGAAATAAAAGTCAAGAAGCAAAATAGAATTTTAACAAAATTAATGTCTTAATCACCATCAGGATGCAGCCTGATAACTTGGAACCTCCCATATTGGGAGGGTAAAAAGTATTGTCCACTTATAAGGTCGGCTATAAATGAAATGGCACCCTAATGGTGACAAAAGGCAATTTAGCACTTAAGAATTTAGTCAATGACAAGTCGAGGAAGCTTCAGTGACGTAAGGTGAGAAGCATATGACTTGTATTTGTAAAGACAAGGCGCTCAGATGTCAGACTGCATCATAATTCAACAGGATCATAATTTTTTAGTTGATAATATTGCAGTATTAATCATTATTTCATTCTAAACAAGAAAATCTTGTGCAATACATTCATATACAATTTTTTAAATCTATTCTCTTGAGAGAGAGTTGTGTGTAAATTAAAAATTTTAACTCCTCAAGGATTATTTATAAAGGTCTATGTATCTCTACAACAAAATGTCCACATTACCTAATGAACCTGGCAAACTCTGAAAAATTTCATTTATATTTTTTATATGGAGTTTGACAATGTCAGTATTATGCCCGCGTGCTCAGCGAGAGCCCTGGAGCTAATTTTCTGTGAAAATTGTTTTTTGAGTTTTGACATTGCTTGACCTATTGAGCCTCACACTCTTTTACTCACGTTAGAAATGACAACTACATTTAATATACGAGTATGTGTGTGTACTTCTTTGTTCTGTGTGAACACGTACCGATAGTTTAGAGATTTTATTTTATATATAATTTTAAAAGAACTTTGCTACAAATCAGGTACTTATCTGATATGGTATTCCAGAAATACGCCCTTTAATTTAGAGTCTTTTACACGGAAGATATACGAATATATAAATAAAAAAATAATAAGATTCTGTACAGATGAGATCTATAGATCATATTATACGAAATTATAGTAATAAATGTTATATCAAGCAAGAATTTGGTTTCTTGATCCCAGTACCATTAGTAGCCAAAGTTTCTGGAAAGAGACTTGGATTTATTATCAACTTTCTGATTTTGTGGGAATTAGAATTTTTCTATAATAAAATGTTAATCCATATTAATATTTCTAATGGAAAATCTTTTATAGTAAACTTTTTTATTGATAAATTCCATCAGCGATATTTATATTATAATATATGTATATCCAAACTATCATTAGCAGCGAGTGTTTTTGTAAAAAAAATTTTGCGAAAATAATTTTTATTACACTTTTTTTAGCAGTTATAGATTTTCGTGAAAAGTTTTCTATGAAAAATTTTAGATGGATTTATTCATGAATTGTTTTCGATTTGTATTTTTTTCTATTTATAAATTTTATTATTCTATGTGAATGTATTTACAATAACGTAAAATTTATTATTAAAAAGTTTTTTTCAAAATTTAATTATCGATGCCAAATGCCTTTAAAAATTCTCCTCTTTAATCTCTTGAAGCTGTTTTCATAAATTGTTGTGATTTAACACCATCTACCAAAAAAATCACTTAACGAAATACAAATAATTTAATTAAAAAAACTTCTATAGACGAGTAAAAAAGGATGTTGTTGTAAAAGGAAAGAAATTCAAAGAAAATGCAAATTGAAAAATAAAAAAAGCACAAAAAGAGAAAAGAAAAAATTAAACCATAAAAATATTTTTTTATATTTTCCACAATCGCTCCTTGTTTTTCTTTTCAGCAGATAAAAATCTTAAATGACATTAAGAAAAGCAACAGAAAAGGGTTGTGGCATGAAAGCCTCAAATACGAGTAGGGTGTTGCATATTCATTAAAAAACAAAGTGTGAAAATGTTACTTCGGAAAACGTGCGAAATGCGAAAAACGATCGTTACAATTGTATGTTATGAAATTGTTTTTTTGCAACATTCCAGCATAACAACAATAAAATAGGACAATAGCGGCAGGGATAAAAGATAATATTATGAAAAAATTTGTATAATAAAATAATAAAAATAATGGTCACATGAATGCCAAGTACCCAGTAGGGAATTTAATAAATTACTTATTTGGATCCAAGTCATAACAAGGCTACAGTAAAAATGAACTGGAAGAATTTTTTCTTCTTATCACGAACCGAACAAATAATTCCTTGGAACATTGGAAAACTGATATAATTCTTTAGTGTCATCTATAGAAGCCATCATAACCAATAAGAGAAGAAAACTTTTCCAAACTTATAGTTTGTGCTTGAATTTTCTCTTAAAGATAGAAGTAGAACAAGGAAAGCTCGTACTCAGCTGTAATACAATTGGCCCTCCCTTTGGAGGGTTTAAACTTCAAAGGAAAGTCTGTAGCACCACAAACGCATCGAAAGTATGCATTTCCTCTACCAATCTTTTTATGGTCAGCTGGCCATGGATTCCTAAATACTCATGAGGCAAAATACTATTTTCGGCAATTTTCCTCTATTGTTTAGCAAAAAAAGAGCTTTCCTACTGGGCTTTAAATAAAGCAAGAAAGCAAATTAAAAAAAAAACAAAATAAATTCATGCAATTCGTATTTTCTTCCAAAGGACGAAGATGAAAGAGAGTGGCATGAGTTGAGCGAAAATTTTTATGATTCCTTGGTACATCATCCTCATCCCCTTTCAAATTGGCTCTGATGCCGTAAACAAAGAAAACAGTAACAGTAACAATTTAATGCTGTAACTGTTAAAGAACAAGTGAGTTAAAGCGACTTGGGAGCCACGGATGTATTAAAGTTTTAAGCGGGTTAGTTTTTGTGTTGATTATGTGTTTTATATTATTATTTTTTGTATTCTTTATTTTATGTGCAGTAATGTTGTTGCTACTTGTTGTTGCCACAATTGTTATTATCGTTTACATTTTTTCCTCTTCTTGTTTCGCAAGGGCCGCTTTTTCATTATAAACTCTACCATTCAATTTAATTTTCAACTTTTCTCCGCAATATTTTTTTTATTTTGCTTTTCACTGCTTGTCAAAGCTTTAAAGAATACATACATATTTTTAAATATATACATACATAAGTATGTATGTATGTAAACAAATATATATTTTTATTATATTTCGCGTACAATGAGGAAATATTTATGCACATACATACATACATCAATATGTAATTTCATCAATTCCACAAAAATTGTGGTGTAAATTAAGAACTAAAATAATCATCCCTCTTGAAAAGAACTGAAAAAGCTTCAAAGCATTTACCACGACATGGTGAAAACTTTTGCTCAATTAGATATGAATGTACCAATATTTATAAAAAAGAAAAAAATAAATCGATCCTTAACCGCGAAAAAAACCTAAGCGACAAAATCATAATTTTACGCGAGAAGCTTTTTTTATTAAACGCTTTTGCATTAACTTTTGGGGCTACTGTGAGCTTCTGATTCCACTTTGAAATGTTAAAAAATTTCAGAATTATTTTTTATGATGCCGAATTATCGATTGCAAATAAAAAGTCAAAATGAAATATTATATCGGTTGCATTCTCCTACTCGCTTGTTGAAACAATGTCATAACTCAAAAAATTTGTTTTAGTTGAAACAGGTTCGAAATTAAAAAAAAAAAAAATAATAATAAATAAATAATCGTCTCCCAAAAGGTGACCAAAGAAAATATTTTAACATAAAATACGGTATGACGATTAATCTGGTATTATTCACTTATAAGAATCTTACGACGTTGTGTGAATAAATTACCATTATGCGCATTGAATACCCCAATAGACCAGTAGCCAGTATACAGGACTAGTAGTAAAAAGGTTGTAATTTTCATACCGGACAAAAATTTTTCTATCCAAACGTTCCGAATGAATAAATTGTTCGCAAGAAATATTCTCAATAACAAATCTGCTCTACAAAAAAAGTGGAAAGAAAATTTGTCGTTCTGAAAATACCTGGAGGTAGTCCAGCAGCGGAAATTCGATCATAATTTTATTTATAACGGCCAAGTACGATATCTTTCAAAACCATTCCCGAATATTTGCTTGGTGCATTACGTCTGCTTCAAACGCTTATAATTCGCCGATTTTAACAAAACGTACCTTCTGCAATGAAGCTCGTTAAAAGCTATTAAATGAAAAGAAGAATGAAATTCGATGGACGAACGGAACAGTCACAACTCTTTTAAATTCTTTCGTGCCAGCTTTTTATAGAATATATTTGTATATAATGGGTAAATTTTTAACCGTTTCGGTTTTGAATATTAAAAAAACATAGAAAATTTTCACAGGTGAATGAAATTATCAGAAAAGAGCTCTAATTTTTGTTCTAGTTTAGTTTTGTTTCAGTATTTTAATTTTGTTGATTTAAGTTTTTTTATTCAATGTAAGATTTTAATGACATTTAAATGAAATTTGTTGCACAAACTGAAAGGAGTCCTTGCAACAATGGCAATAGAATTAAAATAAAGCAACAATAGAAACAGTCGTTCATTTAATTTACGGATAAACAAATAAAAGTGAAATTCGTTACAATTAAGAATTGTATACTAAATATTTATAACATTTTAGATTGTAGTTCTTTTCTGGAGCTTTTCCCTTTGAATAGTTATGTTTCAGTTTTTTTTTTGGCCTCAAGTGTGCCTTTGGTTTACAATTAACAAATTTAATTTAGTTGTTTTCTGCTCTTCTCTTTCATTTTTCTTTTTTACGAACACAACACAAAATAATTGAGTGCATTAAGCCAAGCATGGCAACATTTTTAACCCAATTTTTGTTTCTTTTGTACTTTTGTTTTGTTTTGCCACAAACACAAAAAAGGAAAAACGTTACTGAAATAACAAAAGTAGCAAAGAGAGCCTTTTAAGGAAGGAAACGGAAAAAGCTAAATATTAGTTAAGGGTACTAGCCTTTATAGGGTGGAATAGGTTGGGTAACAATACCAGTTTCATCGGACTTACTTAGACCGTTTTGTTAGTTGTGATACTTCCGTAGGATAAATTGAAATTTTTAATAAGGCTGGTAGAGAGGTTTTGCCCTTCCCGACCAACTTCAAACACGGCAACAATTATCTGGCAGTTCATCAAAAATGTGTATGGTCCTTGATCGGCTGACCTAATCCACCCAGCGATCCATTACACCCTCATGTAATTTATTTTTCGGTAAAAATGGGATATTTTGTTGATCAATTAAAAAAATTTAGTTGACGCTCTTATTAAAAAAAGTTTAATTCCCGTACAAGAATAACATTAAAAGTAGACTTTAAAAAAGTCGCCATCAAATTTATTTAAAAAAAAAAACTAAAACTTTAAAAGTTAAAAAAAAAACATGAAATAACTTTTGTTTATAATTTTTTTCTTAATATGTTGCAAGCTAAAGATTAAATTTATGATTTATGTATATTCACACCCAAAATAGTTTCCTAAAACTTTTTAAATATTGTCTTAAAAGCCTTCCATCCTTTTGCATTTATCGTCCTGCTACGTTATTTATTTAAATAAAATTTTTTAAAAAAGTTCAGTTCGCATGAATAACAAAATTGTTTGAAGGACAATTTGTGATGGAAATGAAAAGTGAAATTAAATTACTTTTACAAGAACAAAATTTGCCAGAAATCTATTTACAGATAAAATTTTTGTGTAAAAGTTTTATTCGAAGTGAAAATTTTTTAAAAAAATATTACGGCAGATGCAATTTTTCTATAAAGAAGCTTTAATTTACGAGAAGTTTATTATAGAAAATATGCCCGACCCAAGTTTTTGAGCGCCTTCGTAGACTAGTAGCTAGTGTACTAGACTGGTAGTCCGAAGGTCGCAGGTTCGACTCCTGCCGCAGACTCCGGGTGTCTCTGCAGATAAGCCAAGTAGCTTCGCAGTTTGTGTTTGTTAATTAATTAATAAATATAAAATACACCGTAGGTACACCAAAATCAAATATTTGCCAAAATCAAATATTTGGAACGAGAAACAATGTCCTTTTCCTAACGCCGAGATATGATTTTTCCCCTTTTTGTATGTTGTTGCACTGCATCGGCATGGGAAATCTTGTGGCGATTATATTTTTGGTAAAAAATTTTTTCAATATCTTCTATCTATATATATAAAAGAAAGTGATGTTAGTTACTACGCTTATAACTCAAGAACGCCTGGACCGATTTCGATGATGAGTACCAATTCGGTTAGGTCTCCACCCAAACAAGGAGAATACCCAAGAAAATTCCGGAAATCTTTCCGAAAAAAAATTGTGAAGAAAATTAATTTCCCCGTATATTTTGTATAGAGCGATTTTACAACGCCATCTTAACTCAAGAACCCATAAAAACGAACATAATTTCACATGCTGGTTCCGGTATTGCCAGTAGATGGCGTTGTGTGCATCAACTTTTTTACAACGCCATCTTAACTCAAGAACCCATTAAAACGAACATAACTCAAGAATGTTCGTGGCCCGACATCATTTGAATCTCTTGGTGTAGTGTTGCCAATATTTCGCGCAGTATGTCAGGAGCTTAATCTGCTAGAAAACGATACGCATTGGGACACGACAATCGCTGAAGCAACTGTTTCCGCATCTTCAAGTCAGATACGCACATTGTTTTTAATCATTATTTCTACATGTTTTCCATCGAATCCACGTGAAATCTGGGAGAAGTACAAGGATGACATGTCAGAAGACATTTTGCATCGAGTTCGTGTCCATTCAGGAAATCCCCGTCTTGAGATGAATGAAGAGATGCACAACCAGGCTTTGGTTTTGATAGAAGACATGTGTTACCTAATGTGCAGCAGTTTGTTACTGACATACCTAAATTGGCGCGTCAAGCGTTGTCTGGCTGTCAAAAGTTTTCATGCCCATACATTTTGTATGGAGCATACCGAAATAACGCGGCGTCAACGCTTTGCTATTGGAAAATCCAATTTTGACAACGCGTTAGGAAGTGAAGTTGACTGCAGAAGTACTATTGTTTTTTTTTAATGTGTCATTAATTTTTACAACCAAAATTCGCTTTAAAAGTTACCAAATGAGTAAAAAAAATCTTTTAACTCTTCTAAATAACTAATTTTTTCAAATTTTATTTATTTTATTTTAATTTTAATTTAAATAACAAGTTTTTAATAACAAAATCACAAACAACAATGTCGTCCGGCAACCTGTTAAAATAATCAGGGTTGTTTTATTTGTTTGTTCGATAACCCTGTTTTAATCGTTTTGACATAACGTTGACGCTTTTATTTAGGTATGGCATTTCAGATTTAAAGCTCGGCGTAAAAAAACGTTGCGCTTGACGCTTTTATTTAGGTATGGCAGTTAGTCAGGTTAGGAATGACATCGCCTGATCGTGGAATAAACGATGCATTCGAACGAGAATTGCAGCATGAGCATGAATACGACACAAATGCATTAAGCCAATTTGTTCGAATGAATGTACCTTTGTTGAATCCCCAACAAAAAGAAGTATACGATACGGTGATGAAGGCAATTGATGATAGAAATGGCGGCATGATTTTCTTCGATGCGCCTGGTGGCAATGGCAAGACATTCCTCATAGCATTGATTTTGGCTACAGTTCGTGCAAGATCGGAAATTGCTGTAGCAGTGGCTTCTTCCAAAATAGGAGCTACGCTGCTGGAAGGTTGCCGAACCGCTCATTCTGCATTAAAATTGCGATTAAACCTTCAAGCGATTGAATAACCCACATGTAACATAGCGAAACATTCAGCAATGGCCAAAGTTTTGGTAGCAAGCAAAATTTTTATCTGGTTCGAATGCACAATGTCGCATAATCGTGCGTTAGAAGCTCTGAATCGCACTATGAAAGATCTGAGTAATGACGCAATATGTTTTGGGGGTGCGTTGATTTTACTCTCAGGCGATTTCCGGCAAACACTACCAGCAATACCACGATCGACTGCTGCCGATGAGATCAATGATTGCCTCAAATCATCACCATTGTGGCGTTATGTGAAGAAACTTCAGCTGACGACAAACATGCGAGTTGCATTGCTAAACGATCCATCTGTCGAAGTGTTCTCCAATCAACTGCTAACTATCGGTAATGGTCGTCTTCCTGTCGAATCATCAAATGGATTGATTTCATTCCCGTCAAATTTTTGCAATTTTGTCTCAACGAAAGAGAAGCTTATCACAAGGATGTGCATCACTTAAACTCCATAATTCAAAATCAAATTGTTGGGTTACTGCATTCGTTCAAATCTATCGACTGTGTAACAAACGAAGACGAAGCAACCAACTACCTAAATGAGTTCTTGAATTCATTGGATGTGCCTGGCTTGCCGCCGCACAATTTACAATTGAAGGTTGGTTCAGTCGTTATGATGCTTCGCAATCTTAACCAACCAAAACTATGCAACGGAACGCGTTTAGCGGTCACAAAATTCATGAGCAATGTGATTCACGCGAGACTACTAAAAGGAAAATTCAAAGGTGAGGAAGTTCTCATTCCGAGAATTACAATGATCCCAACTGATATGCCATTCGAGTTTAAGCGAATACAATTTCCAATTCGTCTCGCATTCGCCATGACAATTAATAAATCACAAGGCCAATCAATGAGTGTTTGTGGCCTGAATCTGGAAAATGACCGTTTTTCACACGGACAACTGTATGTCGCATGTTCCCGTGTCGGAAAACCTTCTGCATTGATCGTTTTCGCACCTGACAATAAAAACAAAAAATATCGTTTATCACAGAGTGCTTCAATGAGGGGAAATACAATTCAATAAATGAAAAAATAATTTCATACAAGTAAGTACACATAAAGTACTGGCGACGAGAAGTATCAGTTTAAAGCCGGATTTTATTATTATTTTAGGTTCGTGGCAAATGAGTTGTTAAGAGCAAGAAAGCAGAGATATATGTATAGTACTGACGCAGAGAGATATCAAGTTATATCTGCATTTTTCATATCAGATTCATTGGTGAAGTGGTATGATCAATGTATGTTTTAGTCCTAAATACATACATATACGTACATCTATAGTACAGATCATGGGACATTTTTAGGCAAAACAACGTTTGCCGGGTCAGCTAGTTTTTATATAAAATACGAGTATTGCGAGGAATATTTGTTAAATTCGTTATTCGAGATCTTCTTCAATATAATTATTTAAAAAATGCACAATGCATTTCGTTTATTACAAGGAATATTTTTGGAAAACATTTGAACTTCGATGTGTCCTTTTGGACCCCTTCGTAACAAGGGGAGAAAACTTCCCTAAAACATATAAAATAATTGTCAGAAAACTATACCGTAAGTCCTTGAATATAACAATATCAATATTCGTCTTAATCACCAAAAATAAGTCAGAACTTAAAATGGGCTTAAGGACTAATTTCGTATTTATTCATAATTGGTCCTAAAAATTTCCCAAAAATCGCGGATAAGTTTGTACGAGAAATATGTTTGGTGTTGTTATTCTACTATTAAAGTGATCTTCAGTATTTAGAAAGGAAAATATTTATTGATTATATATGCCTTTTAGGTCTAGGTAATTATATTTTGTTATCAAGCAATTAACGGCAGGCTCAAACAAATAATGACGTTTCAATTTCTTACACTAATATTTCCGACTAATTTTTGGACGGACATAGACACAAAATAATGCAATGAAAACAAATTTGATTAAAAAGTCTTAAAACTTGAATTAATTTTACTTTACAGTTGCCTAATAGAAAAAACACTATCAAAATTTTTGTAACTATTACGACTAATGCCCTTTATCTAAATTATTCGTACCACTCAAACATTTTTTCTGTAGGAGAATTGCCACTTAAGCTTTCCTCATAAAGGGATTATCAAAATTTGCATTTGCACTGATAAAAAATTTCCATTGAAAAATTTTAGATAAAAAATCTTTCCGTGGAAATATAACATCTGCTAAAATTATTTTTGAAATCTAGAAAAATTACTTCAGGCAACAAATTTTAATGACAAAATTATCACTATAAAAAGATTTTTACCACTCGCAAAAACAACAAACACTGAAAAAAATTCATAAAAAAACTGTTCAATACAAAATTTTTCATGGAAGAATTATGAATTGTAATACCAGGGGGTTACTCTCTATTGCGATGCGTTAGCTAGTTCGATGCGTTTGACTTTTTTGTTAGCGCAAGATATTTAGTTTTAACGAAGGATTTTAACATACGCTTTTGTATTACAGAGTAGACTGATGCCAGATTTGCGAAAGTGAAAAAATTTGATGCGAAAGGAAAATCCGTAAACGCGACAAAGGGTAGCAATTATCCGATTAGATACCATTTTTCTTACGCATCGCAATAGAGAGTAACCTCCCAGTACTTTCCTATTAAAAACAATTCACCAATAAAATTAACCCGTTGAATGTTTTTCTTAGAAAATTCGTTATCGCTGAAATTCTATTTGTAATAATTGAATAAAATTCTTCTAATAAAAAAATTTTTTTATAAATTTTTTGTACAGAATATTTACATCTGATCATATTTTTTATGAAAATATGGTCACTGATTAAATTTTAATTAAAAAAGCATCTATCGTTAAAGGAAGATTACATTAGAAAACTGAATTTTTCAACAGGATAATTCTCAATATTTATAAAATTTTCCATAGAATTTTCCCATATAAAATTGTTTTCACAGTAAAACAACCAATAGTGAAAATCACATAAATAGGATACGAGTAAATCATTATTTATAATAATTTAACAAATTATTATTAACTTTAATAGTTGAATAAAAATTTTCTATAGAAAAATTATGATTTTTTTTAAGATTAAATTAGAAAAATTCCCGGATCAGTTTTTTTTATCAGCAAAGTACTTGGCTGAAAATCTTTGTTTGTCAGAAAAATTATTGGTGATGAATTTTAAGCTTTTAGTGATGAAAAATTTGCTCCATAACAAAATTTACACTGAACAAATTTTTTAAATTATAATTATAATTATAATTTTATTTGCCAAAATTTTTGAATAGAAAACTTGGTACAGATATGGAGAATTTATTATTAATAAAATATTCCCTATGAAAATCCAATTTAGTTTAATTTGTTTTTTCTCTAGAAAAAATATATTTTTACTGATAACAACTTTCAAACACATGTTATCAATAGAAAAATTTACATAGAACAAATTTTTGTCATAGAAACTATTTTTCATAGATAAATTTTTAATTTTTAATGATATTTTTATATTAAAAATTTATCACCAACTAAATTTTTCTATCAACAATTTTTATTTGTAAAATTTTGGGACAACTTTGCATAATTTCCGATAAAATACATATTTCATACTACAGTATGATCTCGATAATCCAGACAGTTATTGGAACAAAAACAATTTTATATATACTCGTATTTAGAGAACGTTCAAAAAACTTTTTTTCATTTACTACGTGTATACAAAAAATTTTATTTCACTTGGAATGTTCTTTCATTATTAAACGTATAGCCTGTATTTTCATCTGATGAAATTTATTCTAAAATTTTTCTTCACGAAATATCTTTAATTTTAATTTTAATTTAATTTCAATTTTAAATATGTCTCTAGTAGGAAAAACTTACTCTTCGGTATATTTGCGACAGACAATGAGAACGGATAACCAAGCAAAGTCAGCGGTTTTTATCTTAAGGATATCTTCAACATGATGGAATTATAACGTTCACAATGTTTTTCAATATACCGACAAGGAAATTCATTGTTTACGTGCTTTAACAGTGGTGCTTCCTTGTCTGAGCTCCGTTCTTCATATTACAATTTTTCTCCAAAAATCTTTTAAGAACAACTAAATCTACGAGATTTAAAAAAGGAGACGTTTTTGAAGAAAAAGATTTTAACGTATGCATTATATTTTTGGCGGCTGATAATCCTAGTGACAGGAATTCTTTAATATAATTAATTTTTAGAAAATGAATCGCATCTTAATCCGTAAATGTTATTAAAGTTATTGTAGAGAATAGGATGCAAATGCCTTTGGCCAAGAAAACTCTCTTCTGTAAAGAAACTTTAAAAATCATTTTGATCCTTCAAGCTGAAACTTGCATTCACCAGTTACATTGCATCCAGCCACGAAAGGCCCTTTCCTTACTAATTTTACGTACAGGTAAAGCTCCATCTTTCTAGTAGTACTTTTCGAATCATACATTGGAACAAAAGTTATGCGCCATTGTTGCTTGAAGTATTTGAATAAACGGCTGGACTGTAGAAAGATCGCTGGAAAGTTTATCTCCAAGTATTTTTTGATTTTTAGAAAAATATTTAGAAATATTGCTATAAATGAAAATTTTAATAATTCTTGAAAGAGATTATTGAAAAGTTTATCAGAAAAGTTAGTGTCCGGATTACTGGGGTACAAAATAAGAACACTGTCTGAATTAAAGGGACCAATTGAAGTGTCCGAATTCATTACTAATAAAAGATTAAAGAAAGACGTTATTTTTAATAAATTTTTTTATAATATCGATAACTGGTGATTTTTTTCCTTAGAATATCGATCAGAGACGATATTTGAAGGTCTTATGAAAATTTTCACACGTAAAATGTTTCTATAAAAAAAAACCCCGTCTAATGAAACTTGTTTATGAAAGAATTATCCCCGATGAAGCTTTTTATGGAAAATTTATGACACATGAAATTGGTCTCGAAGTTTCTTCGGCCCAAAAACTAATTTTGAAATTTGAAAAATTTTGAGTTTTATTAAATTTGGTACATATTCATACTGCTCTTGCGTTATAGCTCTGCGGAATTGGAAATATCAGAAATTTTTGAGGAAAATTTTACATACTCTATAACTGTGGAAACAGTCATGGAATTGAAAAGCGTCTTCTATTTAAAAGGCTTATTTAGTTGATCGTACTTTTCGTTATAAGGACCTTTGAGGTTCGAAAGTATTCTCTATTATCAAATATCCAGAAAAAAGTTTTCTTGACTTTAAATGAGGCCCTGTGCACCTGAAAGGAAATTTCAAATCGGTCTTTCTATGGGTTTAAATGTTATGACTGTCTTTTTATTAGATATAGAATATAGAAATTTTTTCATATAAAATGCTTTATTCAATATTTTGTTTTTTAAATGCCATATTTGATTTAGACTCCAAAAAAATTATGTTTCAAATATTTTTCTAATATATATGTACGTTCGAGATATTATGAAAATACTTTCCTTACGCCCAAAATCTAAAGAAAGTATGTTTTGAATCCGAGCAATTTGTATGTAAACAGTCGAAATGTTGAAAACACAGAAACCCCGATTTAAAATTTACAGCAAATAATCATGTCTTTATTTAATTGTCTGTTTAATTTCTGAAAAAAAATTAATTCGACAAGACCTTTTTCAGAATAGGGGAAATAAAGGATATTTTAGAATGTAAGAGGTCCTTGCAACTAGGAGGAATGTCAGTGCAGAGAAAGTCCAACGTTTTCCAACGATGCCAATTTATTTGAATTCAATAGCGCTTTCGAAAATTGTGGCGTTTTCAATGTTACAGGCTTTTTCGTAAAGAGTCCCATATGTCCAAATGTGAAGGTGCAATCGGACTGACTTTGCATTTGTGTTAGTGCTTGAGAAATCAAAAGAGATGACAATTCAGCCTCTGTTGAAAGTTTTCGGAATTACGCTGATAAATATTTTCTAAAGAAATTTTATCGTGAAATTATCCTGTAGGAAATTTTCACTTAAAAGCTAAAAAATCTTTGGTTTGTGAATATTCAATAGAGGTGTAGAATATTCTGAAATTAAATTTAAATTCTTTAAAAAAGTATATAAGACACAAACTCAGAGGGGAAAATGATCTATGTGGGTCGCTTGCTGAGCTCAGAATCCAAGCTTTGATTCTAATGGAATCCAAGCTTTGATTTTAGAACAAATTTTTAGTTCAATGGAGTTACTACTGAGACACACATCAGTTAACTGCATCTTAGTCCACGTCACATTGACCTGGCGACAATTGGATACTATTGACAGTGCCTTGCATTTTTCAGCGCCTTAGAGAAGAATTAGAACATATCCGCACTAAAGAATTGTCTTCGAAACGTGATAGTTTTTCGCTGTCTGCTCAGCGTGACGTCGACAGTCGACAATATCTTACATAATAAGAGAGAATAACTCCTCTCTAGGCAGTTCATTGCAGCAAAGTTTGGAATTTATAAAGGACTGTTATATGAAAAAAAAAAAAAAAAATTCCTTGCAGTTAAGGTACAGATTAGGTGGAGGGATAATTTTAAGTGATTTTGCATATTTTTGGAATTTGCTGTTGACACAAAAAATAAGTCACAAGACTCATTAGAATGAAATACCATAAATGATTCGTAAATGAACTGATTCTTAGTTGACTGCTAGCGAAGGGAGACTTATTTAATGTAGCCTGTCTCCTGTAGAGTAGAAGTATACAATTCTATCGTCGTATTAGAAAAGAAAATAGACAAATCTTACTGTTTCAAAATGTTATTCTTATTTTGTCACCGACTGTTTGCTTTTAAGAAACTAAACAAAAGGACAAAAGGCTGTGGTTGGTGTTACTGTTGGTGGTTTTCGGGGAAGGCTATGATGATATTGTTGTTGCTTTGGTCCTTGTTACTATTTCTCCTTTTGTTGCTATTAAAGTAAAAAGGGTTGAAATGGGTAATAGTGAAATAACATCCTTTGTTATGTCAAGGATTTTTCTGTACTTTCTTTTGCCAAAAAAAAAAATGATCCGAACAAGTAAAACAAATACACACTATGAAATGAAAAGGACTCTATTGTATTTTTATACGATAAGTTTAATATTTCTCAAACAAACTTAACTTAGAGCGGGTAAAGAAAGCAACAACGAAATTTGATTAACTTTAGAACTTAAATAGAAAAGAAAGGGCATGGATTAAAAATAAAAAAAAAGAAATAATAAAAGATTAAAATAAAAATAATATACACAAATACACAACAGTTGGCAGTAAAGAGTTGCCAGTTGAGGACAACAACAAGCCGGATAAAAGATTGAGAGGTCCGTCCTTTGGTTACCTGCAATAGGCTGACGAAGAGGAAGAAGATTTAAATAAAAGAATTTTTTTCTAAGAAATATTTTAATTTAAATGACGTGAGAAGGCAGAATAATTATTTCAACAATCTTTATAATCAGTTTATGAATCGACACGAAAGAGCATTAAATGAATTAAATTAATTCTGATCTTATAAAATTTTTCCAGAAAGAAAATCTTTAGATTCCAATGAAAGGTGCATAACAACTAGTTAAAGCTCCACGATAATCAATTCAGAGTAGTTCAGTTAATAAATGAAATAAAATGAGAAGAAATTTTGCTATGAATTGGTGAGCACTACAGAGCCATGCCATGATTATGGAATTTTTATGGCTGAAATGAAAAATATGAACTTGGGTAATCTTCGGTTCCAACAGAATGGCGCACCATGTGATTGCAGTTCATCACCATGTCAGCACAGTCCATTTAATTTTTAAAAAAAGGTACTTATTTACGGACCACCCGCTATACCGACTGCTTTCTTGTAAGATTTTTAAAAAATTTAATTTTAAAGTTTATCAGACTCTATTTGACCTTTTTTTTGGCTGGAGCAAGAGACTTGACGCATTTGATTTTTTTTATTTGCCAAATTGTGTGACTTTAACGTTGTTTTTGCTTAAAGCCTTTTTCATCTATTTTTTTCATTTGAGTTTGAGGCTGAAAAGCCTTTGAGTGAAATATTTATTGGCTGATAGTAAGAGACAGTTGAAAGTTGTTAAGTTTTTTTTTATGAACAACTTAATGCAGAGAGGAGCGGACAGTTAAAGTGGGGTGGAGTTTTAAATCCATTTTAGCAGTTATTTATTTTATTTATTAAGGATTTTTTTTTAATTTATTTCACTTGATTCTAGTTCATAAAAAGGACATAGAAAAGTGTTTCATTATGCGGGATAAACCCATTTTTGTTCGTAATTTTATGTTTCTGCTAAATAAATCGGGGATGGTAAAAGAAAAAAAATAACGATACAATGAAACCCAAAATAGTGTTCTCAAATTAATTTTAAAGACCACGAAATATTTTAAAATATCGATGGTACAGTCAAGGACTTCAACTTTTGTGGCGTTATCTCTTCTTCCGCAAAAGTTTTTGCCTACTAAGGAATACTAAACTGCGTTTTTTTCTCTTTAGGAGTGCAAAAAATGTTGCATGAAAACGTCACTATTTTTTGTGGATTTTTGGTTAGCCGCGTCATTGGTCTGTACTTCCTTAAGAAGTCAACGGCGCCGCGGCGATCGCTAAAAGTCGATGATTATCAACTTTTCTGAATTTGTCGATATGGAGACTAATGACATGTGGCTTAAACAGGGCGATGGTACATACCACACACCTCATGCAACATTGAACGTTTTGCACGTGCACTATTTGAGGGCACAATCATCGAACCTGAAGGCGTTTTGTACTTGAATTTGGAACGATTTTCCGTCATCCCACGTCAAATTTGGTTTATGAACAGACCGGTTTCGGCTTTGTGCCATCTTCAGTGTTCTCGGATTTATTATTCGAGAACACTGAAGATGGCACAAAGCCGAAACCGGTCTGTTCATAAACCAAATTTGACGTGGGATGACGGAAAATCGTTCCAAATTCAAACAAACCCCGTCGGAAGAATATCACAAAAAGCGTTTTGTACTGGCCATAGAGATCGTGCAATTTAACCCCCTTAGACTTTTTCTTGCGAAGTCGAAGGTCTATGCGAATAAGCCGCAAGTCTATCAACGTAATTCAGACCGATTTATTTATTAGAGTTGTGTTATGTAGTCGTGTAAACTTCACACGTCAGCACAAAAAAAAAATAAATGTAATGGAAAGTGGCAAGAAAATTAAATCTAAGATTTAGAATAAATTTTAAAAGGGCAAGTCGTTCAGAAGGATAACTGATGCGGATGGTGAAACTCATTCATTCTTATGACAAACATCAATCAATCGTTTTAGTTTAACTATCTTTTAGGACATTTTTCATCTACATTTGAAAATTTAACTTCGAACAGTAGCAAAGGCTAATGATGTATTCTCTTTAGAAAAAGGGTCAAATTTGTTTCCTAGTAGGAACAAACTTATGGGAAGATGCACGTAAACTTTACAGAAATCGTTTAGACACTGTAGAATTTATTTATATTTTTTTTCAAAGTGGATGCAGATGGGATAACGTAAATAAATTTATATTGACTTTTGTGAAAAAAGTACAAAATGAAATTTTATTGTACACAGAAAATTTAGTGAAGTTTTTCCAGGGTCAAGCAAAGATGGTTTATTGACGTGTGACTTTAGGGTCCATATAACAAATATAAAAGTAATATTTGGTGCACATTTGAGGGAAATGTGATGGAGCTCTGGAAATAAAAACTATGATTGGGGATCATATAAAACTATTTAATTTAAAATGTATTGTTTGTTGTGGCTTTAGCCGTTCATATGCCGACATTTGTTTGCCCGCTACACCAAATCCTCAGTGAAAGTTTAGAAGTTTGTTTATGCCAAGCGAATCAAATACAATATGAGAATTCTCTATCGCATGTTACTATTAGAAAATTCATAATCATAGTAGAATTAGAATTATTTTATACAAAACAACACAACAAGCAATTATATTCAACATGAGTCTATTTTATTTTTCTCGCAACACGTTTAGAACGCCCGTTGGTCCTCAATGATTGTATTAAAAAAAAAAAAGATTTTAGAGATTTCATTTCCCATTTTTGTTTTAAATACTATAATAAAAGTAAAATTTTTCTAAAATAAAAAAAAATTTTGACAAGTTAATATTAAATAATTTCATCCTTTAATATTTGCTGTTTGGGAATAAACGAAATTGTTCTTCTTTATACTTACAAGGGAATACGGGTTAAGATATTCTTGGACAGCCAATCGGTTCTTAAGGCCCTGAGCGGCTGTGTGTACATGTCCAGATTATTACTGGAATGCCACAGCAGGCTCAATGACCTGGCGACTCATAATCAGATTACTCTGATATGGGTGCCCTGGTACCCATATCAGCGGCATGCCGGGAATTAAATGGCGGGCATCTGTGCGAAAAGAAGGGCTAAGGGGAACTTCATTGGACCCAC
The DNA here is from genome assembly GCA_963681545.1 of Germaria angustata. NCBI lineage: Eukaryota > Metazoa > Arthropoda > Insecta > Diptera > Tachinidae > Germaria > Germaria angustata. Next base: position 81,767,571 of record OY813000.1, on the reverse strand, counting down.
CCCCTCTTTTAGGTTCAACAAAAGTCTCCTTAAGGGGGAGATTTCGGAATGGACATCGTCCAGGATTGCACAACATTGGAATGATATCAATGGATTATTTCACTCCAAGAAATTCCTACGCTGGGAGGGCGGATATGCCTGTAAGACTGGACAGGAAAAGCCTACGGATGCTGGTAGGGACGCTCACAGGCCATTACACCTGCAAAGCCCACCTATACAGAATGAGCTTATCGGACACGGACATCTGCAAATTTTGCGGTGAAGATGAGGAGTCGATGGAACACTTAATAGCAAATTGTGGGGCATTGTGCCACAGAAGACACAGGACTCTACATGCATATACGCTGAGTGAAGAGGATCTGCTAATGTTCCCATGGAAGGAGCTGATCCTATTTGCGAACGTATTGGACTGTTAGGAACAGACGAGGCACAATAGATCAACAATGGTCGCAGTGCAAAAGGCCATCCTGGGCCAAACCCCCATTATATTACATTACATTACTTTAAAGGTTGTTTGTATTTATTCTCATTTGAAAAAGTTATTTTTCACGAGTTTCGCGGGAATAATAAATTTTATTTTTATTTTCTCGGAAATAAGAAAAGTCTGGAAAATTTTAAAGTCACCTATTTACTGATTCAGAAATTGTTTCCAATATGTTGATAAAAGTACACTCTTTATGTTTATTTGGAAAAAAAAATCATATTGAATTGCGATAAGACATTTGCCATTGAAAACTGATTTTATTTAAATCTACAAGCGACCCACGATTTCTTTTGTCTTATGCAAATTAATAATTAAAACAATTGTCAAATATTAATTGAAGAAAAGCATGTTTCCATGGAAATTAAAAAAAAAAATCGTTTTCAAATCGACAACAAATTTTCACAGATTTACAAAACAATTCAAATTAAAATTTTTTTTGTCAAGTTGACTTTAGCGAAAGGCTTAAAAAGACAATCACCAATAAATTTTTGGAAGCCATAAACTGTCGTTTCTTAAGAACGACTTTAATTTTTTTCTAAAACATATTGAAGCCTCAAATATAGTTTGAGATTTGTGTCCACAACTTTCAAACTTTGTAAACTTTATCCAATAGTAAAAAAAGGGCAATTTCTCTCAGCAGGGTGACTGGGCCATATAATGAAGCTTTAGAGTATTCTGTGTCTGAAACACAAAATAGACCATCACGAGATGGAATATATTGCATTTTTATTCATCTCAGACTTGCGGCATCTTTTTTTTCTTCTTTAGTTTCACTGGTGGTGTAATAAATAATTCAATGTGTAATAATTCAATGTATTTATTATAATAAATCATCTTGAAGAAAAATTGGAATTTAATTTTTTTTTATCAAACAAATCTTTAACTCTGATCTATTCTAAACTCTGCAGAACTGTAGTAGTGAAAATCTACAAAGTTTCGGTACGTTAGTACGAGAATAAAGTGTAGAACGGGAAAACGGGAAATTCGTTATTATTTTATATCATGTAGTAGACAAATCCGTTTTTTCAGCAAAAGACTGAAGGTATAAGATGAGGACAAGGGTCCTGCATACAAATTATATACTAATTATCCTATTTCGTACATGCGAAACTACAAAGCTGAATGAAAAAATGTTGCGAGAGTTGCTTTGAAGCTTTAAATATAAAGTGCGCAGTGGGACAGGAAGAATGCTAATTTCTTACATTCTTCCTACATTTATTTTCTATTATTTAAAAGGCTACACTAATGAAGACGATGATCGTAGTAGAAGAAATTGGCATAATCATCCGTATACTTATGTGAGTAACTTTATTTATAAATTTTTTTTTATGACGAAGCGACATTCGTTGTTGAACCTTCGTAGTGAACAGACGTGTTAGCGGAGTTTTTTCTAGATACTAAACAAACAAAAATTCAAAAAAAAAAAAAAATATTGGTAATAAGTACTGATTCGTTATAAGTACTGGTTTTGTGAAATTTGCTTTTTTGCACTAATAATATTTTTCATATAATCTGAAACAACAAAAACAAAAATACAAAGTGACTTAGGAATACTCTTCATGAGTACCTCAAAAACAAAAAATTGTGAAGTGAGTTCTAACGGCAGAAATGCCTATTTTGCTGTGAGTTCTGAAGCTCTTAATGCAAACAATAAAAATAAAAAATTTGATGATAGTCTTTTTCTAACGGCAAAGCCAATTTTACGTGAGCGATCAACTTCGCTTACTCCGATGCCAAGTAGTGATTCGATAACATTACCGCTGCCTAGTACTTCTTTATTTAAATCAGCGCCATTATCCGCTCCGGGCTCGTGTTCATCACTTAACCCAGTTATCACTATAGACAATAATATTCAGAAACCTAAAGTGCCTGTCGGAATGGACAGATATATCACAGTAGTAAAGAGCGGGCGAAGCCCAAATTCATCTAAAATCTCATCGGTTCCCAAGATATCCAGGGATAACGACGCCAACCAATCACTCCACAAGTATCGTATGCTTACGCTGTCAACTCTGTTCCAGCGCAAAAAGTGTCACCACCAAATAATACAACAAATGCAAACGCAAGCTTTAATTTCAATCGCCTTGAAGCTACTATTGATAATCTGGTCCAAACTATAAACAACTTGACAACAAATATGACTAGCATGATGCAAGAAATGCTGCGAATGCAGAACACACTGCTTCTAGCATTAGGTAACAAGCCATGAACTCGTTAAAAGTATGTTTCTGGAACGCAAACGGCATTGAGCACTTCCTCACGGTAAAAAATATTGATATAATGTTGGTATCTGCGACTCATTTGACTTCGAGAAGCGTTTTTAAAATGAGTGGCTACACCTTATATGATACAAATGACCCGTGAGGAAGAGCATGCGGAGGATCAGCAGTTCTAATAAAGTCAAGACTCAAACACTATATTCTTGAGAACATTTGTGAAAACCATATACAAGCAACAAATATTTGCATCGAAAATTTTTGTTCAAATCTCGTGATATCATCTATTTACTCCCCTCCCAGATTTTCAATCAGTGAGGATCAATACGGGGATTTTTACAAAACTCTTGGCCCTTGTTTCGTAGCAGCTGGAGACTACAATGCAAAACATACGTTCTGGGGATCTTATTACACCTAGAGGTCGAGCATTGTTCAACACAATTTCAAAAATGGGTTTGGATGTCATTTCTAGCGGGGAGCCCACATACTGGCCTATTGACATACAAAAAATTTCGGATGTTATAGATTTTGGGGTCATGAAATATATTTCTAGGGATTTAATTCATGCTGAAGCTTCTCATGATCTCTCCTCCGATCACTATCCAACGATCGTTACAATTTGTAGCCCACTAATAAGTGACTTACCTCACCCATATGCGAAAATAATAAATAATGTTAATTGGCTGGGGTTCAGAAAAATATCTCAGTAGTCATTGTACGGAAAACATCAAGCTAAGAACTCCCGATGATATTAAACTTAACATTGCCAATCTTACCGAAAATATTGAACAGGCTGCTGAACATTCCACTACCTGGAAAAAAGAAGAGCTAGAAGGGAATGGCAACAGCACAGATCACCCCAATATAAAATCAGACTTAGAGAATGCACTAAACGACTCCAAGAGTTGCTTGCATTTGAAAATCTGCTTCTCTTAGGAACTATCTGGAAGGTCTTGATGTCACAGCAGCATCTAATTACTCCTTGCGGCGCGCTGCTAGAAAACTTAAAACACCCGTTGAGTTTAAACCATCCCTGCGCACTTCGACCGGAGGTTGGGCAAGAACCAATACTGAAAAAGGTAACATATTTGCTGAGCATTTAAAATACGTATTTACCCCAAACTCATGTACTGTTGCTGTTGAATTACCGAGTGTAGTTGCTCTACCCCCTCGACCCATGAAATTTAAGATGCGTGTTGTACAAAAACTAATTGCTGAAACCAACCCGAAGAAAGCTCCGGGTATTGATGGAATTAGTAACAAGATGCTGATAAAGTTGCCTCGTATTGCTATTAGAATCCTGTTATTTATTTTTAACGGCATTTTACGACTGGAGTATTATCCAAACAGCTGGAAACTTGCCATGGTCAAAATGATTCCAAAGGCGGGCAAAGATCTTACTAAGGCTGAGTCATATAGGCCAATAAGTTTGCTATAAACAAGTTCAAAGCTCTTCGAAAAACTTCCCATGAAAAAATTGTCCCCAATTCTAGCTGATAATGGATGCATACCGGACCATCCATTTGGGTTTAGAAGTCAGCATAGCACCATTGAACAAACTCATAGATTGGTTCATTTCATAAGAAGAACATTTGAGGAAAAGAAGTATTGTTCTTCCCTCTTTATTGATGTTTCTCAAGCATTTGATAAAGTGTGGCATGAGGGCCTGATTTTGAAATTGAGGAGATATTTACCAATAAACATTGTGAATCTATTGGAAAGTTATATTCTTGCCCGGAAGTTCACTGTAGTGGAAGGAGACTTCATGAGTGTGCCCGAAACTATCTCTTCCGGTGTGCCACAGGGGATTATACTGGGGCCACTTTTATGTTTGATTTATACCTGTGATATGCCTTTGAGCAGTAATATCCTCACTTCTACATTTGCCGATGATACAGCCTGCCTTAGTATGCATGAAAACCCTCACGAGGCATCCCGATATCTTCAGGAACATATTAACCTGTTGGAACTGTGGTTGAACTTATGGAGAATAAAAGTAGATGAACAAAGGTGTGTTCATGTCACATTTACCCTACGAAGAGACACTTGTTCCCCCATTCGAATCAACAATCAAGTTGTTCCTCAACATTCACAGGTAAACTACCTTGGTATATACCTCGACCGGCGCCTCTCATGGAAAAAAACAAATTGACTCTAAACTGACACAAATAAAACTTAAATTAACTCAGATCCATTGGCTGATTGGTAGAAATTCAACCCTCCGTCTAGATTGTAAACTTTTAATATACAAGTCGCTTTTGAAACCCATATGGTTTTACGGAATTCAGCTATGAGGCACTGCTTCAGCTTCCAATGTAGAGAGAATTCAACGAATGCAAAACAAAATTTTAAGGTTAATAACATCGGCTCCTTGGTACATGAAAAATTTAATTTTACATCGTGATTTAAATATGCCACTTGTGACCGCTGAAATTGCAAAATATGCGGGCAAATATTTAACAAAACTCGAGTCTTTCCTGGACACTTCCGCTTAAAAAAGAGGGACATTACGGCTTTAATACGCCACACTCCCGATGAAATTTTTTGTAAATATTTTTGTGCTTAACACGACATTTATGTATTACTAGCGGACCAGGCGAACTTCGCCTCATTTTATGAATTATTGGATTTTGCCACGCTCCTCCGCCCACAGACCGATCAGACTTCACAGTGTCACCCGCCCGAGTATTGTGAAGGTTCCCTGAAAATTTCGCAAAATAGGCCCAGCCGTTTTGGAGCCATTACGTTACATACATACATACATACATACACACATCCTATTTTATATATATAGATTAATTACTATCACTAAGTTTATGACCGACACTGGTTGGGCCTAATAATTATATACATATATATTTAAGATTTGAATACTTGTTGTTAGTTTAGTTTTTGAAGATACAATAAATAAATTTTAGCATGAAAAAAATGACGAAGCGTGCTGGGTACGCTTCGTAAATATGTAAATAAATACAGCTTTTGATCTTATTACATTAGAAGTTGAATGTTTTCAAAAATATGGTATCAAAAATTTACTTTCTATATCAAACCCTTTAATCCGCCCTCGTTATATTCGTTCTTTCTTTTCTATTTGCGCCCGAACTTAATAAAATTATGTCTTTGATTTCAATAACAAAATAAATCTTAACAACTTTATATTTCAATAAAACCTAAAGGTCCCATTTTTTCAACGTGATTAGAAAACCCCAATTTTTTCCTTTAAGGTTTGACCATTTTAAAAATTAAGTTTTTTGCATGAAGAAATTTTTAATTTAGTTTTTTATGGTTTGATTGAAAAGTTACTGACAAAGAAGCCCTGTACTTATGGATTAAAAGAGCGATATTATTCCTTTATAGAAAATTTAATTTTCTTCTTTTGTCTTTCAAACACAATTACTTAATATAGAATTTATGGTTCTATGATTTTTGTATTTCTCCAACCATTAGAAATTTTTTATTCTCTAATATTTTTTTTTTGCATTGAATTTCTTTATTATTTTACCCTTTTCTGATGGTTTGGGTCGGAAGCCAGCCACAAAGTGTTAATCAAATATTAAGAAGTAGGATGTTCAAATGAAATTTATTCTTTAATTATTTTTAATATTCTTTTTGTAAATTAAAAATATTCTTATTTGTATTGCAGAAAACACTTCTTAAGGTCTGTATTGAAAAGTATTTTGTAGGGACTTTCTTTTATTTATTTGAACAGAAAAAGCCCGTTGATGAATAATTAAGGACATTAAACATTTTTATAGAGAAAAACTTTTTACAAACCAATTCTAATGTTTTCATTTTCTTTCAGAAATCTAAAAATACTTCAGTTTATAAAATACGCAATAAAGTTTTGAATAAAAGGTTCTCCTACATTTAATTATAAATTGGAAAGGAAAAAAGCCATGAAACAACTACGTGATACAAAAAATGGCAACAGAGGACCGAAGTAGACATACTCGTAATTCCATTCCAGTTGTTTTCATTTCAAAAACTCTGCTCTGATTTCATTAAACTTGGATGGTATAATCTACGATTACTGTCTACAATTAGAAATTTTACAATTCAAAATTTTAATTGGGTTTAGGTGCTGCTCTTTCGAGCATAACTTTGTGTTGTCAATCAATAATATAGTCCCAAGTCACGGATATTTCCGTGGTTCTTTCATGTAGATGGTTTTGCGATTTTTTCCTCCAGTGTCCGTCGAATCATTTTGCCAGTGGCAGCGTCTGATTTGCTGGGAAAGTAACTTAAGTTTTTGTAAGTATTTTAGTGTTAATTTAAATAATCGTAAATCATTTTACGGTTTCACTAAGATCTTAAATACTTTCCAATAACCATAAAATCCTGCCGCTACTATTTGCTTGACATATGTCTACCGTACCTCTTATTAATTAATCCTTCGTTGGTGCCAAGTCCCCTTGTAGGTTAAAATATTTGGATGCAGAATCAAATATATAAACTGTATTATAAAAATGAGCGTTCGATAGTGGAGATATGCAGACCATTTTACGGTTTACAAAATTTATAATCATAGTAGAATCAGAATATTTGTATACAAATTGCAAAACAATGAAAATCTATTTTTTCCAACCTGTATAGAATTAGACAACCTTTGGGTGCCAAAAACTGAGTTAATTTAGCAAAACGAAAAAGATAATTCATATTTAACAATTTGTTACTAAAATTTAATGTTCAATATATTGTCCTTAATTTACATATGAACAGCTAAGCCAACGACAGTAAAAATTTTGAAACTCTATTTTTTTTCTATAAAAAAATTTACAAGAGATTTGACAAGTTTGAAGCCTTTCCAGATGCAAGCATCACAATATTGAACAAAAACATTACAAAATGAACATCCTTGCAATGACTGCCCTTTGTTATAATAAATAATAGAAAAGGATTTTGGTGAAAGTTATTTTTTACTGGGTTCATAAGAAAAGTGTGTACTTTTCGGCTCGAACAAAATTATTTCTGAAAGCTAATTTTTTGGTGGGGAATTTATTTAAAGTAAATTTTAATTTAATTTATTAATTTATTATTTAAGTTTAAATTTTCTTAAAATAAAATGAAATTTATCTTTTAAATTTGGCCAGGAGGGGACTGCGATCAAGAATCAAAAGAAAAATTCGCCAAATTCTACGAGTAAATCTTTGCTGGATATAAAGCGAAAGTTTCTTAAATAAATAATTTATAGATAATTTTAAGAAAGTTTAAAAAAGCTTAAGCCATAATCAGGATTTCTTGCTCTTTCTTGTTAAGTTTGCGCTTATCAAAAAATACCGAGTAAATTTTTTTCTCTTTGAGAGGGCAAACAAATTCCCTTTTTTTAGAAAAGGAAACTCGCCAATAGGAAATGCTTGTACCAAAAATGTATCCTAAAAAATCATATCGTATTGTATGTACGATTATTATTTGTTTCTCCTGAGTTATTCTTTTATGTGCAATTTGTAATAAATAATTTTTATAAATGACATTTTAACCGATTACTCGCGGCGGTTTATAAATTCTAACAAACACGAGTTCAATATCAAATGCTCCTTTTAAAAATATACACGGATTTATTAGCGAAATGATTGTGAAAAAGATCACTGCTTCCTTTGAAAAAAGGACAAATGTAATGTGTATCTTTGCTGCTGAGGAAACGCATTTCTTATCTCTTGTTTTATGCGCATTAAGCGATTAAAATAAAATCTCGTGAGCAGATACATTTTACGACTTTTGGTAAAATATTTTTTTCTTTTGGTAGCCTAGTACAAGTGAAATCAGAACTCTTCTAAACAGGATATATGGAAGGTTGGGAGGTATTCTTTTCCTACTGTGATTTGACAAATTTCTTAAAGTAGCTTATTTCAGCTTTGATCATGGCTTTCCGAAAAATCATATGTCGTGAGAAACCATATATAGGGTGTTTTTTATTGAGGTATAGAACTTTAAGTTGGCATCACTTTTTTAACTGGCGGCCATTTTGTCAGCTGTCAAGTGATTAATATTTAGTTTGGTTTGCCATTTCATCATGAACAGGTTGACAAAAGAACAACGCTTGCAAATCGTGCAAATTTATACATATTGTGTACTAATTGCAGGGCATGTTCTCAGATTCTTTATAGACTTTTATTGTAATTGGTGCATATTCGCAATTTGTAAAAGGCGCTGCCAAAGTTTTTTATAACCTTCTGATAAAAAACACATTTTTATTATTTCACATGAGGGTTTTCCTTTTTTGTTATTTGTTCTACTTTTGTTCGATGGCAAGGCACTGTGCTACTTGCCGCACAGCAAACGCTGATATGAATTGTCCATCAAGGCCATAAAATTTGATACTGTTACAGGTAATAAAAATTTAAACTCTTCGTAAACTTTGTTTTCATGAAAATATCGCTGTATCCTTTTAAATTCCGCATACATAGGGGAATCCAATATACTGGGCTTATCGTTTGGATTTAGAAATTGACGAGAGCTGGTCTCGAATTCTCTGACGTGCCCCTTCATGCAGCATACAGTGAATGATCTGCTGGAGCTATTTGAAAGGAGAGTTATCTTTTGCAGAACTCGAGCAGGTATCAAGTAGATTTTTTATGGATTCTCTGTATCAATAATCTGCAATCAGCAACAATATAGAACAAGAAATGGCTCTAATTCGGGAGCAATTACAGAAAGACAGGTCTTCGTTGGAAGGCCCTTTGAAACTGGATTCCTCTTGGAACTATTAAAAATAAATTTTGCACTAAATCATACGTTCCTTTTATTCTCGGATACATAATCTATGCTTTGATTTAAGAGAAAAAAAGAGTTTGAAATAAAATTTTTAAGCTTCCTGCAATTATAAAATAATTATTGCCTGATTGTGACAACAAATTTTAACTAGAGTTTTTACTTCTTATTTTTTATTTGCAGTAAAATGTCTCCCCCTACATCAACAATAACATACATTGTCATCAGCATCATGTTTCCCACATGCATAATTTCACGCATTATAAACGTTTTCAAAAAAAGGAACGACGAACACATATGCACAGTTAAACAGTTATAAATGTTCAACATACACATACATACGTACAGAGAAAGGGAACAAAGTGGAATTTTTACAATAACGTCAAAGAAAAAGTTGGTCCTTCATCTCTGAGTTAACAAGCGTGTTAAGGTTATAAAAATCACAAAGCCACAGTCAGCAGTGATGAACAGTGGGTCAGAGAGAGAGAGAGAGAGAGAGAGAAGTAATTTATGAAATACTCCTGGCCAAGAGTACTTCTGAAGCTCCTTTACAAACCGACTAATTACTAATACAAGTAGGGATGCCAATACGGATTTTAAATCAAAAGAAATGGGATTCCGGACTGAATCTGGACCTTTTGGCAGCCTATAAATATCTATTTATTAGCATTACGAACTATTATACGTAATAACAATTTATTATTCACGGGTGATAAAAAATATCGATTAATTTATGGAAGAAATCGAATTCCAAAAAAGTCTAAAGAAAACACAGATCGTCAACAGAAAAATACAAAAAATGTGGTAAGAATATATGATAATCTCCAACCAAATCATCAAACTACTTTCGTATCGAATAATATTTCGTTACCATTCGAATAACTAGATCGCGATTTTGGTATCGAGTTGTATTTTGTTACCATTCGAATAATCCGATCATGTCATGATCGAAATCGTTCGAATCGAAATTTATTTTATTGTAAGAAAGTTTTTGCTTTGTACTAAATTAAAATCTAGAAATTAGAAATTCCATAGCAACAAGGTAAGCAAACGTAAAGCTCTTAACGATTAAATATTTATTTGCTTTTAACTACTTCTACTTTGTAGAAAATAGATCCTCTGTTTTCTGTTCTTATGACGAAGAGTATGAAAATGTCATGCGAAGCAAATCTGATCCTCCATCACTGTGTGATACAGGGGAAATTATAAACTTAATTGGAATAAATAAATAACACACATACATACTCGTATGACTTTAAATAAATGTAAGTTTTGAAAAACGTTTTAGATTGACAAAGAAGGCGTTTAAATTTGTATTGCTCGGGTGGCCAGTCATAAGCTGTGCCATAAGTTCCTTTTGCTTGCCGCTTGTCCCAAAGAAAAAACACTTTTTTCAAATTATTATTCTTGGAAACTTTAAATCATGCCTAAATTTATTAATATTTACTTTGAAAACAGAAGCTAATTCATTATAGTAAGGAAATATGAAGTTTTTATTCTATTAAAAAAGCAACAAACGAGTACGATTATGTTTAAGGCACCTGTAAACCTCTAGCGCGAAGTTTTGAAAGAACGTATTCGACGGTTACAATTTCAGATTTCGATTCTAGTTTTTCGATATCGAATGCGGTGATTAAAAAAAACACTAATTTTTATAATATTTGACTCGAAAGCGAGTATTTCTTTAAGAGTTCGCATAGCGTCCAAAGCACATTAATGCAAAGTTATACCTAGAAAGAATTTATACTCGAAATTTGTTGTCAAAAAAGCAGCTGGTCTAAGCGATTAGCTGAATGAAAGAGTGTCACCACAATCAAAAATATTTGTGCAACCAAAACTTTTCAATCAACAATTTTTTTTACAATTTTACTTATTTATTTTTCCTATTGATCAACCGATTCTCTTATGGATTTCAAAATTGTTCAATACACAATTTTTCAGAATTGTAGTCCAACTTTAACTTATGAAGTTGTTAAGAGATTGCAAACAAATTTTGTTGCCATTTGCTGCCAAATTGTTTTATTTTTGGCGTCTTTGCTAATGGAGATTTTTCGATTTTACAATTTTTACTCCTTTTTTTTCTTTTGTCAATTGAATAAATTTTATAGTTTTTGATTTCTAGAATTAGTAGTTCATAATGTATAAAACAAGAACTATGTCCTTTTTCTTTGTTTTCAATCTGTCGTAAGTTCTTAAGCTGATGAGAGTTTTAATCCTTGAAATATGGCAAATTCATAACTGTCAACAATGTTTGACAAGTAGAACTTCAAAATGAGCATAGTCAGCTCTTCTTGTCAGACCACCCGATACAGTTAATTCGCATTGTGGCATCGTCAGACAATCGGGATCTTATTTCGTTGCAAGCGAGTGAAAATCAGCGGGTGATATTGTTGACAGATAGTTACTGATATGTGTCTCATAGAATATAGCAGAGGTGGAGGATTAGATTTTTTCTTAATGTTATCTTCTGGAATGTACTCATACACCACTGTGCAATACATACAAACCCATTTAGAAATAAAAGGGACAAGTTCAAGTAAAAACATGACATCATTGTTGCTCAAAAACAAATCATCATGGACGCTGAAATGTACGACAAGCCAAAAGTAAAATGTTAAATTAAAACGTAAAGGAGTGCGACTAAATAAGCAACAACTGGAAACTGAAAACCTTTTAATTTAAACTCCTGTGCGACAAAAATTTTTTTAAAACAAGATGTAACAATAAAATTCAAATTATTACTGCGTCGTAATTTTTTAGTAAATGGTGTCTAAATTATGATGGCAGAAATTAAAAACTCAGCAGAGCGCTGAAAGTAATTAAGGATGTAAGTCCCTTCCTTGGCAATAAACGGTTTTATAAAGTTTAGTTCCACAATACGAGTATGATTTTATTAAACATAATTTAACACATATAATTAATATATTTGAAGGGACACTTGAATTACTTTTATTATAGTGGCACGGAGAGGATTTAGAGTCTGCAAATTTTTTTTACAAATCCAAATGCCTAAAAACAAACGAAAATTTTCGAGCAGCATGTAAAAAGCACCGTGTTCGCTAATGTGGCAGCTACAGAGAAGCCATTGAATCATTCAAATAGTCGTACGTAAGTATTTTCACCAGAGAAAACAAAATTTGGCTATTGAATGATCACATATTGGCAGCAACTAATTGTCGTCTAACATCGAATAAATTTATTTATGGTTGCAAAAGCCTTTCACATCTTCCGATTTAAAGGATCAGTCACCCACTTTTGCATTGTACTACCCAATCGGTTACATCAATATGTATTGATACCCTGACTACCGGCGATATACATACATAAGTAATTTTTGGTTTTTTTTTTTAATTATACGACTGTGCATTTGTTTAATTTATCCTAGAGTCTAGAAATGAAAGGGTTTGTTGTGGATTTAGCTGTTCATATGCCCACATTTCATTGTTCGCTAAACCAAATCGTCAGTGAACTGTATGGAGTTTGAAAGCATTCAACCTCGTCTACTTATGCCAAACAAAGCAAATACAATATGAGAATTCTCTATCGTATATGATTATTACAAAACACACAATTATAGTAGGGGCTTAAAATGCTTTTATACAAACAGCACAACAAACAATTATAATCACCATGAGTCGGTTGAATTTTTCTTGCAACAACCAATATAGTTCTTTTCGGAGAATATCCCAAATAATAAATTTCAATATTAATTTTATTTCTGCATGTCAATTTCTTTTAAAGGAGTAATAAAAAAAACATTATCAGTCATCAGTTGGAAATATTGAATTTAAAATTTTATTCATATTTTTTGGAAATAAATTAAAAGAAATCACAGACAAAAAATTTCAAATTGTATGTTGTTTTGTAGTTGCTATCGCCGATGCGATTTACTGATATATGACAAATTTTCTATTGTCTAGCCATTATTGAAATTTGAGACCCATTGGAATTGATAATGTTAAACAATACCACAGCTGTAGAAAATGCTATAAGTAATCTATAAGAACTTTGTTAATTTAAATAAAAAATTCATTAACTTTGGAAATACTTAAGTTTTCAAAAAAATTGTTTTCTATTTGTATTTGATACAGCACATGATAGATCTTACAATGACCCTTAATAACGTCCATACAGATTATATCCTAGATATCCTGCCAAAGGTATTCCTGGATCACTTCGTGCTATCGTGCCCTCATCTTATATTCGGAAATGACTTCCATAGTCATATTAGTTAAAGGGGACTTCTCATGGAAACCTTTCATTTAACAGGCATTATGTTCCTGCGTCTATTGTACATTTTGGTACAAACATAAACAAAATATTAATTAATTCTTTTCGTCGAAACGAAAACAGCTTTCCATTCCTCTAGCAAACACAACTAAACATTCTTCTTAAGCTCTCCAGCTTTTTCTTAAGAAGAAATCATTCTTAAACTTTCAAGTTTTCAGTGTCAGTATGGGACATGTATTTAAGGGTGCGTTTCTAAAGAATCCCGCATATTGGTTTAAATTTACATCTTTAAAATTTATATAAAAAGAAAAGGAAAACCAAAATCAAAGTGAAATGAAGTGAAATTAAAAAAAAAATAACAAAATCGATTGCCTTTTAAGAAGGATTATGAATGTTTAAACAAAATTTTTTTCTCGCTCTCTTAATATAAAATGCCAGACTTTTACGTCTACAATTTTGCAGACGCACATGCCGCAATACCACGACGGATATACATATTTAGATGATGACAATGATGGAATTTTTACCATTAAAATGTTTTATACACTCTTACATACATATGAGTGAGTATGTGTATTTTTACTTTTACATATTAAAAATATAAGAGGAAACATAATACCATGACTTGGTATTATTGAAATAATGGTAATGACATATTGACAATAATTCTACAGTAAGGGCAAAATCATTAGGCACACTTGTGCTATAAACGCTGTGTTTGAGCAGAGTAAAATATTTGTCAGAAAATTTCTTTTTATGATAGAACAAACAATTTTCCATGTAAAATTCTTCAAGAAATTTTGTATAGATTAGAGGCAAAATTTTCCATAAAAATTTTTTTCAGTCCTAGAGAAAAAAAATTTTTAAAAGATATTCTCAATAAATAACATAATTTTCTCTATACCAGAGCAAAAGTTTTCTGTAAAAAATATTTTCTGAACAGGAAAAACTTTTCTTTTCTAAAGTTTAATAAAAATTCCCAAAAGAATAATTTTGTTTTAAAAAATTTTCTCTACAACAGTGAACATTTTGTTATCAGAAATTTCCTTTGAAAAAATTCTTTAATACTGTAGTAGAATTTTCAAAAATACATCCTTTTTTTAAGTACATACTTTTCAATAGACTAGAGCCAAATTTTTAAATAATAAACTTTTTCTTGTTCATAGAATTATTTTTTAATTAACATTTTCTTCTAGACTAGATGAAAATTTGTTAAAGATTTGTTAAATTTTATCAAGAAAATATTTTCTATAAACTAATAAATTTTTTTTCCAAAAACTTCCTTCAGATCAATAAGATAAATTTTTAATACAAAATATCCTTTAGATTGGCGAAAAAATTTTGTATAAAAAAATAATATAACAAAATTTTCCACAGGTTAGAAAAAAATTTTTCATCAAATATGTCCAAAAAAAGTTTGCCCTACACTAGAGAAAACCTACTAAAAATTCCTTTTAGGAGAGAGAAAAAATTTTCCATTAGAAATTAGAACATTTTTGTAGACTAGAGAAAAAACTTTAACCTAAAAAGTTTTATTCAGACTAAAGAAAAATTTTTAATTAAAAAATTTCCTAGAGACTGGAGAAAAATTTCGTATATTTAGCAGCTTGACAAGACACTTCTATGAAAATCTCTTCTGGACTAGTTATTTTTAAAACTAGAATGTATGATTGTGAAGATATCGATACTTACAGTATTATACTCGTATAAAAATATTCCTTCAAAGGACTTACCTAGAAAGAAAAAAAATATTCATCGGTTAGTCAACATATGTACTTGTACAGGATATCGATAAATAATCATTATTTTTTTTATTTATATTCAAAGGATTCGACTGTTTTTGAATTTTTCTGCATATTTAAAACAATATTTTTTATAAAAGAATCTTAAGCATTAAAAATTTATAACAATTTGAAAATCATATTAATTTGTGAGGGTATATGGATAAAAAAATTAGGGTTCAAGTGTACAAGAACAAAAAAAAATTTAAGAAAAAGAACGACACATAACTATTGTGAAAGGATATTTTGTTTTTAACATCTTTTAAGTAGTAACTCTCACTGACTGCCCGACAATAAAAACAGAACACAACGAAAAATGAAAAAGTCAGACGAATTAAAAGGGAAACAGGAAATAACAACACATACACACACTAGTATTTTTATGCAAAAGTGTACTAGAGACTTGCAGCCAGCACAAACACGCACAGCCATACAATATTTTGGCCATGTGTGTGCCCATGGATGTGTGCAATCGTACTTGAATGTATATGCATTTTAAGTGGCAACATGCTGCAAGTGTAGTCAATGTTAAAAAATTTCGTTTCTTTTGTTGCTTGTTTTCCCTGTTATACTTTTTATTAAAAATTGCACTTGCAGTACCATATGATGTATGAGCATTTAAGGACTTAGATAAATAAATTTTCCTTTTCGTTTTCTTTTTTCGCAAAATACTCAAAAGTGTTTGCTCTAAAAATAGTCTAGTAGTTATTTTGTGCTCCTTTATCACTATTACTTTGTTGGTGGTCTATGTCAATGTTATCTAGTCTGAAAATGCTTTGAATTATTCTCTTAAAATGAAAATAATTTCATTTGAAAAAAAAAAAAATTATAAGCACTTGAAATTAAAAAGAAATTAGAACTTGAAAAACTAACTTTATAATAAAACAATTTAATTTTTTTCAGACTAGAAAAAATCTTTATCGACAAGTTTATTCCAAACAATTTTAGCAACAGACGAAATGAATTTTTATAAAAAGAATTTTACTCCAAGCGAAAACAATTCAGTCGGGACTATGGAAAAATTTGCTTTTGACAATAAAAATTTGTATATTATATTATTGCTCTTCGTAAACTGATTTCATTTTCTATTTCATTATTTTCAAATATTTAAGAAAGACATTCCTTAGAGTTCGGCCAACCTGACAGTTTGATTGACGTCAATCAGGGATTCAAATAAACAAATAATATTAATAGTCATATTAATAATAATAATAATAATAATAATAATAATAATAATAACAATAATAATAATAATAATAATAATAATAATAATAATAATAATAATAATAATAATAATAATAATAATAATAATAGTTATTTTGTGCTCCTTTATCACTAATAATAATAATAATAATAATAATAATAATAATAATAATAATAATAATAATGTAATTTGTTCTTTGATAACTATCACATGTAATTTGGCTTATAAAATACAATTGAACTAACTAGCCTATTTAAATTTAATAAAAAAATCACAAACAATAAAAATGTTCGAAAATAAAGAGAAATCTTAAACCTAAAATATAAATTAACAAAGCTAATGGCTTATAGCAAAAAAATTAATATACATACTTATAGTAACAAACCAAACAAGTTTGTCATAAGTTAAAAACAAAATAAGCAAATTAAAACACATGTGTATAGTTGGTAAAGAATAAATAACAATGGCAACACTGTTGTAAGTTAGTGAGGTGTAATTTGGGCTTTCCATTACAAAAAAAAAAGTTTTCACAAATTGTAATACGATGAATCAAAAAAATTCACGTATTCTATTTACAGTGAAAAAGTTTGTATAAATAGCTGAAATATACATCAACTGACACCACAGAAGTGGACCAAACACAAGAACGCTGATGATGAAAGTGTAGCGGCTTTCGAAAACAGCATGTTGTTCCGTTCTGCTAGTGTTTGTCAGAATGATTTACACGTGTGTCTTTGGTGTAATTTGTTCTTTGATAACTATCACATGTAATTTGGCTTATAAAATACAATTGAACTAACTAGCCTATTTAAATTTAATAAAAAAAATCACAATAATAATAATAATAATAATAATAATAATAATAATAATAATAATAATAATAATAATAATCAACATCTTTTAGAGTGGAAAATAATATTT
The DNA here is from genome assembly GCA_963681545.1 of Germaria angustata. NCBI lineage: Eukaryota > Metazoa > Arthropoda > Insecta > Diptera > Tachinidae > Germaria > Germaria angustata. Next base: position 81,750,027 of record OY813000.1, on the reverse strand, counting down.
TAAAAACTATTCTAGCGTCATTCATTTTCTAAGCCGTTTAGTTTCGATGCTAAAATGCAATGCTTTTGTAATAAATTTGGGAAAGTTGACGATTGTCAATATCCTTAACAACATAAAGATCGTTTAATCTGTATTATATATAGACCGCGATATTTTGCCATAAACTTTTAATTTTTACCAACAATATTGTCCACATTCATATATGTTTCTAAAAATAGTTCTCGTTGTGGTTTTCAGATCGTTCGACCTCATTAAGCGTTATCAGTCGTTCCGATTCCAAGTCCCGACTATTGTGATCTCCTGTCTTTCTGACCATACACATATTCGGTTAATTTATCAACTTTGTTACCTCGCTGTCTTACACCAAATAGTAAAGAAGCACTTGGAGTCTACGGACACTATTATTTAAAGCACATTCTACTTCGGGCAAGCTTAGACACCAATAAGACTAATAAACTCGGTCAATTATTTCACAATTATCACACGATTTATGGTACACGTTCAACTTGTCCGTTTGCTTGAGGAGATGCAACAGCTACTTTTATGGGTCGTATATTGTTTTTAGAATGAATTCCTCACGATAATTAGATGTAAACATGAACCCCTATCGGATATTAAGCGTTTTGATCTGCTATAGTAATCAAAATACTTCTCTAGCGAAATTCCTTAGTACTGGTTCAATTAACAGGCTATAACTTTCAACATTTTGTGAAAGTGTTGTATGTATGATGGCAGTGGCCCAAAATGGTCAATATGAATAGTGTCAAAAGAAATGGGCCTTTTGGGAATGCTATACAAATTGCAATAATTCACACGGGCTGGAGCCGATTTCTACATTTATACATTTTATGCAATTTCTAATATAAGGAACAATTTTATATTCTTATATAATATTTCGAGATAGCAAATCACAATATATTCTCTGAACTTCATCACGATTCAGTACCAATAAACGATTAGGAGAACTACATATTGAAACATCATCAGATAAACTTATTCTCATTTTGTAGTCATAATATGTTTCTTTATAGCAGAAGGACTCAAATAAAACTGATCAACTATTCTCTTGAGCCTCAACATTTCTAGTTTGTTCAGATCTCTATTGTAGTTAATGTCGAATTTAGAAAAAATCTGATATAATTTTTGCATAAAATTTACATTGCAATAGAAAATTTTTTTTGAGTAGAGCAAGATTTTGTTGTAAAACGAGGTGTGAAGCTAACAATAAAAAAACACGTCTGGTCGATTCAAGCGTTCAAAGAAAAAGGAAAGAAGGAATTTATTATAGAGTCTTATATGTAAAGTACATAGCTGTAAGTTATGTAGATGCATAGATAGAGAGAACAAAGCCGTAGTGAGAAATACGCACAGCCCGCAAGATAAAAATCATTTTTACACAAACCAATTTGACACATTTTACATAAAAATATGCTTTGGAGTAAAGAAAATAGAGAATAGAGCAAATTTTTACAGAAAATTTTTCTTTAGAATAAAAAAAAATTATAGATTAGACTAAATTTGCTATAATAAAGCAAATCTTTACTACAAACTCGATAAAATTCGTATAGAAAAATTTAGTCCAAAGTAGAGTAAATTCATATAGAAAATTTTCAATAAAATTTATGTAGAAAATCTAAGAAAGATAATAATTTACTTTACAGTATGGAGCATTTTAATAAAAAATTTGATATAGAATAAAAAAAAATTTTATTTCTAGCCAATTTTTTAGAGCATTTTTGTAGAAAAATTTTTTCTATACGCAAAAACCTAAAAGAAAATTGCTCTAGTTTGAGGAAATTAAAAAAAAAATTACTCTGGACTAAAGGAAATTGGCATAAAATATTGTTGTGGACCAGATGAAATCAATCTGTTTGGAGATTTTATTACAGAAGTGTTCATATAACCGAACCCAGACGAGATAGTTTTAGATATTTTGAAAACAGAGTATGAGAAAAATGTTACTGAGAGACTTACTCCAAACTAAAGGAGTTTTTGTAGAAAAATGTACTCTAAATTATGCATTTAAGAATGTAAAAAATGTATACCTATCACCACAGGTGGAGGCATAGTGGTGTTTAAGTGCTGTTAAGCAATTCTCGAATACTGAGTATTTACATGGGTCACACACTTGAAAATAATTTCAGCCTTTATTAACAATACATAGACATTTACTTGTACACATATAATTGTTAGTGATTATCCAATATCGTACAAGAGAAAAGTATTGAAAATGTTTTAGAAATCAAGCTTTGAGCAAAGAAGTATAGGTTTGTAGTCGTTGCTTAGAGCAGCGGTGCCAAGTCCATCTCTTTTGTGGTTGGTCTACTTCTTTTGGGTATTCTACTGATTTTTAATATATAGCATCTGTTACCCGAAATTTTTAACTAATTCAGTCTAGAAGTTGGACCAAAAAAAATTAATTATATTTTTGTTGCTCTTTTTGGACAAAAAGTTAATAAGTTAATAAATAATTTTATAATGAAAGAAAATGAGAGTGAAAAATGTTCTCCATCTCATGAGACAAAGGACGTATACTGTGACCAAAAATATGATGCACCAATGTTTCGTTTTTCCATATAGTGATGCGTATGTTGAAATAGTCTTTCAAAAACTATCTACTGATACTCCAGATTGCTACACACCAAAAGATTAAAGTTCACTGATGATTTGGTTTATCGACCAATTAAATGACGGCATATGAACAGCTAAAGCCGCAATCAACAAAATTTTAAATTTTCAAATATTTTTTTGGATACAAAGCCGATAAATTTCAAATTACTTTTTTTTAATATTCATTAAAAAAATAAAACAACCGTTCGATTTACACAGTTTCTTAATATAAATAAAAGTTAATAAATAAAGACTGTGTGAAAAACTGATTTTGCAATATCCTAGACATGAAAGTATAATTTTGTAATTCATACAACACACTCTGGCTCCCACATTAATATTATTCTCTTCCTTATTATTTAATATTTTTAAATTCTAGTAATATTCATCTCTATTCAGTGTAAAGCTTTTTACTTTTTTGTCATCCTTTTTGAAAAGTTAATAAAATGCTGCCCTTCGTAGACTAGTAGGTAGTGAACTAGACTCGTAGTGCGAAGGTCCCAAGTTCGAATCCTGCCGCAGAACTCTGGCAGTTTGTGTCTGATAATTAAAAGGGAGCGCACAACAAGCCTTCACTGACTTAAGTGTATGTCGTATGACATGGGCTATCGCACCCCTCCAATCAACCTAACCTAACTTAACCTAGTAAATGCTTAAATTTTATTGTGGATAAGTTGAAATCTAAATTTACCTGTGCACATCGTTTTTCAGTTGAAAGTAGAAATTTAAAAATTAAAGTGCGAAGGCAAGTAAGTGAAGGGAATAAGGCTTAAGTGGGAATTGGGAAATGATAAGAACGTGAAAATACCTTTAAATTTTAAATTATATAAAGTCCCATCTTGTTCTTGATATATGCCTCCGACATGTCAATAAGCAATGATCTTCATATATCAACGGTGTAGTCCATGAAAAGCATTATGCAAATGGCAGGACTACATTTCAATTTTGGATGGTTATGAATGGTTAAGAATATAGAGAATAAAAGTGAACGAGCAAAAATGCGAAGGGGAACGTGTTCCCCCATTCAAAATAATGACCAATCAATACCGCAACCAAGGGCGTAGCCAGGTTATGAAATAGGGTGGTGCCATGAAAATTATGATTTTTTATGATTATGATTTTTTATGATTATTACAATTTCGATCTATTTGAGGAGTAATCTGCGTGGATCTTCTGAAAACTTTGCTAGAATTTTTTCCAAAAATTCGTCCTCGGTTACCAATCTTCGGTGGACGCTTAGCATACATAGTCCTGCAATATACAATATACTTATTTTTTGATAGTAAGTAAAATTGCATATTATTTTACCGTTTAAACGAACTTCAGTCATTGTGGAGCGCAACCATGTTTTTAATCGCCCTAAAGTGCTAAATGACCGCTCAACAGTTGCAGTAGTGCATGGCTGTGACAATGAAATTAATAACGCTTTCCTTATATTTGAATAAAATAATCCAGCGTCTTTCAAAATACTCGCCAGCTCTAAGTTGGCTAATTCGTATTTACCAATTTTTTTTTGTGGCCAAGAATTATACCAAAGCACAATTTCTCCTTCCAAATCATTCAACTCATAAAAATGGTCAAACACTTTTGTGGAATCTTTAAGCTCTTCCAGCTTCAAAGAAAGCATGTTTGACGGGTGCAAACAATGAATTGCAAACGCTAGCCTATTCTCTTCATTAAATCTTCTGCCCAGTGATGAAATTAAAGAATCTATATAAGGAATGTATATAGATCGCTTCCAGTATTCAGCAGGTGATGAAAACGGGGGATTTGAACGGTGCGTTTGACGAGAGACTATCCTTGGAACCGACATCTCTATTCCTAAATTGGCTGTGTTTTCTTGAATAGAAAAAAGCAATCAGTCCACAATACCCTGTGCATTTTTTAATAATTTTATATTGTATGCATTTAAAAAAATTTTTTTTATAGAATTAGGTGGGTGCCACGGCCCTCTAGGCCCATACCTAGCTACGCCCATGACCGCAACACAATGAAGTCAAATTCCAGGCATTCACCTTGATCGTCGCTTAACATTGAAATTTCACATACGAGTAGATGCCAGGTTGATCGAAATGAAATTAAAAGCTGCTCAAACTAATTCGCTTATGGAAGAAAATTCACCATTAAGCCTAGATTGCAAACTTCTCCTATACAAAGCGATCCTAAAGCCAATATGATGCTACAGAATTAAGTAGTGGGGCACCGACTCAGAGTCCAATATAGAAAAAATTCAAAAGAGCCAAAATAAAATCTTCCGTGTGATTACTGCCGCGCATTCACAAAGACCTGCCCGTTCCAATAAACATTTATAAAGAAACTAGAGTATCATGCAAACCCGCAACATTCTAAATAACAGATGGCATACTCAGCTGCGAAAGAGAGACAATCTTGCTCTTAGCCGAACACGGCAAATGTGAAGACCACACAGGAGGAAACCTAGAAACTAATTTTTTGTCTGGCACTAGATGGACTTAAGAAATAATATTATAAATTTAAGATTTGAATACTTAATGTTGGTTCAATTTTTATTGAAGATTAAAAAAAAATAATTTATTTTGAATGTTAAACTTCTAAATCTATTGTTGATATTTAAAAAAAATATTGAAAAGTTTAGTCTAAAGAAAGATTCCCTCCGCTAGAGAAAATATGTTCAAGAATGCTAATTTAGCAACGACAGTCTTTTCAGTTTCTAATATGACACATTCTCCTATTGTTGTTGTTGTTGTTGATAACATGTGTACTTAAACTTTATATAACCCTTGCATTCTCCTTTATGTCATATGAAAAATCTCAAATCTCCTTCAAGAGTGACAAAAAAGTCTTTGTTTGAAAAACAACCATTAGACACACAATCAAAATATTAAATGTTTTTTTACAGTCATAAAAATAAAAGTTTTATTGCTCTGTCTACAGGGGAAAAAGTGATTTATTGCCAAAAACTGCAGTTATTTTTCATCTCAACTTTTTCCAAAATTAAATTTTTATGTCTCTTTCTAGTTAAAATTTATATAAATTTAAGAAAAACTGAAAAATATAAGAAAATATGGGAGATATTTTTAAGTATTAAATTTAATTGGTTTGTGTAAATAAAAATGTTAGAACAGCAAATATTTCTTGGCTATTAAATTAATAGTGTTAATATAATTAAATAGTTAATCAGGGGGTATATCTAATCATTGAAGCATCACAAAAAGGGCAGGGGCTGTTAAGCAGTTTTTATTAAAGCGATTGCAAGTTTTTTTTTTACTTTTTTTAATTTGAAAAGCTTTTAACTCTTGAAGTTTCCCTAAAGTTAATAGAGCATGTCTTATTTTCCTAAAAGAAAAATTGGAAGCCGATTAATTAAAGAAAAGTTCTTGCCACTGTGACAAATTTTTTTACAAAAAAAGTTTGTTCTGTGGAACAATTTACTTGTAATTTTCCCAATTAAATGACATTTAATTTTTAACTAGTTTTCCTATACTAAAGCCTCTTGAGGGAGCGTCTTATACAAAAACTTCTTGAAGTCTAGTAAAAAGTAATCTTTTTCCTTCAATAATATTTTTATAAAATTCGCTTTTGCTCTAGAAGAAAATCCCTTCGCGACTGTAACTTTCGCCTTTTACATTTCAAGTTCAATTTGTCTTTCATCATAATCTGTTTGACATCAAATGCAAACATATGAGCATATGAGTGAAATGAAATAAAATGAATTGAGATGAATGAATGGAATACAACAAACAATGAAATTTAATACATTTTCCAGACAAATAGCAGACAAAATGAAAATAACAATGTTGAAAATAGTTAAAAAACAAAAGAAAAGATATGAAACAAAAAATGAAATCATACATAATAAAAACCAACAACATTTTTAAGAACAAATTGATATAATGCTAATGGAGAATAGTGTAGACATACGCACATATACATACATACATGAATACGTATGTAAATATGTATGTTGCACGATGATAGAAAGAAAGACAGCTTTTTTTGGTGGTTTGTCACTCTGCATATGAACAAATATTCCCTTTTTTAATGATTTCTTGCACATTTTGGTTATGGTAATGTAATCAAGCTATAAACAGTCGTTCCGACAGTCAGCCACAAGCAGTCATTTATAATGGCAACTATTTAGTCATTCAAACAATGAATAAATGATCCCTCACATTTTTGATAGTTTTTAGTTTTGCTTATGCCACATGCATTTAAATGTTTTTCTTTCACTCTCTCTACATTTTTAGTGATGTGTCACCCCAAGAGATCAATCATTAATATGGAACACAAACAAACTCTTAAGTAATAATCCCCCAGTGGAATGTTTTCTTACTTGGTTGCCGCTTGCAGTTTCCTATTAATGAGCTGGAGACACAAAAAAGTTTGTCTTTTCACATTTTGGCTCAAGACAAAATCATGACATAAAAAAGAAAAGATATCGTTAATCATACTTGAACCTATTTAAAATTAAAACAAAAATATATTTTGTTTAATTTGGGGCAAGACTATAAAAAATCATTGACAAAACAGTAAAAGAAAATAAAAATAAAAAAAAAAACAAACAAAATGGCACATGAAACATATCAGTCCCATAATGAATGCAAGTAATCTTTCAATTCGGTGTCCTACTAGGCTGTACTCAAATTAAAAATTTTTTGTAAAGAATTGTTGTAATCAATTCGCCTTGCTCAGACCTTGTGTATGGTCGTTTATGGATCTGGTCAATTCTATTCTAAATAATCTTTTTAAATTTCATAGACAAGGCTAAACTTGCCGCAAGAAGGGAAACACATTGCAGATAGTAGAAGCTAATGTGTTTCACTTGTTTTGTTATTACACTCCATTAGAATTGTCCATTTCGCCTTAAATCTGTAAGGCCGCTATTCTACTTCAGCAGTTGTATCCGCGCACGCTAATCTGTCAATCAATAATACAGTTTCTATGTGACCCGCGTCAGCTTTTCAAATGGGGTTAAGTCGGGAATTAATCTCTATTCGCTCCTGCCTCTTGTAGTCAAAAGCTTTACTGTTACTAACTGCGTGCAGTTCAAGAGACAATTCTTCCTCGTTTTCAATTCAAAGGCCTACCTGAGCTAGCGCCCTCGTATATTATATCTTCGAATATGTATATACTTCAAGTGCTGATAACTTTTTAGTCACAAGAGACCATCGCATGAAAAATCGAAGACACGGTGGTATGTTTGCTGAACGTCATTAAGTATACAAGGAGCTCATTACAGCACCTTCCTTGACATCTCTGTGTTGATATTTCAAGTTTTAGTTTAATTTTTAAGGAACGATATGCTCTCTTACATCATTTCAAATATTTTTCAAATGAAAATCATTTGAGGTACACGATTTGTTTAACACAAAAAATTACTTTGCCTTTATTTATTAATTTTTTAAATTTATCAAACATATTTTTGTGAACGAAATTTTTTTCACAATAACTAAAGTTTTCATTTTATTTAAATTTTTCTTTAGACATTTTCGTTGTAAGTGCCATTTATGTTGCATATTTATGTCTTAGTGCTTTGAAATTTTTATTATCTTTGTTTTTCTCTTAAATACGATTATAAATATTTTGTGTTGTGCTTCTTGTCGCCTGTCAATCGTGTGTCAATTTTCCATTCATATAATATTCAACATAAATACACTAAACATGTCCATACTTGCAACACCATGTACACGTACCAATTCTTTATGCATATTTAACTTTAATTTTTTTTAATTTATGTTCCTCGTCCTATATGTTAAAACAAAATTAATTTTAAACTTAATAGTCTTCTATTATTTTTAGAAATTACAAAAAAAAAAAAATAATGCTTCCAGGGGAGTCTTTATTTTATTTTAATTTTTTTCTGTTAATTTCTTTCTTAGAAAACATTATGTCTATTTTTTTTCTAATTAATATTCAATACGCACTTTTGTTAAGCAAAATATGTATTCCGATGGACTATCTTAAAATTGCTTGTAAGAAACTGTTTTCCTTTTTCGTTCATTTTTAGAACTTTAAGTGGTGGCGTCAATAAGTTGAGCAAAAATAATGAATAAAATTATGTTTGTTCCCCCATAAGTATTTCATATTTTTCATAATTCTTCTTAATGTACATTAAATGGAAAAGAACACATTTAAAGTGCATCAAAAATCCATTAAGATTGCAATAATAATTAATGAAATAGTTTGAAATTGAAGTTTAATATTACGATATTAATTGTTAAAGGGGAGAGGGGGTAAGTCCTTGCTTTTTATCAAAATATTTAAAAAAATCTTTAGATTCTTTAAGAAAATTAATAATGATTTAATTATGAATATGCTTGATGACTATATATGATAAACTTTCTTATGAGAAAAATGGCTCAGACTGCGTTAAATTTTTTCTGTAGAAAATTTCTTCAGACTCAATGTGACTCTTATAGAGAAAAGTAAACAAGAGTCTGCCATACTTTTCTATAAAGAAGTCGCTGAGAGGCTGGCGAAGTTTTTTTTAATAGAAAAGTTGTTAAAAATCTAATAAATTTTTCTGCAGAAAAATTATCCATAGTCTAAGAAACTCCCAGCCTTAGGCGATCTTTTCTACAGGAAATTTGGTCAGAGTCTAACAAGCTTTTCATAGAAAAAATATTTAGAGTCCGACATTCTGTAGAAAAGCTGCTCTGACAAATTATTCTATAGAAAAGTATTTCGGACAAACTTTTCTGTAGAGAAGTTCTTCAGAGTCTGATTGTTAGACCTTAGACAAGCCCCCTGACAAATTTGTCTCTAAAAAATTACTCTCAATCTGACAAACTTTCTATAGAAAAAACTTGCTCAGGGTCGGACAAACTTTTCCATGGAAAAGTTGCTCAAGGTCTAACAAACCTTTCTATAGAAAAATTTATCATGGCCTGACAAAATTTTTTAGAAGAGTTTTTCCGGGTCTGATAAATTTTTCTTTAGAAAAGTTTCTCGACGTCTGAAAAACTTTTCTATAGAAAAAATTTGCTCTCACATATTTGTCTCAGACATTTTTCTATACAAAAGTTGTTCATGGTCTGGCAAACTTTAAAAAAAAATTTGATCAGGGTCGGACAAACTTTTCCATGGAAAAGTTGCTCAAGGTCTAACAAACTTTTCTATAGAAAAGTTTATCATAGCCTGACAAAAATTTTTAGAAGAGTTTCTCGGAGTTTGACAAACTTTTCTTTAGAAAAATTGCTCGAAATCTCACACATTTTTCTATACAAAAGTTGTTCATGGTCTGGTAGACGTTTCTATAGAAAAACTTGCTTAGGGTCTGACAAACTTTTCTCAAAAAAAGTTACCCACAAACTGACAAACTTTTCTATAGAATAGTTACTAAGAGATTAATCAACTGTTTTTCATAAAAATTTCAATATGTAGCATGACAAACATTTTTATAAAGTATTTAAACAGAGTGGAGCCAATTTTCTCAGCTTTAGGCTTCATAATTTGTTTCAAAAGCAGGACATGTTCCTAATACTTATAAGCTTATGAATTTATTTTATTTCCTTTAAATATATTTCCCGATAGAAAATATATTTTTTCTAATAGAAAAAGAATTAAAAAATAAAAAGCAGAAACTCAATATCACTTCAATCATATTTACTTAAAACTAATTTATAACTAATGATCTGTGTAATTAAAAAAAAGGAATCAGAAGAATTTTTTTTAATTTCCACAAAGAAAAAACCAACAAAAACCTCAAGCAGCAGCAAATAACGCCCCAAAAGATATGACACATATTTTATTTTAAGCTTCCATCTATCTGCCATTTCGATTCATTTTCTTTTGATGACATTCCGTTGATAAAATGAGTTTTTCTTCCTTCCCCCTCCATATGGAATTCACGACGTATTGACGTTGTTTGAAGAATTTTAATTTGGAAAAAAATATTGTCGAAAATTCTAAAACTCATCAAACTCTTGAACAAACCCAGTGCATTTATTTCTAACATTTTCATTCATTGTTTTTTCAAGTGTTGAGGGATTGGTTTTGTTATTTTTGGTTTCTTAAGATTCCCCCAAAATCTCTTGTTTTCCATTAAGTCATTATGGACAAATGTATTGACAGCCAATATTATTTTGAGTGGTTTCCGTTTAATTAAAATGCAGTTTTTGTTTTCTCATACCAGGGCTCGCTCAACAATGATTGATTGAAATCTAAAAATATTTTTTTATTTAAATATGTTTTATTTTATGTAAATCACAAATTAATTAAATAAAAACTCAGCAAAAAACAAATTCATTTAGAAATGTTAATCGAATAGAATATTTAATATAAAAGCAATTATGCAATGAAGCTTTTGGAAATACGCAATTGTTTTTGTAAGATCTTTCCGAATAACATATTGATTTGAATAAATTGTTCTTAAGAATACTATTCGAATAGATCAATTGAGGTTATGTGAACAAACTAATTATACAAATGCATCTCGAACAAAAAGTTTATTAAAAAATTGCTCAGGTATATAAATTTTCGAAACAAAATATAACTTATACTACAAAATACTTATTCGAATAAAAAATTATTCGAGTACAAAAATAAGTACAATACCATTTTGGGCAAAACATATATTATATTTGGGGAATTAATTGAATAGTAAGCCAATTGAAGAAATGAATTGGTTTGCAATTTAATTCGTCTTTTTAAAATAATTATTCAAATAATGCAAAATAATTAAAAATCAATCGGGCAAGACTATTGGCCGAATTTAGTGTGAAGAATATAATTCTTAGAAAATGTTAAATTTCGTATACTTTTTCGAAATTAATTTCCATTTTTAACCATTCGAAAAAAATTTTATTCGAATAAAATATTAATCGGCCAAAAGATTCCGTTTAAAAAAAATTTTTAAGCAAAATTAACATCTTAATTTTCGATTTGAGGAATTATTTGAATGGAAAACTTATTAAAGCAATCAAATGTTTGAGTTTATTTGTTTAGTAATTTTTCATGATAAGAATTTATTAAAATAATATTTATACGAAATTTATGAGAATAATGTTTAAGTACACATTTATTTTCTTAGATTGATTGTTCTTTTATAATTTGCAGAAAGAAATGTGCAACAAATTTTTTAAGCTACTTTTTAGAAGAAAACAAAGTTTTCTGTTTTTTCAAGCAACAAAATTTCTTATTGGAATAATATATTTAAACATTGTGCAAATTTTGTTAAAGGAATTATAATCCTAATTTAAGTTAAATTTTATTTTAAAAATGATCTAATTAAAAAATATTTAAAGCAATTCTGAAAAATTCATTCGAATATTCTCCAAAAAATATAAAAAATATTTACATAAATATTTCCTTGAATATTTCTTATGTAAGATGCATTTTCAAAGGTTATATGTTAAGTTTTATTCAAATAAAAATATATTCGAATGCAACATTTATTCGAATAAATTAAAAAAAAAAAATTGAATAATTTAAAAAAATGTTTTCAAGAGATGATCAGAATAAAAAAGCAATAAAAATTCTTACATTGACTGCTCATGCCAATATCATTCGAATAAACAATTTTTAAAGATTAATCGAATAAAACAATTTTTGAAGAATTATTCATATATACAATTGCTTACTTAACATTTAAAGTTCGATTACAAAATAGTCTGCGAAGTTAGTTTAACGAGAATAATAACAATGATCATCATTCATTTCTAGTGGAACAAAGCCTTGGATAAGAATTGGATCTCCACAGTACCCATTAGCCAAATGAGGCATCCGAAGAAAATTGTTTATATCACTCGTCTTTTGGGAAAACTTATTAACAGAAATTAAAATTTACACAAAAAGAAAAATTCTGTATGAACACAATTTAAAAAAAATATTTTATTCCACATCAACAAAAATTAATCATCATTCTTAAATTCGATCGTTTTTGTGTTCTTTACTATGTCACACACTATACGTCTCATATACTTATTTAATTATTCAAATATACAATAAAAATCCATGTCACTTAAATATTGTTACTTTAAGGCTGTAACTGCTAACAGGATAACGCTTTATCAACAAAACTGTAATGATAATGTTGGTTAGAACAATCCTACAATATTTATAAAACACGTCAGTGTCAACGTGACATCAGAGGGCGTAAAGAATACAGTTTCATTTTGTTGCAAACGTGTAGATGTAAACTGACTATCAGATCAACTGACATTTAACACTAAAATAGACTTAGGAAGCTCTTTCGAGTATGAACTCATAGTTTTTGTCCACCTCCAATATCGAATTTCTAGATTTTTGGATTTTATTTTTATTTTCTCTATTATACCATTTATATTTTATATCAATAAAAACCCACATTAATCTCTTTAATGTTGCTTAAAGACATTAAACATTGTCCTGAAGGTTTATAAAAGAAAAGAAATCAAGCTATTTAGCTTATCTCAAGGACAATGAGCTTTTAAAAATGAATCTCATTACCTTGAAGCTGAATTTTTTTTAAGATTTCTTCTTACTGAAGAAGAATTATCAGACGACGATAAAAGGTAGACGCACTATAAAAACTTCTTGATGAAAATATGATAAAACTTTTATAAATTCATTAAAACTGTTTTTATCACACTGTTGCAGGCAGCTCTTGTCGTTTTCGTGATTTACATATCTTTATAACTACTGTCTCCAGAAAATTAAAAAAAAAAAAAAAAAAAAAACAAACAAATAATCATACTTTATATGAAAGTGAAACAAAAAAAGTTTAATACTTAATCTTATTTGCTGCCGTCGAAACAAAAATTTTTGTAAAACACATATTAAGGGTATTCACTTAATGGAGATGTACTGAAATAATTTAAAAAATTACTATGCACATCAATAATATTATTTTATATGCAGCAACAATGACTGACAAGTAATAAAAAATTTTTTTATTTGATGTTAGAAAAACGATAAATATTACAAACGCCATTGTGGGAGACGAATATATAAAAAGTAATATTTTCCATTTCATGGTATCTCCATATAAGTTGTGCTTTTTGCGTCACGATGTATTAAATTTTCCCAGTTCAAATGCAAGACGCAGTACATACAGGGTTTAAGACTTCGACGTAAGAAAAACGGAAAAATCAGACAGAAATAGAAAGTAAAAAATTAAAAAACAGAATGCAGAAGAGTAGAGGAGTGAAAAAGTTATAATTAACAAAAGCGAAAACAAAAAAGACATTAATTTGACACATTTGGTGGTTGCATTAATTTAGACTTTTACCGTGTCAGAGAACTAATAAAGGGAAAATTATATTATTGTACTATATTATTGTATTAGCGGCTTTGCTGAGCTCGACCAATATGTCGTCCATTGTGGCCCGTTGGTATAAACCAGTAAGTCTATCAAGAGTATTTCAAGGTCTTATCTTAGTATTTACTTCCGTAAATTCAAATCATTCCCGGACTTTTTCGCTTCCCGGGATTCCCGGGAAAAATTATAAATTTCCCCTATACATATAATTGTCTTCTGTTAAAAACATGTAATTTATGGCCTAGGATGTTTTTTTTTCGAAAAGTTAGTTTTTATTTAAAATTAAATAATAAAGAACAATTTAATTTCTGCATTGAAAAGAAAAACATAACATTAATTCAATAACTTGAGATCATTTTTAGTTTAAAAAGAAATACATTAAAATAAAATTAAAAAATAAAAAAAAATATAAAAAAATAGTTAAAAAAAAATTTGTACATCACTTAGGCCTGAATTCACAGTCTTTAGTTAGCAGCTGACAACGTATTCAGCAAAGTTATTTCTTATGGGAGTGTACTAAACTAATGGTTAACTAATGACTGTGAATTCAAGCCGTAGATGAAAAATAAGTTTTTAATACGACTTAAGCATTTAGTAATTCGCCCGACATCCTATTTCGAATTTTGACAAAGTTCCCAGCAACAGAGAAAACCCTTTCACTATCTACTGATATTGGATTTATTGTTAACAGAGCATTATATAAATCATTTAAATTTTTTGTCCGAATATTGCTCGCTTCATATAAAGCAAATTCTTTCTTTAACAAATTGGCTTGATTCGGTTTTGGTTTTTTTGGATTAGCCTTTGCATAGTCTATGGCATTTTTTAGTTTCATTTTGAAACATTTGTCGACTTGGGTTTCAGACATATCACTGTCACTGTTGGACATTTCTGAAATTAATTGATCAAACAGGCGTTTATATATTGGTTCAGCGTACAATTTTAACAAAGTTTTTGGTATTTTAGAATTGGCATAATTTATTAATGCTAACATTTTATCATTACGTCTCTGATCAACTTTTTCTCTGATTGACTTAGCCATTTTTTCAGAAAGGGGTGTTTTTATTAACAAAAGCTGATCAACGTTTTACGTTTGAAATTATTTAGCCAAAATATTTTGTTTATTATACAAAATGTTTTATTTCAATAAAATTAAAAATTAAAATGTGGAAAAATAAAAGTTTATCGTATTAAATAATCATAATTTTTTTCCCGTTTTCCCGGGAATTTTTAAAAAGTTTCCCGGGAACTCCCGGCGAAATTTTTTCGGGAAATCCCGGGAATTCCCGGACCCCAAACCCTACGCGCAATTCAGGCCTTTCAGTGCTCCTTTCAGTTGGTTTCTCACACTCTATTGTAACAAGTTACTACCAACATCTGGAGCTGCACGGGAAAGAATTTTTGTGTACAGAGTTCCAACTGGTAACACAGTCAATTCGCTTCAGGAAACACGTGTTTGCGATGTATAAATTGTTGTTTATTGAAAGGCTGATGTTTGTGGGAATAAAAAATATCGACTCGCTAACTGATTTCTCGCAACGCTGATGATGTGCATCATAGCCGCATTACTCTTGAAAAGCTCCAGCTTGCCTTTTAGCATAATTTTTCCAGGAAAGTAAGAGTTCCTTTTTTAGCTAAAGCTGCCATTATTGGGATAGACAAACGCTGTAGTTTGACCGCTCGCCACTCACAGAGAAAGTTTCAATAATTTCGTCTTAAAAGGCATTGTGACTAACGATAATTTCGGTCTGATGTGCCTCCAATGAACTCTATTTAGAATGCGTCAATTCATGTGCTACAAACTTCATTTATAAAGAAGCGAGCTGTCAGAGATGATTTATTTTTTTTCTTTGCCAGATCTGGTCTTATCGTTCAAATATTCCAAAGTTCAGTCTATGATTAATAACCTTAGAATACTCGCTCGATTATATGTTGTAAGTATGCGAGTATAAAGCAAAAACGAAGAACAATTGGATTAGAAAATTAATTGGCACACATTATTTGATTAAACATTTATTCGAAATATTTCAATTAATGAATTTTTTGGGAAAATATTGAATATTTATGAATATTTTGGGAAAAGACCAATTGAGCAAATTTTTCTTTACACAAAAAAATTAAATGCATTTTTTATTCCAATAATAAATTTGATAGATCCAACAAAATTTTTTTATTAAAAAATTTAATTCGATCGCTAATTAAATGTGAACATATGGAACTAAAAATTTTTTTCAAATTCAATAATAATAAAGTAAATATTTCAAATAATACACGTATGTTTTCATTAATCCAAATACGCCCCTGAACACCCTTAGTGCGTTACTTTATTAAGGATAAAAAAATCAAACAAATTTATGCGGCAACTTTATCATATTCTTATTTTTTTGAGTCTGTTACCCCCCGTAAGTCCGCTCAACATTGACAGCCACCATATTTGTATATTCCTTTTTGGTCGTTGGTGGCATCGTTATAAAACTGTCTGCACCTTTACCACTTACATATTACTTGCCCCCTTGGTACGCAAACGGACACCAGGAGAGTCGGTGTTGCATTCGTTGCATAAAATAATGCAGCAGCATATTTTTTCTTAATTTTTTTTTCTTAATGGCGTTGTAAGCTTGTCACATCATCTTCCATGGTGGTTCTTGATTCTTGTAACGCTTGTTCATTCTATGATTAAATTTAAAATAAATCTAATAATAAAAAGGAAAATGTGTTGCAACAAGCAGACAACAAACATAAAATCAATTGACACCTTTTTGTTGTGATATGTTTGTTGTTGTTTTATAAGATGGTGCTGACTTTTCCGACGATGTCTACTATTTTATGAATCTTTTCAAATCAAATAAAAATCATAATGAATGGTTGGGGGAGGAAGAGACTTCTTAAGGTTGCAATAAGAGATGAAGTGTTATTGTCGGTAAATTACCATTTGGCTTAAAACATGTCATGTTATTTATATAAAGGATTTATTTAAGTGCTTGTATTTTTTCAAAGTTTTAACAAAAAACTATATGCATGTATGAAGAAAATTTAAGAAATCTACATAAGGTTCAAACAAAACACCGGTGTGTTTTTCTTTGGAGGGAATGAAATATTGGAAAAGGAAGGCAAAAATTTCATGGAAGTCAAGAAGCTTCAAAAACTTTCGAATAAAATAATGTTTAGAATAATTAAGCTAAATAAGCTATAAAATATAATTCGCCAAGATATTTAACTCGAACCGATATTTATGATCAAAGGCGTAGATTTTAAAGCAAAATTTCTCTTACAACATTGATTCGTAGATTAATTTTTGGTTCATATTTATTGCTTATTCGAGAAACAATTTATTTATATAATTTTTATTTGAATAATTTTCTCGATTAACATAATATTTTATTCGAATAGTTTGAATATTTTTTACTCGAATCAATTTTTGTTGAAATGATTTTTAATACAATTTTTTTATTTCACTTCAAATTTTATTATTCATATAATTTCCTAATAAAAGGCGGACACATTGGGTACAGACAATAATTTTTGCCGATATTTAATCTGTCTAATACATATGTGGTCATTGTTCAATTATTTATATCAAGTTTCCATGGAACCTATTCAGCCGGAATTCCAAATAATAATAATAAAACATAAATAACTGAATGGTCGCTAGTGCAAAATTTACGCATTGCACGATATTTAAAGCGCTTGAGTTGCCTTCAAAATTCAGTCATCAATATTTGATGACCAACTACGAGATGGCTGGTTGGGGAAGCAATCTGCTACCAATTTTTTTGTTAATGAACAACAGAAATTTGATTAGCAACAGCAATGTTTGCGAACAATAAGCACAAGCGCAGAATTGATCCTGCAACCGTTTAAGATCGGTTTGAGTCTTGAACTGTATGACCATATTCTGACTTTCTATGATTTTAGGAGAGGCCCCCGTTTGAGAAATAGAGACGAAAACCGTTTTTGGATGATTGACCAATTAAAATTGCTGGACTTGACATTCAACTCCTGGTCGTTCATTAAGGAAATCGTAAAAATGGACTATGATTTATTGAAGATGAAATTACAACTGCTTTATTATGGCAGTTGATTCGTCGCCATATATATGAATCAGTATTTATTGCCCAGTAGCTCCAACTTTATAGCTTTAAGTAATAAGAGCTTTTTCCATTTACTAGCCATCGAAGAATTGGGAAGAGCAAATGGGTTTCGCCTTGCAAACCATCTATAGCGATAAGTCGGAAAATCACTATGACTATGTGCCACCATGTATTCTCTACGTGAAGCGAATTGTTTCAGGAATAAATCCATATGCTGAGATTGTGCAGCATATCCCCGCTAAATATTTCTCCTGATATTTTAGGGAGCCGTAAGTGAAGCCGAATAAACAGCAATCGCACAAGTCTCAGGCTGACATCGTTAAAGTTCTGGCGATTTGTTTACTGGTTTCGTGATACCATGGAAATTTGAATGATATCATATTTCATACGAAATTGCATTTAAAATTTTTTATATAAATTAATATTTTTTTTAATACTACATAAAACGAAGAAATCCATTGAACACTTTTTTGTCAGCTATTTCTTTATTGACCCAAAAAAATATTCTATTGTCATCACAGTAAAAACAAAAATAATTTAAGAGAAACCGTGCAAAAGTGGCAGGCATGTGCATAAAATCGACACGTTTGCGCAAACTTGCACTTGCAAATTAAATTTTCTGCTCAATAATTCCATGTAGGCAGGCACTAATGTCAAGTCACACCACATACTTAAACGAACAAATGTCAAACTTTCTTCATATTTCTTCTCCTGCAGGTTCAAATGAATTTCTATTCTTCTTACAGGCAACAACCACAACACAATAGAAAATAGTGAACTGAAGATCATTTGAAAATTGAAGATGCTGCTATTGCAGCCAGGTGCATTACGATCACCTTTAGGCATCGCCAAAGAACTTGACACAATCAGCATAAAATTGATGAAATTGAGAAGGTACATACAGACTTCAAGAAATGGCTGGGAGAAGGAAGAAAATATGATTTTTATAGTGGCAATTTAAGCAACAAGAAAAAAGAAAAACTCAACCAACAGCAGAGTGAAATGAGGATGACCAAATGAAAAAAAAGTTTTATTGTAGAAAATGATGAGTCGTTAAAGCCAAGTCGTTATACCTCCAAATATGAATGTAAGAAATCAAATGTTATTTAAGAAAAAACAACATTCAATGGAGGTCATAAAATATTGAAGGAACGGTTTGTGCAGAAGAAGCAATAAAAAATTTTTAAAGAATTGAAAATATTTTTTTAAGGTTTATTATTGTTGTTGGTGAAGTGGCTGTTGCTGCTGTTACTACTGCTGTTGTATGTCTCGTCGATTCGAGTATGCACGTTTACGAAGTGGGAAAACACGACTGTGCATATTTAATTGTTGATTATTCACCATTAGCCTCAATCAAGCGCCAAACCGTGATTTTAGTGATCAAAATACTACGTGATCATACCATAAACAAAATAAGTAAAAAAAAAGAATTATTAGAGACACACAAGCACACATATACAGACTCACCTCATCATACAAAGCCAAAGGTAAATAGGCCTAAAAAACATAAATGCCCTGAAGTTCATTTATAACTGCTAAAACAAGAAGTTAACAAGTTTCCATTGTCTATCAATATATAAGAAATAGTCTCATTGAGATCGTTATTAAAGCGGCTTTGGACTTGCATGTTCAGGATAAGATCTATCACCCTAGACAGTTTGATCCATTGCACATTGGGACTAAACAGATAGAAATCGGATGGATTTGTGTAATATAATAGTTTTATAAATTAAAAAATTTTTTATTGTTACTCGAATACCCGGTCTGTCCGTCGTTATTGAAGTTTGAAATATAATTTAAAAAATTTTGATATTAGAGGCTTGTTTTTTCCGATAATGTGGCGTAATAATTGGTTGGATTCATAATATTACTTCGCTTGTTTCTCAGGCAAACAGGACCTTAACTCTAATAAATCTATTAAGAATATTGTCATCTTAGCTCATTGTTTTCCACCTCCAGTAATCGTATGGAGCAGATAGATAAACAATTTAAACCAGTTTCTGTACGAGCATATTGCTTCCTAAAGCTCCAAGGTGTTACGAAAGTGGCCTCTAGAATGTATACAAAAAAAGACGTTGTCAACAGTCTTTAAAATTTTAAATATACTTGTACACCTATTGAAATATAAGTCAATGGGATATATATGTTCTTTCTTAATACAAGACAATATTCGAACGCTATAAGAAAACAGATCCTGGCAAAAATCTTCATATATAACACCCTCGAGAAGTAAGAGTACAAAATAACAAATCAAAAGAACTGATGGACTTTTTTCTTTGCTTTCTTGGAAGCTTTCTTCATTTGATCGTTCCACTATTTTCATTTGAATTATCATTGCTTCTATCATCACCACTACTATTGTAACTTTCAATGTTAGAATTATCATAGTCTTCGTTAAGAAATTCACTTCAAACGCGTAAATTTAAAACAAATTCACCGCAAGAAACTGAGTTTTAACTGGCTACACTGAGAAAAAAAATTAACTGAAATGTGCTATAATTTTCAGTACTACTGTAAATAAGTTCAACATAAACTATGTAGAAGCCTATTTATTTATTTCAAAATGTTGTAGAAGCAACTATTACCCCTAGAGCAAATAAGTTTTTTCTTTGCAATTTGAGTTGTTTCACACCAATAACATTTTTGCAAATCGGGGATATTTCATATTCCCCCTTATTTCAATTGTCGTCGTCGTTATCAAACCAAGTCGACATTAACAAAATTGGCAGTTGTGTGCTTGTTGTGAACAATAAGTTAGTATTATTGACGCCCATTTGTCCTTTTATAACTTTAGTAATAGTAATAGTAATAGTATATTAATAATATTTTATTCTTGTCGACGTCGAGCCCATAATTGCCAAAATATTGGTGTTGACTTCGTGTGACGTCGATGACGACAAACAGAATAAGGGGAAATAATTTGTGTCACCTTTTTTCTTCCGAATATTAGAAATATAAATTTGTTAATTTAAAAAAAAATTATCAAGATTAACAACCTCTAATTGCGCTTTTAGTTCTATGACATTTAATTCGAAAAATAATATATTTTTAGAGGCGTTAAAAATTTTTCTTAAATATGTAAAAGAAAAAAACTTTGAAAACTTTTTGGTATTAAAAATCAAATTCCATTTAATATATTTTATTTAAGATTAAAGTAAATGAAAATACTATGTAGACAAAATTTTAAGCTCTTTTCAAAAACGTGAAAAAAATAAATTTTTTTTCGAACGCGAAAAATTATTCTCATATTTAGTGTAATTCAAACAAGAAGCGACTACAGAACGTTCATGTTTTAATTCTCACGGGAGATGTAACAAGGGGGATTATATTCCATTATCAAAAATTTACCCTTGCGGCATTTCGCGTTTTTCTTTTATTTTGGTTTCAGTGCAAAGTTTCAGGTCACAAGGCCACAAAGTGTACTAAACCGAAATAATTAAATGAGTGTCATATGAAATTTTTTCTTAAGTTTTTTTCAATTTTCATTCATTTTATGTGATTTTTTAAATTCTTCTCCTCTGGTCTATTTTGCGAGCGAGACAGATTGATTTATTTATTTTTAACCAATAACTAGCAACTAATACACGTGAGATTAAGAGAGAAAAAAGTGCCAGAGAACCGATCACCGATTTAGATCCATTACGATACCACGTAAATTTGCTCATGAACAGGACGTAACGTAGAATGTCCTTGATTTCATAATATTGGCTGCAACACTTTCACTGATGGTCGTCTTCGACTTCTTTCGTATGTTGTCTTTTAATTTAGGAACAGGTAAGCATCACCCCATACATGAGAGTTTTATTGCGTTTTCGGTAAAGAAATCAGATTTAGTGAAAACTTTCTTACTTCCCTTTAAAAAGCCGCCTCAGTTTATACTACGTGTGATTGTCAAAATATAATTAGCCCTATGAACATCACACTGGATTATTCTGTTAAGAATATTAAAAGGATCTACTCCTAAATTTTCATATCACCCAAAGCTACAGATAAAGCAGCAAGCGGTTCTTGCGGGCATTAAAATCGACCTCCTCTTCTAATGACCTCGTGCCTATAAGTTGATTATATACTAAATGTATATGAGTGGCCAATTCTGTTGTCTGTCTTTTTTTTCAAAATAAAATTTCCTAGAATGCACCTCCTTTTCAAATCATATCTTTCTCTAGAACATCATTTAGGTTAGCACCACTGGCACATTTAAAAACAATCTTTCGGAACCTCTAGAACTGCTAACCTCTCTATTCTGCGAAGACTAGAAACTACTTTAGTTATCAGAACTACAGGGCACTAAAGCCAGTACCCAAAACATCATTCTTATAGTTAAATATAAACAGTTTTGAAACCTTTTTCCTTCATAAATATAAAATATTTTTCACCTACTCTTCTTCGACTTTTCCTCTTTATACATCTGCCTTGTTGCATAAATGTGTTGATATTTTTTATTATCAACACTTTACTCTTTTATGCATCTACACATCTTTTATTCCACTCCCTCCCCACAAGAATTAGATGATCATGGAGACGAAGGGTGCAACAGAAATGATAAAATTATGTTAAGTAGCTGATGGAAGACAGCTTTACTGCAACCTTAAAGATATTCTATACAAATCTTTCATATTCCTAGAACAATTGTCAGCGCAGTCCGAATGTTTGTGGTACGAATTGTGGTAGTCAGTCATTTTCATCCCATCTCATGCCATGATTTGCATTATAATTCTGAGCAAATGTGTTTTTACATTCAAAAGATTTCCTGTAATGCGTGCCCACTTGCATCATTTGTCTGTGGCAACTGAAAAGAGCTACTGTATGGGTTTGTTATTAATGATTATGGAAGTGTTATTTATCATTGGCTTTAATGCACTGTATGATTTCCACGTTTTGCGTATTGTATTTTATATATTTGATGATTTTAGCAATTCGCGACCTTTTGATCCTTCCTTTGAATCATTTTCTTGTATTTTTGAGAAATTTTGTGGTTTTGCCTGTTACTAACAAACAACCCAGTGACACTGTTATTAAAATTTCTAAATAAGAAAAAATCACACGTTTGATGTGGAATTGGAAAACAAAAGGAGATGGAAAGAAGAAAAATATTATCAAAGGTCAAAGACAAAATTCGTGATTTTAACAAGTTTAAGCTCTGATATAAAAGAAATTTACTACATTGAGATTTTAATTGTTTTTCTCAAATTAGCAATGATAACATCGATTCCTACACATAAATTTTGATAAAATTTTTTTTAATGATTTACATCCAAAGTCTATGGAATACTCATATCATTAATTCCCATCAAAGGCTCTGGGCGTTTCTGTAGTCAAGCTGCAATCGCTTGTTAATTTGCACTCGCTCCTTGAGAAACGACAAGTTTATGATCTCGTTAGAGGTCTAAATCATTCAATTAAATCAAAAATTTAAGTCAATAGTCAAGACTGGGTGCCAAAATTTTAAAAGATCAACAGTTTATTTTGAACTATATTACCAGGCAAGGCTTATTACTGATTCACACGTTAATTTTGTTGTTAGGCGCCCAGAGTCTGTGTTCTGTAGTTTGCGAAAAGTTCTCACATCGAAAAAATAATGTTGAAAATTATTAAAAAAAACTTTCTGTTTCAGGGTTACAATAGTTTGCCCATTGTGCATAAGTTACGGAGCATATAGTTAGTCCTTACAATTAGTGAAATATCATTCTTAGTCTAAATTACTTGTAAAATTTTTTCGTCCTTCTAAGGTTTCATTTCAGCCTGCTCTTGTAAAATGAAAAGATTTCTTCTTTCGTAATAAAAATGAACGATATAATGCATTTCCATTTTGGTAATGTCTATTTTTTTTGTGGAGTAACAAAAAAAGTTTTGCTCTAAATGTTTTTGGTTCTTATAAAATAAAAGTGTTCCTAATATGCGATAGAAAATATCAGACACGGCCGATAATATCCGTGACACAATCTTATTCTATGTCTCCACAGCGTGACAGAATTTTTGTTAAATTAAATTTTGCCATTAATGTATGATTCTAGTAGAACCCCTCTGATTGATTCAAAATTGGGTTAAATCATTTCTTTTATTGAAATATTTTCGGCACTAAAAACTATCTGGTGTAATACTGTCTTAAAATCCATTCAGCCATTTCTACCCGATTCCCAAATACAAAATTATAGCATCGGTCCATGTCTTTTGCCATGATAAAATGTGACCTATATGGATCACTGTGTCTCATTTAAATCAAATCCATTCCTCCACTTTTGCGTGATGAAGTAACAAACACCCAGAGGTCCAAACATAGAAAATCTCCCATTTATATTATAAGTAAGAATGATTCTACATTTTTCTGTTTCTAAAAATTATAGTTTAAAGTATTTAAAACTTTTAATGTTGCATTTGAAATAGTTTTTGGTAAGATTTCTGTATTTAAAGAAATCAACTAAAACCCATAAAACCAAGATATAATCGCTGTTGTTCAAAATTCGATGTCAAAATGTATGTACAAGGAACATGCGAAAATTACAACTACACATAAATGCTCGTACATGTAATAGAATTTACTTTATTTGAAAATAATTTGGTATTTGTTGCGGTGGGTATTATTAAATCTCCAACACCGTAACCACAAAATCCTATTTTCCTGTGATACTTCAACGTCACAATAAAATGATATTAATTAACCCTACGCACACAGCCAAGCAAATGAACATATACACACACACACACATACACAGGCAAATCCTAATCATTTATTTGCTAAGACAGATGTATGTGCATACGTAGTCCTTGTCACTAGCATTAAATCAATTAGTCTCACGTACTTCTAACTCGTTGTGTTTGCGGGCATGTGGGGGTGTGTGCAAGTGTGTTTAAACTCGTCAAGGTTTCACTTTTTCTTTGGATTTTATTTCTTTCTTTTGTTGCTTTAATTTCATGATTGAAAATGTTGCTTTCTCACTTCTCTTCTAATTTCTCTGTTTTGCTTCAGTTATATACCACCCGTGAAAAAAAACATTTGATATGGTTTAAATTTGTACGTTTTCCATCGATTTCATTTTGAGATTGTGATTTTCTAAAGAAAATTTTCTCATTCATCTCTTGGCGACAAATCCTTAAAAAATTCATATGCTCACAGAATGATGTATGATGTTTATTAAAGTATTGCTTTAACCCTACAAAAGGAAATGTAATGAAATGAAAACGTGAAGTTTCAAAAAGGACATTGCATTTAGGAAAACTAGATTTAGGATCACACCTTTATAGAATTTAAGAAGTAAAATAGTAGTAGTATATATATTGTGCAAGTTAAAAATAAACCACACAAACACTACGAAAGTGCGAAGGGGCATGGAATACAAGGCGTTTTCTATTGTCCTAAAGTCCTCTGTTCCAAAGAGAAAAAAATTGAGTTACGGCGTACTTGTTCGTGGTCCTGCGATCCTAAATGTTCCTCATACTACAATCAGTGTTGCCAGATTTTTAGAGGCACAATTAGCAAAAATAAAATTATAAAAAATATTTGTGAAATCAGCATCTTCAGACACACTTAATTAAAGTACACAAAAATATTTAAATATTAGTTCCAAATTTTTTTTTTAATTTAACCGATTTCCACAAATAACACCAGCAAAAGAAACCGATTTCATTACAAAAAGACAATCTATTAAAATAGACAATATATTAAAAAAAAAAAAACGGACGCCACTATGAAATTCGGTTCATTAATGGTGGAGTTATATGATAATAGATAATTCAGATGGCCACTTTGTCCATCCGCTTGTCAATTAAATTTTTATGAGACCAAATTTCAAACTCATACTTTTAAATGAAAAAAGAACTTTAAAAATTAATACAGACGAATTGATAACTTCATCCTCTTTCCAAATCGGTTAAAAGGGAATATGCTTTATATATTCATAAAATTATATTATATTACGGTCGAGGTCTTTTTTATAAAAATAACATAATTATTTCAACAAAAGTCAATATATCAACACCCTGAGGGTGTCTTCTTCAGGAAACTCAAGAAAACTTTTGCTAACAACTAATAATTATCTATAATTTACTGCCTGGCCCACGACGTCGAACGACATCGTTCGCGTGCTTAAATACATTCAAACCAAAAACAAAATTTTAAAATTTGTTGCTGTTTCAAACGTATTTATGCAAGCGAACGATGTCGTTCGACATAGTGGGCCAGGCAGTTAATAAACTATTCGCGAGTAAACCTAAACTTAATTTCTTTTACTAAAATAAAAACCTCTTATTTATTTTTATGAATATAGTACACATTTTCTTTCAGTGTGAGTTAGGGAAAAATCGGTTAAAGAAAAGTTACGGTTCCTGGCCAATTTTAAAACAAAATTAAAAAAAAAACTTCAATTTACAAAAAGTTTAGAATTTCCAATTATAATTCCTTGCCAATAATAATTTATTTATTCAGTAAATTATTAAATATTTTTCTAAAACTTCATGGAAATTCAATACATGAACATTTCGCTGGTTGCTCAGGCCAGACTACATGGAAACTTTCAGCCAAAAAATAAAATTTTTGAGTTCATCAAAAATTGTAAAAACTACAAAACACCGATCATAAGCAAGAAAGAAACCGCGCAATTACCATATTATTGTAGCTTACGTTGAGGTATAAGTACCTCCTCTAATATCAATATCCCCTTTTTCGTCAACCATTTCATTCTATTCGATGCCATCATGGTCCGAAACACAGACTTTTCTAATGTCCTGTTACTTAAATCGAATCTGAGATTGGATGCTTGGCTATCTACACTTCGAGTTCGACACTTGCGGTCCTGGGGTCGTTATTCAGCCGTGACATCTTTGATATCGGCACCATAATTCGGTTTAAAATTCCATATTATTCAATCGGAGGCCAGTTTATGGAATAAGATTGGCCATCAGCACATTGACATTTCTGTACAACTAATAAACCATTTCAACAGGAATCCATGTATATTTTCAGGATCAAATTAAACCCAAACAAATCATCTTGACATTAAAGTTTATAGAAGATCTTACATTATAAATCCTTCAGGCACTTTTCAACACACTTCATCTCAATTTATAACTCTTTCTTTTTCAACTATTACAAAGGTACAAGAGAAGTGATCTAGCCCTTCTTACAAAGCACCGGTTTGCCCTATTTTCAGTAAAACCTTGAATTTTTTTGGAAACTAATAACGTCGACCTCTTTTAATCTTCTTATTTTATTTCGATAAAATAATTTGTTGAAGTATAACCGAAAATTTTGTTTCAACATTTCCTTGATGTTTCTCACATATACACACATACAAATACATTTACACATACGAGAACATTTCACGGATATCATTAGTTTTATTAAAAATTTATTTTCCTTTCAAAATCAATGCACACCAAGATCTCACATCAGGAGCAAAAATAAAACGTGGAGAAATTTGTATGAATGTCAAAGTCAAATAAAATGGAACAAATGACAAAAATTTTTTTGTCTCCAAAGCACGTATGTGCATTTATCAAAATCATTTACTACTCATTGTTTCGCCATAAGAAATCGTACATTAGTGCTGGTGTAAGTGTTGAGTTTGTGCATGAGTATGGGTATGTGTGCGCGTCGGTGTATGTTTGAATAGGGTTCTCTGTAATTTAGTTAAAAGCAATAATGAGAGCTGTTCTAAAGCCAATTTATGTACTTGCATGTAAGACTTAATGTCTACATAAAGCAGATCCTGGCAGCAAAACCTTAAATACAATTTATTATAAGTTACAATGTTTTAAGTGTACGTGCATGTGGTACGTTTACAGCAATACAATCGTTACAACAATTACATGATTAATTGTTTTTGTTGTATTTTTTGTTTTATTTTGTTTTCTCTTTAAGCAGACATAGAGCGAACATTAGTTAGAACAAAATTTTCAAATTGGTAACAAATTGTAACAATTAGTGATAATTATAAAACCTTAACAAGAGAATCATAGAAAAGAGTGGAAAGTTGGAAAAGAGTGTAGAGAAAGGAAAGGTGGATATAAAGACTCTTTTAAAGGGCTGGACTACAGTGATGTAAATAGTGTCATGTGTGGAATAAAAAATTTCAAAAGGTTTTTCCTTAATAATTTAGTGAAGTGGAAATTTGCACAAAATCATTTAAATTCATAACTGGCTTGAGAAAATCAGAAATAAAACAATTATTTTGAAACATATATTTTCGAAATAAATATAATGTTAATTGAGTAAATTAACACAATTAATTACAATTTTAATTAAAAATAAAAATCAAGTCAATTAAATAGATATTGAAATCAATATAGAATTTTATAAAACTATTTACCAACATTATTTATCAAATTCGTTATTCGAGATATTCTCCAAAATAACCATTTTAATATTATATTGTTTGTTGTTGGCTTAGCTAGGTATATGCCTGCATTTCATTCGCGCTAACCAAATCATCAGTACCCTTTTAGCCAAATCATAATTGAAAGCATTCAAAGCTCGTATACTTATGCCACAGACTACAAACACTATATGAGAATTCAAACAGAACTCAATCATATTTTTCTATTTGTAATCAACAAAAACACAAAAGTATAAATAGCTTTAGAAAGCTTTTGTACAATCACAACACAACAAACAATTATAATTGACTTGCGTCTTTTTGTTTTTTCTTTTTACGCCTTTATACAATTAATTGACGCAAGTCAATTATAATTGTTTGTCGTGTTGTGATTGTACAAAAGCATTCTAAAGCTATTTATACTTTTGTGTTTTTGTTGATTACAAATAGAAAAATATGATTGAGTTCTGTTGGAATTCTCATATAGTGTTTGTAGTCTGTGGCATAAGTATACGAGCTTTGAATGCTTTCAATCATGATTTGGCTAAAAGGGTACTGATGGTTTGGTTAGCGCCAATGAAATGCAAGCATATAACTAGCTAAGCCAACAACAAATAATATAATATTAAAATGACTATTTACCAACTTCAAAAAATAATTAAGTTTGCTAAAATTTTAGAAAAAAAAAAATAATAATACATAAAGTTGCCAGCAAACACTATCATCTAGGCGGAATGTTCTTTGATTATCAAAAATTCTTTACAAATTTGAAAATATAAATTTCTTTTTAATCGAATGCTTTATAAAAATAAATTTTCAAAATTTTTAAAATTTTTAAAATTTCTTTCCGCTTTTGCAAAGATAAATGAATGATTTAATAGCGATTTCGATTGTGAAAAAAAAAAATTTTGCTCAAGAATAGGGAAGCCCACAGTAAAACATTATGGTTCAAATATACTCATGCAACCTACGACATATGTTATATGCACATATTGCTCTCATTTGCTGGAACAATGTCACAAATCCAAAAAAAACTGTTTTTATAAAAAAAATGAGTTCATAGTCTTTATTTTTTACACAACTCATTGAAAAAAGAAAAATAATTCGCTTTTCTCCAAATATAACTTTTATATCAGTTTCTTAGACAGGATAAATAATACTATGGCGATTAATTCTTCAGTATTTGCCTAAAATAGCACTTTATGAGTTAAGACGATGTATGAGCAAAAGGGAGATATGTAAAAATGTGGTTGCAATGAGATATTAAGTGATCACTTTTGTTAATAAAATATATTACCCATCTTCATCAGATGGCGAGTACTTTGTATTAAGTAACTAATTATGAAATATTTACAGTCCATACAATAAACTTTAATGATGATTTTTAAACTTTTTCTTTAACAACTACGTATAAACAAAGTAGTTAACAAAAGGAAGTATCTAACTTTGAAAAAAACATATCTCATATTTAGGCTTCTGTGTAACATATTTAGAAAAGAACATGATCCTTTTTGCACTAATGCACATTATTTTATTTCGGTAAAAACACGCACAACAGGAGACATTACTCCTCTAAACCTTCGTAATGAGGGTACATTTTTATACACAAGACAAGTAAGAAAAAAATATTATTTTTTAAACTCTCCAAAAGGAGTTACAATAAATAAAAATAAAAATTCGTCCCATACGCCTAGATAAAAAACAACGTTTTCAAGTTTTTTCTATTACTTACTCACCAAGGCCTACCAAATCAATACTTTTCAGCTGTAGTGGAAGGGCACATTAGAACCCTTAGATGATAAGTTCCCATACTCAAACATTTCTCATTATTTACTCGTTAAGCCCTACCTGTATAGCGAATATCAGCTTTCCAGTTATAGTGAAAGTGCCCTATAATAATGATGAGTTAGACTTTTATGGTAATACTTTCAAGCTTCAACTATGAGGTTGTTTCCTCATGTTTCAAGTTTCTTCATTAAATTAAGCAAAGTCATGAGGGGTTAAGTATACACAGAGTGTGAATAGGCCTGAACTTGGCCTGGTGCACTACTGTGCGTCTTAATTTCATATTCATTTGCTACATCGCAATGAGCTCCTCTGCATAATGCGTAAATTTTAACTTTAGTTAAGGTACATAAATTAAGCAAAAGGTCCAATAATTACTTGTTGGATCTTAAGCTTAATTAATTTACTTGAAATAAAGAAGGAGGTCGAAGAAACTAGATTAATCATTTTAGCTTTAGTATTTAAAAAAATGTGAATATTTTACTGAGTAGTTATTAACGTCACTGCTATTAAGCGTCTCATTAGTTTCGGACAGATAAGCAGGACCGGAAAAACATTTAAGCCTCGTTTAGATGTTATAATGCATCTATTCCTCAAGATAAACTTTTAGATTTTTCGCAAATAAATTTTTCAAAAGAAATTTTAAGCAACCGTCTCGAACGAAAAAAATCAGCGTTTCCACTAAAATTCATTAAAATCGAATAATTCGTTCGAGAGGTATCCTTAAGGAAATTTGTCGAAAAACTCTCATTCAAAATCATTCGTGATATTCTTATGAAATCGAATTTATAAGTCAACGCGATGATTTCTCGAGTGTTAGAAAATTACTGCGATGGGTTCAAATTTGACTAAAACCGGTTTATTCCTTCCAGAGGTATCACTATCGAAAATTTTCGACTAAATACATATCGATGGTGTTGCATAAAAAGGACATTTTACATTTTTAACGCCAGCCAATATTACTTTGTTTACCGTGTCAGGATAAGTTTAAGAGGCCATACGTAGGTTATTCTAAAATATATTTTATTAAATGTACAAACTTCTTAATAACGACCAGCTCCAAATAAAAATTTACTTCATTCCTCTTTAATTTAATTGAAAACAGCATATTAATCCTTTTTACGCAATATCATCGATATATAAGCATATAAACAAAAATTAGGGAATATAAAATATACGTGCGATATATAAAAATAATTTCAATTTGCAATATCGGCAGACAGGTATATGTATTGGAAATCAAATTCCAGCTACGTGGATCAATAAGCCTGTGGATTTATTGATTTAAAATTAATTTCCACCAATTATACAACAGATTTAGTAGACGCTATGGCGATGATACCAATTCCTTCATTTATTTACTACAAACTTTTTCCCATCGTTTTATTAATTAAATCATTAATTTATGCAAGATCATCATGATCCATCCCTCAAAATTTATAGTTCCTAAATCAATATTATCGTTTAAATTTAAGAAATGAATAAAAAACTCATCCAATTTAAATAAAATACTTGAGATGTCAAACAAATGATAAAGATGACTAGAAAAAGAGCAACAGAAAAACTAATAAAAATTAAACGAAGCAATAAATATATAATTAAACTTGAAGTTATTCTAGAAATAAAAAATACAAGAAGCAAATTAAAAAAAAAAACTTACACACATATAAAAAACGAGTTATCAAAGACCGTGGTCAAGACCAACAGACATTGTTAATACCTTTTTGGTTAATTTAACTGCATATTTATAGATAAAGATCTTGCTACTACCGTTGTAAATGAACAATACCCTGCCCTTCCTCTCAAAAAAAAAAAAAAAAAAAAAAAAAAAAAAAAAAAAAACAATAAACTTCACCAAACATACTCTCGTTAACAAGCAAATTGGTAAAAATTTTATAATATTTATGTAAGTCAAGGTGAAACATTGTAGTTGTACTCGTATGTAAGGCCTAATACGATTGGAAGCTTCACTAAGTACATCCATATTATTACATTTTCATCCTCTGCTGAGGAGATTGACACATGTTTGTACGGTTTCCTTTTATTGCAATTACTCGTAAGTGCAACAAACTAAATTTCGACAACACGTGTATTTAGTTGATACTCCAAATACTCGATTATACTGTTCTAATCTTCACTTGTCATAGTCTCAAACCTAGACTGACTGACTGACTAGTTTTTAGATTTCCTTTAGAGTATTTTACCACTACAAGCCTCACCACAGATGCTATTGGCGTATGCAATCACCATTCCACTAAAGGAAAGAACTTTGGAAAATAAGTCCTTCTTGACATTTTCGTCGCTTGTAAAACTTTAATTGGTGCATCTGTCCGATCTCTTAAAAATTTTAGTTTTCATTGTCTCGATCAAAAATTTCAATTTCTTCCTCCAAACCAGTGTCATTCTCTTATAATTGTAAAAATAGTTCTTAAAACTTTTCTAAAAAAACCAATATTTCTTACCCGGCCAATAGAAAAGATCGTGAAATTCTATAAAAAAGCGTAGATTATTTTTTTTTTAATTTTACCGCCAAACCGATTTTTTAATAATTTAAAAAAAATTAAATATTCGAGAATAGGAAACTCCATCTTTTCTTAAAATGTACATGGAAGTCATTTTTTTTTAATTTTATAAATAAGTCCATCACTTTGATTTAAGAAAAAATGCTACCGGCAAAGTCTGTATCCTTCCCAATCGTAACACGATTCCTATTTTCTATACAGAAAAAGCACAAAAAGCGATTGAGTTCCACATATTGAAAATAACTTCCAGTTCAGCGAATAATCATCAGAAAGAGAACTTCTTGCAATGACAAGATCATATTGAAAATGTTAAAACTGATTCAAATTTGCTCCACTTTCGGAACATAATCTTGGCATTTGTACGCTTTTTTTTGAAGATCTTTTTACTGCAGTAAAGTAAAATGCACCCAAAACATTTTTAATGGTTTTAATATCACCGCATAATTTTTATATCTTCCTTTTTGATTTCATTTCATAGGACTTGCAATCATATTGACAATTTAGAATTAATAATTTTTCTTGGAAGTAATTCAAATGTTGTTCGCTCTCAGAGTTGTAATTTAACTGAATATCATTCTTATAATATTTAATTTTTATTCACATAATATCGTTATTTTCTTGATATTTTTACTAAATGGGATTTTTTCTTTTTAATATTTTTTGCAAAATAAGTTCAAACTCATAAAGAAATTGTACGAAATCCTGTGAGGATATCCACTTTTTTCAAATTAGCCAAATAGATTTTCTTCAATAAATTGAACAACAAAATGTCACCTTTTTTTTAAAACATAAAAGCCAACGCGTTTTTCTTATCTGCCTCTGCAACATTTAAAACAGCAGCGGCACAAAATCAGAAGCTGTGAGAGTTAAAACATGTGTCAGTGTTTCAAAAGTATATTTTCTAAAGAACTAATGTAAATGCAGATACTAAAACTCGAATACGCATTAAAAAGTTGTATTTTCTAATGGTCATTCACTTAATTGGAAGTTATTTTCACTGCGTCAAGAAAAACAAAATGAATGTGTTTTTTTCAAAGTGAAAAATTTTAAATTAATTTAACACAAGTTTCTCAACACTTAAATACGTTGTAGGGACAGATAAAAATCTGGTCAATAGTCATAACTTGCTATTTCTTATGTGAAACAGCTTCTTTGTAAAATCGATAAAAGATTATAGTTTAACTTGTAAAACACACCGATCTAATTGATGGAAAAAATTTATGGAAACCACTCAAAAACAGAGCGCTTCCCATGTACATTTTCTACCCAACTCTGGAGTGACTTTACGCTGCACAATATAAGCTGGCCGTGTTGTTGCTATGGGGGCACCTACTCGTACATCCCTTGCATGGTTTGCAATACACAGGCGACAACTTTTACTTCAAGACTGCATAATCTCTGGCTAATGGTTAGGAGTTGCCGAACTATTTAAACTTGAACGTCGTTGTTGCGGAATTTTTATATGTAGTTATTAGCAGCAGTTATGAAAAGTATTACCACAACTCGGATTTCTGTCTTTATGAAATTATCTTGAAATGATTGGGAATCACTTTCCTTATAGACCGTTACTAACAATTTTCAGACCTCGGCTTGCTGAAAGATCCAGAGCTCTATTTATAGACTCCATTAATGATGCCAAATGAATTTCAGTTGGATTGCTATTCCGCAACCTTCACAATAATCAACAACAGGTAACGTATTGAACTACTTATACCTTATCAATATAGGAAAATTTATTTACTTTGTCAAAGGATGCTTTGATTTTCCTCAACCAGTATCAAATCCTTTAATATAAATCGCAAGAACCCCCACAAGAAAGGTAAAAATACATCATGAATTATACAATTTCATTTTAGGCATTAGTATAACGAACATATTCTTAAAATCCACTGAAGTACTAGGACGGTCTCAACCACAAACAAATCATTAACGCATTGTTACATATGAGTTGAGGCATATGAGTTCGGTACACTACACACGAGCTCAAATGACCATGGAAATCATTATCTCCCCAAATTTTTACCCTGAAGCATAACAGAATTACTAGCCTCTGGCTCTTAAATATTACAAAAGCACTCTAATCAGGCCATTCTAGAGCCTGGTGTAGCCTCGATAAACTGAAATTCCAGAACGATTCATTTTTGACACTTGGTGAGCTTTCAAAAGGCGCACATAAATAGAAAACTAAGGACATAAAAGACTAAATTCATAGATTACAAGGTCTTTATAGGGTAATCCAGAATAATAAAACTTAAAAAAATTCTACAATTGTAATGCACCGTTTAATGTCAAGAAAAAAGAAAAACGCGAATAGATGGATGCAACACCTTATTCATATAATTTACTTAAATAAAGGCTGCACAATACACAAATTTTTATAACAAGACAATAAAAAAGTTTTCGTTTGCTTTTATTCAGAAATAAAAGCAATCAATCAAAGCGATACACTGAGAGAAAAGTTGAAAATACTAATATCCTAGTGAAAAAGAAGGGAATGATACTTTAATTGCTTTCAAAGTATTCATTAGTGCAATTTTGGATTCTTAATTAATTATAAAATCTGTGAAGAAGAAATCACTTGTGACGTTTTAGTCGTGAGTAGTTTCGCTAGTAGATCAACTAGTAGGAATCAGGACCGTAATTATAACTTGGCCTTAAATAAAGGTAGGGTTATATCGGACGGTTAAACAGTTGTTCATTGTAACAAATATACTTCTATCTAAAAGTGAGCGATAAGTTCAAGTCAAGCTTATCTCACTTGTAAATTTTGTCGCAAGATTTAGTAAATTGAAGTTGCAACAAATAGTATTTGATAAGTGTCGACATTAAAGAATTTTTAATCAAAAATTTCTTTTACAAAAATTAAAAAAAAAGAGTAGTTGACATGAGCAAAAATATATTTATTGCCGCATTTTAAAGAAAATAAATTTTATTTTACAAGCAAATTTTTCTAAATATTACTTTATAGCCGACTTAAACTAAATTAAAATCTAAAGGCAAGTTGTAATAATGGGCCTCAAAGCAATATTAATCTGAAGATGGGATTTAAAAATTCTCTCACAAAAGAGCTTTATAGTGCTCACCCTTCTATAGAAGTTCGAAAAAACTTTCTTTCGACCGGGAAGGAACCGTTGAGGTTTATTAATTTTGCAGTGTTGGATTAGTCTCAAACGGAAACGAACTTCTGAGGAACCCCAACTTATGACCCGAAAGTAGAAAAAGTGTAGATATATTCTGATGATTTCTTCTCTGGCTCGTCACTGCAAGATGGTCTATAGATTTTGTTCATTGGATCGGAGGCCATTTTCAATATTTTGAAAATAAAACGACTTCGCAGAAGTGCTTCAAACGTTATACGTTCCACGGAATATTATACACTATAATGTATGTGAAAAACGTCTTAATTACATTTGATTGTTGTCAATATAATTTTAATTTCTTATTCATATTTCTGTCGAATAAGTTTGAAATTGATTTCAGGAATATTGTTGCATTATGAAAATTTCAACAGCAACTCGTTTTTACTACTCAGTCACATTATTATATAAATTAGTAATGGCACTAAGTTAATATTTATAAAAAGTGATTCCTAAGGGGTCATAAAAATGCCAATATATTGATCCAAAGAATTTTACATTATAAAAATCCATTTTTTAAGACTTTAACTGAATTAGAAACCACCTTCAACATTTTAAGATGAACAGACTTTGTTTTGAAATGATAATGGACTTCTTTATATGTTTTTTCTTATGTGAAGGGTGATTTTATTTTAATAAAAAATTATATTTTCATCGAAATTCAATGAAGCAAGATTTTTTTTTAACTTTTGCCAATATTCTATCAGCTTAAGTTCCGATGGATGATTTGGAAGAAATGAAGATATCATTCCTCAAGAAAATCTTTCATTTTTACTCACTAAGAATACATACAAACATGCGAATAAATTCAATCACTTAAAATGTGACACAGATCTCTATCAGGTATTCCTTGTTGTATTTCTCTCTCTTCCAATATGATCATTCCAATTCTAAACATTTGATTTTTCTTCTTGCAACTTGATTTTTATCTTTTGAGTGTCTTGTTTCAATAATTAATTTTCAAACTCCCGTCATATTCCCATTCAGTGAAGAGCTTTCGTCATTTGGGACAGCGATAATCCAAAAAAAAAACAAAAATATCGCGGGAAATTTACGAAATGAGTTTTCACTTAAATCGGAATGAAAATTTCATGTGAACAAACATTTTGTTTTTTTTTTATTCACGAAAGGATTGATTGTTTTTCTTAGTTTATAATTGCCGATATCCTTTTGACATGGGAGAAAAGGATTTAAAACTAATAATAAACAATGCATCCTAATTTGTTACTGGGTCATATGACTCGTTCGTATCCAGGAATCTGATGAAGTACAAGCTTCTAAACTACCCAATTTTATTCTTTGAAAGCCAAACCCAGATGGTATCAGCAACGAAATCAATAGCAGAAAATAAAAAGCTGTTACCAAGTTGAATGCTTCTAGGACCTATAATCGTCCTGGATGCCTAGAAAAACTCCCACAATTTTTTGATTTAATGTAGCAAATATCCACTTCTTTTCTGGTGTATTTCAATACAACCGTTAAACAGTTTCTGTACCTTTTTTTGTTTGTAGCATTTAAAAGCCATTTTTGTTGTATTATTTTCATCAGTCTTCATAATCGTGACTGTGCGATATGCACAACGCAATTTTTATTTTTTTCATCTACTTTGTAATTTATCCTCAATCATTTTGAGGTATTAAACAGAGTCTTTTCAAGCTTCCTTGTGATTGTTTTAGTACCTTAAGACTTTCAAATAACCAAC
Source organism: Germaria angustata (assembly GCA_963681545.1). Lineage (NCBI taxonomy): Eukaryota > Metazoa > Arthropoda > Insecta > Diptera > Tachinidae > Germaria > Germaria angustata. Next base: position 81,712,652 of record OY813000.1, on the reverse strand, counting down.
TAATGCAACTACTGGTACTTTGGAACATCATCGTTATCATAATCAAGGTGTGTGGCATGAAGTAAGTTGTACGAGTACTAATCAAATTAAATTACAAGTAATTCCTCGTTTTATGTCTTACTTTCTGTTTTAATTAAGTAATTTTTGGTGGGTTTCGGAACAAAAAGCATATCTAAATATTCAAATGAGAAAGTCAATTAAGAAGTGAAGAGCAAATAAAAAATTTGCAGTTGTAGTTGAAAATTCGTGTTGTGAATTCATAGACAAGAGATGTGTTGAGGCAAATGAAGCTTATTTTGTTTGAAGTGAATGTGACTTTATAATAAATTTATTCAAAACTATTTTTGAGTAAAATGAGTAAAATTCTAAAAAAATACATTTCACTGCTCGAATTAATTAAATATTCTATTCGAGAAAAAGTCATTTTTTTACAGCTCTGATCTTTTGTTAAGCCTAGTTTTTATTCACTTCTATAGACTTGCGACATTTGATATACGTCAGGTTAATATTTTGTACCGAAGCTAAATAGATTCCTCAGATTTGCTCAGGCCACACTGGTTCCATGTACACAAATCATTTAAAACTATTCCTATTCTGAATGGCGCTATCGACACAAGTTATGCTGTTGGTGTAATAATGACATTGTCTCTGTTATTATTTACAGATAGTGAATATCATTGTTTGTCATTTTGTATTAAAAGGCAACTATCAGGCGGCATTGTGGTAAAGTGACTTTGTTTATGTCGATGCAATTCTTAACAAAGTCTAGAGGAAAAGATTTACCCTTAAGACCGAGTTTATAATTACAAACTTTAGTTTATTTAATTTTTCTTTTCTTCTTTGAAGTTGCTTTTATGTTTACACTTGTCAGGCTTTGTTAATGGAATTCATATTTTATTCTTGAAGCTAGAAAGATGCTTTAATGTTATAATATATGAAAAAATAAAAGGAAAAAAAAACCAGAACAGAACGAACTTCGTTAGTGACTAGAAAAAATATGACTGATTAAGGATAAAAACTCCTTATTCTTCTACCAGTCAATGTTACTTTGAATGATAATGGTGTGCAACCACATAAGGCCTGTAGTTAATGTCAAAGTCATATCGATATCGGCTTCCAATTGACACCGATGGCGACAACAACGTACAAAATAAGGGCTGCATCTCCGTCCACTCCGTTGTGTAACACTTTTTAAATGTCACATGGTGCAGCTACCATTCCTTATTCATTAGCATTTCATTATACCCGTATATCTATATCCTTGTAATCTAAATATTCTGATGGCACTACATTACATGACGAAATACAGCTCAACAAATCTTTAATTTCATATTCCATCTCATATTCATATTCCATCTCCCCTGTCGCAAAGAACCAATGAACTTGCTGCCAACATTAGCTTTTAGCCGCCTTTACTCTGTAGTTATACATATCCCAGGTACATTATATTATTTGTATGTCTTGAAACTAATTCAAAGTCTAAGTTAAACTCCAGTATATCGTTCGTAGTAAAAAAACGGGAAAACATATGGATCTAATCCAGAATCCATATATTATAGTATATATTTAATTAAAAATGAGATGATGTATTTGAAGTCTCTTCAAGTTCTGGCAGATTTCGGTTATTGGAGTCCTTTGTGAAAATATATCAACTGTGAAAGAGTTCAGGATCTCAAGAACGAGAAATAATTTGTAGGAAGAGCAAAAAACATCATAAAATTATGCAGGTTCATATCTGGAACCATACAACTCTTCTTATGAAGAATATTAGTCTCCACAGGTTAACTGTCGTCATCTTAGTTAGACTGTCCTAGAATTAATAACCTAAGTGATTATGGTGCTACATCCTAAATAAAAGGTAGAAGTTTTTCAGATGGTTGCGTTACGCTACGTGATTCATGGTGTGTTTTCCTGTCTTCCGTTACAAGTCGGAAGGGAACGCCGCAGACGTGTTCAGACGTCACCCAGACGATTGCGCGCACCCAGTATTCTTGGACCAGATAAAAATCGTGTATACTCCCATTAGAGACCTAAATACTCGTATAACTTGCAACTAATCCCGCAATACTGAAGTTAATTTGTTGCTCGATGTTTGAGCTTGAAATACGCTGCAGTTAACTGGGAGTAGAAAAAATATATTCTTCGAAATAGATGTGACATTAAATGATTTCTGGTAGCGAAGGTAGTCCTGAATGTACTCCAAACTATCTGGGATATCTTTAGAAATTAGCAACCACGGAGTTATATAGTCCTGGAGTTTGGCTAAACTGTTTCAATCTTTAATGGCCCTTGCCTGACACTATCGCCTTGGAAGCCAGTCGCTGATGAGAATTTTGCTTTGCAACTTAGTCTTCGCTATTTTATATTCTATAGAAAATCTATTTTTATTAACTTCTAATAGCTTTTAATCGTCAAAAATTGAATTTAAATTGCTGGAAGAAAATTTAAAAAACTGTTTTTGCTCATTATTATTTTTTTCTTACTTAACAGCAATTTAATTTTCTTCGACTTCTTTTACAAACTCATAAATATAGATGTATTTTGGAGAAATACATAATGAAAATGTGAATAAAGGAAAAATGTTTCCACAACTGCTCTATAATAAATTGAAAATTTTTAGGATAAAAATAACTACAAAAAACATTTTTCTAATAATTGAAGCTACTAGTACAAAACGAAGAGCCACAAATAAAAAAAAAATTGGTTCTTAAAAATCAATCAACAAAATAAATGCATATCGAAAAGCTATAGTTGAGGGTATATTGTACGTACGAGTATTAATAGCAAAAATACATAGAATACAAAAATATTTATGCAGCTGGATAAGTATGCAATCCGAGTTAATAATAGTACATCCCTAAGATATGCTACAGCTTTACGAAATAGTAAAGGGACATTATGTTGTAAATTTTATCTCTAGGCAGCCATCCGACCTCTTGATTATCTCAGCTGAGCTCTTGCAAGTGAGAACAAATTGAAGGTGTTAATGAAAATATCACACGTTCAGGCAATAAATGTTTGGAAGGCTATAATAAAGCATTTATTCGTGCACTTCCAGCCATCCATATGATTTCTTACGAATACAAACAGATCTAAGTGCGTTAAGCAGCAATGAATGAATGAAGAGCTCATAAAGAGGAACCATATAAATCCTTTATGGAGTAAAACGGTTGCTGAGGAAGATTGAACCACAAGCATATTGTTTCTAACACATGCTTGGAAATGCTTAAAATGCATATAATTGCTGAGAGATGGGCCAAATGGAAGGGTGCGAGATAAATCTTTTAGTAGGTACATAATACCAATCAATAAGTAAAGAGCAACAACATCTTTAATACAGTTGTTGATAAAAGTACACCTACAGGTAAAAAGAAAATGTAAAAGTTTTTCTCAAAAACTCACTTCAGTGTTGTAGAGATTGTTTACAAGATTTTTATCATAATTTTTTTTTATCCATACTTTTTTTCTTCCTTAAACCCACTGCGCATTAACCGATTGCTTTTGTTTTTCTTATTGCATTAATGTTCTGGGGTATTAAATTTAGTATCTTAAACATATTTAACGATATTTTCTTAAGTGTTTGGTTTTTATGGTCTTTTTTATGGGATTGTGGTGATTTTTACTTGCTTAAGAATACATTAATATTTCCTTCATAAATTTAGTATTTCCATTCATACATATTTTTTCAATTACTCATGCACTTTCAATTGAAAAACATTTTATTGTTTGTTAAAAAATTTTACACAATGTCTGGTAAAAAATTAATAACAAATTTTATAGCCAACGGAAATTTAAAATAAAAGATTGCAAGAATAAAAAATAAGAATTAAAGTTTAAATTTAATATTTATTCTTAATATGCAAATTCTCTCTCAATTTTATTCCCTGAATTTTATACTTTCATTGTAAAAATTAGATGTTTTTTTGAATGAAAATCATTGTTTTCATTCCATAGAGGCCCAATTTAGGAGACTGCATTCATCGTAAAATATTTCTTAGGAAATTTCGTATGACAATTGTCTGATAAATTTATGTTTGTATCAAAAAGACAAAAACACATTTAACGAATTCCAATATGCAGACACAATCTCAGGCAAAATGTGATAAAAATATATTCTGATAATTTTTACTTTTGGCTTTTAACTGGTCTTGAAAACATTTATTTAGCATTTCTTTTTGATATGAAAAAAAAACAAAAATCCTTCTTTACGAACAACTTCAATAGGAAATCCTTAATATGTCAACATAAAACACAATGGGAAGTAAAATGAATATTTTTAACAAAAAGTCATCATAGGAAAAAAATTTAATTATTTTTATTAAAATATTGCGCCTTACCATGAAATAAATACTATTCTTTCCTTTCAAGAGACTTTTTCCCAAACAGCGGGAAAAAAGGATTCGTTTCTCAATACTAAACCAATCACTTGAAAAATTCACTTCCATTTATCCTAACAAGGACATTGGTTCCTACAAAAACAATCCTTTTTTGCAGTTTATTTTCCAGATTTTCCCTTGTTCATGACAACAAAGTACAAACAAATATATTTTTCTTTTTCCGACAATAGCACTTTTCTATCATCGAGCTCTTCGCCTGTGTATGCTTTGGGGTATTTATTAACTGTGAGAGTAGCATTTGCCTCTGTCGATTCTATCACATTATACTCTACTCAAAGCCGCAAAAATAATTGTCACATGCCGTGCCTCAACCACAAAAAAAGAACTTAAACGTCATACTCAAAATTTTATACAAGAATTGTTTTTATTAACGTCGCAGCTCTACTGCAAAATTGATTTCGCTCTAATTTTTTAACGCCACTTCAATTGATTATAAAAAAAGTTCAATATTTTGTTTTAAGGACCGCAAATTATCGATTGTGATGAAAAAGTGAAGGTTATTTTTGACGGCAAGGGCGCGATATAATCCTTGCCAGCAGACACTCTCATAATCACGATTACAAACTTGTTGATGTTCCTTCGAGCCAACAAGACTGTAATTCTTTTTTTCTAAAAGAAATTTTACTGAAGTTAGTCCTTTCTTTTGTCCAAAAAGCACCGCAGTCATGAATAGAATTTTATATTTTGCATTAATTTCTTTGCTTCTTGTTTTAAAAAATATGTTTGATAAACAAAAAAATTTTCAAAAATGACCCCCTTCAACGAAATGTCGTTTTTGCAACAAAAATAAAAGTGTTGTATAAATTTTCATCTAAAATATCCATCTCTATTCTAGCTACCGCATGCGCAATGCTTTCATATTATCTTGCTGTTCCCTTTTCACTTAAAAATAAGTGAAGTTAAAACGAAGCGATTTTTTTTATAAATTATTAATTTTAAGGAAAATAAACCCGACATTAAGACTTCGCAGTGTGCGATATTTAAATGTTACATTATTTTATTAATTTATCCTTTTTAAATAAAAAAGAATGGGCTTTAAAAAATCACTGCACATTCTTAAAAAACTATGTGAAAATGCTAAAATCAATCATCTTTAAAAAAATAAAAATAAATAAATAACACCATTTTTATTCTTAAGAACTCTTTACAATTTTGCAAAAATGAAAAAATTTAATTAAAAAAGTTCTTACTAAATTACAAATCGTTCAATAGTATGACGAGTTTGTTTATTTTCAAAATTCTGGTACGCATCAACAGATGTTTCCATTTTTAAGAAGGTGACGTCAACTTTATTAGATCATAAGAAATTCCAGAAATAGTAAAATTAGCGACAATAAATTTTTTTTTTACAATTATTTATTTCAAGTTCAAATTCCAGAGAAAACTTTAAAAATAGTTAAATTATTTCACGTGTTTTCTTATAAAAATGTGGCAACATCGTTACTAGTCAAACGTGAAATCAAAATGTCAAACTCTATATATTAAATAATCGTGTTTAAATTTATTTTGCACAGAATTTGACACTTAGATTGCGATAATATGAATGTCTACAAAATTGTTGTTTCGATCACTACTCCGAAAAGCTAAAAACTATTTTAAAAGCGAAAACAGCAAAATTTTAATTCTAATCAAATCTTGGTTACATGTGAATTGAAATTATTAATTATCACGTAGCTGGGACAACAACAGTGATTTTGAGACACCAAATTCCAGGTCGAGTGATCTTCCCTTTTGGAGTTTTGGACTGGCCGTCCAAAGCATCACACTTCTACCTTTGGGCTTTTCAAAATCTCGAATTTACCACAACAAACCATGAACCTTGGAAGTCTTAAAAGGCAACATTGAAGAAGAAATCGCTAATTTGCAGCCAAATGTTTTGCGAGCAACAATTCAAAATACCGTAAAACGAGTGTGATTATGTATCAACTCGGGAGATGCCCACATGAGTTATAAATTTCTTTCCAATTAATATCATAAATTTTACACTTTCATATAAACTTTTTATGAAAAAAATGTAGCCAGTTTAATTTATGATATTTCTTCCATAATTTTTCTTAACAAAAAGTGAATTTTTTCACAAAAACATCTTTTATTATTATTATTTTATAACAATATTTATGATATGCAACTCATTGTGCCCCATAAAGGCTGTTTGAAATGCCGCAAAACATTCGTTCACAACCTAAAAACAATCTCATATGCAAATAAACAAATGAATAACAATAAAAATACAATTGAAGGTTTCAATACATTAATGCGACACGCATGCTTCTATTGTTGAAAATCGTGTTGTTGTAACAACTGTTGCTGCTGACTGGCAGCCGGCTTTAAATGCAATACATTACCGAAACACAAGTTACAACACCTTAATGGTGAAAATATTCGTGCCACTACTGCGGTAAACAAACAAAGGCATGTATGAGTTTTTTCTTTTTATTTAAAAACAAAAGCTTTCGGTCAAATCAGGAACCGCCTTTTAAATAATTGGGTAAAACAAATTTAACGTAATAATTTTGATTTATGAAAAAGCAAAGTACTAGACATCAATATGTTTTTCAATATAATTTAATCTGCATTTTTAAATTCTAACAAATATATATTTATTGTAAAGTGTGAGGTCAGATTTTTTCAACAAAATTTTTTAAAATTTAAGTCAATATTTCAATACTTCTTTGGGTAAATTCTTCAGAACTGAAGGGCTATGCGAGTACATATATATAGTACTTATTTATTAAAAATGATTATAATTATTATTTTATCTCTTATTAAAATTATAATGAAAATTTAAAAATTTGTGCAGGAGCACTGCTCAGACCGCCAGGAAGTGCTTCAGCTTGAACTGGCTCACTTGAGTACTAGACCTAGTAGGCTCTCTGCTAAATATTATAACAGATTTTCTGTATTCACAGCAGTGCCCAGTCAGCCTCGACGTCCGGGGGTGTTCTCGCTATTCGAAATATCTTTTCTGTGCTCTCCAAAAATTCCATCTAATATTTAAGCCATTCTTTATTGCTCGAATATGTGTGTTGACGAATATAAAATCAATTTAATATTCATTTAGATGACACTAAACTATTGATTGGCCTAATATTCGAATTAATACCTCTTACTATGATTGTCGCGTCGACAGTAAAAAAAGACAGCAGTTCTGAACTCGTTGTAGGCAATAATAAACTAATATTGATGGCCAATTGTAATTTTATAAGCCATAGTAGTAGTAATATCCTATCGATAATATTTAATAGTTCTCGATAACGATCCCACAATTGCGAATATATTGATGTCGACTTAGTGTGACGTCGACGTCGACAATCATAATAAGGGCAAATATGTTATTTTGTGAAATTGGCGTTGTATGTCGCATTACACCATCAGTTTTTTGACAAGTTGGACAAGCATTTGCGGAAACGTATTTTCTTATAAATAGCAAATGAGTTTGATATCGGTTGGCCTTATCGAATTTACGTTTCTTGATGAATTATTGCAATATCAGACAAAACAGGAAAACATCTCAGTAATTTATGATACGAAACACATCAAGTTTTATGTTTCTGGAATGGTCGTTTTTGTTTGTTTTGTTTCTTTGGTGTGATCTAATTGCTGGTGTAAGGTGGCTCATAGTTGGCTATGGGCAGTTTATTTCCCTTCTATTTGTTTCATTTTTTTTGCTTCCTACTTGCTGCTACCAACTCCTCAGAGGTCTCTAATAATGTTATACAAATATTGTTAAAATCAATTTTTTGCTTTTGTGCTCTCATAGCAAAACTGCTTTTGGGGACACGCATAAATTGTACAATTGTATGGTTAGACAAAATAATCTGTAATCGTAAGTATAATAAAAAAAGACAAAGAAATGCGCCATAGACTCCAGCAAATAATTTATGTAAAGAAATACAAATCACAAAACACCAAAGTGCAGACACATTTTGCGAAATTGTTCAACGTTTGGAGATTTCGCTAAATGCGTGAGGAAGATTTCCAGCAGCCGAAAATGAAAATCAAATAATAAAAACTAGAAAAGAAATGCGAAATTTTACAGCTGGCATGAATTGAGAAAAAGTTTAACTTTTTCTATAAAGAAATTTATATGAAAACGACAGCAGAGAAAGAGTAGAAAACTTTGGTGCAATACACGTAACTAATGGATTAGAAATGTTAAGAAATACTTTTTAAGAGGGGAAACAAAAAAAATGAAAACTTTCTTTGTGTCTAACAAATAAAAAGGTCTAAGTTACAGAAAAGTATTTAACAAGTTTTTAAAGAAAAACTCGTGCAAAAAATTCTATTACAACTTTGTTCAATTTAAAGGAATTTGTATTGCATATTATTTTATTATTTAACACTAAGAAAGGAATAAAGCACAGAATTACTGATTGCAAGCCGGGTACAAATTAAAAAAAAAAATAAAAGGAATTTTATTATAGAAATTAATGAAATAAATTAAAATTAAAAGAAAAGGGAGTGTCCTTGAGCATGACGCGGACCTTCCCTGAAATATTCTTTCCCAGATGGTTAATATATAACTACGTAGCTCCGCATGAATATTATATTAGTGAATTCCATTCCTCAATACAGCATATTATAGCATAAGTAAAGAGGCTCAATGTTCCAAATAGCACCAAAAGAAACGCAAAACCCCAACACTTGCCTCTTCGGGGATCTCAATGAGATTGCGGTTGCAATTCAAATTAAGGGAATCGAAGGGCTGATGATTAGGTGCAGTAAATATTGTCGTAGGCGCTGTCAACATTCGGCAGGATGTGGTCCACTAAATCGATTACAGAAATCGTCTCGTCAAACTTAGATCTTCACACTCAGGCAGAGATGATAAAAAACTGACACTTCAACGGAACTTTAATTTCTTATAGTATATTGCAAAGACACAAGAAAGACTTTAGAGGAAAAAATTAGTGATAATGTACATATGTACGAGTATATATAAACAGTCAAAGACAAAGCCTTTCAAAGCCATCTGTTCGTCAATCGATTATCACTTTTCTTTTTTTTATAGCGAGCTTTAGTACAGAATGTATAATAGACCCAGTAAAAAATAAAAAAGTTGTTCTTATTGCATTTCCGATGTTTCCAAAGGATCAATTAGTGAATTTTTTTGACTTTATAGGATCCTATTGACAGAGATTTAATGTAAAATAGGAATTACTTTTACAAGTATGTGAATATCGATTTCAAAATAATTCCTTTTTATAAAAAATAATTAATTCTTTCTTTAAATTCTAATTAAAAAATATTTTCCTTAAACCAATAATGATAAAAATACTTTTACGTAATTAAAAATAAATCGTGAGTAAATAGCAATTTGAACGCCAGTGGCAACTAAATAATTCTAATTTAATATATAGAAAATTAGTTTCTATGCCAAATAATCATAAACAAATTTACTCTTATCAGCCTAATTAAGACAGCTTCCGAATCGAAGGATAAGAATTGAAGAAAGAACATCCTGCAATGGCAAATCATCATGATCTAACTTTGCACAGGTTCTGGATCAAAATCTAAAAAGTTTCATGACTTTGGAAGGTCTTTTTTTTGGGTATGTTTATAATAAACCAAGCCAACATTTGGTAATGATATTCAATTCGAAATGCTTAGGAATAAAACTCTTTCTAAAATATTCAATACTAGAAGATAATATAAGAGAAACATATAAGAGTACGAAAAACCGATATACGATCGCGAAAATATAAAATGGCCAAAACTTGCAAAATTGTGAAAATGAAAACCTAAAAATAAATTAAATTTTTACAAACATAAAATGAAGGAGGAGAAATGCATTGTAAAGAAAACAATTTGCATCATATAATTTTTACAACAAAATATGCCCAATTTGATAGACCAGCCTACTTCGTCATTCGCCCTTATATTCTCATTTTCCTAGGAAAAAACATAAAAAATTACTGTTACGTTAAAAGCATTTTGATTTATAACAGATGATTAAAAATGCCTGCCAAATTTATCTTTGGAGCATTTCGAATATCAATAAAAAGTAAAACATTTAGATTATCGGTAGGTACGGCGAAAAAAAAACAAATTCAATACAAATTCAAAAAAAAAAAAACAAAAAAAAATCACAGACAATATCATGATTTTGGGCATTCGCCGACTAAAAGAGGCAAATAAAAATATTATATTTCTTTAAATTTTTTTCTATATTTAGAGTTAAATATGCCGCAATCAATAGACATGGATACCGATAGCATGGGTGCTGGCTCAAGAAACGTATCTTTCGTCAACAACTCTAGTTGACCTGTTTTCTTAAAATGAGATATAAAATAATCGCTATTATTCTGACAGGAAATTGGAAACAAAGCAAAGCCAGGATGAAATGGTATAATAAACGTCGACTGCGATTTGTAATCAAAGCAGCTGTTAAAGAGCTTTAAAACTAAATTTTTATTTTATTTAATTATGTTAATTATCTTAAGACTTATAAGCGTTTGAAGCGAACACTAGGGAGCGAGCAAACATTCCGTATTGGTTTTCAAAATACCTTATGTAGGGCTTAACTAAAATCACTTAAAATAAAACTTTTTGTATGTAATTACGGTCGAACCTCGCAACCGGGCTACTACTAGTAATTAAAAATAACTAAATAAACAAATAAGTCTGAGATTTAAAATAACGCCAGGTACGGCGTAACATGTAACATTAATTTGATAACTATATAAAATAGTTTGCTAAAGAAGTCAACAATAGACGACTGATCTCTTTAACTTGTTTGTGGTAGTTCCCACGGCAAATCATCGAAATAAAATATTACAAGGATAAATTCATAAAAAAGAGGAAAGAGAAAACCGTTTAGTGTATTTTAATTAGACTGCATAAATTGTTAACCAAATGAACATAATTTTTCTCATTTTCTCATTAGCCTATTAGAAAATAATGCTTATTAACTTTAAAGTTCTTCATTATTAGCAATAACGGCTAGAGCTAATTTATTTTACTACTAGCTGGGGGAGCATGTGCAGATTCTCCGTGCCACCACACATCTCATCAGCACCGGAGTCTATCACTTGGGAAGTTTTTTGGTTCAAACATCATTAACATGTATACCAAAAGACTCTTGAAAAAGAATACGAGAAATATATATTCGTCAAGTGTCATGGTCTGATATAAATAAACAAAATGTCAAAACAAAAAAAAAAAAAAAAAACTACTTCAATTACATCCAATTGATCACATGTTAATTGATGAGACATAATATTTTTATGTTGACTTAAATGAATGTCTTTTTTATAAAAAAAAACCAGAGTCCTGCATACTTGTTGAAGCAATTGAGATTTTAAATCAAAATTTTGTCAACTTGACTTCATAGAAAGTTGAAAAAGTGCACTAGTGATTTTTTGGAATCAGCTAGAATGTTGTTCTTTGAAATGGTTTCCACTTTTTCATTGGATAAAGAATTATGATGAAAAACATTCTGGTCGCCTCAGGTACAGCGCGACATGTTTAATCGACAACACTGGGTTCGATTTGACTACAACTGCTAAAGGCAACAATGAACAAATTATGACAGTTCGATTATATATGTATATGATATTTGAATATTATGTCCATTGAGGAAATGTGCATTTCCTTAGTAGAAAAAAAAAATTAATTAAAATAATACCGAATGTTAAAAGTAATCGATAAAATATTTCATAGTTTTTGCAAAGTAAGAATCCATAAACTATGAGACAAATTTTAATTGAATGAATCCTGCGAGCCTTCAAGCACAAATTGACACAGAGACTGAGTGAGATGTAGTAGAAAAAATGCAAAATTTTATATTTTTCTAACACAATTTTTTATCTTTAAAATGCACTTAAATATGTTTAATAGACATAACTTTACTGTTTGTGCCCCATTCTTGTTGCCAATCTAAACATTACTTTTTTTAGACTTTATTATACCATTGCATATGCATTGTTAAGGCAAAATTTGCTTTATATGCCCCATAATGTTGCATAAATATTTGTTGATGTAGGCTTTATATATACATATATTATTTTTTGGTACTGGCATGCTGGAGGGAGGAGAGCGGCAGTAGACACATGCCAACACTAGCATACGAGTAGAGTGAACTGATCGGTCGGTAACAATCTATAAATCAGTCAAAAATGTCAAATATAAATTATTTACCAGAGACACACAAGCAAAACACCCAAAATATTTAATACACTTAAAAATTTATATGCACATGCATATACAATAGAATAAATATTTCCAAAATATATTCTCATTTATTATACATTGGAGTACTAATACGAGATGTCCAGCAAATGAAATACTCCCAATAAAACGAGCAACTTGGTTAATGGGCTACAAAATTATATAAAAGCAAGAAAGCAAACAAGAATAATAAATATTTTTTGCATAAAAAACATTTGGGGCAAAATGGATTGAAAAATTGTTTGAACTTTTGGGTAGTGGGGAAGTGGTAGTGATGACGCTGTTAATATTTGAATTGGGAGATGATAATGCCTTCACTATCTGACACCAGATCAATGGCTTTACGAAAGGTAACCTAATTCCAGAGTATCTTGACAGAGTGTGGCTGACCCAAGAATGGATTTCAGTATTTTCCTGGTTGAGTTTTTCAATAAAGCGGATATACACTCACCGTAAAAAAATGGCGCACAATTAACACTTGTCAGAACTTTTCAAGATGACATAAATGAACTCTTACCCTTTAGGAAATATCCATACTTGGCAACATTACGTGGTATTTTAGGATCGGTCGGGTGTCCATCTATTCATATTATTTTTTGATACACTGTGAAAATTTATTAGCTTTAAAGCAGAAGTTCTAATAAAAACCTTCAGAAATCTGTCCTCGGATTATAATATAATTAAAATATGCCGTGATCGTGGCCACGAGATATGCCAAATAATAAAAAGGGTTTGGCCTTAATTATACTACAAGTAAAAAATAATTTCATTAATTTAACTTTATATGAGAGCACAATCCCGAGAGTGATATTTTTAGCCTCCATCCATAGAAAATTAAACAAACTTTCTATTTTTTCATGTGAAAAGCCATTAAGGAATAATTTCAAACAAAATTTCATACAAAAGCTCGATTTTCGATTTTTCCAAATTTCCAAATTTTCTTCCATAAAAACCTTCTCCTCGAAAATACGAACAACTGACAAAAAGTTTTACAGAAATCGGCCCAGCCGTTCTCATTTTATGAATTATTGGATTTTGCCACGCCCCTCCGCCCATAGACCGAAAATCAAAAAACAGACTTCACAGTATCACCCACCCGAGTATTCTGAAGGTTTCCTGAAAATCGGCTCAGTCGTTTTGGAGCCATTACACCCATCCTATTTTATATATATAGAAGAAGGAGAGAAATGATTACTTTCAATTATTTATTAAATATTTAATTTCATTTTCGTGACCAATAATAATCTCACCACGAAAATATATTGGGTTCAAATATGTTATCGATGATTTCATTTATTTTTCTTTAAGAAATTAAAATTTCGTGACTAGAGGGAACTTTTTACAGCGAAACTTTTTGAAAGAACAGCCTTTTTCAAATGAACAGACTCTAAAATCCTTCTTCTTAACATGAAGTCGATATTTTTTGGCAACGATTATATGTTATTAATAGGTTATTAATAAATGTATATTATTAGGGCTTATGAAGTGGCAAGTGGTCATTAACAATACCAATACAACGACCACAGACACGCGTTTTCGTTAATGTCAATTTGATTTGACGTCGACGATGACAATTACAATAAGGGGGAATATTTTTTTAAATTATTAATTGACACTCATTTACTTTAACATAAAAAATATATCGTGACTTTTAGCAATTTTATGCTCCTTCCAAATGTGATCTATTCCCAGTGGTGCAGAAACAATCGTAATAATTGTATAGAATTAATTATAATAATAAATATAAAAAATTAATTTTCCCCACATATTGAAGAAAGTTTTCACTTCACTGAATAGACATTAAATAAAGGGAACATGGCCTAACAATAGGCCTATGAGGAAACCAATGGATACGAATCAAGCTTACACTACTTCATTATCATAATCAGATATTGAAATTCTTATCGCAAAAACAATATTCTTCCAAGATACATTTGACGAATATGAGAAGGCAGGCTCAATCTGGGACATGTTGGACTCATTTGGATATTTCCCATATATATTGATTAACTAACCAGCAACAACTAAGGAATTAGTCAAGCTGGTGGTCTAAGACTGTTTAAATTATAATAAGAATTACCCTTGGAAGGAAGTCCTTGTCGTATCGTTAATTTACTCCCAGCAGTTTTTTCAAAAGGAACAATGTCGATGTCTGTAAAAATAATGCTCATAGCGACTATGCGACTCAGAAAAAATATGATTTGAATTTTTATATAATTGCTACTTTAGGTTCCAACAATATAAATATTCTGTTGTGTTGGGGGTTTGGTTAACGTTTTAGCCCAATATTTTTCAAATTTCAAATAAATATTTAAAGTGCAGCAGGGATCCGTTGAACAGAAAAATGGATCCTCCGGTTATGTTGAACCATGTAGCACCTTAAATCTCACATACTTTCTTTAATGATTTTATATTTTCAAATTGAAAACTTTTTAAAGTCTTATAAACTCACCGTAAAAAGGATTTTATAGATTGAAATTTCGTACATACCTGAAAAAGAAGAGATTTAACGATCATTAGTGAAAGAAACTGATTTGAAACTTATAAGAAAAATATTTATTATCAAACTAATCTATTCAAAACATATCTATTCAAAACATATGTGTTTAGCAGCTGACCGATTCGAAGGGCTGAGTGGAACAGCTGAGTTGTAGCTGTCGACGACTTTGTTTTCATTGATCAAGTCGGTGTCGGCGAATCGGCTAGAATCGGCTTATTTTCGTCAGCCGCATTTACAAAACTAAATAAATGTGCGTATGAGTAATTTCTTGTTTGTATTTTCTTAAATCATATATTTCAATCCAAAGAATTTCATTTTGAACCATAATTCCCTGGGAGTTTTCTCCCAATTCCCTCTTCCCCCTATTCTAAATAAAATAATTTTTATCTATAGACAAGTTTTCTAATCTGTTATTAAATTTAGCAATTTTGAAATAACATTTTGTAACTGAAACTCATGTCGGCATAGCACCATTAATTTTTTATTATTATTATTTTTTTTTAATTGAATCGTACAAATGTTGGCATACCAGGTGTACCGGTGGTGTGGGTTGGCAATGAGATCTGTCAAACATGTTCAGGATACATCAAATCAGTGAACACTCAACATCATATTTGTTCATCGTGTTAGAGGTGGCGAATTTTGTACCAGAAAATGGTGATTTGCGGAAAGCAATAATTTTTTGTTTTCGTTTGAAAAAAAAGTGCTGCAGAGCCACACCGAATGCTTTTCGAGTCATATTGCGATCATACTCTATCAGAAGCGATATTGAAAATATGGTTTTGACGGTTCAGAGATAATGATTTTGGTGTGGGAAATGAGGAACGTCTGAAGACACCAAATTACAAACGACGTTGGCTGAAGATGACACTTTGAGTCAGAAACAAATGGCAAAAATGAAATGTACAACAAACAACTTCTGACCTTTTAGAAGCTATGGAAAAGATCCAAAAGTCTGGAAAATGGGTGCCACATCAATTGAATGACAGACGGAAAAACGAAAAACCACTTGTGAAATTTTGCTTCAAAGACACGACAGAATTGTTACTGGCAATGAAAAATTGACTTATTTTCAAAATCTTAAACGAAAAACATCATGGGTTAATCCAGCACAGTCAATGTGTGTCTAGTGGGACCAGAAAGCTGTGGTGTACCACGAAACCGTCAATACAGATTTCTACCGACAACAAATGACCAATTTGAACCATGCATTGATCGGAAAACGACCAGAATGGGCCACGAGACGCGGCAAGTTAATTTTGAATCACAACAATGCGCCTGCACACAAAGCAAATCCGGTTAAGGATGCAATCAAAGCATTAGGCTGGGAGCTGATACCGCACCTGTAGTCTTCATCAGACTTCGCTCCTTCGTTG
This sequence comes from Germaria angustata, assembly GCA_963681545.1. Classification (NCBI taxonomy): domain Eukaryota; kingdom Metazoa; phylum Arthropoda; class Insecta; order Diptera; family Tachinidae; genus Germaria; species Germaria angustata. The sequence continues at coordinate 81,696,210 of OY813000.1, read as the reverse complement.
ATGGCACACAAACTGGCTGAGCAAGTTCAAGTCCTACGTGTTTTATTTTCATAAAAAAGCGCTTACTTCATACCGGTACACCCGGTATGTTGGGTGACAAAATTATAATTTTTTTTTTTTATTTTCTTAATAACATTTTATCATGCTTCATACCCATGCATGAAGACAAATCCAGCTCGGTCAGGTGCATTGAATTTTTCAGTGAATATATTTCGTAGAAATAAAGACAGTCATAGATTTCAATTTAGAACGAATTGAAAGAAGTAGGCAACATGTAGTTACAGCCGCATAAAAAACTTTAAAATAGACAGAAAAATCGTACCTTATACAGCAAACCTATGCGACTTTACCTTACGGACTTCCTCTTGAGGGAGTTGCACTTTTGCAGCTTTAGTCCACCTTGTCATATTCAAGTCTAATGAGACAGATTATTACAAATAGAGACGTGACAGATTTCGGGTTGATTTAGCCAGTTGCTGTTATTTATTAGGACTTTTCTGGCAACTTATATTAAGTTGCCGACTGGCTATTCCTTTAAGGTTCTGCTCCCAGTTAAAGTCCGTCTATTATATTCAATACATAAGGACACACACAACAACTATTTATTTAATTTAATTTCGAAATCGCTTATAACGACGCTTAGGGGCGGAAGTACCAGAAGGGAGGCTTCAAGCTGATTTGATCAGCTTACACCTACCCAAAATCAACCGCCATGCTTTTTTGTTGTTGGGTTATGAGAATTTGTATTTCCGCATTAGGGGAACAATTACTGGCACGGAACGAAATATTGCGAAAAGGCAACTGTTTGCTTTTTTATAATTTTATTATATTATTTAAACGAAATCGTCTTAAATTAAAAAAATATTGCAATTTTGATGATCAACATCTTTTTCGATTTGTGTTTTATATGTGGGTCGTGCTTTGCTAAGACCCAAAGACTTTTAGTGATCTGTCAAGAAGTTCAACCTTAGTCTTTAGATGGTTTGTAAAACTATCCCGCAACGAATCGCAAAAGTTACTGCCATTCGATATTAATGACCTCAGGAAACTAACAAGATCATTTACAGTTCCTGCAAGATCAGTATATTATATTGTTTTTACAATGCAACATCAGAATTCATAACCTGTATACTGCATAATCAGACAACAGAAAACAACCACTGTAATTGCCTGCATCTAACGCCCAGAAAACTCAAGCATTTTAGAATAGATCTGGGGCAAATTGCGGGTGCACAAATAAACCCACAAGCTTAAGAGACCTTAATTTAAACCACGCTTAACCGAAACATGTCTATATATTTAGCTAAATCAAAGTGGTTTCTTTCTGAAGAAAGGAATCGTCAAGATCACTATTCCCAAAATGACTAACTAAAAATTTAATAAAATATTGTTTTGGTAAATCAATCCAAAAGTATCAAATCTTTAAAACTTTTTCTTCGATATTATTTTTTTCGTTTCATTAAATCAAAGCTAACAAGAAGTTTTTCAATACGATTCATTTAATATATTTTGGCATTATTTTGAGATAAATACATTTTTAAGAAATTTCCTTAACTGTTTTTTATTGTGTCCCTTTTTAAACAAGTTTAACTAAAAATTTTGTTAAATAAGTTTAAAATGACCTCAAAATTTATGGCTCTATTAAACCATTAATATATGTTAATAAAAAAAGAAAAGAGTTTGGCAAAAAGGCAAATCGGTACAAGTACAAAACAATAATTTCATCTAAGAAATTTACGTCTGAGTTTAAATCCAAAAATTTTGTATTCTAAATAAATTTATGACACCTGCATGCATATTAAAAATTTCTAAGTGGAGTCTCTCTTAACATAATATGACAGAGGCATGCCGCCGATAATAGTTAAAAAAATTCCAAACGCAGAGTAAAGTCGTTCATTTAGGTACTATAATCTTTATAGGAGCTATGCGATAATCAATATTTCGGGCAAGCATATTGTCTGTCCTATTTTCGAAAAAAATGTATGCGACCAAGCAGGAAATGTGGCCTATCAAATCCAAAAACTATTTTGAAAATCAATAAAAAGTTATGCGTGCACAAGCCTCCTTTTTTTGAGTCGGTAAAGAAAATGAGAATGAGTCGAAATCCACTCAAAATCCAGTCGAAAAAAACTGGAATTTCCCGGTCCTAAGCCGAATACAAGTCAAGCACATTTAACAGGTTTGTTTCTTCGATTTTAAGTTTCTTTTAATCTTGACATTTTCAGACTTAGTCACTTTTACCTCTTACCTCACATTTTATGACCATAAGTATATTTAATATACATATAAACCAAACAATTGCCATAAAATTATAAAATTATATGACGATTCAATAACAAGATTAAATCGAAATAAAATTTATAAGCCATGATAAATTTAAATGTGCTCGTACCCCCTTCTTTAGCAGCAATAAAATACAGATTTATTTATACTTTGGTTTTAAGTATCCAGAGCTCGTTAAGTTAAACTTGCCCAAAATTATTGGCAAAGACAAAACAAATGTATGAAATGTATTAAAAAGGCATAAAAAATCAATGGCAAACTCTAACACAGTAAAATTATAAGATTTTTAAAAGCAATTTGAAATAATTGATTGTAAAAAATTTGAGTTTTTTTTTTTGCGAAATTATGGACGATCCTTGTTCAATAATTCGATAATCTTACGCCGACCAATGCATTATTCTTCTTCATAGTAGGGGCGTAAGTCCGCTTGCAATTAGTAAGTAAATAAGAATTCCTAGTCCAATACGAGTATATGCTCGCCGATTATTAGAAGAGGCCATTGATGCAGTGGTCCCTTCTTATTTGAAAAGGAAAGTAAATTATTTTTTTTTTTTGGAACGAAAGAGGGACAGAGAAAAAAGGAGGACTGTTAAGAACGTTCGAGAGAAGATTTAGAATTGTCTGAGTGAATGTGGCAAATGATCGATAGTGGAGAACTTATACCAAAAGATATAGTCAGCAAATTTGATTCTTTTCAAGAAAAAAAAAAAATAATAATAATAAATAACTGCAACATGTAATAAAATATCGAGTTATCCATTTAGAGGTTGTTGCAAAACCGCCGGTCTAACAAGGCTGTCAACTGTTGAATTTTTGTCACATAAAATATTATTTATTTATTGAAGGGTTTGCCATCTATGAATATGGATCACTTAGTACCCGAAAAACCCACAAAAATAGTTAAAATTTTCTACAAAAGTGGTGGTTCAAATGTGTCAAATGTGGCCTTCATAAGCGACCTACTGTGCAAGAAATTGCCATGATTGTAAGGAAACCGAAAGAGACCGAAAGCGCTACAGATGTGGTCAGGCCTGTGTATCATCGCAATTGCTCTCTGCAATTGGGCCTACCTTACGGCTCTTTATGGCGTATTTAACATTTGGATTTACACCTTCATCCGTATCAAGTTCAAATCACACATCAAGTAAATACGGCTGACCATTCGCAATGCCGTAGACACGAATATGCTGATTAAATGCTAGAGCAACAGACTGTCAATGCTAATTTTTCGAACAAAATTGTATTCAGCGATGAATCTCATTTCTCACGCGGTGGTAACGCCAACAAGCAAAATTGTGGCATATGGGGCTCGGAAAGCCCAGAAGTGGTTGTGGACAAGCCAATCGATCCGAAAAAGTGACTGTTTTGTGCGCTTTATGGTCTGGAGATGTCACTGGGCCGTATTTATTCGAAATGAAAGTAATAAAATAGATGATATGTAGTTTCCATTAGACAGTGCTGCGAGGCACACAGCACGAGAGATTTTGGCTTTATTGAGCATAATTTCTGGTTTTGGTGGCATCAATTGGCCACTAAGATCATTCAATTTGATGTTGTTAGACATTTTTGAGGAGCTAGGACAAAGATCGTGTCTACGAGGATAATCCCTTAAAATTGGAGCATGTGAAAACCCACATTCGTTAAGTTATCGCCGAGACTACCTCAAAAGGATCCACTGTTACAACCAATCTAGAGGCGGTCATTTGAATGAAATTATTGTATTTTGTACGTAATGGCATGGCTTAAACATTAAAATAAAATAAAATTATATTATATTATTATATATGTAAATAAGTCCTTTTACTTCATATTTACTATTACACAAACTATTTGTTAAGTGTTAATTAATGTTAATCGGGAAGTTAGAATTTAGGAAGCATTAAAATTTTAAATCCCTTTTAATATAAATGAAAGGGATTGGGTACTTTTTTTCTCATTTGGTGCGATTTTTTATAGTCTTGGTTAAAATTTTTTTCTAGTTTCGGCGACACTATTAATATAATATTTTTCAGTTTTCTGCAGCTAACTTCACTTTTAAACGCCCTGTTATAATCGGATTTTGCAACAGCTTAGCCGCAAAGTTATTTCGGTTTGCTTCACAGAAATTGTATGGGTATGAGAATATTTGACAAGTAGGAAAAAGTAAAAACGATAGTGTTCTTTAATAAGAGCAAACTTTAAAAGAAATAGCAATCAAATCTTTTTTATAAATTGATCAACAATATTATATACTTTATTAAAAAAAAAAAAATAATAAAAATAAAATAAAATGTCGCAATCAGATCTTAAACGATGAGCGCTCGCGAAAGTAACACAAGAACAGTCTGGACTGTCATTTACAAATGGAATATTTCCATTTTATGAATGGAATATTTCTTCAAGATATCATCAATTAAAAATTCGTAGAAATACCCACTGTGATTAACGTTTCTCCTACTCCTCTTCCTCACGCTCCGGCCTAGAATCACCAAAAACATGTTTAGCAGATGAGTCTTATGGTATCAAAACATCTTGAAAAGACGAGTTGTTAAGCAAAGAGGAGTCTATTTCTATAATTTCTAAAATGCATTTATGACCGTGTGACTTCTTCTTCACTAGAATATGACTTTTGTGAGTGTCATCCTTCATCCCAGCAATTACTTTTGCTTTATGTCAATGGCAATCGCATTTCAAAAAAACATCCTTAATTCGCCATGCAAAACTACTATTTACCCATTTTATCAATTAGAATATTCTTTTTGAATCCACTACTAATAAATAGATTAAAAAATTAAAAAAAAGTTAATGATTTTCGAAACCAACTCCTTCCTTGAGGGTAACAAAAATCTTTATTTTCCAAATAATTCAACATTTTCCATTACTAAATTCCAAGAGCCTTAATAAAATCTCTCAAACTATTTTGCAACTTAAGGATACACCTACAGATGCGAAAAATGTATTTTTTTCTATTTATTTCAATGCGTTTCTCTGCTAAACCCTTAAATTTGATAATTTGATTTGGAAAACTTTAAATAACGAATTTTACTATTTACGTCTAGGAATAAAAGAAAATTGTTCAGCAAATAAAATGGCAAAATAAACTCATACCCAGAACGAGAAAAACCAAAAATAGTTACGTGCTGTGCGAGCGACTAAAAGAAAAAGATTCTACAAGATGATTTTCGTAAGTGCACAGTTTTCTTGTTGGTTGCCTGGAATTGACAGTAGAACAAGAGGATACTCTTCCAGAGATGTGCTTAGCAAACGACATAGTTAAATTTGATTTAAATTGAGTTTGGGCGAGAAAATCACAATGTTGATTTGATACAGACGACAAATAAATAAAATACAACGAAACCAAATGATGAAGAGATTGAAATAGTGAAACAATAAAAAACCAAGAAAATTTTATGGAAGTTGCTGCAAGTAACGAAAAAGTGTAACAGAAATTTTATAACGCACTTTTTTCTCTCATTGCTAAGCAATGCCAAGAATGCGAGTGGAAAAATATAAAAAAGGCTTTTAAAGAAACACAGGGTATGCCCACAGGAACTAAATTATATATTATATATATATTCGGTTGAGCAGAACCTCAATTAAGTTGCCATTTGTCATCCATATTATATTTATTATGGATGACAATTGGCAACTGAAACTTAAGTATCGTCATATAAATGTATGAAAAACTGTTCAACAAGCATTCCTTAGTATATCATTTATAGGATTCCAACAGGATAAAGTAGCAATACGGTATTCTAGATCCTACACTTGGACCAACTCAGCTAAACATGTCAACTTTTAAATTTTCGGATTTATGCTCGGAGGTACTGCAAGGCTCCTTCCTTGCTCCTGTCCAATTTCTTATTTCATCTTAATAACCTTCTCTGCCCAACTCTTTTGCGGATGTCAAGCAGTATACCATTTGTAATCACTAAGTAATAGCTCAAAACGGTCGGAGATCGGGAAAAAAATTTCTATTTTCTTTAATTGTCACGTCATCATCGGACTCATCCTGACAAAGTTCAGCACTGAACATTTGACGAGAAGATTTGCTTCTAATTTCTTTATTTTTTATTTTTGTTTCTGCATTAAAAAAATTACTAGAAAGAAATATTTCTGAATTGAAGCATTAATTAAATGGAATAACTCTCTTAAGTTAATTATAGTAGCAGACTATTTACAAATCTTTTTTATAACTACATCCAAGACTTGTATTTTCGAATTTGTGAAAAAATTTAAGCGAAAATGTCTATAACTGGCATGGCCAAATTGCGGCTCGCAATTGAATGAATAATTGCGGCTCTCGAAAAGAAGTGACCAAATAAATAATACATATTCGATAATTTATTCAAATTGTTATAAAATTGGAAGTAATGCGTATGTATAATGTTTGATATAATATGATGCAATAAAATCAATTATTATATTTGTGTATATTTTGTGCTCTTAATCGAAGATGTCTGCACGTGGGATAATTCCCGTAATTTTATAAGGTTGAGATTATCGAAAACCTTTGTTATTCCTTAATAGAGGTTTTAAAGCCAAAAATAAAGAAATGAGTATACGAAAAAGATTATTAGCGCAAATCCAGGCTCAGGTTTAACATACAAATGTTAAATGACGAAATGAGATTTCTCTAAACTTTGTTGTAAATCCATTCGAGATTGACATATTTAACGATGGATTATCGATTCCTCATTATATTTTGAATGAAAAATTGCTATCGGATTACTGTACATATACGGCACAATATATTGTTCACATCTCACAAATGAGCATTTAATGGAATTAATTTGTACCGTGCTTACAACTATGAACCCAATTTCAGAAATTGCTCGGCTAAGTTACAAACACACATGCCATCTACCACCAAACAATTTATTAATTTAAATATATGAATGTATATGTTTGAAGACGTAATCAAAAAAAAATTCCATACCAACTAATGTTTTTGATGGTTTATTTTTATCTTGGCTCCGGTCACGACAGATTATAGGAATTCAGCTCTTCTTGAGGCGTGAGGCGTGGCCACCCTACGTCTACACCATGATTCACGCATCTATATATACGAAGGATATTGTCTATATGACTTACAAGTTTTGCTGCTTCATAAAAAGTTTTCAGGACTTACGTCCATGAGCAACATGTTCTACATTAAGAGCACATCCATTTTTGGTCGATATAACAGTGAATCATTCAATAGTCCAACTGCTCGTATGTGGAACAAACAAGACATGACACTCACTCCAAGCGTGAAGAAAATTAAGTCGAATATCTCCAAACACTACTTCATATATCCTTACTACCATGCACCATAAAATATGTCCAAGTACTAAAAAAAAAATATATATATAAAATATATCTGGTCAAACCGATTTAGTCGTTCAACTAAAATAGATAATTTTAAATTACATCCAGCAATTAATCGAGTATGAATTAATCGACCAACCGATTTGTGAATTGCGACATTCTCTATCGATCGAAATTTCAATACAATTCAATTTAATTCTGTTTAAAATTTCGAGCGATATCAGCTGCCGTAATTTCCGCCTTGTCTTTCTGGCGATTCCATATTAAGTGCCCATCCATTTATGGTCGATATGCCAATGAATGATTCGCGCTCCAACTGTAGTCAGTCCTTTATTTGTGTATTTATCACTAGAGCTCTCCCTTAAGAATGCTTATTATACCTGAAGAAAATGACAACTCAATCGCTCATTACCTTTAAACGAATTGTTAGATATGGACCGATTTATACTAGAAACTTTGTTTCTAGATGAATATTCTCATGCTATTGATTCAAACTGTGGTTTTGCACTCTGAAACTGTTATGACCGCTCTTTGGAGGATAGAACAGCGTCGACATGCAGTTGCAGACTTTTGCACCTAATATTACGGGTTGTATAGATTGGAATAGCAAATTTTTAGCTAAGAACCCTCTTCAATAACAACAATAGCAGCAGAGAGATGTGTGTCCAAAATGATATCAAATCTTTTTTACTTCATCCTACACTGGAAATTCAACGCAATAAATTTCTGAGTATAAGCTGCTCCAAGAACTTCTGTGAGGTATCATCAATGGAATTAAAATAAAATTAGTTCTTTTTACTGGGAAAAATTTTTAAAATTTGCAAATAAGCAATAAAAACACCCCATGGGCAGCAAGATTGATGTCTGTACAAAAAATTTATGTTTCCTCTGCAATGACTAGTGTATCAGGCATTACGACGACGTGGAACAAGAAATTTATCTTCCATGTCTCTCCTTCAGTTGCCCTTCTGAAATTTGAGTCAAAGGGGAATAGCAGTAGGGTGCCAGGTTGACTTAACCTTTTGATAATTCTTTCACTGTTCCACCAGCATGATATCCATTGACTCATTAATTTTATCACCTTTTGTCATAGATGCTCGATTGCATATTGCCTTCAATTGATTGCTGTACCAGGGAATTGAGATGCTACTGAAGCCTTAAAACGCACTTATCCCAGGGTTAAGGGAATTTCATTCACTGTTGACCTGAGCTCCGTCTGATTATAAAATGTAAAATGAATTATTAAAATGTACTCTTTTCCCACTGAGGTCCTTCGATTGTCTCTTTAACCCTGTGGCTGCTTTGGAAGTCCGAATCTATCCCAGATGCTGGCATGACTACCAGTTACAAATAAAAGATTCTAGCGGAGCAAGATAATTCCTACATATAGGGAGAGTCACAGTTAATTAATGAAAATTGTCTCATATGTGGAATAGTTGTAATAGAAGCAATATGTATACACTTGTGGACATACAATTAAGGCACTTATGATGAAGTATTTCTTATCTTTGTAGAAATAAAACAAACTTAACAAACGATCAAACCATCTTTGCTCATCAAAGCACGCTATGATAGCGCCGAGATATGTGATCCAAATCATTATTTTCATTATAATCGTTAGTCAAATTGTTCTGTAATATCATTTTATACATTTCCCTGTTGTTTTCCTATTGATATCCACTGTTAAAAAGGCCCCCCCACTCCACTATTGACGGTTTTTAGGGTAGTTTGGGTCTAAATGTGTGTTAAACTCCACATAATTATTTAAAAAAATTTTATCTTCATGGAGGTGGGTTTTGGTAAAACGCTGGTGTGAATATTTTTTGTCGTTGAAAAATTAGTGTTTTCTCCTCTTGTGCGACCACGAGAATTGTTTTCGGTCAGACATCTTATCAGAGTCCCTTGCCTTCACTGATATTGATCTGCAGCATTGCTTGTTTATTTCGTGCAAAATTATTAAAAGTCTTAAGTTTCCGATAATTCCATAAAGGTGTCGACAACCTTTCCACGATATAATGACAAAATTTTTGCCACTTCAACAATTGAGCCAAAATTATGGAAACAAATACAAATGATCTGCGTTTCCACCAGGAGTAGGGGTACTATTTTTGCCCATAACTTAATAACGCCAGATGAAACAATAAGAATTGATTCCAAAATATTTTAATTGATCAATAAATCTTTTAGTCTTCTAAAAATTTCTTTCTGTTAAGAAATGACTGATTTCTAACAATTTTTATTTTTAAAAGAATTATAATGGTGCCACATATCATTAAAAACTGTACTTATTCAATAAATCGCGTAATGTGAATTTACACTTAGAAAAATAATGCAATTATTAGCTTATCCACAACTGAATTTCAAGCAGTGCGAAGATCATTGAAATTATATATTAGACGAAGAGGCTTTATTATTCTTTCTTAAGGCTGGAGCTTTCTCTCTCCAATTATAATTGTGCAACTTCCTTAATTAACATCTTGGCTACTTTTTTCTCTATTTTGGCGCAACCGAAGCGAAAGAATCGATTAGTTTCTCAATTTATCATATCGGTAATCTGCCAACGTAAAACTGCATTCACATTTTTCCCTCCAAATCATTTTCTATCAGATCTCGTGCGATCTCTGCCACATGTAGAGGATCCATACACCCTTTTGTATTTTTATTCACTGACATAAAGGTCTGCATTTAAATCTATGATATTTAATAATAATATTTTTAATAAGAAAATATGAACATCTAATCCGCTGGGCCTTTAAAATAAATCAAATTGTTCCAAAAGTTGAGCTTGAGGAAGATTTGTGGCATTTGTTAGTTGATAGTCAACTGCAATGGTAGAACAAATGTGTTGTCTGAATAAAAAGAGCAGGGGGTGTCCCGCACAACAGGTTACAAGAAGACCAATGGAGACCTACTTGGCACTTATTCCAATATATATATATATATATATATATATATATATATATATATATATATATATATATATATATATATATATATATATATATATATATATATATATATATATATATATATATATATATATATATATATATATATATATATATATATATATATATATATATATATATATATATATATATATATATATATATATATATATATATTGGAATAATATATATATATATATATATATATATATATATAATATATATATATATATATATATATATATATATATATATATATATATATATATATATATATATATATATATATATATAAAATTCAAATAAGTTCCCAATATCCCCTAAAATATGGCATGGAATCAATTTTGACTAATGTACAAAACTTTATAACAATTTAAACATTCCAGTCCTCTCTTTTACCTATAATTCAGTCATGATTAGCCTAACTTAGGGGTTCCTTTATTAATTATGTAATTTATTTCTATGAAACCTTCGAAATTTTAGTAGAAGGCTCTTAATGCTATTTAACAACAATGTATATATTTTGTTTAAAAGCAACCGATCTAAGCTCGGATTTAAATCAAAGTCTTGAATAAATTTTTAGTTCCTTAATAGAGTTTTTCATTTCGATTTTCTTAATATTATTTACTGAAATATTTCATTAGAAAAGGAACTTTCCCTTTATCTATTTTTTATCACAAAATTTTTGTCAATATCTTTATTTTAGCTTTATCGTATTTCACTGCTCAACAACATATTGGGAATTTAATTTATTTGATTGGTATTTGAGCACAGGAGTGGCTCTATGGGGGAAGCCTCTTTCCACACCAATACAGTTTCTTAACACTTTCCTGTATTTCCCAAAATTGAAAAAAGGCACACAAGAAACAGTAAAACTGAAAAACTCTTAAGCGGATTTCAATTTCGATTTAAAAAGTTTCCAATACACAAAAATCGAAGAAATAAAAAAGCCAACCAAAAATAAAACTTGAAAAAACAACGTTTTTTGTTGCTGTTCATTTCTTTTGTTTCAACTCCTTAGAGGATTTAATTTTATGTTTATTTGGTATTGTACAATTTTTGTTAAAAAAAAGTTAAAGTATTTTCAATACAATCAAAGAAAGAGCTCAGCGAAAAGCAGAAAAAAAATATATAAAAATAAAGGCTTAAAGTAAAAATAACGAGTTGTTTTCTTTTTTTATTTTCAGAAAAAATGTGTGGAGATTTTTAACTAAATGTGAATACAGAGTGTTAAAATGTTTTATTGTTATTTATTAGACCTTTTTTGTGGGTCTTATTGTTGGTCTTTTGTTTTTGGAACAACATTAATCCCTTTGAAAAATTGTCACCCAGTTGTTGTTGTTGCTGTTTGGGGCTTTTTTTGGCCTTAAAAAAACTTAAATCAGATTAATTTTTTCTTTTCATAAAAAATTTTAAATTCAACTATAGTTTTTTTTCGGTTGTTCAAGACTAAATGGGAGATTTGTTATTTAATAGTAGCGATAACAGATAAACGAATAACGAAGATAGGGAAGCACTATGATATGTACATTTACATATATGTATTATATAAAGCCAAATAAAAAGGTCCAATCATTTCAACAACCGATTAATCGCCATAAAACGAGTAACCGATTTATCGCAATGGTTTTATATAAATGTTTAAATCATTAGGATTTTGGGTTAAGAAATAATTATGAAAGACGGAACTAATATATTTATTCGATTTTCCGAATAACCGATTAATCGCTATAACGGATCATATATATTTGAAATATTTTGCATAAATATTCCAAAAAATTAAGAAAACTCTTTGAATCAGATTTAATTTTAACCTTTTTAATTTCAATTTATAAATTATTGGCTGCCATACCCGAATTGAATGTTTCATGGCAAAACGAAAACAAAATTGTAGAAGAAATTAAGTTTTTTGTATTGTTAATTTATATGTTGCACATTTGAATTTTGTAATGAATGGAAGACAAAAACAACTACCAATTTTTTTCGCTTTCATTAAAAGCATTTACCACTTCGTCCAGCGCGCTTCCCAAAACAGCCTACATCAATTTTCAATGTATTTTTTCAGGAAACTATTGTTTATTTAATTAAAGAGTTCTACAATAGTTATATTAAATTTATTTGCAGAACTTATAAACTAAGTTAATGAGCCACATTATGAATACAGATTTCTAACGAAACTTTCCCGAAAACTTTCGATTTTTTCGATACACATAAAGTATTTAAAATTTTATTTTTCCATCATCAGCATTTGAAAATCATTGAACGCTTCAAGCTGTGCTGAATAATCGAATAATCGTTTATCAGTTTGAAAAAAGTCTTTAAGAAAACACAATTTTATTATTGAGAGTATTGAGTTGTTGATTACCCGATTAATCTATTATTAGTATGGTAGCGTCCATTTGAATTTAATTTATATGTTTATTCCATTGACTCGATTAATCGAGTTAAAAATAGAGAGCAGAAGCTTTGATTTAATAATTAAGAGTAAATTTTTTACTTCGCACCTCATATTAATACTGGTCAGTATATTTTTAGTCGAATTTTACGGAACTCAAATATCGGCAAATTATAAACTTTAAATCGATCAATCGACAAGGATTTTCGCAATTTTCGAATATTAATGCCTTTAGGGTTTTTCAATAGTTGCATATGTTCATCAGATTATGTTGCTAAATGATGCTCAATGTAATCGACATGAGAACTCAAAAAAAGTTTACAATCTTTTGGATTGGGGCGACTTAAAGTTGTTTCTTATATGATTCGGGGTGCTGAATTCGAGTGTTTAAATTGAGTGTAGCAGTTACGTGACAAATATTTAAACAACTGGAGAACCATTTGTGGAATTCAGTTAAATACAAAATCCCAAACTCAACAAAGTTATCGTCATTAAGGCGTACAAACATTGTTTTTTAATATTCTCAAGAGTTTTAGAGATATTGTGGAACTTCTTCACAAAAAACTTTTTTATAAAAATTTTTATGTACCTACTCAAAATTCATAAAAAGGTAAAAAAAATAATTTTTTTCTGGTAACATAACGAGCCAAATTTAATTAAAATCCTTTAATACCTTTCGATTTTATTCCCAACTAAGTGATGTTAACGCAATTGCGATAGTAGCATCGTATGCCATGGAAACTTGCGTGAGAGTATGTTCTCCCAGCTGATGGTAACATTTCTGTTCGTAAAGCAGATTCAAACTTAATAAACATCATTCTGTAATGAAATCTGAGGAGATTTGAGATCTCGAGCGCAATATTTCTTATTTTAATTTTGTAATGATTTTATTTTGAGCATAAGTGATCTTTAAGTTCAAATTAATTAGTTTAATAAGCTAAACATGATACTATTTTTAATTAAGAGGAAGAGAACATTACAATAGTTTCACTTATGGATTGCAAGAAAATAACATCTTGTACATCTCACGCACAACTTGGCTTTTTTAATTACAAGGTCTACCCGTTCTTATTATAAAAGTCTTTATATTTCATATACATAGTTTTGATGATTCAATTAACATTTTTATATTTATTTTGTAACACTATTAGTGGGGAATTGTTTGTTCATTAATACCAAAAGTTCTTTTCTGTCTAATTTTTGTGAAATAAAATATTAAATTTTTTAAACATCAAAATTTTTCGCTCAAAGGCGTTATTTTTCCATACTTCGCTTATAATCACTACGATATATGTGACAATTATTTAAATTTTATTTCTTTTTAAAAATTTGATTTATATATGTTGATGTTGTTGTTTTTTTTTGTTGCGCTTTATCTCCTTTCAATACCCCTGCCCTTTAATAAATTCTTATAATTTTTATTTTTTTTTTTTGTTGCTTTCCACACCAAAAGCTGTGAGTTTCTCTCTCTCGACAAGCCAATAAAATCGGCTTCCATACGTCAACGAAAAATTTTATAAACGACACATTAAGCCGTTAAAACATTAAGCATCGTTTTGTTGACAGTTTATAAATTAATTATAAGTATTTTTATTATCTCTCTTGCTGTTGTTGTTATTATTGTTTTCGTTATTGCGGTTATTGTTGTTGTAAGCTAAATTATTAATGGCCAAGATTAAACTTTAGTTGTTTGCTATGACTTTTATTAGAATTAAGGCTAAAATGTGTGTGTTTTTGGTAAGAGGGTGTGATGAGGGGCACTTAAGCCAAAAACAAGTTTTCAAATCACAGAGATAAAAGTAATTTTTTAGATTTAGGACTGTTTTATTCATAAATACGATTTCCTTTTCCACGGGTATTAATTGTCTTAACTTTTTCAAAAACAAAGGCGTTAAAGGTAATGAATGGCCGATTCGAGGCGGAAGACTTTGTAAAAGTGGATATTGAAGTAAATAGTTTTACAAAATACCAGCTGCTATCGAGTAAATTTTGGTAGTCGCCAAATAAAATGTTTTTAATGTCTATTTTTTCTAATTAAATTATTTATTTCTTAACTATTGACAATTATTTTAAAAATCGCAATCAAGCCAACATGTGCAGAAAAATACAACGATTAAACAACTGACTAATAACAAAACAATATTTCAAAAGTGGACGTGTTTGCGTTCCATTTTACAGAAGATGTGTTGTTTTGTGAAATTCTAGCACAATGAGTCGTAAGCAGACAGCAAGAGCACGCAAGAACATTGTCTTCGAAGTGTGAAAGGCCTTCGATTCCTCGTTGTACGCAGTGCGAACTTCAACTTTTTGAACGATGTGAAGAGACATGAGCTATACTACAAATGCCAAAAATTTTCAATCAATCCAATATTGACGATTCGAATACAATGCGCCAGGTTACAGCGGGTTACTGTATTTTACGGCATGGGCGTGGAGCCCTGACCACATCTTTACTGCTCTAAATCATGAGAGTCTCTTGACGGATGGAGTAAGGGTATCCCCAGAATAAGAATAGGCGAGAAGATATGCGCTTACGGTTACGAAATACACCAGGGTATGGGATTTAGGTCTCTTTGATATCAAATCAGTTTTGACATCATTGCAGTTAATGCAACCAGAGATCCTGGCTACTAAAGAGGTGGCCGGAGTGACTGAGAACGAATGCGGGTTTCCCAACACCAATAACATCGATACTGTGACAGTCGTACAGTCACAACAGCCGCTGCTCTCCTCCAAATTAATATTTATATGCTGAACTGAAGATGAAACAAGCAGGAGGTAGACCATAGCAAATGAATTCCGAATCGCCAGTCAGATGTGTCCTAGTCTAATCATAGAGTACACAAGCCTTCTACTGACTAGATATATCAACAACAACCCGACACTGTATCATAGTCGAGTACGCACAAAGATTAGAAGTATGAACTCAACTACTTATACCCCAGCTGCTCTAACGCAGATAATGAAGAGAGTATAGAAGGAACACTTTTTATGTCACTATCCGAATTAGCAAAAAGGCGAATTTTCGACATGCGCTTTCTAGAATTGAAGGATTCTTAAAGCATTGCAGTCCCTAAACTCCATAGAAAGTCCGACGGCGCAGTAGGTCCAAGACTGCCTGACTTAATCTACAATTCCAATTATAACCTGTTACTTAGTCGAACGATTATAAAAATAAAATCCTTCGATCAATTGAATAAAATAGTCCACAATGTTTTTTGTATGAAATTTAACTCTCAAATTTACCATTGATATAAACGATTAGTCTGGCGTAGCATTTGTAATTTAAAAGGATCCTGAAAATTTTCTGAGTAATTGAGTTCTTGGTGTGATGACTGGAGTGTTTTTCCTCCCATATAAACAGAAAATAAGGATACGATTTTTCTCCGTTCATAATTTTCTACATTGCACTTATAAGATTATTAATATGTTGGTTGGACAATTTACCAGTATCCTCGATTGCCAAGGGAGTTGTATTTTACAAGGGAATGACTGCAGGAACAGTTGTCATGAACAGTATTACATGCCTTATATGAACACGTCAGCGTATTTTTGGATGCTTGGCTATGAGCGTCACACAGACAGCTAAAAGGCTAATTGTTTGACCGTCGTTATCAAGATTAGTCCGACCAGCAAACATTCGTATTGATTTATGTGGCTGTCTCCTCTGAATGATCTTATAATACCAACGGAATGGTTCACGGAGGCCCTGTGGTATCAGACGGTCTCAGTAGATTTCATGTAGTGTTGAGATCAAAAATCATAAATCCCGTGAACTGCGGAGCATGCTCTCTGTAACTTCTCGTCTACATAAGCTGTTTTCGAGCGATTTTAATGACCTCACAAATTCACTGAATTTAACTGTAGCCTTCACATGACATAGTGATCAAATAATGTTAGCAATCATTTTTATTTATTTCGCTGGACGGTTGCCCGTGTTCAACAATTCTCATTTCATTTGTATGATTTCTTCATATAAGCATTATAGTTTCGATAAAAATTCCACCATAAGTTGACTAAAATTTCCTGGAGGGCTGAAAATTAGTCTCAACATTTGCAATAAAATAACCAATTAATGGCCCAAGGCGATTGTGACTTACTGTTCTTCAACAGCTGGCACTTTTTAACAGCAGCCTCGGCAAAATATTTTCCTCAACAACTTCATTCAGATGACTGTTTTTCACTGACTGTTCATTGAAATATTCAGTAAAATTGCCCCAGTAGATTAGGGTCAGCAGCGATTATATTTATATAGAAATTAGCATTTTACTTAAGACACCGAATCCGAGATTCAATGAATCGGTTTATTATTTAGGATGTAGTTCGAGAACATTATCAATGATTCTGTCATTTAATAGCCCTCAATCTTTCAAATTGTTATAAATTCTATTGTATTGGCTAGTAACTGTATATATAATTAAAAATATTGACTTATTGACACCCAAAATTAGTAAAAAATTTGAAATTATTTAAGATGCGAGAATGTGGACGCTACTCAACAACTTTAGCCAAGGACAAATTAACGTTGCTAAGGAAATTTTATATTAAAATTTATTATTTGGGATGGGATATTCTCTTTAATCAATCCTTTAAACAATTAGAAATTCAAAAATGTTTATTGTTTATATTAAAAATAACAAAAAAAAAAATATATATATATATGTCCTACTCTATCGCAATTTGTAACAAGAACTTTCACCAGTTGCAGCAAAGTAGTTTTTAGTGAAAAGAGAACCCACAACGCCAGAACTGGTAGTTCACTTTGCTTCTGTAGCTAATCTGACAGTTCATTCAGCACTAATTCCTTTTAAAATCTAATCTTTTAATTTATCATTTGACAATAAGACTTTACAGTTGTGTCGCTGTGAACATTTCAGTTAAGCTCTATCAAAATTTGTACTTATGAGACTTATTATACTCTTTATGGAGGATAAAAAAGCATAAGGACTATTTTCATTTATTATGATTATCAGCAATGCAAATAATTATTATAAAACAATATGGAAATTGTGTTAAGGTTACGCGTTTCTTTTATTAATTTTATGAAAAATGCATGGATATAATGACGCTCCCTCATGTTTAACAGGCACATGGATCATTAATATTATGCGTGTTCACAGCCAACGTGAAGAATACATGGCACAGAGTTTCTGCAGAGAAATTTCAACACTTGGAAAGGGCATGTGGTAAACAAAAAACGAAGGCAAAATATTAAATTGAAAGGAAAAGTTAAACTTGGCTGCCAGAAATATGTGAATTGGAATTGCGCTACACAGAGGGGATACTAATGAAAACTTGAGAGCAGACAAAAATATCTTCGTGTTTATCTTGGTTATTGAAAGGATAAATTGCCGTAAGAAATGAAAGGATATTCGTTATAAGACTTTTTTGCTTTAACACTAAAAGGGCCTTGACAAACCAACCAATTGTCTACTACTACAATTTAAATTTTTTTTCAATCATATTTCACTTCACCATTTTTTAATAGTGTACAAAAAATAGCAAATGATCAACAACGTGTATGTTTTCATTGCCAGCCAGTCAGTCATTCAGTCATTAAATAAACCAGCAAATTTTTTGTTGGCCTTTTTTTCTATTCTTTTCTCTAAATTATTAATGATCCTTTAACGTTCATGCGTGGTAAGGCGTCATAATTCATTTTGATCGTAAAACAACGTCAATGTGTTCTTCATTTCGTTTTTATCTTCTTCCATTCCTCCTATTTTTAATTCAATTTCCTGTAGTCTCTACATTCTCAGATCACATGTTAGTCACTGAGACAAAACTGAAACACAATTTACGGCATGATGATCCTGCTGAGGAGAGAAGAATTTAAAAAATTAATTTAACTCATTTTTGACACTTGGGCTAAATCTTGAACATTCTGATGTTTTTATGGGCGTTTCGTTTTTAAACAGCGCTTTTGTTTTTACTTTTAAATACTCTATTAATTCGTTTGGAATGGGTCTATAGGGTATTATAACAAAAAAAAATAAAAAAATGAAATAAAAAAAATTTAAGCTGTCAAGCTCTGCTTTAGCTTTCAGTTTCAACAGATTCTTAGAAGTTTTTTTTTTTAATTTCTTTTGAACCTTTTTCGGAATTTAAATTAAAATTTACCTAAATTTGAATTTCAATTTGCATGTCTCATAAATCCTCAGCAGAAACTACATTGTGACTTTGGCATTTTTGTATGCTGTTGCGTAAAAATATTTGTTAAAATAATTTTGAAAAAGGTTTATTTAAAACGAGTTAAAGAAAAATGAGTGTTTAGTAAAATTTCAATGTCATGCAAAATGATTCCCTACCCAAGCAAAATATATACGAGTAGTCATTGAGCTTAAAATAATAAAAGCCATGCGACCGATGTCACCACCATAATGAAAATTTGTTTGATAAAAATCTTTGTTAGTAACAGTTTTGCATGAGAAAAGTTTCAATAGAAAAATTTTTTGTAAAGAAAATTTCACAAGCGAAAATGTTCAGAATTTTTCTGAGAAAACTTATCAGAACAATTTTTCTAACGCAAATTTTTTATCAAAATAGTTTTTTTTGTGGGAATATTTCATCAGTGAGGAAATTCTATTAAAAAATTTCGTTGGAGAAAATTCTCTATAAAAAATCATAACGGAATTTTTTATTTAATTAAGAATTTTAGTATTGAACACTTTTTACGACTAAAAATTTTTCTATCCAGAAACGTCATCACAGAATTTTTCAATAGAAAACTTTTATCAATGAAAAGTTTTAAATAAAAAAATTAGTCTACGAGAATATTTCGATAGAAAAATTTCATTAATGAGAATTTTGCAAGAGAAAAATTTTATTATAAAGATTATTAATGAAACAATCGTTTTACTGAAAATTGTTCTATAGAATAATTGTGACAATGAGGGTTATTTTTAATAAAAAATTTAATCGTTGAGAATTTTAATATGGAGAAATTTTAAAGTAAAACTTATTATATAGAAGAATTTATTATAAGAAAATTGTTATCTTGCAAAATTTTGCAAGTGACTGTTGTTGCTAACGAATATTTTTTGAAGAAAAATCACATTTGTCACAATTTTTCTATAACAATATTACATAATTTGTACAGAATTTCACATAATTTTACTTAATTTTTTCATAGAAAAATTTCACTAATGTGTTTTCCTACGAATCATTTCATATAAAAAAATTTTTTAAATTTTATTATTGACAAAATGACAAAAAAAATTTATCACCGACAAATTTTTCTAAGAAAAATTTTATTATTGACAATTTCTTTAAAGAAAAATTTTGGTGCTGACAAAGAAAACAATTCGTTATTGAAAATTTTTTAAAGAAAAATTTCATTATTGAAAATTTTTCTAAAGAAAAATGTTAATATTGACAAAAAATTTAAGAAAAATTTTATTGAAGAAAAAAATTTTTAAAAAAAATTTCGTTAATGAAAAAAAATTACAAAATTTATTTACTAAAAATTTTTTTGAAAAAATTTATTAGTGCCAATATTGTTGTAGAAAAATTAATTTCCTATAACTTTTTCTACACAAAAATTTTCTGTTGAATTTTCAGTTTGTTTCTTATAGAAAGATTTTACTTGAAAAATTAAATTAAAATTCGTTACACTTTCATACACATACGACGACAAGTATTTGCATGTATTTCTTATTATTGTTTTAAGTCTTAAGTTTCATTTCATTAAAAAAATTCAGTTTTCTTTTCCTCCAAAAACCGAATAAATAAAAACACAAGACAAACCGTCACAGCAACTAGTCTTAAATCATTATTACCAAAGAAATAATTCTTGTCTTAAAATGTCATAAATTTTACCAGAAGAAAGATTAACAAAATTATAAGGAAAAAAATGTACTACAAATTTATTTGTTCTCTTATACGGTTAAAAATAATCCTTGTTTAAGATTCACAGAAGTAAAAGATTAAAAAAGCTTAAGGTTAAAAAGACTGTAGAAAAACGCAGTAAAAATCAGCAACACTTCTGCAATGAATCAGCAGCATCAGGGACTTAATTTGTTTGGCAAATGTGTAATGTGTTGTCCGACTTGGTCATCTATTTTTTTCCAGTAGATGAATTGTGTTCTCTTAAGAGAATTAGTTTATGTACATATAAAAAACAACAAATGACAGATTTAGAAATAGATTATAATATTAGCACACAGATTTGCATTTTGAAAATATAAAATGATGTAAAATTTATTTCAAGGAAGCCCAATAAATTGTAAAACGAAAACAGATGTTCATGTTGTTGCTGCATATTTGTTATTATCGACTATCGGCAGCATTCAAACAAATTTCAACTTTTAGGTTGACAAGCACTCCCTACACTACACGGAATTCTGAGTAGAATTAAATTGCGGGAAATCATATTCGTTATGTTGCCGTATCATTGATTTCGAAGTCCACACCATGCGGTTAACACTTTTTCGCATACTCGTATAGGCATCTGCCAAAAATCAGTGTAAATAAATGTAATCAGTGTAAAGTAAATGCAAGTTACAGAGCACAAAAGCGTAGGATTCCTTGATAAAAAAGTGTTGCATGTAACTTGAAACACGGATAAGCGCACAATTCGAAGAAGGTATGGAATGCGTCAGAATCTGCTCTCAGCTTTACTGTTCACAAACTGCTTATGGTCCTTCGAGTCGGCTTATGGTTATAGAAGTTGGCATTAGGTCTGATGTTAAAATCATATACGATGCTACAAAAACAACTGCAATCTCAGTATTGAAGTAAAATTTTGAGACAAGAGTCATATTTAGGACTCCAATAAATTCAAAGACATAATGACTTTAAATGAAGTGATTGGTATCACAGAAAATTAAATCCATTCCGTTGATTCTTAATAAAAGTCCGTGAACCTACAACTTTTTTCCAATTGGAGCAAAAAATTGCTCGTTGCAATCTGTAAATGGTGCTTCGAGCCAAAATTCAGTTAAAAAGGTTCACAATGTTGGAACAAAATCTGCTGATCCTACATATTGTGTTCCTTGATTGTGCCCCCATGGTTAAGTATACGTAGGGGTTACTTATACCTTGAAACTATTTTATCTTGTACTATAGAGGGTGTGCCTTCTACAGTAGTTAGAAATTGTAGGAATTTTATTCAGCAAAAAATTATTGATTTTTGGCTTAATCGTCTTCTTCTTAAAGCCAGTGCTACAAGAATTCTTTGTGTACTTTCTGGGAAGAGTGATTTTAATTCAATTAATTCATTTCAATGTAGAAGGAGAAAAGAACAACAAAAGCGTTAAAAAATTGCATCACCATCGCTGAAGCTTAAACGCAACATAAGAACAAAAGAAAAAATGAAACATGATGAATTAATTTTTTAATGCAAGCGAAACTGAAATTATATGACGCCAACATATCAAGCCAACCGGACCAATTCAATGCAACATATGCTGCTAAAACAAACAACTCACTCAATATGTCAACCTCAAACAACATGTTGTTGCACAATCAAAGAAATATGGCGAACAAACAAAGTAAGAAAGAAATGTAGAAGGAAAACAAAAATTTAAACAAAAAAATTTAAGAAAAGAACAAGCAACGAAATAAAACTTTACAGGGTTACTGCTGGTTTTCAAGAAAAACTTTGCACACAAAAAAGTACTTGAATTCCTTTGGTGGCAAATAACAAGACTTTTCACTTTAAGGAGAGCAATGAAAAACGAAACGATGGAAAAAATTATGTTGTCGCATGTAAGAAAATTGAAAACAGAACACAGCTGAAACAACACACAAACAACATTGTCGACATGGTAAATATGAGCTCAAGTGTGAAGCCTGCAAAGCAACACACAACCAACTACTTGAGACATTGCACAAGATATCAACAGCAGCCCAGAACGTCAACAACAGCATTAATTGCAACAGAAGAAAACAACAGTGGCAAAGGCATAATTTGAAATGTGAATCTAGTGCAAAAAATAATAATAAGTAACACGAAACACATGATGTGTTGCAAATATAATTTCTTTAATATTTGCAACATGACACACCATTTAAATCATCAACATTATCAGTTTCACATATTTTGTCTCGCAGCGGAAGAATTATGCAAACTTTTGGTTTGGAAAAAGGATCCTTTGTTAAGCATTTTTAACACTTTACGATTCGTTCAGTAGACAAAAGTTAAAGGAGATTGCAGTTTGTGGTATCCCTACAGGATACCGCAATATATTTTTTTACTATTATTTAGCATTAGATGGAAGGAATATAAATAAATAAAGTTTTATTATTTGCAATTATCTGTCCTTCATTTAAATTTGCATATGGACTTAAAATAATATTTCAGGATTTGAAAGTATTTTTCCTCCAACGCTTTATTTGAAATGGAAAAAAAACAACAATAATGAAAGTTTTTGTATTTCTGATCATTTGTTAACAGACTAAAAAATTATGTTGGTTTGCTTTAAGGTTTCTAAGTTTTTTTTTCTAAGTTCGATTAGAGATTTTATGGATTTATTGGAGAGACTAAAGTTTGTCCAAAAAGCAGAGCAGTAAGACAATTATTCCTTTGAATAAAATTACGAGTCATTCAAGGAGCGAATTGAATTATGATTTGAATGCATTCATTAAATACATTCGTAATTAGTTCATAAATCTCCCGAATGATTTATTTTGATGAAGAAAATTAATTAAATACAAAATTTAATAAATTAATTACCAAATTTTGTTTTCTTCACAAAAAGAAATGAATTATTAAAATTTGCGAGAATTCATTAGAAACAAAAAATTCTTCATTAAATTCAAATCTTAATGACTTCATCAATTTTGTAATTCCCATCACCAAAGTGATACCCATTTGGGCGGGAAAAGTCATAGAAAAATTTTCGCTCGTTTATGAAAAGCGAGAAAAACTTTAATATACTATTTTCAATAAAAAATTTTGCCCAATAATCTTTATATGTTCTACTTCTTTTTTGGCATAAAGTGACTTTGCTCCAAGAGAAGGAAGTTGTTGTAATTGGAAAGCGATGCATTTAACAAGCAAAACAAAAAAAAATCTAAAGAACTTAAAGGAATGGAAATTGTAAGAACTATTGGACAAATATTTTAGTCAAATCTATGAACTTATGAATAAAGCATGAATTCCTCATCATATATAAAAATAACACCAAATAAAATTCTAAGCGAAGTAGATTTAAAAAATCAAAAAAGTTCTTTGTATATCCAAACTGCTATCTGCTGAACAGGACTCAAAAAATATAACCTTCCGCAATTTCAGGTCCATGTTGAAGTCATTTGATACGAATTTTCCTTGCTTCCAGATCCTATTAACTTCTTTGGAAGTTGTTTTTTTAACTGGGCCCTTGTACGTAAAAAAACATGTAGAGAATTCGGTGGGATTAGTTTGATTTATGGTATCACGAAAGGTTCAAATCAAATGAAACAATTTTTGCCCATCAAACGTAAAGAACTCAGTATTTACTTAGCGGATCATTCAATACCCACTGTTCCTCCAATTGTCATTGCTTTCGATTGCACATACATAGACCGCTTCCTTTACACCATCAAAAGATTTCGATTTTCTCTTAAGTGTTGCCCAAAAATAGCCAAATAGACACAAAAGTTAAATTATAGCCAATAAAAAATATCCAGTGTATAAGCGCTTCGAAAATTTTGTTTCCCGTGAGTGGGAATATATTTTTCTATTTCCTCATATTTAATATGATAATAATTTTTCTGTATTATTTCATCAAAGTTCCCCTCTGCAAGGGCTCTATTCGAATCCTCGCCAACAAGTACAGTGGGCTTAATCTTTATTGACCAAGGGCCTTTCATTGATCAGCTGAACGTTACGTTTGCAACCAAGATTGCGATACGATCTTATGATGTTATTTTTAGATATCTCCAATTCCTCAGCAGCGGTCTTCTATAGTGTCTATATGCTGATGATTACTTTGAAGCCGATACACGCAAAAAACTGTGTGGTCATTACAGAACTTGAAGCTAGTGTAGATCGATTTGAACTTTTAATAAATTTTTTCCTTTTCTTTTGAGGTCATAAATTTTCATAATTTGACACAATTCCAATATCATTTTTGGGAATCTTTTAAATCGTATATTTATCTAAATCATATACTCGTATTATGACGTTAAAGTTGCTATATCCGCCACTTGTTTACATTTTTTAACTTTATTTTCTCAAAGCTCCAGCTTGTAGTTAACAAATCTTCTATATTCTATATATAAAATAGGATGTGTGTATGTATGTAACGTAATGATTCCAAAACGGCAGGCCTTAAGAATACTCGGCCGGGTGACACTGTGAAGTCTGATTTTTGGTCTGCGGGCGGAGGGGCGTGGCAAAATCCAATTTTCATATTGCACCACCAATGACATACATATATGTACATACATATATTTATATTTTGTGCTTTTTTATTTTTACTTTTTTTTTGAAAGCCGTTGTCATGTTTTTCAAAACGAGATATCAAACTCTTAAATCGATTATGTAGTTCCGAAGATATTTATAAAAATTCTATGTTAATAATGATTCAATATCAAAATTTTAAAACTTTCGAAATGTTGCATTAAAAATCCGAGTTTTCGGTTTATTTACAAAATATTTACATCATTCGATAACACAAAATATTCCGCGCTTACTAAGGTGCAACATTGTACAATAAGTTAAAGATCTATACATATAAAACAGGATATATATATATATGTATATGTAACGTATGGACTCCAAAACTTTATGATATGTATTCCATGGATTTTTATTTAAAGGCAGTAAATTTCGTTAAACGCTCAATTTAAATCGTGTGGTAATACAACACTAATGGTTGCTTAGGGCCAGCAACGCGGACGGGGTCAGCTAGTACTTCTATAAATGAATTATGTGGCCTAATGATCTCTGAGTCATTGTTATTATCCGATTATATATCCGCAAATATATACCAAAATCTTCGACATTGACTACTTTTTACCGCACAAATAAAATATTTGTTATTAATTTATTGTCCTCTTGAAATTTTATTATTTATTGATTGCTATTACAAAATTTTCCATTAAAGCCTTTAACTATTGCACCATTATTATGATTTTGCAACAAAAGAGAGAGAGAGAGACACTTTGACATGTGCGTTACTTAAAAGTCAAGTACAAGTCACTACTGACTTAAAGGCAAATTAACTCAGAGTAAAGACGACCGACCACTTCGACACGATGGGGTTTTGGTTAAAATTATTTTGCTGGTTCCTCACATGCTACAACATGTTGGTTGTGATGCTTTGCTTTGGCTTTTGTTGTTATTACGATTATTGTGCATGATGACGATGACTTACTAACTAAGAAAACAAGAGAAAATAGAAGAAGAAATATTGCCAGAGCGACACAAAACACTTCAACAGGACACAGAACACAAGAATTCTATAAATGCAATACTCTGACAAACAGTTGGTGTTCTAAAGGGGTGGCATATTGAGAGTTTTGCATAACATGGAACATCAAAGGTGCCCCCAGGTTGTATGTCCGTAAGTTTATTGCTTGCATGTGTACGTGGGTGAGTGTTGCAAGTTTGTTCGAATACCTGTGTTAAGAAAAGAAGCAAATAAACACCCACTGTGGGCGAATCAACGACAAGAGTTAAAATCCCCAATGCGAAAAAGAATATTAGGAAACCAGCCACAGCTTTATAAAGTTTACAGGTCTAGTATTTAACCAACAACTAACCAGTTACTGTGGGGCAACAGCTGTGGGGGGTATTTTCATTGACACTTTAATGTGTGCGTATTACAAAAACAACCTTAGTCATGTATCATCAAGGTATATATATATATATATATATATATATATATATATATATATATATATATATATATATATATATATATATATATATATATATATATATATATATATATATATATATATATATATATATATATATATATATATATATATATATATATATATATATATATACATATATATATGTTGGGAGAAGAGCCCAAGCTCCGGGTATCCAATTGTAGATTGTAAACGAAAAGCACAAGATTTTTTAGAAAAATTCAATCATTTATTTCTTGTACTTAAATGTTAAAATTCCTGAAATTCACATTAATAAATTCACAAATTTTATGTAATTTAAAAAAATAGTTTTACAAAAAATTACTAACTTTTTCGTATGGAAACCAAGAGCTACACTTCTTTAGGTTATTAGTACAGTCTCTTCTATTCTTATCCCGAACTGGTCTTTTATACGAGCAAAAATGAACTTTTTAAATACCGCGTGGAAATACTTAAGTAAAAAATACAAATTTAGAAATGCGAGTTAAGCGATAAGTAACAACTAAAGTGCAATAACGATTACCGATAATTAGTAATACATTGTAGCGATTAGACGGTGGCGCTAACACCCCCCCACAGTAAGGCGAAATGTATTGAAGGCTTACTCCTGTCTTCCAGTTACGTCTAAGAGCGCCAATTTAACAACTGGTCTCTCCATTATACCACATTTCGTCATGACTTTCGCTTTTCGGACTTGACCATCCTCGGACATGGTGACTTCGATAATTCTTCCCCTTGGCCAAACATTTCTTGGATTCGCTGGGTCAACTACCACCACCAAATCTCCAACTGCAAGGGGTCTAACCTTTTCGCACCACTTACTTCTGCAAGTCAATGTAGGCAGATACTCAGCTATCCATCTCTTCCAAAACTTTTGGGCGTACTGCTGTGAACATAACCAACTTTCTTTCAAAAAAATACCGTCATCATCATAGGAGGCAAGAGGCTTTAAGCCATTAGAATTGCCTACCAAGAAATGGTTTGGTGTGATGGCTTCATCGTTTTCACTTTCTACTGGAACATACGTTAGAGGGCGTGAGTTGATGATATTTTCAACCTCGGCCATAATGCTTTGCAGTGTTTCATCGTTAGGAAATCTTTCTGTTTTGATTTTGTAAAAAACAGTCTTAACGGAACGAACTAGTCGTTCCCACGCCCCTCCCATATGGGGGGCTGAAGGCGGATTAAAATTCCACTTCGTATTGTTGTTCGTAAAGTTTCGAACTAATTCGTCCTTATCGACTTCACTGAGTGCTACACGCAACTCCCTGTCAGCACCTACAAAGTTCGTGCCATTGTCACTGTAAAACTCCCTCGGCTGCCCACGGCGTGATATGAATTTTCGAACGGCCATAATACACGAGCTGGTGTTGAGCGAGTGGACAATTTCGATATGAACGGCTCTTATTGTCAAACACGTAAACAGCGCTCCATATCTCTTTTCCTTATGGCGATTTACGGTGACAAACATAGGGCCAAAGTAATCTACACCTGTGAATGTAAAAGGTGCGTAATATGCACCAAGGCGGGCTTGTGGCAAGTTGGCCATTTGAGGAGACACTGGCGAAGCATTTCTTATCTTACAAGTTTGACACTGCTTTATAGCAGACTTACATACAACTCTTGATCTTGGAATGTAGTAGCGTTGACGTATTTCATTCACAACGGTTTCATGGCAACTGTGAACATAAATGTTATGGTAGTGCCATATTATGAGGGTTGTTATGCGGCTATATTTTGGCAAAATAGCTGGATGCTTTAGTTCATCGGGAACGTTGGCAAAATCAATACGTCCACCCACCCGTAGAACACCTTCGTTGTCTAAGTAAGGAGACAGTTTGTACATAAAATGAGATTTTGGCAATTTCTTATTTTGCAAAATGCATTCAATTTCATTGTAAAATGCTAGTTTCTGTGTTTCTTTTATCAAAATTATTTCGGCTTTACGCAGTTCCTCTTGAGATAACTCCACACCACCTGTTTTTTCAGCCTTATTTTTTAGTTGATAAATAAATCGAACAACAAAAGCTACAGCTCTTAACGCCCTCATCCAACGAGAAAATCGTTCAATATTTATAAATGGTTCTACATTTTGTATAGCCAAATTACATTGTTTTAACTCAATATCTGTTGTGGTTAAATCTTCAACCTTATTTGGCCATTTATGCTCTGGCAATTTCAAAAATGCTGGGCCGTTAAACCAGCGACTTGTAGTTGATAAATCAGGAGCTCGTGAAAACTTTGTCGCTTCATCAGCCACATTCGTTTTTGTTGATATCCAAAACCACTCATTCATATCTGTGGTATCCAAAATTTCACTGACTCTGACAGCAACAAACTGATGGTACCTCCTATGATCTGATCGTATCCAACTCAAAACTGTGCGCGAATCTGACCAGAAAACTTTTCTATTAATGTTAATAGTGTGACTTTGAACTATAAAATTTGCAAAACGAGCGCCAATAACGGCCGCCATCAATTCTAGTCGAGGGATGGAAACTACTTTCAGTGGTGCTACCCTAGTTTTCGATCCTATTAGAGAAACAACAACATTTTCACCATCTGTAACCCTAAAGTACGCTACAGCGGCGTAACCACTTTCACTCGCGTCTACAAAAATATGCAATTGCACATCTTGACAATTGTAGCTTTTCATCGTTTGTAGATAACATCGGGGTATATTTACGTAATTCAAAGACGGTAAAAGGGTCAGCCAGTTTTTCCATTTTGCCGAATGTTCTACTAAAATTGGCTCATCCCACTCGACACCACTCCTCCAAATCTCCTGCAAAACAATTTTTAAATGCATAAGAAAATTTCCCACAAGTCCTAAGGGATCATAAATGCTCATCAATATTTTCAAGACTTCACGTTTTGTCGGTTCTTTAATCCCAAGAAAAAGTTCACTATTTAAGATATTTGATGAAAGCTTGAACGTAATGACATCATCGGTTGGAATCCAAAACACGCCGAGAATTTTCTCTGTTTCTGAGTCGGCTCCCATATTAATACAAACATTATTTAACGGTATATCAGAATTGAGAGCCTTCAAAACGGCACGATTATTTGAGCACCAATTGCGTATGTTAAAACCACCTTGACTATGAATAAACCGCACCTCTCGTGCTAAATTTATGGCTTCCTCGCATGTATCTGTTGAGGCAAGAAAATCGTCCACATAGTGGTTATATTTTATAGCATATGCTGCTGAAGGGTATTTGGTTTCAAACTTTGATGCATTTAAATTCTTCACATATTGTGAAATACACGGTGCACATGAGGCCCCAAATACCATAACCTCCATCACGTACACCTCCGGTTCTTTCGATTCATCGCAGCCACGCCATAAAAAACGCTGCGCATGGCAATCTTCATTACGAATATGAATTTGGTGGAACATTTGTTCTATATCACCACACACTGCGACATGTTTTTGCCGAAAACGAAAAAGTATGGATGGAAGGGAAGAAAGCAAATCAGGCCCTTTAAGTAACATAGAGTTTAGTGAAACACCATTAACTTTCGCGGCCGCATCCCACACAATTCTGGTTTTATTCGGTTTATTTTTGTTAAACACAGCAAAAATTGGTAAATACCAAACGTTTTGGTTATTCGTGTTGTTGGGGTCTACTCTTCTAATATATTTTTTCTCCAAATACTCGTTAATAGTTTTTTCAAAAGTATCAAACAAATCTTTATTCTTCCTTAAAGTTTTCTCAAGGCAAAGTAACCTTTTCTTGGCCATATCGTAGCTTTTTGGCAGTTTAATATGATCATATCGCCACAACAATGCTACCTCGTAGTGACCATCACTTCGCTGACTGGTATACTTCTCCAGTATATCCATTGCTCTTTGATCATCTTTACTAAACGCCTGAATTTTATTACCTATACCAATCGTTTCTAGGGAGTAAAACTGTTTAAGTAAATCAGTAAGTTTCTTATCGTTTTCCCGTTCACATGCACAAGAATGAAAATTATACTGATTTGAAGATTTTTGACCGATATTTGAATTTCCACACAAAAGCCAACCTAGACGTGTACATATGGCAACAGGCTCATTTTTGTTTCCTTCCCTTACCTTTGTGGGTACACATAACTTTAAATTATTTAAGCCTATAAGTAAGTCTGGGACCGCATTTTTAAAGCTATCTATGGGTAAGCCCCTTAGGTGAGGGAATCTTTCACTCAGCATATCATAGTCCAAACTCTGACTAGGCAATGATAACTGTTTTACCGTACGAGCATGAATAGAAAATTTAATTTTGTTGCTACCAGAGATTTGCATTGAAACCACTTGTGAATCTGCTTCATTTCGAGCCATATTTCCCGTCCACCTTAGACATAAGGGTTGTGGGTCACCCGTTAAATTTAATTTATTTATTATTTGTTCATTAATCAAACTTATTGACGAGCCCTCGTCTATAAAAGCAAAGGTTGAAACGGTTTGGTTATTTTTCCCATAAATAACAATTGGCATAACTTTAAATAAAACTTCGTTGCAACCAATACCACTGTGCGCTGTGTGTAAATTAGTTGTATCATTTCTATTTTCATCTATTTTGTTTTTATTTCCATCTGATTTTGTTGTTACCTTTTCATCATCTGACCTGTGTAGTAAAGTGTTGTGTTTTATATTGCAGCCTTCTTTTGCACACACAATTCTACCATTACAAATTCCATTATGACGTTTCAAACATTGTTTACACAAATTATGTTTTCTTATCAGATTCCACTTTTCGTTTCTATCAGCTGCCAAAAATCTTTCACACTTTTCAACACTGCTGCAGTTGGCAGAACATATTACGCAGTCTCTTTTTCTTTTTAATTCGTGAGCATTAATAAATGCATTCCTTGTTCTACGAGAATTCTGCTCTGCTGATGATGTTGTGTGGCTGTTATTCTCTATATTTATGCTGCTTGCTGAGACGCCGACTTCGAAAATCCAATTGGAGAAATCTGACAAACTTATTTTTCGGTTGTTTTTTATCAGTTTTGTTTTTTGTTCTCCCCAGTTAAGCTGAAAATAAGAAGGCATTTTCATAACCAATTCTTGCAGTAAAGAGGAATTATTTAGCTCGTCCAGCAACCCACAGGCCCTTATTGTTGTCTCAAGTCCTTTTACTTCAACTGCAAATGAGGTAATTGTATTTAATTTATTTATATTGAGAGCAGGCATTGATTTTATTTTGTTTTTTAGGGAGTTTAATATTTTTTCTGGTTGGCCGTAGAGTAATTTTAGAGTTGCAATGGCACATGGTACGCCATGAGGATGGATTAATATATGTTGTACTGACCGTAATGCTTCTCCACGCAGTGACCTTTGAAGCCGCAAAAGGTTTTCCGCGTCAGTTAAACCACATACTGATGTAGACCAATCGTATGTAGAACTAAATAAAGGCCACTCTTCAGGCGTCCCGCTAAATATTGGCAGTTCCTTAGGTACTGATTGTCGAGCATTTATTTGTTGCTGGGTAAGCCTCCGATCGCTGTTGGTGCTTGGCTGGAAATCAAACGATGGATGCACGGAAAATTGGTCAATATTAGCAACACTAGTTGGAGGTACTGGTTGGGTTGCAGATGATGGATGAGTGGGACGCATAGAATTTATATTTGTAAAATCAGGTGGGACTGCTGCTTGTGTTGTGGATGTCGCTTGTAAAGAAAATGTAGGATCGATACTCGCAAAATTATACGAAGTTGCTTGATGTGCATTAGGCATTGGGTATACGGATGGCCTTGGATCGATGCTGGCAAACTGAGATTGAGGAGGTGTAATTGAGGGAATTTCAACATTTGCATTGCTTTTTTGAACATTTTGTATATTGGCAGTAGTCGAATGTAAATAATTACTTGTGTTGTTAATAAAAGATTTTAAATCTTTGTTGAAAGTGGTAGTTGTAAATAAAGGCTGGTTTGCTGGTGTGTAAACGAGATTTGTACTTACAATTGGGTGTGTGTTTATTGAATTGGATGGGTTGGATAAGCTTGTTGATAAAGCTGATTGAGGAATTGAAGAACAGGGTACTTCATTACCTGCGGGTTGAGTTTCTTCATTGATGGCACTTGTTTCCCGTATGGATGTAGGCTGTTGGGCGGGGTTAGGTTGGAAAAGATTAAGTTGACTGTTCAACCACTCATGGACAGAGCTGTTGATTGTGCGTGAGTCGTCGCAGTCATCCTCTACGTGCTCGAGAATTTGATATTTCTTTCTTATATATTCTCTTTCGAGTTGTGTTTCTTCTTGTAGGCGCTGGAGTTCTAAAGCTTGTCTGCGGGAATTTGATGACATTGATGTACCGCTACGATTGGAGGCAGTGGAACCAACCGCCCTTTTATTTTGCTTAGAACAGTTTCTGCAAAGCCATGATGTATTTTGTTGGTTGTTACCGACGTTTGCACAAACCAAATGAAATATGAGACAACATTTGAGGCATTTGATGGCATCAATGTTGTCGGTTGGTTTGTTACATTTATTACAGTTTGCTGAAGAACTTGTTGTTGATTCATTTATTTGGTGGTAGATTGGTGGTTGACCCTGTAGGGAAGAAGAATTTGCATCCATTTTTATTAGGACTTACGGTGATTTCGGCCAAATGGTGTTGTTCTTATTGGTCCAATTTGGGTATTTCCACAAAAAGTTGTAAACGCCAGAAAAAGAATTTTAAAGATGTTGGGAGAAGAGCCCAAGCTCCGGGTATCCAATTGTAGATTGTAAACGAAAAGCACAAGATTTTTTAGAAAAATTCAATCATTTATTTCTTGTACTTAAACGTTAAAATTCCTGAAATTCACATTAATAAATTCACAAATTTTATGTAATTTAAAAAAATAGTTTTACAAAAAATTACTAACTTTTTCGTATGGAAACCAAGAGCTACACTTCTTTAGGTTATTAGTACAGTCTCTTCTATTCTTATCCCGAACTGGTCTTTTATACGAGCAAAAATGAACTTTTTAAATACCGCGTGGAAATACTTAAGTAAAAAATACAAATTTAGAAATGCGAGTTAAGCGATAAGTAACAACTAAAGTGCAATAACGATTACCGATAATTAGTAATACATTGTAGCGATTAGACGGTGGCGCTAACAATATATATATATATATATATATATATATATATATATATATATATACATATATATATATATATATATATATATATATATATATATACATATATATATATATATATATATATATATATATATATATATATATATATATATATATATATATATATATATATATATATATATATATATATATATATATATACATATGCATATGCATATATGTGAAAGCAAAACCAGCATTACTCATTAATTTCAGCTCCCTTGTACTATTTACGCATGCATATGTTTTTATATATACATCTACATATACATGTAAGTGTGTGTGCTGTTGCATTAAATAAGAATTTATGAAACTGTGGCTTTTTAAAACAGTGTGAGTGTTTCAATAAACAGAGTCGGAAATCTTGGTTGCATTAAAGCTTTTCACCGCCTTCCTTTGTACTGTAAACTCACACATTCATACGTAAATTTATTTAATGTTAATTTACTGGCGTTATATACATTTCTGAATACCCTACACTTTCCTCTACACAGAAAAAATTTCACAACACTTACAATGTGACGGAAAAAAGTCACCGATTGCTAATAAAATGCATCTCAGTTGATCACAAGGACGATAATAATAATTTATTCATGAAAAAAAATTTAAACCTTCTTATATAAGTAAATGGTATTGAAGTATACAGAACTAGATATATTGGGCTCACTTATAATTTTTAAAGCAATAAATTAATGAACTGAGATTGAAAATAAATTAAGAATACATAGATCTAATGTCAGACCAAATAAAAATTTTTGAAGGAAGATACTAAATAGAAATGTTGAATCATTGAAAATATAGATAGAGTTTATAACGAATTTTCGATTAATAAATTTACAGAAAAATTTTCTGCATTGAAAAGTTTATGTGCACAAAATTACTGCTTCAATTTTCAAACTTGTGCCACATTGATTGGAAATACTATTTTAGATTCAGTGGATTTCTGGCGTTGTGTTTATACTTTCAGAGATGGTGTGGTAATCCATTTTAAAGAAATAGCTTAAGGCGCTTGCGCAGAAAGGGTATTCGAAATAATGAACTATACCAAAATTCGTTCGCCGTTAAAAATACACTGTGAAGCTTAAGATGGTTTAATTGGGACGTAAATAACACTTGTTGCAGTAACTTTAAGCCGAACACATGGCAAAAAATTAATTTCAGTCAAAAGGTATTTATTTACATTTCATTATTTAAATAAATAACTACGTATATGAATACTTTTGTGTTTGTAATACAAATTTACTTCCAAACGTTAATGTATCAGTGAGAACACATACATATAAGTTTTCATTTATGTTCTATTCTAAATATTTATGTTACATTTAATAACCGACCTGACGACCCTACCAATAGGTGGTATTCATACAGATACGACTGCATTGAGGCGGGTCTAAGATTTCCAAACAATAAACTTTAATATGTCGCCGCTGATAACGTGAAACAGATCTGAGAAGTTAAATCTAAGCAATCCGTTGAATTAAGTTGACGTTGAAGCTTTTCATCAATTGGGTTTTATTATAGTGACTGTCAAACTTTGAGCGCATTGAAGTCGTTTAAGTATGACAATTTTGCCTATATTACATTTGAATGAAATAAAATTTTAATATTCAAGTGCACTGCTCAACCGGGAAAGCTGCCGGGTGGTATTTGACTGATGTCGACATAATTTGCTCCCGTTTCTAGAAAATCTACACAAAGTATGAAGTTAATAATCAGACTGACAAAACGAATATATTTCTAAGATTTTTTTCTGGTAATGAAAAAAAAAATAAATATGCGGTGTCTGCCTTTTGCTGCATTATTGGAATTTTCAATGGAGCGAATAGTGAACTGATCTTTGAGATGAAACAAAAATATATTTTATATAATTTGAACATATTTTTGTATATAAATTTCTTTGTAATTTTTTTATTAATTTATATTTAGATGAGGGTTTAATCAAATTGAGAAAAGTTTAATTCAAGTTTTTTAAAAAAATGTCTTGAAATAATATGTTTGATGTGAAATTAGACGTATAATGATGTGGTCATATTTTTATATAAATACTTACAAGATGTTGACAGCATAAAGCCAAAATAATATACATACCTAAAAAAGAGAATAAAAATAATATGAGTTTAATTTTAATATAAATTTAAGTACTATAGTAAATAATTGTATTAAGAATTAATTTTGAACTACGAAGGAACTCGAGGTATTCCCAATTTAAATTTAACCATTCGATTGCCTTAAAACGAAATAGATTTTTATTTATTTATCTATTTATTAAAGCATCTTTAAATTTATTAAAATTAAAATTATAACAAACAGAACATAAAAGAAATGCTGAGAATTATTTAAATTAATTTCTATTATTCTTTAATTTTTTAGTTTTCTTTTCTATTTCTCTCATTGAAATACTTTTTCAAGTGCTGTTGGCTGAAGTAGTTAACGCGTTTACTACGAAATCAAATTATGTATGACTGAGAATCTGCGTTCGTCCCTGTTCAAGACAAGTCATTAAAAATTTTTTTGAACATTATGAATTGTTCTTTCTGATTTACTTAGTGTGGCGTTGTCTTAATTGCTGTTGGACTGTTTAAGCGATTGGATACTCTCTACGTAAATGTACACTACATCACGCGCCCTCCTTCGTCGGTAATACTAGGAAAATCGTCGGAAAAGTCAATCAATTATAAAAATGGCTACACATACAGACTTAACGCGTCTATTTAACACCGAAGACACTGCAACTCTGCTATAAAAAAATTTATTTAAAAAGCGGAATATATGTGTTGTAAAATAGAAATACAGCTCTCTCTCTCTCTCTGCTCTGCCCTATCCCTTTCACAAAGAAGTAACAACTTAACCAGTAGGAATTAATAGCCTGAGTGTAACTTTCCCTAAAAAAATAAACTTTTAAAGTGACCAAGAAACCAAGCCAAAATGGTTTTTTTAAATATTCAGGAAAAAAGCTTAAAACACTTAGTTTTTTTCAGGCTTATGTATCCAAATGGTGACAGAAACAGCAGATCTTTGTGGAGTCCGCCTGTATGTCTGCTCACCTTATGAACTGTTATAGACAATTCCGTTAAAATAATACCCAAAACGGCCTACCGACAAACGGCCTACTGATTATATCTATTTAAGAAATACTTTTTCGTATGCGAGTATATTAAGACTCTTTAATCCTTATCGCATCTCATTAGTATCATATTTATAAATTTGAAAATATTATTCATGCATTATTACAAAAAATTTGGACAAAATGGAATTACATATGCATAAACTTATGACTTATTTAAGTTTCATTAGGGTTAGACTTAAAAATTAGACTTAAAAAATTTATGCGACACTATACTAACAGAAAGCTCATTTATTAGTACTCCTGATGCTACAATGGTCAAAGTCTTTGCAGTATAATGAAGATAGTTTGGGCTAGTTTCGGGTAAAAGATATCGAAAACAAATGGTATAGAAATTAGAAAAGTTTTGATTTGAAATTCTTGCTCCCAGTTTTACACAAGAAAAAAAATTTTTAATAAATTTTTTAATAAATTTTTTTAAGGATTAAAGAAGTTCGCATAAGAACCACTAATTCTTTTATTAATTTTTTTAATTCTAAAAATTAATTCAAAACAAAACCGAAATTAATATAAAAAATCTTTTGTATACACATTCATATCTATTAGAAATACAGCCGTGGTTGTACGCTCAACCTGAAAACCTCATTTGTCAATTATTCAAACTAAATTTTTCTTTTAACATGAATTTAATTTTTTCGGTATTTCGACACTATTTGTATAATTCGTCAGTTGCCTTATTGAAGCGATTTGCTATAAATAAAATTATAAATTTCGCTCAAAATTCACTTTTTTCTTTTTCAATATTTTATTCTATTATTTATACAAAAGAAAAACAAACAAAAATAACTACTTATTTTCCCCGAACAAAATTATAGGCCATTTTGCCACGATTTTCTGAGACATCATCATTATTTCCACCACAGTTTTTCTCAAACTTTAATGTGAAAATGTGTCTTGAATTTTCAAAAAAATTATGGTTTTATTGAAAATGGGCGACAATTACAAAGAAGTTTCAGCGCACAATTGTCGAAAATCTTTTGTTGAAATTGGAGAAATTATGGATGGAAATCGTTTCACTATTTAGAGAATTACACAGTGTGCATTTGAAAATGTAAAGCTTTCAGGCTTCCATACGAGAAAAGATATAAAAGGTCACGTTAAATTCGAAAATATCCTGAGATAAAATAAAATAAAAATAAAATATATTCATGCCATTAAGATCGCGAAGGCACTGCATGAGGCACACTACAATTGTCGTATTGCTAGACATAAACTTCTTCTTTCATTATTGGAGCTAAGGAAGAATTTTGAATATGGTAATGAATATTTACGTAAGCCAAATGAATTTTGGGATCATCTTTCGCTCTGATGGCCAGAACCAGAAAAACGAAACCTGCTGCAACTAAGGCAATGCAAGGGTGGGCAAGCTGGTATTCATTGACAAGATTATGGACAAAATCTATATATATAAAGTAGGATGTGTGTATGTATGTATGTATGTATGTAACGTAATGGCTCCAAAACGGCTGGGCCGATTTTGACGAAATTTTCAGGGAACCTTCAGAATATTCGGGCGGGTGACACTGTGAAGTCTGATTCTTGATTTTCGGTCTATGGGCATAGGGGCGTGGCAAAATCCAATCTATATATATAAAATTGGATGTGTGTATGTATGTATGTATGTATGTATGTATGTATGTATGTAACGTAATGGCTCCAAAACGGTTGGGCCGATTTTGACGAAATTTTCAGGGAACTTTCAGAATACTCGGGCGGGTGACACCGTGAAGTCCGATTTTTTATTTTCGGTCTGTGGGCGGAGGGGCGTGGCAAAATCCAATTTTCATATTGCACCACCAATGACATATACATATATTTATTTTTTGTGCTTCTTTTATTTTATTTTACTTATTTTTTAAAAGCCGTTGTCATGTTCTTCTAAACGAGATATCAAACTCTTAAATCGGTTATGTAGTTCCGAAGATATTTTGAGCTGACGGTGTCAGCTATATGTACATAAAAATTACGTGTATGTTCGTGATCGCTAAACTCAAAAACTACTGGACCGATTTTGACCAAATTTTATATGCATGCTCTATGGGCCGTGAGGAGTGTTTCTGTGTAGTTTGAAGTTCGTCCAACAGATGGCGCAATACTTAGTTTTGTGTGTGTGTTTTTGCACCGTAACTCAAGAACTACTGCACCGATTTTGACCAAACTTTATATACATGTTTTTTGGGACGTGAGGAGTGTTTCTGTTTAGTTTAAAGTTCGTCCGACAGATGGCGCAATACTTAGTTTTGTGTGTGTGTTTTTGCACCGTAACTCAAGAACTACTGCACCGATTTTGACCAAACTTTATATACATGTTCTATGGGACGGGAGGAGTGTTTCTGTGTAGTTTGAAGTTCGTCCGAGAGATCGCCCAATATTTTGTTTTTTGTGTTTTGCCCAATAGAGATTAGCGCGATAAGCCTATGCTGCGTTTTGCTGAAGGCGTTGGGTCCTTAACCAGCGTGTAGTGGGGTTAATTAGCCCGATACCTTTATTTGAATAATAATTGCTATGTCGATTTAGTGCAAATTTGAAGGCAAAACAAGGTTTGCCCGGGTCAGCTAGTAATTCATAAAATGAGAACTGCTGGGCCGATTTCTGTAAAACTTTTTGTCAGTTGTTCGTATTTTCGAGGAGAAGGTTTTTATGGAAGAAAATTTCCCTCCGGAAAAGTCGGAAAATTGGAAAAATCGAAAATCGAGTTTTTGTATGAAATTTTGTTTGAAATTACTACTTAATGGCTTTTCAAATTAAAAAATATAAAGTTTTTCTGAAGGCTTAAAATTGGGGCGAGGCGAAGTTCGCCTAGTCCGCTAGTGATTTATATAATTATACTACAAAAAAACCTCCAACATATTTCAAAAAATTTAATTTACCATCATCGTTCACTTCCCAACATTTGGCTCAATACACGTTGTATCACATCTGCCATAATCGCCAGATCTCAAACTGATAGAGCATTTAAAGGAAGAGTTGGATAGGTGAGCGTAAAAGTGGCCAAAAACGATGAGATGGAACAGGCACTGCTTTAAAACTGGAAAAATATTGGGATTGAGGCCACACAAAAAAATTGGTTAGTTATCTGCTAAAATCACTGAAGGCAGTTATAGTATAAAAAGGATTAGAAACTAAGTATTAATCTTTGCAAATAGTATTTTACAGTTTTTGATGAAGTGCAGTAGTAATTTTGGTCTATGAAATGAAGCGTTTTGCTTTATTTTCTATACTTAATGAACAGTACAATAACAATTTTTAAAATAAAATAAAGTGCATTTAGCGGAAAATATATCACTCAATCTATTAAAAAAATTTTGTTTTATTAAAAATCGCTTTAATACATCAATCGTCAAGATGTAACTGCTTAATCTGTCAATAATTTAGTTTGTAACTGCATTAATTTACAAGTTGCAACAAAAAATTTTACAAAATTTTGATAATTTTTAAACATTTTTGGAATACTTATTAAAATTCAAAAAATTTCACTATTAAATGAAAATATAGATTTAAAACCACTTAAAAGTTCAGTAAACGTTTTAGGAAATTCTTTCTAAAAGATGAAATTATTCATATACCCCATATAATTTTTTGCAGAAAATTCATAGTTGGATTTTGTAGCTTCTTCAACAAGTCGTTTTATATCAAACCTTGATACGCTATTATTAACATCAATAAAAGTCACAGTGATGATATAAAAGATCCCGGCAAGCCACAACACTCATCTTCCGTTTCCTTTGTCGCATGGCAATGAATCAGTATAAAAAATTTCTTCGAGTTTTTCGAACCCCTTTTTTTATTGTCATACAATTAATCAGCAGCACAGCACCCAAATGTATTAAAAATGAACTTTAAACAGGAAGCGCCAAGTTTCCGTTGGTTTTTTTCATTCAATGCAAGACAAAATCTTAGAACCCCTTCAATTGTCCTTGATGTTGATTCTGATTCCTTTAAAAATTTTGTGAGACGTGTATTTATCAGACATGTGTATGTACGAGTACATGTGCACCGTTGCATAAATACTGTTGTCTAATTTTTAGCATCAAATATATACAGAAATAAATTTCTAGCAAACAAATACAAATGGCATGTTTATATAGCTTCCGAATAGCAATATTTAATGGTAGTAAAATAACTTTATATTCATCCCTCCCTCTGCCCCTCCTTCATACATTTATTTTTGCTCTCTTACCAATTTCTTGGGATTGCACTTTTCCTTCTGTTGTTTGTAATGCTGTCTTCTGCAATGCGTTAATTTATTTAACATTTGCCAGTTATAAATATCATTTGAGTGTTGCATATATTTGGGGGCATTTAGAAATGCATTTTAACAGCATATGGCAAAGGGGGCTGTTCTCTTCCCTCAAATATATATTTTAAGGTTTATTAAGGGGTTTATTTGCCATCTACACCGGGCAGACAAAAAGCAACATTTGAAATTAAATTTAGCCAGAAAATTGCATAATTAAAGGGAAAAAGAGCAAGCAAAAGGGATGAATATAGCATGATAAGGGAGACATTGCACACAAAAAAATAAGAGTATAGGAAACAGATTTCAAAAGGGCGTTATAAATGCTAATCAGAAATAATAGAAAAAAATCAAGTTGTTTTGAGATATTAAAAATTTTTAATTTATGAAATTAATAAAGACTTTTCAGGAAACTTATTATTACGACGAAAAAATGATTTTCGAATTTCCTTTTATTTAGACTTTTCCATGCGCCGAAGCCTGACAGGCAATTAAATAACTCCATGTTCTTTGCCACAACAGAAACAACAAAAACTGTAACTGCACTTTTCTTTGAGATGTAAAAAATTTTCTGCAGTTCTTTTGCAATTTACATGCCATTTAACTTCCTTAAAGAATGAAAAAATCCACTTAAACAACACAGGAATCATCTTGTTAACAACTTAACAACTAAAAATGGAAATATTGTTAACTATCCGCTTTCAATTATACAAAATTTAAACATTTGCCATAAATTTGAAGTCCCAAAACGATAAAAACATAAAATTGAAGAAGACAAAAATTAAATAAAAAATTCAATAGTCGGCAATAAAATTTATTTACTACCAACTTCAAAACATTCGATACAATATGCGATACAA
The DNA here is from genome assembly GCA_963681545.1 of Germaria angustata. Taxonomy (NCBI): domain Eukaryota; kingdom Metazoa; phylum Arthropoda; class Insecta; order Diptera; family Tachinidae; genus Germaria; species Germaria angustata. The sequence continues at coordinate 81,654,149 of OY813000.1, read as the reverse complement.
GCATTTATTTGTACAATAAAGAAAAAATAAAAAGGAAATCTTTAATCCAATAACCTCAAACACACAGAGGACAAGATGAGCAAAGAACACAGTTCCCATAACTGTGGATGACTGTGGATGTGCCGGCTGGACTGTTAAACTGGTTGGCAGCAACTTTTAAATAGCAAAATGAGGGAGATCTTTTTGGTCAAAGCGATCACGAACTTCCAACAACAGAATGAACACAAACAGAGTAACAATATTAAGCGTTATACAACTCTTGGATTCCGTCTGTACAAGGACAGAACAACGCATCTTCAAATCGTTGGTACTGCTGATATGCATCGTTGTTCACTGAATTTGGTGCAATAAAAATTGTACAATTGTAAGGAATCATCATAAAGATAGAGAGCTGAAGAAGAATGTTGTTTTTGAAAAGGGTGAAGAATAGTTGTGTGTATTTAAAAAAAATAAATTCCTTAAGTCTAGAATAAATGTTTCTACAATAATATGTCAATATCAAGAATTGCAATTAAAACCAAAATTGATTAATTAGCCCACGGTGGTCAAATATATTGTGAGCCTGTAACAAAATTTCACGGAAATACCCACGCACACTATCTATTACTCTTCTGGGTCCACTCTCGCTTATTAATAATTTCTGCCTCATTTCAGTGATAGTTGTAGTTGTAGATATAAACAGCTCTTATCTCTGCCGTTTGCCCCAGACCTTTCACTTTAGATCGAAGTAGTGATCAACATTCACACACAATATGCATTACGATCTGAACATCCGTCTGGCATAGTCTACAAACATCATCTTTCTAAGGTGTCATTTGACATTTGCAAATTTTGTTTACTGGCATCAATACATCAATTTTGCTATGTGTACATCAGTCCGAGGGGCATGGCTTTTGCATACTTTTGGATTATGAACTGGTGACACTTATTGACACTAACAGCAAACTCACTTGCTGTTAGGGCAATAGAGTTAGGTAATATAAGCTTAGAATGCGCGAAACCTTTCGATGCAGTTAAATCCGAGCTAAAGACTTGGGCACAAAGGGCCCATTCAACTCTCTAGAATAACGGAAACATGGGAACCAATACAAAAATTCTATGGGGAGATCCAGACAAGAGAAGAACGAGGGACCTACTAAGACTTAGCAAGCCCGAACTAAGTAGAATAATGGGAGTTGTCACAGGGAACTCTCAACTACTGGCATATCTTAAACGCATGGGAATAGCGGGAGGAGATGAATGTAGAGCATGTGGGGAGGAGAGCGAAACATTGGAACACTATTTGTGCCAATGCCCCGCCTTCTCACAAATAAGGTCCCGATATCTTGGGGGTGATATCTTACCGGACATAAGCCGATTAAGGGGAATATGCTGGAGAAATTAAGGAACTTTGTGAGTGACACGGAGTTTTTCTAGACCTTTGGGTCAATGTGTCATGGTTAAACCCAAGGGAGCGCACAACAAGCCTTCACTGGCTTAGGTGTATGTCGCACGACATGGGCTATCGCACCCCTCCTGTCAACCTAACCTAACCTAACCTAAGCTATTCCGCGATATGCGAGTTACTCAGATTTAAGGACCTTGAGCTTGTTTGTAGTGACAGCCACAAAAACTTTGTGTTTCTCATATTACCCAAAAACGGGCGTGCATACAAGAAGTTAAATGTAAAAGCAGGTTACGCATGCTCATTGGGGTTGTACGGTGCCTGAAATTAAGGGAATTGAGTTCCCCCAAATAATTTGGGGATTCCAAAATCATGTGAGGCCAGATACTTATCTGGTACCAGAGGAATTAGTAGTCCACAGGACTTGTCCTGGACTGGTTGAGAATGACCCTCCACCCCCTTGTATACTGGTTTGGGGGTCAGTATTTAAGTGAGGTGCTGGACAAACTAAGTTCATCTGGTATTAAGGCCAACGTCAGGCTTTACCAACGTAAATCGTAGACACTGTTTTGCATTTTCTCAATTCAAGTTTTCCTTGTCTCATGTCTTCAGGTCTTTAAGCAGGTAATTTTTAGCACAGTTAATACATTCACCTGCTGCTTTGTTTTTCATTATGACCAGGATTATAGATTTAAAATCCTTAATATCCCATCAACGACTCAACTTAAATTTAGCGTAAATAACACCTCCTGTCGAAACTGTTAATCATTCTTTGTTTTGAATATTGGCGGACCATTTTATGCCAGAGAATGAAAAAGCAGAGAATTGAATTTATTGATCTTGTTCAAAAGTTAACAATTTGAGTAAAGAACAATAACAGCAACAACATCAACAAAACAAAGTATAGCGTGCAACATTGTGCGGTGAGCAAGTGAGTAAGTGATCTGGAAGGAGGAGAAGAAAGCGTTCAAATACTTTTAAGACTTTTCTTGAAAAAGCGGAGAAATGTAGAATAAAAATTGACAATAATTATTTTGTTCCAAAAAGATCTACACTTTTCTGAACAACTTTCTCTTGGACTGAATTTGAACTATGAATTTGTTATGAAATTCGTTGCATGCAACTTCATTTAGGACAGGTTACGGGAAGAACGATAGAGTAGTGTTTGTGGACAAATGTGTCAGATGTCCAAGATTTTAATTAAGGAATGGAAGCTATTTAATTTCTATCACTTGCAGACAGCAGCTTTAGCAAGAGTAAACTAAACTCCCCTAATTTCAGGCCCCGTTCAATACAATATATTTGTAGCACCTGATTCCTGGACGAGCAAACGTAACCTGCTTTTGTCTACACATTATTTCTTATAGGGCTTGGGAAGTAACATACAAGTTTTAGGGATTATAAGCAATAGCCGAAGTCGAGGAACCCAAATAATCCACTCCCACAGATATAGCACAATGCAATGATTACGCTGGAGTCCTGTCTTTTCTCCAACCAACAGTAGCCCGTAAATACTTGTGGATGTTTCCAGTTGGCACCACGAAAGATTTAAGATATAAACACATGCGGTGCAATCCAGAGATCCAGCTTCTTCGTATCATCTACGGTTTTTCCACACTATTTAATTTAATATTTATTTAATATTTAATTTAATTACAAAAATTTTTATTTTTGGGAAAAAATTTACCTAAAAAAATTGGTGCAGGATAAAACGTACTTTTGATAAGTTTTTGTTGTACGAATTTTAATGATTTTGAGAAATATTGCTCTCCTGACGACAATACAGGAATATTTTGAAATTTTTTCTGAACGCGGTCAAGATTTGATGGTCGAAAAAGCTCAATTTTATAAAGAAAGGACGAATTTAAAAAAATATATTTTAGAAAAATTTAGCATTGCACGAAAAAGGACTATTTGACGAAAAGTTATAATTTAGATAAAAAATTTAAAGAAATTGCATGTTAGAAAATAACACCATTTCATAAAAATGTAATATTTTGGTAAATAGTGACTTTGTGGAAAAAATACCACTTAAGTAAGAAAACTGTTCTATTCTAAAAGAAAATTTGCTTTTTGAAAACAGAACCATTTTGAAAACAATACTGTTTCTTATAAAGACAATTTTGATTAGAGTTCTTTTTAAACCGTACGACATTAATATTTATTTAATACAATACCAGTGCTTGGGTAAGTTTAAAACGTAATATTTTTATAAAAAGTACAGGTTTTTCTCAAGGCATCATTTGTAAGAAAAGTTAATTTTTTTAAGAAATCCGCGTTTGAAAAATAATACAAGCCTTTTAAACCAGTTTTGCCCCTTCAAAAGAATTCCTATTTCTACAAGGAACAGTACCAGTTTTCCACGATACGAGCAATAAAATTTTACTTAATATAAAAAGTACAATTTCTTACTAAAAGTACTACTTTAGAGAGATTGCAATTTGAGTAAAATAATGTAAAGTACAATGAAATACCTTTTACGAAATATACCCATTTTTAAAAAAATTCAATAATTTATAACGATAGCAAAAAAATTTCTTTGCGTAAAGGATAATTTAAGTAAAAGTTTGAACTATTAAATAAAAAATAAAGTTTGAAAAACCTGATTGAAATTTTTGCGTAGTCTCAATTAAACAAAAGAAATCACATTTCTACAACAAGAAAATTTTTTACAAAAATTATTTTTTAAACAGGCAAAACGTTGCACAAAAAGTACCATTTTATAAAAAAGGTACGAAGTTTTGTTTTTTATGTATTAAAAAATATTACCGCATGTTAATTTTTAGCAAGGACTAATGGGTCGGTCATGGATGGCAATCGGATCTTAGTTCGGCCAACACTTACCAAACACGAAAGTCTCTGAAAAAATGGTAATGCAGAGCTCAAAATGATAATGAAAGCAATCAGAAATTACAGGCTACTCCTTAAAATGATAATAAGGTTTGGTTGCCATCCATAATTGAGCCATAACATTTTTGCTAAGAGGAAGAATTTTTACAGAACGTAGCATTTTAATTAAAATTACTATTTAAAAAATTCGAGTCCTTATATATTCCAACTTTCTCTAAAATAAGTTAATATTTTTTTAAATCTCACTTCTTTGTAAAATAAAAAACGTTTTAAACTTCTCCTTCCACTTGTTGCTTTTTACCAACAAATTGCTTCTACTTTTCTTCCACCAAGTCTTTCAATGAATCAACAATTACATTATTGGCTTTATTTCACTTCATTTTCCTCGTATTCTTTTCCATAATTTTTGTATATATTGAAATATTAAATTTATTTATTGACTTTTTATTGAATTCTACTCAACATTTATGTCTTTTGCCATCTTCGCAAGATACAAACACATAAAAATTGGTTACGACTGGTGCACTTAATGCTTCCTTCCATGCCTCCTTCCAGCATACAGTCTGTATACATCAGGCAACATTGTATGTGACAAAGTCCGTATGTGCCGTTTCATTTTCAATGCATTTGGTAGCAAAAGTCATTCCTAGATTATACTCGTATTATGTTTAAATCTCTTATATTTCTTTTACTCCTCTTCCTTCTTTGTGTCTTTGTGTGAATGCTGAAGCTATATTTATAATTCTATAAAATCAATTGATATCGGAAATCCATAAATGTATATAATTCTTCTGTTTTTTTTTTTTTTTTGCTTTTGCAATTTGCCAAGAGTACTTGTGCTGCTACTGCTGATTTAATTTCCAATATTGAATCAATGTTGAGATGAAATTGCAGTATGCAACATTTTGCAGCCAGTTTTTGTTTAAATTTAAGGAATATTTCTAAGAATTTCTAAATAAATATTAAGATATTCATCAGTTTACAGGCATATGGACGTATAAAAAGGAAATGATTGATATGTATGCGAATGCGAATAGATATTCGCACTTTAACACTTTGTTGTTGTGACAAGAAAGGCAGGGTGCGAAATGAGCAGGATGTGTTATTATTCAATCAGTTTAATACATGGCTTGTGTATCAAATAAACTTTTGAAGCGCATTGATGCAAAAGGAGAAATCAAATTTATCAGAAAAATTTCAGGTTTATTTTGTGAAAGTATTTAATGGCAAAATTAATCCCTTAAAATACTTTAATTAAGATTGTTTTTAAAATGCGACACACGTGCCACTACTTTAACTCGAACATTAAGTGTTGCAAAGTTGTCGGTATATTGGCCACCTTTTCGCCGATCTGAGGCTGTAATACCTTATAAAAGTATCAACTTTATTTAGAATATGTAACGAATTGTTAACTAGAGAGAAAGGTTCCGTGTTAAATGCATCTTTGGCGATCCACCTATGGCAAAATATGAAGCTTCTCCAGAAAAAAAGAAGTACTTTTCACATGTTGGGGCACATATAAACATAAAAAATTCATCTACATATTTATTATTAGTTCATTTTTCAAAAGCATGAGTTGTCATTTTAGAATTACAAAAGTTGAAAAGATCAAAACTATTGCGCAGAGATGAAATATCATGTGTCCATTAGGATGAGCTAGAAAATTAAACCAATCAAAAAGATCTTAAAGGTAGTTATTTACTGCGAAAAAAAGTCTGTCATTGCGATAAATTTGTAGCTCATATTTGAAAAGTGCCAGTGGCCATGTTTAATTATTGCATTTAAGTAACACGCAAAACTTTTTTCATTGACAATTCTATAAGTTCTGACATCAGTTAAATTGAGCTAAAATTTTTTTTCTAGTGGTTGCATTTCTTTCTGTTGTGTATTTTAATAAACACACGTTGATATTTTTAATAAAACATTCTTTATTACAAACAAAGAGAAATATGTATTATGTATACTATTGAAAAATCTAAACTAAACTAATATAGAAAAAAGATCAATGACAAAATGAAAACTAAATCCAAGGACTGCTTTACGTGTATATATAACTATTATTATTATTATTAAATATATATACTACAATCTCCCACGCTAATAGCAAACGTGGTCCCCAAAACGGACTGGTTGCCTTCGGATGCGACTTGATCTTTTCATGTTTTCATTTTGCTGATCTGTAGATTGTAATTGCTCTTGACGAAGAATTATTGGATCGACAGGTAGACGTTCTAATTGTATTTCCTCAATTTTTGTCTTCTGTGGCTTTGGAGGCTCAGTGAAAGAAACAGACTTTTTACCAATATTTATTTTCGATTTCAGCATTTGATTTATGTGCCGTTTAAGTATATAGCCATTATCAAGTTCTACTCGATAATGAAGACGACCTAATTTAGCCTTTACTCTCCCAAATTTCCACACTGGTTTATTTTTTTCATACCATCGCACTTGAACCGTATCTTCCACGCTAAACTGACGGACGGGAGGCAAAGGAGCTACCAATTTCTTATTATGTTGAAGTGGACGGATAGCATCTAATTTGATTTTAAGCTCTCGACCGAGATACAACATAGATGGTGTTTTACCATTAGCTAGTGGAGTTGCTCTATAACGAAGGAGAATTTCTTGGACCTTAATATTAAGCGGTGAACTATCCTCCTCCATAGCTTTAAGTTTTGTTTTTAATATCTGCACATACCTTTCTGCTAATCCGTTTGTCGCTGGATGTCCCGGGGCTACACAATTTTGATTCACTAAAAGAAACATCCAGAGCATTTGGTAGGAAACATCAAAGCGAATGGTCCTGTGGACTAGATATACAGAGGCATTCAATCTCTATAATAGGCTTCCTACTCTGAAGCTTCAGACCACTAATCTGCACTACGTAAATAGTAAAAAAATAGAGCTTCGCAAGAGCCAAAGAAACTTCTATATGAAGCAAACGAATGAATATGACTCACCTAAGTGTCTTGTTTTTCCTCAACCGTCCTTTAGTCTCACTTGACAACTTAGCAAACTGAAAAATTAATAACTCTTTATACAATTAACTTCGTCTAAGACGTGAAACATTCATTAGACATATCGTTCCATTTTACGACTTTATGTCTTAGAATCCAGATGGTACTGATGTTGTTTTCAAGAGCATCGGTATATACTTTCGCTACCACCACCTTCAAATTATGGGCCTTTAGTGCAGTCAAAGATAACGACAATGTAAGCATTTTAATTCCGTTAATTTTTTTAATTACAGCATAAATCGTTCCACTGTAGCCACTCAAAGGCTGCCATCATCACCTACACCACTGGCAAACCATAACTCCCGATATAACTAGTCAACGTCCATTACGGTTCCCCAACACAAACAGTCATATAAGAGCAATTCTTGTCTACTGATTCACATGTTTTCAGATATTAGTCTTGTTAATCTTAAGCACTACTAATACTTCAATAATCCAGGCTGCGATAGCCCCAAAGAACATGTTAAAGATACAACAAAAACAAATATAAACATAGAAATTATAAAACCAATGATGGACCTTGTCCTATAAATTATGGGGCACCTTCAAAAGATATTTTTTTTTGTTTTTCAATAAAATCGCTAAAACCTAATATTTAGTTCTTTACTGAGCAAGGATCTTGTATTTTTACTAAGCGGTAATCAAAGGACAAAATGGCAGTTGGGGACAGCATTATATTTTGATTTTAAATTTTTAAAAGACAAATTCTTTATGAAATTGCAGCACGAAAATCTTTTATTTGAGCAGCGATTCATTGAACAGGCATAAAGATAATTATAAAAAAGCCGTTTTAATCAGAGGTTTCTCTAGAAACGAGCCTCTGGTGGAACATGGGGAAGCCAGTATGAATAAATATTTAGCACAACAGTCCACACTCTGTACTATTACTTTTGTCTATAAGTACCCGTACTTCTCCTGCTCTCATTGGAAAAACTGCTTTGTTTGCTTAGCATTGGAGGGCATTTTCTGGTTATTGACAGGTTTCTCTCTGTAGAGGAACTGCTAAATAAAATAATTAAAAAAAAACTCATTTTGAACATTACGAGTATCTCGAGCGTTGTTGTTTTTTTTTCGCTTTATCAGTTTAAATTCTTAAATCTTTAAATATTTTTCATTTAACCAATGTAGAAATCCATTTGAACAGATAGTGGAGGAAAACCAATAACCTCAACCTTTGTATTTGCAATTATAACAACAGCCACAAAAACAACAAATGATAGTCATAAATAATTGTTGTTTTTGTTATAATAAAATATTTTAAAAAGCATGTTTATTTGCGTCAATGTAAATATATTTAACCAAATGTGTATGTAAAATCGACCACTCAATCAAGTTTCTTCATCATGGATATAATCACACACATACAAACGTACATACTTATGTATGTATGCATGTAAATATTGAAATAAATACACAATACATAAATTGTATATTATGCAAAATTAAATTTGATTCTGTGTACCCAGCAGAACAAGTGATATGATCTGTTATAAGAACTTCAAAAGCGACCAAGAGTCCCTACAACTGACTTCCTTAAGTATTTTATACGTACTGGAGGAGTGTGATCGATTGTGAATTGATTTACTATTCTCGGTTATCGGATAGTTATTACAAAGTATTGCTATAAAATCATTGTCTACACTGAAATCGTATTTGTTTTCGCAGCATGAAATTATGTTTTTGCAATTGTACGCAAATCTGAATCCTTTAATATTGCTCCTCCACCTCTCCCACTCAAGAGTGTGAGAGATACTTCAATGCTTTTGATCTCCTTACTGTTTATATCACCTACATACTTACATATATCCGTTCACAGAGGATGCTTCAAAGTCTGTCTGACCGCATACAGGAGACAGCGTCGAAGCTCATCGGTGACAGAAGTGTACCAAACCAATGGACTCATTGGAGTGGGATGCGTTTCATCATTTTATCGTTAATACAGTTAATTTATTTCTAATGACATCAGAAAACTTGTTCCTGAAACTCGCACTTACATATCTACGAACGAATTATTCTTCCATAAAATCGCATCCATTTGTGGTCGATATGTCAGTGAATGGCACTACGCATTACGGAGAGTATTCGCTCTTTAGTCTAAGAGCTCATATCTACAATAAACTTCCTGCATAGATACTTTCAGTCACTCCCATCTTCGAGAAGTTCAAGTCAAATGTCCACAAAAACCACTTCCTCTATCATTTCACCATAACCTATTTTCCTGGGGCTCTTCCCCTAAATGTGAATGGACACTAAGGAAATTAGACTGACCTTCGTAGACTAGTAGGTAGTGTACTAGACTCGTAGTGCGAAGGTCCCAGGTTCGAATCCTGCCGCAGAACTCTGGCAGTTTGCGTTCGATAATTAAAGGGAGCGCACAACAAGCCTTCACTGGCTTAAGTGTATGTCGTATGACATGGGCTATGACACCCCTCCAATCAGCCTAACCTAACCCAACCTAAGGAAATTAATATTTTAAATATTTTAATCTATCATTCTATGCATCCTTTTCAATTAACAGTCTGACTTCTTTACAACTTACATCAAAAAGTGGTTTAATACGAGTAATTCTGTGCCAATAGGGAAAAAGTGTGGAAGTCTAATATTTCGGTTTTATAGAAGAGCATTTTTAGATTTTGAAGTTTATTTTCAAAAAGGAACCCACTTTTTTATACACATTATTATTTTACGTTCTATACCGTCTTATATTAGATATAAACTATTCTATATTTCAAAAACTGTCCCGATCTCATGAGTTATAGTTTCAAATGTAATTGTTCATCAGAAAAAAATAACCAGAAATTCATTGCCCAGTAACTTTAACCTGGAAACTTTAGCATAATGAGTGCAATTTCTCTGAGCGGTATTAACTCATATTGAGTTTAAGCCGACTTGAGAACTTTTTCCTCATTGCCGCAAATTATAACAAAATTATTTCATCAGATGGCTAAAATAAAATAACTACAATCTAATGTAACTAAATATCTAATATACATACTACGTTTCTATAAAAATTCATTTTGCAGCCACAGGAGGTAACTCACACCAATTTTCATCAACCAAGATATTAAAATGTTAAATATTACTTTGTATGGAAGGTGCCCGTTCAGCCGGTCCTATCACATACTAGTTAAAGTGGAACCACCTCTAGAGTGCATCTTTTACACAAAAAAGATTTTTTAAATCGGTAAAAAGTATGCAAAAATCGCTCTACATACGAAAATCATATTGTCGGATATATAAACTTCTCATTTTCTTGAAGTCATTTTAAAATGATACAGAGATAATCCATATGAGTTTTAACAAAGACTTTTACATAAACACGACTTAAGTCGACTACCTTAATTCGTATTTCTGGCAAAACAGGATATTAGAAATGCTCACATTCTTGGAACGATTAATAATAAAAAAAATATTATACACAAACTAATTTGGAAGTCTTAGTAATGCATTAAACACATTCGAGACAGCAGGCTACACGAGCACAAATGTCGCCCTGTAGCCAGCTATTTAATTATTTTGAAAACGACAACTACATAGTAAACAGCTGTTGCAACAATTCATTTATGTATATTACAGTGGTGTATATTTAGTGCTTTTATTTTTTTAAAGTTCCCTTTTTTTCATAGGACAAGTCCCGTCCAACTCTCAAAAAAATAAAATATCTTAAAAAAATAGCCAAAGAGCGTATTTGTTTTATTGTAGGATTTATGATCAGTAATATATTAAAGAAAAAAATTAAACAAAAATTTTATGTTAAAAAGGGCTAATACCTTGTAATTTTCTTTTAATCTTCAACAATGTTGGTATTTTCGGCTCAAGTCAATATGATAACAATAACACAAATAAATTTATTTATTTAAAAATTCTGATGCGTATATAAAAATTTTGGAATTTTCTTTTTTATTTTGCAAAAAAAATATTTCTAATCGGTAATTTGCTTTACATATTTTGTTATATTGTCAACAATGTTTTTGTTTAGTAGCCAAGAAAAATAGAAATAAGTTTAATTTAATTACACGAAAAAAGTTGCATGGACAACAACCTGCAGTCGAAATAATCATGCAGTTGTGGAAATAATCATTTTCATATACAAACATGTATTCTATTTTTGACAGGTTGTAGTCGAGACAGCTTGCTGTCTCGAATGCATAAGTTTGAACTATTATTATTGACTTAAGAGAACTTAAGTTATTATTTCTATAAAAAAAAACTCAAACTTGAGGTAAAAAGTATCATACGGCTTTTTGAATTAAATCGTTTCATTCTAAAATTCTACTTTTGATATAAACAAACAAAAGAAGCAAAGCACCTCCCAGGAATGGAACTGCTTTTATTTCTTTTAGCAACCTTTGTCTAAAAGTCACTAATAATCGAATTTTCTTACGATTTTTATATTTCAACCTTAGCAAGAGGCTTTGAACTGAAAATATTAATTTATGGAAATTCTTGTGATTCTTAAAAAATAGTTTATGAATGATATTGGTTTTTCCGCTAATTACGTTTTGACATCCAAATTTACTGAACCATTTTAGAGTATCAATTTGAAACGTTTGCTCTTAAAATAAAACGTTTTGCCATTAACATCTCAAATTTGTTTGTTGTGGCTTTAGCTGTTCATACATATGTCTGGATTTCATTAGTCGCTAAACCAAATCAATGTTCTGCGGTTATTTTGAACTAAAATGCTACATCATTTTCAAATACAGTTTCAACGTAAGTTTCAAATTAGGACTTGGCTCGGTTTTATCATGTTTCGAGCAGCATGAAAATAATGTACAATTTAGCAATTTTTCCATCTCTGATTTACTATACTGAAGTCAGCTGGTTTCTTAAAGTGGAATAGATCATATTTTTGTATTTGTCGTAGAGCTGTTATATATACATTTGCTGTTATATATATGCTATTATATATAAGTACATTTATATATGCTATTACTATACAAGGGCCCGTCTTTGAGAAATTCAGATTCCGGTTTTTTGCCGGGAATTGAAGACGCAGCACGTAGACGCTGATGTACTTCCAAGACAAAATGTAAGTCCACCAGTACAAAATTGTATATTAAAATGAACTGCTGCACCCCGTTACTGCTGGGTACAACAATTTGTTAAAAATTCAAAAAGAGTATCAATTCAGTGGTTTATGTTTTATTCAAATATCGGTCATTGTGTCAAGCATATCAATACAGTTGTCGATTTAAATTAAATGTCTATTTTATACAATTTAAACATTGGAAGAGAGTGGGGCAAGCATGGCAAGAATAAATATTAATGATGGAGTGGTAGAGGGCGATGGGATAACTGAACTAATTGAGAAAGAAATGGATGTAAATGAATTCAATCAACTGAATTATGCTAAAGATTTATATTTAACGAAATTTATGAAAGGCACTGACCAACAGTCATTGCCCAAACATGAATTAATTAATTCCTTTGTCCTTTTCGATTTCATAAAAGGAGAGAAGCAAAAGAAAAGAGCATAGATCTCATTTAGACTAGGTTCGTCCATTTGAACGAATACTGCACGACCATTGTATCGGAATATCTGATCAAACACCATCGATGTCCTATTTCCTGACAGAAACCAATGGTCGTCGAAAATCATATTGGACGGAGATGCCGACGATATTTGATTTTTTTACTGCTCCAAACAGGAAACTAATAACTTGTGGGCTTCCACTTAAACAAACTATTTTAATGAAGAAACTGAGATATTGAAGTGCCTACAATCATTCTCCTGGATTTTCTTGAACTTCTCATCGACATTGACTGAAGTCACTTCCCAAAGGTCTGCTTTCTTGAAGAAACTTAAAATAATCTTTTTGTCGAATATTTTGTTGAACAGTTTATAAAAAAACTGCTTATCGCTCTTTACTAATAAGTTTGCTCATTTTGAAGATCACAAAATTTCCTGTTTTCTATTTCAAAAGACAAATAATTTTAATTTTTCTTTTCATTATTATTGATTTATTTATTTTTACTTTTCTTGAGAAGAGAAAACACCATAAGTTTATTCACTTTTATTTTGATCTGCACCTTCTCAAAACTAGCCCTGAGCTTAACTCTTTAAAATGCAATTTTTAATAGCTAGAATTGCAATTTTTTCAAATAAACTTTAAAAATGTATTAAAGGTTTTTTACACTCCTTTAAAAACCTGCACTGATGTGAAAATGTTGCATCATGTATTGGAAATGGTTTAATTTATATATATTCATAGATGGCATAGAGTTTTCTAACTAGAATAAGGTTTAATGACCGTGCTGGACCTTAACGTGGAAGACTTGCACAGGGGTGATTAAATGTTCCCGTCCAGTTTGTTAAAAGTATTAATTGGTGTCCAGGAGGAAGAATATAAACTCTACGAATACAAAACTTTTTGGCATGAGAACAAATTACTTTAATTGAAAACAATTCGAAAATTTTTGCTGGACTCACGCTAAGCCAAAGTTCTGAAAGTTCTGACTCATTTGAATAAACCACAACAAAGGAAATTCTTAATTTTGTTAGCGTTTTTAATTGACTTCATTTCAAGTCACTAATTGCTGCCAAAATTGGATGGTAAGGATTTTCGCGGGTACTACAAAAAAGCATGTAGACCGATTCAAAATTAATTTTTATGTTCATATGGGTCTAAAAAGTCCGATAAAATATGTGCTTCTCAGGAGCGATTTTGTCAGATTTTTTAACTTCATTGTCATAACCACAGAATATACACAGAATACCCAACTTTGACGTATAAAAAGGGTCCGAATCATATTTTGCATAAACTTTGTATAACGTGCATAAAGTTTGTGTGAAGAGATATCTATACAAAAACAACTAGATTAGCTCTCCCTTTCACACAAACTTTATGCACGTTTTCAAAGTTGTCGGGTCTATGTTTAGTTTATAGTCATAACTTCAATCGAAAATCGTCAAACATTGCGAAAAGTTTTATTAGGAGTTTTCAAGAAAATAAGCTCACCAAATAATCACCAGAAAAACTTATTGCTTAGCTTTTTTATAAGATATGTAGCCTTGGACGTTTCACCTTTATTTTTAGTTTAATGCATATTTTTACCTAGTTTTCAAACCTACTGCAGCTAATGCTATTTTCTGTTATGTAATTAACTATTCTAATAACCCATCTGAAATTTCACATTGACTTTGGAACCGCACGCAAGCGCCTGGGACTATTTCTTTAAAATTGATAACTCGCGCCAGACGCAAGTCTAAGAATCTAGTAGATCTAAAATACTCTTTCCAATTAATATTGAATATTGAATCTAATATTCACCCACCAAGAGTTTTTTTTGCATTTAATATCGAAAATTTATTATAAACTTAAAAACATTTTATATTTTCAATGATTCAACATTCCTTTTTAGTTTCCTTTTTCAAAATTTTTATGTGATCTGACGTTAGATCTATATGTTCTTAATTTACTTTCAATTGAGAATTAGTTCATTAGATGCTTTTAAAAATATAAGTGAGCCCAATATATCTATTGCTGACAATAATATGATTAGCCAGTTCTCTATATTTGAATACCATTTACTTATACAAGAAGGTTTAACGATTTTTTTATGGAAAAAATATTATTGTGGAGGATAATCATTCCTGCATGCTTCGTACATCTATGTGATCAACTGTCGTGCATTTTGTTAAGAATCGGTTTTGCAACTATACAAAATAGGCGATTTTTGGTCAGATAGTTCTTTGTGATTACATTGAGCGGTTAGATTAGGTTAGGTTGATTGGAGGGGTGTGATAGCCCATGTCATACGACATACACTTAAGCTACGTACACACGGTTGGCAGATCTTACAATATTGCCAGTAAAATTGTCTGAAAATGTATTACAATCGTGTGAACTGCCAATTTTTTACTTACAACGTTGTCAGAAAAACCATTGTCAGTCCATTGTAAGACGACAATATTGTCAGGCATCTGACAACCGTGAGAACACCTATCGCAGGCATTGTCAGATAATTGGCAGACATTGTAAGGTAATTTTTTATTGGCAGATGTCGAAAATTTATGCACCTGACAATAACACCATTGTCAGAAAAATATTTCTACTGGCAACACTGCGCGCGAATAAACGTAAATTTAATGTTTTAAATTTTCTGGCAATGCCGAAAAACAAATTTGTTGTACAATTATCTAACAACCGTGTGAACTGACAATTTTTATTGGTAGGTAAATTTATTGCCAGACAGTTGTCTGACAATGAAATTGTAAGCTTTTCCTACAATCGTCTGAACTAACAATGTACCTTTTTGTAGCCATATTGAATTGTCAGAGCATTGCCAGTACGTTGGTAAATCAAACAACATTGTCAGATCTTACAATCGTCTGTACATAGCTTTAGTACAGTGAAGGCTTGTTGTGCGCTCCCTTTAATTATCAAACACAAACTGCCAGAGGTCTGCAGCAGGATTCGAACATGGGACCTTCGCACTCTGAGTCTAGTACACTACCTACTAGTCTACGAAGGTCAGTCGGTTAATATTGACGAAAAATAATATTCGTACTCCACCCACTGCTCCAAAACATTTAAAAGCAGCTCCATGTGACAATCAGTAAGTTCATTCAATGAGAAGAAAAATTCTCAACATCATTCTCACCAAAACAATCGCCACCTGGCCAAACAGAAATTTCGATTGCAAAAAGAACATACAAATCGCCATGTTTAGCGAGAAATTGTCACATCTGACAATCCTGCTCAGAATGAAGAAACTAACTCAAATATTCTAACTCGCTTCCTCTCTCTCTCTCTATCACTATCTCTCTCTCCCTGCGTCTCTATTTATCTGTTTTCCAATCTCTAAAACGTTTATTTGTGAATATCCGTACATTTTTGTGGGAATGAAATGAAATAAAAAATGCCCTCTATATCCTTCGATCCTTTTGAACATAAATCTCACAGCCAGTTTACAGATGTCGAAAGAAAATGCATGCGAAATATAACAAGTCACTCACTTTCGAATCAACTTGGGTTTACCTATCTCACTGTCTTTCGTTCGCATGGACTTACGTATGCTAATTGTAGGCTCTTACGTATTATTATATAAAAGTAGTGTCAAATCATAAATTTAGATATTTTGCAGCAATTTTTTCAAAGAGTACAAAAAATACTACTTAATTGTTTGAAGATAAACGCAACCCTACCTAATGTTGACCAGCTGTCAATACAAACAAAATTAGTAAATACAAAATAAAAAAATTGCAATCGATGAAGTTGAAGAATTGGAAGCAGAGGGAGCAGCAACAGGGAGAAATATAGCAATAAATTTGTAGTTTAACTATTATTTTTGCTATATTTTTTATTTATTTTGTTTTCTAATTATTATTGTTTTAAATTTTTGGTTAATTTTGTTCTGTAATAATTATTTTAGATTTTTGTTTTTTTTTTCGTTTTGTAATTATTATTTTAGATTTTTGGTAAATTTTAGTATTATAATTATTTTTCTTATATTTTACTTTTTTAATTTTTGTTTTGTTATTATTTTTTATATTTTTCATTTTCATTTCATTTAATTTTTTGTTATATTTTTAATTATTATTATTATAAGTACGACAACAGCAAATACCTTATTTCTTCATCATGGTTGGTAAATATGATTTGGAGTATTTCAATAAAGTAAAATACTCATATGGATTTTAAAGATTTTCAATCTTGGGGTTCAGTTGAATGTTTATTTTTCTGCTCCTTGAAATTAAACCCTTTATACGGAATCGCACAAATTATTGCAATATCTGAGAATTCTAATTACATAAAAAACATTTAATAATTATATTTTTCTATTAAAAGCATTTATTTACATAAAAAATTTAATAAAAAATTTATATATTTTATAATAAAAAATTAAAAAACAAAATAATTCAAAAACCAAATATATAAAAAATAATAACTACAAAACAAAATAATTCAAAAATCAAAAACATAAGAAAATAATAACCAAAAAATAAAATAATAAATAAAATTAGCACAAAAATAACAAGTATGTATGTATGTAATTCAAAAACAAAATACATCTTTAAAAATCCTAAGCATGCATAAATAGCAATGGCCAGTCTTCAATCCTAAAAATAGTTAAAAATCCTAAATATACATAGACAATTAAATATAAATTACATAATTTCCTATACTAAAAAATAGTCTTCAATTTTTCTCTCTATTCGTTCAGAGATAGTCACTAATGACTTCATGCAAGCTGCTTGAGTTTCAGCGGCATCAGCTTGTCTTTTCGCCGATTCTGCTTGCAATTCAGCAGCAGCAGCCAATCTTTTCATGGCATTCGCCTGCTCTGTGCTTGCTGCTGCATTCTTTTAGCTACCCGAAGCTGACGGCGAATGAGAGTCAACTGTTCATCGACTGCTGATTTCCGTTTTTTAACTGAGGAGCAAGCAGGCTGCATGCCGTCGTCGCTATCTTTTTCCTGACGTTTTCCGTTGGACTGCCCTGTAGGTTCTGTGACGGTTGCTTTTCTGGACTTCAAATCAGCCCAAGTCTGTAAATAAAACGTAACAGTTACAATAACCATACAAATATGTACATATACATATGTATGTACACACGTGTGTTTACTTACCTTTTTCCACTCAGCAATTGTACGAGTTGGGGGTCCGTTGGAGTTGAGGTTTTCGGAAATAGTTGCTCATTTCTCCTCCGTTGAGAACTTGTTGGCTCCAAACACAGGTGTTCCTCTGGTCAACTCCGGATTCTCCTCCATGAACTCCATAAGCTTCTGAAGCTGCTGATTTGTTGATTTTTTTCAAACTAATTTTAATATATTTATTCCGTTTTTTCATTGCATGTACATAGTAGGTACATATATTGATTTTACTTACCTCTTGCTGTCCATTTTGATGTTTACAATTTTTGTTTTGTTTTTTACAAACACTTTTCTAATACATACATACAACTCGAAAGCAAAATAGCAAGTGACTGAATATGACATTTACGTTCGCATTGTTGACAACAGCTTCGAAATAGACAAACGCAATTTTGTATGAAAACACTTACGTTACCATTCGAGGGGATTTTCGCATAGAGATAAGTTACATAAACCCAAATCAACTTTCTTTCGCTTAGATTGCGAATGAACTCTTTCTTTCGACATCGGTAAACTGGCTGTCAGTTTTCAGCTAAAAATATTAATTTTATTTCTATGGAAATATTAATTGCAAAATCCTGACTTTGTGCTAAAGGGACTATTTCGTTTTAACTCTTTCGCTTTCGGTTGTTATAATTAAAAATAGAGATTTTTTTCTTAATAAAGAATTTACTTTGTTGTAGAGATTGTTTATTGACAGGATATAAAGCAAATGAAAGAAATATGAATAAGTAGGCAAGGAAACAGTATAGTAACAATATGTACAACCAAGAACGTGAATCCTTCCGAAGTTCTCCTCAATTGATGAGAAAAATCGGTTACTCTTCCTCACACCCGAAAAATAGAAATCTTCTGATGCTCATAAAAAGAACGAAAACCAATAACCGAAACCAAAGTAATGTTAAGAAAATTAAATTGTTTTCTTCAGCACAAAAAATTCTTTTACTCTCTGCCTCATGCATACATTAACAATTACAAGTAGACAAATTGTTTTATTGTTGGCATATTCCCTATTTCCATGTGAACTGCAGTAAATTTTACTTCTGTATCTCCTTTAATCTACATATTTACTTTGTGTCCCTTTAATTTTTGTTGGCTTGCTTACACCACGTTAAGCATCAAAGCAACAATCTTGGCCACAGAAGAAGAAAAAAGAAAGAAATATCCCGAAAAGCGTCAGCAGAATTCTCTATACAGGGACATGTACAGCAAAGATCCGACAGTACTGACCATAATATAATGTTTTTTTCCAGAGAAAACCAAATACCACATCAGGCAATTTTATACTGTGTTACAATGACACCATTTTCTTGGTACAAGCCAGGAAGATGTTTTAGTGTATGTGTGTCCAAGGATGCTGATGAACAAGGAAAAGGCATTGGAGTAAAATTGACGAGGAAGTGGTTATGAAAATAATGGGGGAATTTTCGTTTTGATATTTCATGTATTTCAAAGACACAGTTGCTGCAAGACATCTTACACAATTTATGCCACAAATACTAAATATAGACTAAATAAAGACTAAAATATTACAGACTAAAATATTACAAAATAAAACACTAAATTAATTGACGATTTTAGTGAAATGCTGCATCAGCGAAATTAATCGTTTATGGAAATTTTCTAAAAATTAATAACACAGAACCTAATTTTCTCCCTTGGGATGCGAATCATCTTCAAATTGATGACTGGCTACATCTGAAGAACTATGAGACCAATCGTAAACATATAATGCCCTTCTTAAAGTTGGTCAAGAAACTAATATATCAGCAACGGAAACTCAATTTGCCGTTCTTCATACAGCGGAAATACTTTTCACTTAAGATTCAGCCTGAAAAAGAAACCCGCCCTCATATTGTTATCGATTACAGGATTAATCTCAGTACCCATGAACCACAAGATCTCAAAATATTAAAGTAGCTATAGCACTCGAAAAGCTTTACAATTTTCGAATTTAAAAGTTTGCTTCCTCTAAGCCCACCAGCTGCTTGTTTCTCTAAATGCGAAAGAAAATTTCGTTCTCAGACTAAAAAGAAAAGAATAATAATAATAAATACCTAAAATCTTTCTTTGGTTTTCAATATGAATATTCAAACGGAATTGTAGCTCTCATTTATTGGAAGAGGCGGTGACTTCCAAACGGATGACAGACCAGACTAAAATCTATAGTATAAAGGAACCCATGGCAATTCTTTGTTCCCCTAAAACAAGTCGATAAATCAACGGGCTTATCACAGATAAATAAAGTTATCTAGGATGATATTGGATATCAATATTGCGAAACATTTTAAGTTTGCAGAAAGACAACACTTGTGTTTGTCTATCCCCAAGACATCCCTGATTTCAAGCCATTAATCATAATGAAAATTATAATTGTGATTAGAATTCAGAGACAATTTTAAAATTATACCAATAAAAACTATGCTCAATGTAACTTTAATCGAGTAAATGACATTCCCTTAATATGAAAAATTTAATTAAAGGAGTACTTATGGACAGCCTTCAAAAACATTTTTATCTCTTTACGAGATTAAACATTTATGCTCCTTGGTTGCTTTCAAATCGGTCGGTGTAAGGATATGAATTCAGATACAATTTTGGTCCGAATTAAACACAAATTTTGAAATACAATTAATTTCTCTAATTATTCCCATTTTAACCGGTAAAAGGACATGACTTCCAACCATACATCCTATAGTTTAAAAATGGAATTTCACTGACATTTACGATGGCTGGTAAAGTTTATTCGCAACGTTGGAAGGATATCGTCATATTTCATACATCATTCAAACTAAAAACTGAATTATGAACAGAATGCAACGAATACTTTTGACAATTTCCATAGTTCTAGAGTCAAGCACTCTGGCAAATTTCATGTCAATCCATATAAGGACATGACTAAATACCTTCCATATATACTTTATTTTATAAATTGAATTGCAGCTGTAACTACAACCAAAAAAATTTTAGGTGTTCCTGAAATTTCTATTTGTGAAATTTTATTTTAATCAGTTCAAAAAAATTCTTGCCTCTCATATATAATTCATTTAAAAAATCGAATATCATTGACAATTATAATCATAGTGCAGCGAAATTCTACAAATACCTTTAGAATTATACAGTAAAACTCTCTGGTAAATATTATTTCAGTACTACCTCCCATATATACTTTATTTTAAAAGTAAAATTTTAGACACAATTGTAAGTAGAATGCTGAGAAAAATTTTAACCACTTCTGCAAACTCTAATTTAGTTTTATCGTGCCCTTGCCGCGAATAAAGTTCACGATTTTCGCTTTTTTATCGTTGTCGATAATTTACAAACTCTAAAATTCCATATTCGTTTGAAGTGACATCACAAATTTAGAATAAAATCAATTTTTCAGCAGCTCTACAACTTTAGCGTTAATGCAGTCAATAAAAACACTTCCCCTATAAAAGTTAGTGTTTGGCCCTTACGCTTTTTAGGCAATTAAGCCACGGTATGCTAAATTTTATTAAAATAAGTAAGAAGGAAAATGATCGCCTTCCATGTATAATTCTCTATCAAAATAGAGTTTTATTTACAATTATGATCAGAATGCAGCATGTTGTTAAGCTACTACTCACATTTGATTTCAGTCGGTGCAAGGACAAGACTACCTTCTATATGTCCTTAATTTTGAAATTTATATTTCAACATTAGTTATGAACAGGAAGGATCGGAGATATATAGCTATTTACTGAATTATACAATAAATGTTGTACGTAAGCAGGTGACTATTTCTCAAATGGCTTTAACTTTTCAACTGAAATTCAAGCTATACTTATGAAAAATATGTAGCGTCCTTGGATATTTACAAAATTATACTGTCTAGTTCTTTGACGTAAACTTTATTTCAGTTGGTGCAAGGATATGCTCCCATATAATCGTAATTCTAAATTATATATTTTTTCAAATCAAGTGCCATTAATCTAGTAGAAATTTGGTTTGCTGCAGCAAAACTTTAATATTAATTTTATTCATATTTTACATGCAGTTTGTACTATTTTGAGAAACACTTGATTTAATCAATTTTATATTACAGAACTGAAAAACCTTTAAAAACTTAAAAAAATACAAATTCAATCAAGTTTTTTCATACACAATTCGAAAAATTTTCAATTTTTTGTATAATTTTCAAAGCAATATCAAATAGATTTAACAAAAAGTGCTTCATCAAAAAACGTTTGTGTGTTTAATAGAAAAACTCTAAAGTAAAAGTAAATTTGTGGATCTAGTTTGCTGAAACTCGAGGTGTTTTAGGTACATATATGATACGCAATATGTCAATCAAGAGAAGGGTCGAATAATACCATCAGTTCACATAATTGTAATCACGCGTACCGATTAATTTTTTGATTTTTAAGAGAGCGCAATGGTTTGCCAATAATTAAAAAACCGGTAGTTTTATAGTCCCATTGTTTTAGCCATGATCGAGTGACTACTAGTCCACTACACATCCCTAGCCATAAAGGATATCAGCAATATCCTCATGTTCATATGTTCATCTAACTGTGCTATTCGGCAAGTCAAAAGGAAACAAAGATACACAGACAACAACAATGAAACCTAGAATAAAGGACACAATTTCTTTTTAAGCACATCAGCAACAAGAGAAGTTAAATTCTACTTACTCATCCTCAACAACAACAGCAGGAGTAACAAAAGCTACACTACAAGTGTGTTATCGCACACACACACACACACACACACACACACTTAAACAAATGACCACTAGTATTCTTTATATGATACAATATGATGTTCAGTTCTCTTGTGTGTATGAGTATGTGTGTGTGCATTATGAGTGGATAAGCCCAATTTATGTACCATACAAAAGCTTTTTTTTTCTCAACTTTCTGTGAAACATTTTTGACGTGCGTTCACAGCAAACAACAGGCTTCGGGCTAAAAGTATCACTTGTCAGATTAATTTACGTGTTTATGCTGCTGCTATATACGAATTGTAATACAACAATACATACGAATAACTTACAACAACATATACATACAAACACACACACACACACAAATGCAATTATCATTCAACAATTGGAACAAAAAACAATAACAACACAAATAACAACAATAAAACAATAAAGTCAGTCACCAGTATAAATATAGTATAACAAGAACAGCGTTAGCAAAGAAATCAAGAAGGATAAACAAGACAACAACAAGAACACGAACAGCAAAAGCAACTTTGCAACATTCATCAGAGTATATCCTTTGCTGGTTATGCAAAATACATATTTGTTAAGGGGAAAGGATTGTTAACTGTGTCCTTTGCATTAATTCAAATAAAATACAGCAACGCAAAATGATTCGTGATATCGTTGAAAGGATCAGATCATATTGTAAGTATGTGAAAATTGTTTCCCAAATACTCAAAATAAAACTGATCAATTGCACTGACCTCTAAGATAAGACACAGAAAAATTACACTTGCTTAGGTTTCAAGTAAACCTAAGGGAGCTCCCTTACTGGTAAAGGATGTCATGATACATAAATATTATTCCTTTGCACCGGCGTATAACCTGGGCTGCAACTGGTCCATAAAATGCAAGCAGAATTTGAGCAAACAGACGGTAAATCCAAGGCCCCTCTTACACTAACCTATCCAACATTCCCTCGATTGTATAATTTTTTTAGAATGTATCGCCTCATGCGTACTCCACTTCTATCTATTTATCTATCTCTTCCCTCTCTTCCTCAAGAAACACAAAAACGGATCAATAATAATTAAAACCAAGTGAGATGGACCCTATCTTACCACAAGCCTGATAATCCAATCCATACTACCAGAAACTGCTATAATCGTATACCTATATCTATACACGGCAGATTGTACGACTTATCCAGACTCAGACAAACAAACTACCCATAAGCCTAGTTAGATCTTATAGAAACAATGTGGTTTTGTTCATGAGAAAGTTCAGACTTCCCCCTATTTTAAGAGGTAAGAATATGGGATAATTCCACCTACTTGACCTCTGCCGAAAGCTCAACCCTAATAATAGCAGCCATTCTCTAAGTAGCAGAAATTGTTTTCTTTTTTATTAAATAGTCAAAATATTTTTCAGTTTTAGACTAAGTTATTTCAATGTCATCATGGTAAAGCGAAAATAAACAAAATATCCTTTCCTCCTAACCAATTTAATTATATACATATTCATTAAGGTGTTTGCCTTTTGAGTGAGTGTGTCTTGCTTTCTCACTTTATGGTCCCTAGGGGTTTCATAATTTATAAATATACATAAAAATATTTACGGTAGACCGTAAATAAGGCAGTATGTGCGAACGCACATACTCGTACATACGTATACCCTGTAGTTCGCAAGTAGTAAAACCATAGCGTGGAGCATTAGAACTCAGGGACACTATTTTCAAATGTCCTAAAAAGGCAGAAATCGTGGAACCAACGTACGTCATATACGAGTACCTTTTGCTGTTTTGAATAACTTTTCTTTGTTAGGATTTAAAATTTTTTTCATTTAAATTTATTTAGAGAAGAAATATGACCCACAGTGCAACATTCGATCAATGAAACTCATCAAATTACAAATTTCTCAGACTGTTGACCCTATTTTCTTAAACATAAAAATATTGTAATCGCCAAATCCTTCCTTCCTTCCGAAATTTCGTCGTTTTCATTGATTTTTTCTATTGCCTGCTTTAGTATTTTCTTCAACATCCTTAAAAGTCGTAATAAATGATGATTTTTTAAGAGCTTTCGGAGTTGATTAAAAAATAACATAAAATATTCAGAGAAATCTTTATTTCAATAGAACGATCTATATAGTTAATGTTGACCTCGGCTATGCCTCAAATGGTTTATACGCTCGGTACAATTCTGGCATACTCTCTTCAACATATCGGGCGGTATCTCACGAATAAATTCTGCAATATTGCCTACCAGTACGTTAACCGTTGCGGGCTTATCCCTATAGACATGACATAGCCCCATAAAAATAGTCTAAAAGCGTTAAATTACACGATCTAGGCGTCCAATTGACCGGCCCCAAATGTAAAATAAACTATTCACCGAACTTGCCTCTCCATTGGGGTATTGTTGGGCGTACGGTCCAATGATGCCACTGGCCCATGATGCACATTGAGCATGAATTTCGATAATAAAATTCAATAATCTGCAAGCGTTGTTCGTTTGTAAGTCGATTCACGGTTGAATTATACACCCAACTCTACATGTTTAACAGTAACATGTTACACGAAAATAGCTGAACTGCCAAAAGGAAAGTTTCTAAAAAATCACCCTGTAGTTCATCAAAATCCAGTTTTATATCTAACGCTATTAATCATCAATACACAAATTTACTTCAATGAATTTTTTTTTTTCAATATTTTATTTTAAATTCATTTTTGTTCTTTATATTAAAATAAATTTATTTATTTAAAAAATAAACACATCGAAAGCAG
This sequence comes from Germaria angustata, assembly GCA_963681545.1. Classification (NCBI taxonomy): domain Eukaryota; kingdom Metazoa; phylum Arthropoda; class Insecta; order Diptera; family Tachinidae; genus Germaria; species Germaria angustata. The sequence continues at coordinate 81,628,842 of OY813000.1, read as the reverse complement.
ATTTGTTGTAATAATCATGATATTAGATTGTTGCAGTTGTAAGAACTGAGTAAAAATATTATTCGATTGTGTAGGTGATGAAAATTAGAAGGTCTTAAATTTTATAAACACATCTTTCTAAAATATTTACACACAAACACATGCATTTTCATTTATAATAAACAATAATTATTATCCTGAATCTTATTTTGTAGTATTTATTGCAAAGTGTAGTTACGCTCTACTTTGAGAGATAAACTCCACCTGGGAATTTCCTTTAGCAAGTTCAAGTTTTCCAGCCTTTACAACGAGTGGTAAGGCTCAAAGATTCATTTGATACGCATCCTGGACTACTAATATACCATTTTGGTCCTTAGCGGTACATGGGAGTATTTTAAAAAAAGTACTTAAATTTCTGGGGGTCAAATTACTACGAATGCATGCAGTAGGAATCAGCTTTCTCTACCTTTTTCAAAAATTCTAGAAGCAACAAGCATTTTTAATTAGAAGTCTGCTTGAGTTATACAGGTCTTTTTAGTTTGGAAGCAATTAAGCAAAATTCTAGGGAGCAGCAAAAAATAAACCAGATCACAGCAAGAAGAATGATACCAAAATTGCAAAAACCCACTTTACAAACAACAAAACAACCAAACGTCTGTTTAGTGTTCCACACATTGTATGTATTTGGTAGAATTTTCATAATTGTAACTATTTTTTTATGTGTAACTCTGATTAAATTTGAAATATAATCTGATATAATCTAATTAAAAAAATATATAGGATGAAAGCAATATTCTTTACAAATTTGCCAAAATTAATATTAATTGCGTTAAGCGAGATTTCACTGTATATTAAAAGCTCATATGAGTTCGAAGAGTAGTGGCTCGTGTACTAGAGTAGTAGTCCGAAGGTCTCAGGTTCAAATCCTGGCGCAGACTCCGGCTCTCTCTGCAGACAACCCAGGTGACATCTCAGTTTGTGTTTGTTAGTTAAAAAACTAATAATAATAATTCAAAGAAGTAGGGTCTAATATAAGCAAACATCATTAGAACTTGTCATTAGATAATTGCATGACTAATTCATTCATTGTTAACTATGTATGTATATACATACATATATAGTTTCATTACGTATTAAAATCGAAAAAAATCGAAAACGAAAAGTTTTCTAGCTTCGCTAGCCATTCGATATGCCCCATATTCCTATTTTTCGCAGCAACCAAGTGTTATTAACGTAAACAATTTTATCTCGAAAACATTGGGTTGAAATCTACTGAAAATTTAGGGACGAAACCTATTAAGACAACAGGTTATTTCTAATATCTGCTATTAGAGACATGACAACTACATCGCAAGCTGATGTGATGGTCCTTTCCTGTCTCATTTGGTCTTCGTGTTTTTAAGGCAATTTCTTCGAAATATTTTTCGAAAGTAATTTCTCCAAGGAGTACCTGATTTAAAGGATACTTTTCCTTAAAAATGAAAAATTTCTAGAAAAGAAAATTTTCTAAAAACGTATTTTTTTTAAACGGCACCTTCTTCATTATGTGCTTTTGTTAATAGGTACTTTTCTAAAAGGTACTTCTCTTAAAAGATAATTGGTTTAAAAAGTATTTTCTTAAATGGTACTTTTTTAAAAGATGCATACTTTATAAGGTATTTTGTTAAAAGGTTTTTTAAGGTGATTTTTTTAAAAAGGTACGCTTTTAAAAAAGCTACTCTTTTAAAGATATTTTATTAAAACGTTTTTTAAGGCATTTTTCTTAAAGTATTTGTCTTAACGGTACTTTTCTTAATAATACTTTTTTCGAAAGGTACGTTGTTAAAAGATACTTCTTTAAATGGTACTTTTATCAGCATGTTATTTTTTAAAAAGGTTTTTTAATGTACCTTTTTTTCAAGGGTGCTTCTTTTAAGAGGTACTTTTTTAGAAGTACTTGTTTTAAATGGCAATTTTCTTAAAAAATGCTATGTTTAAAAGGTACTATATTTAAATAGTGCTTCTTTTAAAAGTTGTTCTTTATAGGTACATACATTTTCATAAGGTACTGTCTTAAAATGCACTTTTTGGAAGGTGTTTTTCAGGTCAGCTTTTTTAGGGTACTTCTTTTATTAAGTATTTTTTTCAAGGATGCCTTTTGTAAAAGGTGCTATTCAAAATAAACTCATTAAAAATATCTTATTAAAAGGTCGTAGTTTTAAAAGGTTCTTTTCCTAACGCATTTATCTTAAAAGTATGTTTTTTAAAGGCCCTTTTTTTCAAAGGTAGTACTCTTAAAAGATACTTTTTTGAAAGGTATTTTTTATAAGTACTGTTTTGAAAAGTACTTTTTAATAAGTACTTTAAAAAAGTTTTAAAAAAGGGTTTTTAAAAGGATTATTTATTATTAAGAGGTAGTTTTGAAAGAGGTACTTTTTTGAATGTACTTTGTTAAAAGTTACTTTTTAAAATATATGTTCTTTTTTGAATTAAGTTCCTTAAAAGCCAATTTTCTTATTATAATGACCGATGTAATATTATTAGGTTTCAGGGTAATCTATGACCAGTATTTTTTTATTCTTTGACTCCTGGATGTCGGCTGATTGTTTGCAGTTGGTCGAAGCAACGGTATGAATATTTAACAACAACACTGATTTAGTTTATAACGCTTGATCGTTTGTACTAGTGTTCTCGTTACTAGATACCTGGACACAGTGCAGAGACGAATAAGGAATGAATTACTTCCTTTTTAGTTTTTGTAAGGAAGAATTTGGGGATCGTACACATTTTGTAAAGTGAAAGACATGTTCTGTCTTTGTCAGAATTGTTTGCGATTTGACATATTTCTTACGATTGTTTACTAATTTTTTGTCCGCTCATTTCGGATTAAACTCTCCTTTCTGGTGGAATAGTCAGCGGCTTTCACCACACATACTCTATACCTGGAAGAGGATGAAAAGTTATGCACCAAATAAAATGCTATAAATGCTTTATTTATATACACTGAAAGAGCTTCCAAGTTTCAAAAGGACTATTAAGAGAATTAGCGGCATGTAATCGGGGCCCCCTATAACAATGCACTGTTATAAGTTCCCAGTCAGATGTACATCCTTTCGCAAGTAGAAGGGAGTCGGTTCCCGTCAATGCCCTTTTCGTTCCATCATTATAGCCTTTTATTGCAATTAAAATGAAACTCTGTTTCCTTTCTGCCAGCTTTTTGGCCAGTTAAGTGATTAATTAATGAACAAAACATCTAAATTTTTCAAGAATGGAATTCAATGAAGAAAATTTGAATTGTCAAGCCAAATAAGTATGCGAATCCAAATGGTTCCCCTGTAGAAAAAAATCGATAATAATTTCGTTTGTTACCCAAAGCGACGATAAGCTGGCAATTGATTGCATTATCCTTAAAAGGAGTTAATAAACCTTCCTCACATCTTTTGTATAAATAAATTTGGATCAGTTTTATTATCAGTCCATTAAAAAAAACCTACAAAAACGAACTCTCCGCATGAACAAGTGAAATATTTATGCATCATCCACTTGCACATAAAAGTGTTTAATTAGTTTTCCATGTCCTTTTTGAGTTTTATTTTTGGTACACACTTGTCTTTTCTAATGAAACTTTATTTTAATTAGAGATAAAGAGAAAAAAGAATATGTGTTTATTTTCTGCATAAAAATATTTTTACTTTTCATTCGTAATAAATAAATGATACAAAATACTTTAATATCTAAAAAAAAATTTCCTAAAATTATAAATGGACTAAAATGAAGCCATAAACTCTGGCAAATGTCTGCAAGCAACAAAATATTATACGAGGCTAAGGAACTTCTAATACGTGTAATATGGGCCAAACAATAATAGTTGCGTTATTAAATTTCAAAACCGTTTACTTTATGACCAACATGTTTTTCATTTTGCTTGAGAAGTTTTTCAATTTTGGAATCAATTCCAAAGTATAGTTTTTAGAAATTTTCATGTCCAAAATTAGAGTGAAAAAAATTCAAAATTATCTTGAAGAAATATCGTATCTAACACTTAAAAAGTGTCTCACGAACACAATGAGTAACCCTCGTAGCTCTTTAAAGAAACTTTTTCTCTGCAAATATTTTCCAACTTTTTCTATTCAAAGAACATAGTTTTCGGCATACATAATTTTCCATGTCTGTCGTTATTCGAAAGATAGAACGTAACAACATTTTTCAATTTATTTAAATGTTCAGAGAGATTTTAATTTGTGTGCCACCCTTAGAAATTTTGTCCTAAAAATGTGTCTGTTGGTTGCTTCGTCTGGCTGCTGGTCCCCAACCAGTTGGGAGCTTGTGTATGGCACTAGTTTTAACAAGTGGGAATATTTTCAAAGAGTTTTTTTTTCATTTTCTCGTTTGGAAAAAATTAACTTTTAATTTATGCAAATAAATTTTGTATTTTGTTGTCTTTAGACAATTTGTTATTGTTATTTTAATAAAGTTGATTTTAAGCTTTTCTTCCTATTCAGTTTTTCTATTGGTAGCAAAAGCAGTTGGAGTTGCGTTTCCTGTTTATTTTTATTTTTTGCGGACAATTTCCAGGCTTCATTGCATTTTAATTTAATTTAATGTATTTGAAATGCATAATATTAATTAAATTATGATTAATTTACATTTTAAGCCCTAAATGTCTACGGCCAAGTGCGGGTATAATTAAGTGGAAAATGTAAAAGGAATGAACTGAATAATAAAGAATATTTGAAATGTAAATACGAAAGACAAGAAATATATTTGAAAGGTTTACAAATGTGTATGTACTCGTACAAAGGCAATAACGAAAAGAATCAACAGGAGTAGGTTTCTTTTTAAAAAATTAAACAATTTAAATCAGATGGATGAAAACTTACAGTACATTTCGCATGCAATCTGTTTCTAAGGAGGCGAATATTCTATATGGAAAAGTAAGTGGGTTTCTTCTACATACGACAAAATCATTTTGCGATTTATTGTAATTTTTGGGCTTCACCCCCGTTTTGACGATTTTTTGTCATTTTGATCGTTTTTCCCCATTTTGACAATTTTCGACGATTTGTTATCATTTATCAAAATTTCGATAATTCGTCAAAATTTTTACGCTTTATTATTCTAAATCGCGTTTTTTTAATAATTTGGATAATTCGTCTTCATTTTTACTGTCATTCTGAATTTTTATTGCCATTTTCACACTTTGTCGTTATTATATCGTGCCGTCGAGACTGCCATAATTTGACTACTTGTTGCCAATTCATGGTTGTTTCGCCTTTTTTTGTCATTTTGGCGACTTAACGTGATAAAAAATTTTATCAGATTTCAGAAAATGAAATGCTTTCCAACATCAACGATACAAATGGTGAGAACATATTTCTCGATATCTTAATTTTTATATTAATGAACACTAACGCAACAACAGCAAAAATTTGAAATATATATATATATTTTCAATATTATGAAACAAATTTTATAAATAATAAAAAAACAGTCTGAAATTTTGAACTTGTTGGAAATGTAATTTGAATACTTTAGGAAATAAAGATATCAACGATAAATATTTTTTGCAAAGTAATGACAAGACAACTCTTTTCAAGATAATTTATAATAATGGACAACTTGTAACTTTAGAGGCCCTTGCAACAAGAAAAAAGTAAGTTTTATTATATTATTTAAGGCAACAAAGTTCAACGCTTTTCAACGATATCAACTTAAATTTAATGTGATGATGCCTTATAATATTATGAAGTCTTTAATGTTACTTGGCTAAAACCTTGGAGCCGTAAATGACACGCAAAAGAGTTTTCAAAGAAATAGGATCCACAATTTTTGATCGGAAGAAGTGAAAATTCGGATCATTTGCAATGATTTTAATATCGGCTTATCTTTGCGTTATTCTATTTTCGGATCGTTCTGTTCATTGGAGTTGATGCCGTTTTAAAAATGTCATGAAAAAGCCATTCTTTCGAAAGTACTTCAAATGCTATTCGCGCCATAGTAAAATTTAAATTTTGGTCACATGATGAAATTTTTCATTGATATATTTGTCGATTGGATCTAAACTTGGATCTCAGACAAATGAGCACATAAAATAGTAATGGCATTAAGTTAGTATATAAACGATAAAGCCGTATTTGTTGACCTACGATTTTCAATGTTGTCTAAAGCTATTTTTCTTCAGCTTGAGGTCAAATTTTTAAAAAGTTTTATAATTAAAAAGACAAATTTATATAGGTTTTTTTCGTCATTTATTAATGTTTTCACCAATATTTCGATCAACTTCGTTGGTCATCATCAGGGGACTAAAAGCTTTTTTATTTTGTACTATGTTTATTTAATATATAATGAAATTATTGTGAGTTTCAAAGTTTTGGGAGAGATGGAGTTCAAATGTGTTTTCTTAGAAGTTATGAAATTGCAGAGATTTTGATGCAGCTAAATGATACAAATTTAGCTCATTTCTAAATGATTTAAGTATGATTTGCCATTACCAAATTAATTTTTTAATGCATCCAAATGAATCATAAGTTCTTCAAAAAACTAAGAAGAGTTATTATTTTTTTTAAGAAAATAATTCCAAAATATATTGTTTGTTGTAGCTTTAGCTATTCATATGCTGACATTTTATTGGTCGCTTAACCAAATCATCAGTTAACTTTAAGCAGTTTGAAAGCATTCAACCACATGTTTATGCCAAAAAAAAAAATCAAAGACAAAATGAGAATTCTCTAAAGCATGTTATTATTAGAAAAATCAGAATCATAGTAGGCTTAGAGTGCTTTTGTACAAACAACACAACAAACAATTCTACTCAACATGAGTCTATTGTTTTTGTTTGCAATATGTATATAATTAAACAATTAATTATTTAAAGAATTAATTGAGGAAAATATTCTAAAATAGTAAATTTCTATATTAAGAAAATATTGCGGTCACAATTTATTTTTTAGTTAAAAATTTTTAAAAATCTATAGAAATAAACACTTTTCCAATTTAATTTGACGAAAAAATGCACTAGCGGATACACCCAACATTCTTCTAATATAGAAATAATTTTTGTCAAACTAGTTTTCATTAAATAAACAATTTTGACTGACCTTCGTAGACTAGTAGGTAGTGTACTAGACTCGTAGTGCGAAGTTCACAGGTTCGAATCCTGCCGCAGAACTCTGCCACTTTGTGTTTGATAAATAAAGGGAGCGCACAACAAGCCTTCACTGGCTTAAGTATATGTCCTATGACATGGGCTATCACAGCCTTCCAATCAACCTAACCTAACCTAAATAAACAATTTAAGTTCCTTAAGAAATTAAATAGTCTGGTGATATTGTTGAATCGGGGGTCATTAAATGTAACAAATTTGATTTCAATAATATTGTAATTAATCCTTTTGTATTCAAGAGAATGTCTCTTGATTTGAATTTTTATTTTGGTACCTATTAAACAAACGATTTCGTAATAACGTTTACAATTGTAAGATTTTTGTGGCCTCCCATGAAGCCAATTTGATTTTAGAATGTCTACTAATTTTATATAGAAGTTCGAGTCATTTCTAGCGACCTTGAAATATTGATGTGTCCAATTTCGGAGGAGACCAAACATAAATTTATTACTGCAATTTTCTTTATGGGCTCGTGTTTTTAATTCTCTTTTTTTCTTACTTGGGCAGAGTCTAATTTTTAATCATTTCTAATTAAAATAATTTATAAAAATAATCAAATATATCAGTACAAACAGATTAGTCTGTGAGTTAATGCTTTTTCAGAATAAGTTTAATCTCTGTCCCAGAGAATGGCTTTAATTTTGAAACACGCTATAGTGAATTGATTTCTTTTTGTGGATGGAGGGTGGCTATAGTCCCCCGAAAAATACGTCCCAGCTTCACTGATGTCAAAGACCATCACTGTGATTTATGGCTCCATCTTATTGCATTTTCCTCCTCCATTCATATTTCTTACTTTTGTTAAGACATTGTACAGTTGACACGTTTAAGACCACGATAAAGTTAAGCGATAAAAATGATTTAAGTTGTTTCATAATGAAATTTATTTCAAAATACAAAATAAAACGAGTCAGTTAATAAAACAATTTCGCCAAGTCATTTAAAACACATGTTGGATATTCTTAATTTAAATTATAAGGAACTAAAAACGACCACATAAAAATAACTTGAGGTAAAAAAAAATAATGGTTAGAGAAAGGAAAAAACTAAACAGGTAAGAATAATTCATTTTGTGTATATCGTTCTTATTATGAAGTCTTTGCGGCACACCATGGGATAACAGGTCATTTTATATATGAAACGTTTCCGTTGTTAAACAGGGAAGCATGTGTTAAATTGCCAAAAAATTTAACAGTGAAAAGAAAAAAATTTGCAAAAATAAGAAACAAACTTATGGCATATTTGATTATCAGTCAAGAAAAAATTTCATAAAACTGTAAAATTATTCTCCTTCTTTTGCACTGGCGGATTTCAAGCGGTGATTTCAAGGAAAAAGGAAAAGAAATTTCTGTTGCCTACAAAATATTTCAATGAATCATCATTACACGCTCACGAGTGTTTCCTTTATTTGAATTTTATGAATATATTACAGTCAGCTTTGGACATTTTATTAAAATTTGTATGCAAATAGTTTAACAATTATTGGCTTAATCAAAAGTTCAAAAAATAATGAAAAAATATAAAAAATGTTAAACTTTTCGGAAAGTATTGAAGTTTGAATTGCACAATGGGACTGGACGGATAAAACTAATTAGGTAACCTGTACAGATTTTGAAATACGACATGGTATTCAATCAGTCGTAAAACACGGAAAAATAATTTCAAAAATGCACGCGGTGTAAATTCACAATGAACAAAGTGTTTCGAGATACGAATTTAATTAATTGAATGTTAAATGTTAATGTTCAATTACATACAGGACCGAAAATCTTTTTAGTATTTACAATAATCGCTATCCATATCGCCCTAAAGCTTACAGCTGAAATATGAGACTTTCAATGTGTCTGCCACGTAGAGCCTGCTGATTTTCAAGGATGGCCTGTACAATATTGGCTTTAAACGCATTAGCCGAGGGTGGATTATTGGCAAAAAAGTGTGCGATTTCAGAAACAAATCGTAAGCCCTCGTTGGGCCGCGCAGGTGTAATACATTCACACTTTTTACTAACACAACCACAGTGATGCTACTCGTACTTGAGTGTGAAGTTAAAATGAAAGTTCATTGTAAGTGATTGCAGCAAGTAAAATTTCAAAATGAAGAAAAGCTTCACCCTTTAATGAATTTTAAATCAGTCTACTTGTAAATATATGTTACAGTAGGAATTAGTATTGTAAATGATTTTGAGCACATGTATGAAATAGAATATGCTAAAATATACAAGGTCGGCTCCTAAAGATAAATTTAAAGATAAATTGTTTTATAATAATATATTATAGCAAGATATACTTCCCCAGGATTGGTAGAATGTGTAATATTTAGTAATACTGTGTTAAAACCAAAATTTTGATAGAAACTTTGTGGTAGTCGACATTTTAAAATTGAATTTGCACTGTGCTGTTTAACCGCCCAAAATAATTCATCTGTTTTTTCTCGAAAATTCCGTTTTTTTCGATTTTCCTTAGTTGTAAATAACGTGTGGGTGGCAAGTTACTTCGTGGCAACATTACACCAACTCCACGAAAGGAAAACAACAATTACATTCTGCATTAATCCATTGTAAAATTGCCTGTGTGCTGGCTAACGCCGTACTGATGGAGCAATATTATATTGCAATTTCAATAGCAACAATTTAAGCAAAGCTTAGATCTGTGAAAATCCGATTTCTAAGAGCCGTGGAATTGACAGCAACAGGCTTTGCTGGGGCGATAATGAAATTTGATGAGACATTTTTCAAAATATTTTGGCTGATTACGATATATTATGGCACTTGCCGTTTTGAAAACTAAAATTTATTAATATTTAATGATGTCTGTCATTATGGGGTGCCAATTGTGAGAAAACAAATTTGAGGAATTATAAAATGTTATTGCTGACATATGCACTAAGAGCTTTTTGCTTAATACACATAATCCTTTAGTTCTGACAACTATCAATAAATATTTTATTATTTATAAATAAAAATAAATTTGTAACTGAAAATATTTTCCTGACGGCACCTCTCCATGAATTATTCTTTTAATCTAAAATACGTGGTATTTGAAGAAACATTTATTCAATTAAATTAAAATGGTTGAAAAATTACAATAAACATTTCAATATACACTTAAAAATATTTAGATCTTTTATTTATTATAACTTGGCGATAGTTAAAGTTTGAGTGTTATTAGACAGATAACTGATTTTCATTATCAAAAGTACAGATTTAGTGAAATATGACAAGTAATCTAAATGGAAGCCCAAATTGTAATTGGGGCTTAATTAATTTATTTGTGAAATTAACTTGACTTTTTTGCTTTCTCCACAGAAAAGTACGGTGTGGTGGTCAGACCAGGGTGCTGATAAAGCATCAGCACCCTTTATATCATCCATTATAAATTTCGCTGAACTATAAATATTAATACTATGAATACTCTGAATTTGTAGTATCCAATTTGTAGTACAAGAGCTCTTACCTCAAACAAATTTTTCGCTGAGTGTCAGGCGTAAACAATCAGAGTCATTAGCACAAAGCGACTCATAACCCTCGGATTTTTAGTTCAGCTTAATGCCACTAATCGAACTGGGCAACTATGTATATTGCTTTTGATGTCTGGGTACGGCATAGTCTGCAATGGATAATAGCATTCCAACTACGGCACCATATGAACAGAAATATCGATTATACAAAAGGAGGAATCTGATTGTAGTACTACAGGACATGCATTGAAAATATATTTAAATGAAAGCATTCGATAAAATCTGCTTAGGACATGACATTCAAATTGGTGAACGAATTCTACACAGAAAGAAAAAACTCGTTTTAAATTTAAGTTTTTTTTTCTTACTTTCAGTAAAAATCGATCTCCATTCCTGAGTTATTGAGTCAAGTACGGGAAGGATCAGATATTTTATGTTGTATATTGATTGACTTTATAATGGTATTGTAAATACTTTCGCATATGAACATAAGAACTGAGAGGCCTGGGTTCAAGACCAACAAAACAAAGAAATATATTTAAAATATTGACTATATGCAAATAAAAGGGAGGTATTAAAAATCAAAATACTAAAATCGAATCTGTTTACGGATTGAAAAATCAGCCCGCTCGCATCATGAGACAAAGATCGAATCCAGAGTCATATCTGCCTTAAATCAGGCATATTTCTCCTAAACTTAAATTTTTATTTTTCCGAATATCAGTCCTGAGTCCGATATGGAGTCAAGCTTGCCGTTCTTGCTTTAAGATACCATTTTGGCTCGATTTAAGTACGAATGACTTGATTTTTTTTTTTTGGGTACGGATATCAATGAAATTCCAACCTGGAGCTTTCATTGCTACTAGACTTCAGACGAGTTAGCCAAATACTAAAATACACACCAAATAGCTGGCGTCCCGTAAAAGTTCTGTATAAGATGCAAAGTTAGCAGTACTTATTCGGAGTCCTGCAGATATTATAGTCTAACGGATCTATCTGAGAAGAGGCCCATTGCGCTATGCACACGTGTGTTGATTTTGTTATATAGTGTAGGTGATTATTCCACGAGATAGTTTCCTTTCAACGATTTTCGCTTATTAAGAAGGTGGAAGAGACTGCTAAGGATTTTCTTCCTTATTGTCCTGAAATCATTTTGTGCTATTTTTAAAGACATATTTATGCTGCAGTATTCAGAAAAAATATTGGCATATAACAAGGAATACCCAACTTATCCAAGCATCGGGACGATTTGAGAGAGGACTGAACGGATCGTTTGCTCTTTATGTTCAAATAGCAGATAGAGAACAAACTGGTTCCCAGTTAACCAGTTTCCGTACTAATAAACAGACTGTGCAATAAAACTTAACTACTCCATAACCGAAAATCATAGGCATAAGTTCTTACTGATTTCCGACTAGTTGACCTATCAATTGTATGGACTGCATGGGTCAAAAGTTGAAGAGTTCTCATCCAAATCATACCAAAGTCTCAACTGGTACTGTGGCAATCAGCCAGCTTTGGTAAAAGCCCTTCAGAATTCCATGTTTGTTCTGGCTCAAGCTCGAATCGTGAAAGCTGTTTGTTCTCATAAGCCCTGCCTCTAACCAGGCAGATAGTTGAGAATACATACAGCCACCTACAAAAACTGCCATCTTTTTACGATGGTGGAGGCAGTTGATTTCATCTGCTGGTATGACAAACACTTGATTAAGCCGTCGTTGCCCGTGACTCCTCCGAACATTTATGGAAGCTTAGAGGATCTCACTATATAAAAGACTGGGCAATATGATTTGAAGGAATACAAAGAGGAATTCAATCGTGAATTATAATTGCTGCCTCTTTTTTAGGGAACCATCCAACACAATAAAATTAAATTTTTAAATATAAATCCGATTGATATTGCATGCCATTAGTTGTCCTCTCCCTAACAAAATAAAGAAAAAATGACATACTCGTCATGGAATACAAGATGAAAAATTGCTCTGAAAACTTCTGGGTAATTCAACCATTTGCTTATGATGGATTATACGCCACTGATGTGCAATTCTGTATGGAATTAATACGTGATATTTTAATCAATTTCTTTTGTGTATACGAATAATTGTCAACTACAGAATAAAAATGAAAAAAAAAAACAATGGAATTTTTGTTCAACAAATTTTCGTTCATTATTTGTCTTAAATGACCACAATTTCATCAACGCCATAATCATTGTTGTTGAACATCATAAAATAATAACAGAAAATAATGAAAATTTTGCAGTTAAAATTAATAAAATTAAAATTCTTTATTGTGAATTCATTCGTCTATAAAACAAAAATAAATTAAGTTATGACATGACAATTAAAAACGGCAATAATGCGACAATAATAATGAAAACAACACATACTTACATACATACGTTTTGCTGTATGACTGATCGAAGGAATGAATGAGTAACTGCCAGTCTGTCCATCTGCTTAAACAAATATTGACAACTGGAAAGTTGTTGCAGGATTTCTATGAAATCAAATACGAGTACAACAAATAAAATGCGTTATAAGAATTCAACTTGATTGGTCATGCATTACATTTAAATTAACTAATTGTCAGTTTGAGCAGATGTAAACAGAATATTAATGGATCTGGTGACCAATAGAGTAGTACTCGTGCATGACAGTGGAGCTCTAAAATATAAAAAACTGCTGTTTTCATTATGCTTGTTTCGACACTGTGTGTATAAAAGATTTGAAGAAACGTGACTAGTTGCCAAGATTAAGGACAAATTATGACTAATAAACAGTACAACAAATAAACTGGAAAATAAAGACAGAAAAATTGTTTCTTTTTCAGTTTATTTCTATTTTTAATAACTTCCTTTTTTAATGAAGACTACTCGATAATTTGAAGAAATAAAGGGGTTTCCAAAAAGGGGGAACGAGCTTTGTGTTGATGTTACTTAAAAAGCTCATGAGTGCCGAAGACCGACAGTTTGTATAGAAGTGACATCATTGTTTCAGACGAAACGGAATCCAAAATTGGATTATTATTTTGATTTGCCTCAAATCAAAAAACTACGGACACAGTACCATATCTTAAGATTTTAATTAATCTTCTATTATAAAAAAGCATATGGAAATATCAAAAGAAAACTTAAGAACAAAATGGTAACAATAATAATAGTTCATATTAAAACTCGTAAATGAAAATCTTTAAATCCAGTGCCTAAATGATGTCGGAGGCAAGATTTATTTTATATGTATGTATATCTTTCAAAAGGTTAAAGTTTTTTCCCACAAATTTTTTGTTGGTGTGGGAGGCATCCAGTCTTTTCCCCATGCCGATTTCGTTGACTCCTACTACTATAGTCAGGCAGATATAAGCCGTCCCTTGCTCCTACGCAATGATCTTTATTTGAGACTGTGTAAATTGGCTGCAGAGTAGCCCACACAAATTTTGTACAATCTTACTATTGCTGCCAGCCAGATATAAGATTATTAAGTATTACTTAGGAAGCGTTCTTTCTCCCTGTCCTATAATATATTAATTAAAGTAGGACAACGTCTGAGGCATAAGTTTGATATAAATAAGGAATTTTAGATTCATGCTATCAGTTTCAAGGTGCTGTTGGCTGAAGGACGAATAGTCAAAGCGTTGACTACAATACAAATTATGACGGAGAATGCGACTTCGATCCCTGTTCTGGTCAATCCATCAACATCATGAATTTTTCTGATGAACTGCTCTGTTCAATAGAAAAGGTGCATTTTTAAATTTCTCTGGATACGTGCATCCAATCAGCGATTTTGTTTCTTTTTATGTTGACACACTTGTCTTGAACATCTGTATTCAGTTGAGTTTGTTTGTATTAAGTTTATTTTGTTTGCGAGAGGCATAACAGTTAGACGTGTTCACAAGTGGTACAAGCATTTCAAAGACGATGCTCGTTCTGGAAGCTTCATCACATCAAAAACCTATGCAGATGTTAAGAAAGTGACAAAAATTGTTATGAATAATCGTCAAATAACTATTAGAGAAGTTGCAGAGTATATCGATGCAAATATTTGGGCATGAAGCGTGTTTCAGCGAAGCTTGTTCCAAAATTGCATGGGAATTGCTCAGGAAACGTTGAATGACGTTAAAAGGTTAAAGGTCATAATTGGTATATTGTATACTGGCATCACGACCAATGTCCAATCGTCCCAATGGAAAAGTCAAGAAGAGTGAAGACCAAAATCGCCGAACAAGCAAAACACTTCTAGTATATATGATTACAGAATAATGTCCAACCGCCTGGCCCATTTATTCGGTGATCCGAATTGGAGGTATAGATCACTTTATCACTATTAATTTTCTTTTTATGTAATTATTTATACTCAAAGACCAGTATCAAGAATGTAATTGATCCATCATCTTGGAAATTTTCGGAAAACTATTTCTCCCTCACGAAAACGTTAAAGACTCTCCGATCAATCACTTAATTAAAGCATATTTTTTCAAATCCTTTTGCATTTAATTTTATTAGTTTTTATTTTAGGAAAACTCGTATGTTTCTCTAACTACAGATTATAAGGGTCTTATTTCACATTTATTTATTTATGATTTTTGTTTTGTTTCAAGTTTTATGGTCAAAGCTCGTTATTTATGGTTATTGCAAATTAAATTTATTTCTTGGTGAATTATGACTTTTAAGAGGTTTATTTTGGAAACAAAAAAGCAATAAAAATATCCTTCCCAATAATATTTTTTAACTGGCTACTTTTATTTGAAGATATAAACACATGCACATAAAAAAGTCATAACGACCTTTTATTTTAATATTTTGCGGTTCTTTATTATGAAAAACAAACATTTGTTTTGAATGGCTTAACCCATCTTGTACCACTACCCGAAATTGTTTAGATATCTTCACAAATTTTGGTGTCCTGGTTTCTATTAACGTCCTGATTACTGAGACCAAAAATTAAAAAAATCGGTCGGCCATTTTGGGCGTGGTGAGCTGTTGCGAAAACGCAACGTTGGCTAATAACATGCAAATCACATTTCGTATATAATTCAGCCAAGTATTTTTATTAATTTGTACTTTTTGCTTAAAATTAAAAAATTATATACATTATATTGTCATAAAAAAATAAAATATACCTTTAGGCACTTAAAAATTTCAATTTAAATTGCTATGATATTTTTCAAAGCACTTTGGATGCAATGTGACGTTGCATTTTTTGCACTGATAAATAGTCTGCGAATGGAATTCACTGCATCTTATCCGTTTTCCGTCGGGGGTTTTCCAAACAATGCGTTCACGAATATTGCCACGAAGTAAGATTTTTGGGTGCTCAAAATCCCTCATCGGATCCGTGTCAGGGGTTTCTTGAAATAACAGCAATATAGTAGCTATCGCAGCTTTAAAATCTATTTGTGATAGAGGCTTGGCTCCTTTGGCTCTAGCAATAAGGCAGTGAATTTTCTAAGCATTTACTGTGGTGGAATTAATTGAATTCGTCCATAAGGGCCACCACCACTTTTTTCCACGAACTGCAATAAGGTAATTCGATACAGCATTATCATGTAAATCTACACCCCCCATATGTTTGTTGTATTCATTAATTAAATTTGGCTGTTTTGAAACTTTAAAAGACAAACCAAAATATACCTTCTTTTTATCATTCTTTGAGTAACGGATTGTATTGACTCCTGGAGTAGCTGCAACAAAATTTGAAATGACCGTTATTTCCGAATTATCCTGCCAGCGACAAACTAACAATTTGCTATTATTTTCAAAACAATAGTGGTATTCGTGTTTGCTGAGTGAACGGCTAGTAGCAAGGATGTCATTTGCTCCTCTAAGACGGTTAGATCTTACTGTTCATGTTGCTCAAAACTTTCTTTCGTTTAGTAGGCAGAACAAGTAATACGAAGAAGAAAAATTATCGAAATATACCGCATGATTTTCTGGATGTGAAACTGATTCTAATAAATTTTAAACAACAGAAGCTCCTAAACCAATGCTCTTGTCGTATGGTGAAGCTGAGCCAGCATATGGATTAGCTTCAAACAAATACCCAGAATCAGAACAAAGACACCAGTACTTAAAACCAAATCGTATTAGTTTACCGCGAATAAACATTTTGCAATTATGTCGACCGAAATATGGGATCATTTGCTCGTCTATTGATAAATATGTAGTAAATATGCCAAACTGTTTGTACTTTCGATTTAAAGCATCAATCAGTGGACGTACTTTAGCGAATCTATCGGAAACATTCATTTCGTTGTTGTCCATCGTGTGAAATATACCCTTTATTTTTTGAAACATTTGACGCGATATGAATTGCTTTACGATAGGCACGCCAAAACTAGAGAAAAAACAAAACTAGAGAAAAAAAATCATAAAGTACTGCACCGATTTCATTGCAAAGTCAGTAAAAAACACAGTAAAATCAAAGTTTTATTCAAGAATTAAAAACAAAAATATATATTTGAAGACGTCTCTTGCGTAAGTAGAGAAAATATTAGAAAAAGAGAAAAAAGTGATTTGCATGAAATCAGCCAACGTTGCGTTTTCGCAACAGTGATTTTTGGAAGACTATACCGAATAACTGGGACTATATTTTCTTTTATTGTTTTTCGATAGACGTTTTTCAATGTCTTCTCAAACTTAATTGAAGAGAAAAAAAATTTCTTTTTTTTTCTAAATGTTAATTTTGGCATTTTTTAAAAAAGCATTTTTTTGGAATGTTCGTAAAACTTCTTAATTTTAATAAATAAGGGCAGAAGTATTATTTTTGAAATGAGGGCTAGATAGAAAAACCCTTGAAGTAATGATAAAAATACTAAATCATACCAATCAAAAAGTTTAAACCAGTTTTATATACATCTAAATATGGTGTTGCGAAAACGCAACGGTGGTACAAAATGGGTTAAGTGAACTTTTCTGTCCAATGAGAACGTTGCTTAAAAATATTTTCAAATCCTTTTAATATGAGTTTCCGTATGTTTGACATCATTTTTTTTTCTTTTTGGGCAAATGATTCTATTAATAATTTGTTCCTTCAAGATTTATAATGCAAACAATAAAATACTGATGTGTAAACAGAAAAAAAAAGAAATTTACCTCAGGCTTTTCTTTTGCACAATGGGTACAAAAAATCTAAAGAACAATATTTATATTAATAATCTTTTTTAAGGAAAACTTGTATTAAATAATTTCTTCTAGTTGGATGTTTTACACAGCAATATGATTTTTCAATAAGAACTGAATATGAGAAAATTTAGCTAAAATGCTTTCGCAACAATTTTTATTTACATTATGGAATTAATATTTCGTATATTGGGTTGCTATAATTGAAATATTATTTTGGTATTTGCAACTGACAATATCAATGATAATTAAATGATGATTTAAAATAATATTGAAAAATTAATTTTATAATGTAAGAAAAAATCTAAAATTTACAGACAGTAACAAATAATAAAACAATCAAAGTTAAAATACTGTGGGAAAAGACTTAGTCATTGATTTGTATTTGATTTGAATTTGAATTTTCCTCTAAGAGAATAATTTTTGGGCAGTTCTAGCTAATGCAACTGTCACTGTTTTCTATTGAATATTATGATAGTACATGCAACCGACAAAATTATATGAACTTTAAACTCGGGTACCACAACGAATCCTTTAGGCTTGAGTGTCAGTTTTTTTTAATTGTTAATGAAGATTAAATAACTAAACAATGCAACAAAAGTAACATTTACGAGTTGTTTCAATCTGATAATAAATGAAATATAGAAATAACAGGGCAAGACACTTTGGCGAATTATAGAAACATCGTCCACGAGTAAAAATATAACTGATGAAGAATTAAAATTTTTCGTATTCTCCTTTCAATGAACTTTTAGGGGGAGTCTAGAAAAGACAGATGGTAAAAATTAGAAGGATCGATTCTTACAATACAACTCTGCTGTTATTGCGCGTTTTATTAATTTTTACAGCATTATTGCAGCGCCACTGCTGTTAAGTAGACGTAGTAACTTTCTTAAGCTTAAACCATTTTATAAATTGTTTCACTTCGCTAACGATTATGCCCACATTACTGAGGAAAGAGGCGCTGTGATGTACAGCAGCATAGAAGAGTATTAATAGTTGCCGGTTTTGCGCAGTGAGCAGTGCTATGCTTTCATCACTCCAAACAGTTCAATAACAATTCGCACCAATGCTACACTAATGTACATCAGAAAAACTCAAGATGTTGATAACTTGTCGTAGATATGCAACAAAAGTTCTAACCGTCTTCAAAAAAAAAAAAAAAAAAAAAAAAAAAAAAACCAGCCTCTATATTATATCCGCATTATCTACTTAGATCTTTGAAGGCGCCTAAAATTTTTGTTGATGAAAAATTACAAATCGGAAATTTAATGAAATTTTACACTACCAGCACCGTAGTACATAAATTGTATTTAAAAAAAATCAAAGTAATGCGTAAAATTAAGAAAATGTGAATAAAATTTTGTGAATAAAAATTATTTTTATTCCACTCAACCATGTAAAAAATATTTTATACATTTTAGGAAAAATATAAATTGGTTATAAAAAATGTTTTGTTTGCTGTCGATTTAGCTGTTAATACACCGGCATTTCAATGGTCGCTAAATCAAACCGTCTGTGAACTTTAAGCAGTTTAAAAACATTAAACCTCGTATGTTTATGCCAAACGAATCAAATACAATATAAGAATTAAATATTGTTTCTGAATCATAACAAAATACATAATTATAGTAGGCTTAGAATGCAACAACACAACAAACAATTATACTCTTATTTATTTGTCTTGCAACATGTAAACAACATGTAATTAAAAGCCCGTTGGTCGTTAATGATTACATTCATTTAGGCACTAATTAAGAATAAAATCTTTATTTTAAATAATCAATATTTTATATAAATTGTTTATATAAAGGGACAGATTTATATTAGAGTTTTCTCCATATAAATTAATCCACATTGTCACAAAAAGGGGGTTTCGTTACTTTAAAGTTTAATTTTTTTAAAAGAAATTGTTAAGATTTTTCGTCGAGTTTTTTACAATATTTTGATTTTTTTAATATTTTTTAGAAATAATTTGATCAATTTTATAAAAAAATTTATTGGATTTATTGATTTTTTCAATACCTATTACATCTTTTAAGATAAATTTAAGTTGCAACAAATAGTAATTTTTTTCATATTTTTACTTATTGAACCTTCAATATAAATACAAATAACAATAAGTTTTCAAATCTAAAATTATCCATTATTTATGGTAAGTCCAACCAATACCAAATGAAAAAAGTTTCTGTAGCTTATTCTGTGATTGAATTCAGATCTCTTGTTCTGGATAAATACCATTGTGTCCCCCTTGGCAGTCGACTGTGGCTTTAATAATTTAGGACAGTCGCATTTTAAAACCACAGTTTTAATCACTTAAACGTTTAAATCCTCATGAATGCACTCGCCTGCTATCGTACTTATAACATGTAACTAAATATCGAAAATATCGATATAAGCTAGTCTTATTGACTTGATTACAAAACTCGTGACTAAAAATTTTTCCAAAAGATTTTCAGAACATTTTGGAATTTTGTTCTAATGATAACTACTTTTTTTTGGGATTCAATAAACATATTTTTTATAAAATACTGCTAGTGAGTTTTGGAAAAATATTAAGAAATTAAAAAAAAATTAACGAATTTGATTAAAAAACCTAATGTTATTGTTTAAAATTTTTTAAAATTGAAACAAAACTTATTAAACAATTGGTATGCGGAAAAAGTATTCAAGACAAATGTTATACGTAATTATTAAAAATTATTCGAGATATTCTCTCAATAATTTGAAAAATCGTCTACATATCTGACGTTTCGTTGACCCTAACTGACCCAACGACATACAGATTGAAGAGTATTGATGAGTTTGTTAGTACCAACGATGTTTGCTATACTCGTACAGACAGGTAGGTCATCTTCTTGACCTGAACTAATCTGTTGTATGTTTCTCCCACAGCTCCTAAAACAGCTACCGCCCACTTTTGTTATAAAGTTTTCGTTATGTTCTCTCAAAAATATTTTTACGAAATAAACCTTTGCTATTTCACAATGTTATAAAATTTTTTTATTTTATTTTTCCTATAGTGCATGAGTGTTTTTCTTCAAAAACCAAAAAAAAAAAAAAAAAACTATCGGTTACCCCTTCTTGTTTTAGTTTCTTAATGTTTCTGACATTTGATTAATCGCTAAAGGTTACTTCGCATTTATTTGTTTTTGGTTGTGCAGGCAGACTCTTCTGCCGCAGTCATGTGTGTAAAAATATAAACAGATCAAAATCCCAAAAAACAAAATATATTTGTATGTTGTATTTTGCTCAAAATTTATGTATCTTAAGGCATTAAAGTACGAACATATTTTAGGTCTCAAATGTGGTTTCATTTATTTATTTATTTATTAAGTTTTGAAGGCTTTAATAAATTTAATAGTTCTAAAAAAGCAAGTCTGGGTCAATTTAATGTTTTTAGATTTTTATATACATATTAAAACAAAACCAGCAAACATTTTTAAAATAAATACTTAAGAGGATGACGATAACATTATCCAATATGTAAAGCAACATCCAAAATACACGGGGATATTGGCGTAGGAACGGGAGGACGTTTTGTCAGACACAAATATGAAACCACTTTCACAACTGGTATTTAAAGGGAGGCTTCAGTTGACTTTTAAGGAGGCATTGCAAATCTCCGTTTCTGTATAACCCATCTAAACAACATTAACCAATGGGTTAAGTAACCCTAAATGTTGCAAGATTAGGATACGTGCAACAGGTATTTACAGAAGGGAAGATAGTGAAATGCAAAAGAAGCTTTAGCTGCACAACGCATTGGCTTTAGTTGGAAGCGAAGACAACTATTTTCCAATTACTTCGCATATGGTCCTTCCAACAGGTGTTGACGAAGCTACGGTTTTAGTATTGTGGGCACTAGGCTGTCTAAAACTTGAGACATTTTGAATTGAAGACGGCTGGATTATTTCAACATTAAGATAAAAATCGTAATTATGTATAAAATACTCTGTTGTTTGATAATTTTTGTTAAAAGAGCATTTTTATAAATAAAAAAAATATTTATGGTCTAAATCTTGAGATATAAATATGAAGCAGCGCTGTTGTTGTTGTTATTGTTTAAAATTGTAAATGTGTATGTTCACATTTAATTAAAAGCTCAAAAAGCATAAAACCTCATTTTTAAGGCGTGTTTTGTGAAGCCAAGTTTCTTGTAATTTATTGACTGCCTTAAAGCAGGCAACACAATTTTTCCATTTATCCTAAACAAATTTAACTAAGTTTTCGTTATCAAGAAATTCAGCATGCAAGTGTGATGCAGGGATGGAAAAGCTGACGTAAATATAATTTTGTTATTCTTACGATCCATTTGTTAATTTCAAAGTAAAATTTATCGGGATTGTACCAAAAGAAATAATCATATGAATGATAAATTAAGTTTTCAAATTTTCAAATCGATTCATATCGAATATAAATTGTGTGTTTCGCTGTTTATATAAGAGCATTCTGAGCCTACTTTGCTAATGTAATTTGTAATAATCATATACTAAAGAGAATTCTTACATTTTCAAAATGATTAAAGTTCACTGATGAATTGGTTTAGTGACCAATGAAACAACAGCATAAGCAACAACTAATGCCAGAACAAACGAATTGGCAAATTGAATTACTGAAATGTTTCCAAAATAATTTCACAGTTAAATAAGTTTAAGTACACTTTAAAATTGCTAGTTTAAAAAAACATATTGATGTCTTTTTATTTAGCAACATGAGTTATCACTAAGCAAAATCGCATATATTAACGTGATCGTACTATATTAACGCTTGTTGTGTATGACCAGTTGCATTGTATGTGGAATGAATAGTATCATATTTTCTTTTTTAAACATTGATATTTATAACCCAGATTTAAATAGAAGAATCTTTTCTCAAAATCTTATCAGAAACCACAATATTTCCGAAATTCATACTTTAATGCTTTCGGGGTATATAATACTGGATGAGCTGGGAATGGTTAAGACAGTTGGGAGAGTTCCCATACACAGGACGATTACTCTAGTCTGCATATAATATTGCAAACTGTTCTTTTAACCTGCGTATTCCCAATAAGAGGTACGCATTATGCTCTCCTAATTAATTTGTAAGGGATGGTAGTAGTGGGTATCCCGATTATAAAAATTTTTCAACATCAACTTGAAAAATACTAAACTATGTAAAAGCTAAAAAAAATACTGGAAAAGATCCAAATTTTCACATCGGATAATAAGTTATTAATAAGAAGTTATTTTTTACCGGGAAGTTTAAACCCACCTACTGTAAATAAAGTACTTTTTACATGTTTCGTACAACGTAAAAGGTTCCATACCTGGTATAGAAGGAGTGTGTCTGTCTATATTTCTGTTAAAAACAAAATTATGTTGTTAGTTAAGCTTCATATAATATTTTCACATATTCTTAAGTTTCAACTTCTGCGTCAGTCTAATAATCGCCTGTTCCATAAAGCCTTGATTATAAATGAAGCAAGAGCAGCTACAAAATGAAGTAGAAAATCCAGTGGTATGTCTTAACATGTCAACGTTTTGTCAACAATGTGATGTTGCTGTATGTATATTTTCTTAGCATATTGAGAACACGAAATACAGTGGGCTCAATGATAGTAAGGGGCGCTTAATAAAATTTTAATGTTAAGAAAATTAAAGCTTGCATTTAAGTAAAGAATAAAAAAATAGTAGGAATACAGTAAAATTTCCTGTACTTATTTAAGTAAAATTGACCTTCGTAGACCAGTACGTAGTGTACTAGACTCGTAGTGCGAAGGTCCCAGGTTCGAATCCTGCCGCAGAACTCTGGCAGTTTGTGTCTGATAATTAAAGAGAGCGCACAACAAGCCTTCACTGGCTTAAGTGTATGACATAGTCCGTATGATATGGGCTATCACACCCCTCCAATCAACCTAACCTAACCTATTTAAGTAAACAAATTGCATAGATAAAATGTCGATAAAAGTCGAAATGTTTATAAATAAAAGCAAACAAAAGATTATATTTTATTCTTCCCAAAGACATGAAATGAGGATATCTAAGTCGTAAGAAAAATTTTAGTTTTTTTACAATTTTCAATAATAAAAATGTGCTTTTTGTTAAATATTATCATCTGATCACAATATTTTGTAAAAAATCCGTTTCTAGAGGAGGGGTTACAAATTAAACAAAAAATATTTTTGACAAAACTATTTCACAAAAGCTTCAGTAACTTGTACGTAAAATTCAATAAGATATTTTTTAAGCAATCTTGAGAATATTTTTCCGACTGAATTGACTAATTTCCTTCAGAGGTTGTAATAAAAATAACTTTATATTTCTTATCAGGTCGAGTTTATATTTCATCAGACTAAATTAGAAAATTATGTTAATTTCTAATGTTTCTCCTGCCACTCCAATCATAAAAAATGTCAGCTTAGTGTCAACAGGCAACTTTTGACCAGCTAAGTCCATGATTTGCTCCTTTTGTGATACCTGTCATAGATAGAGAATATTGTCTGCGACGCTCTGGCTTTGATATACTAAACAGTAGTATACGATGACACCAACGAACATAATTTTTTTATTTATTATTATTATTTTAATTATTCAGGCCTGTCACAGAAATCAATTTCGATCGAAAGTGGAATTGATTCCGTATTTTATTATTTTATTTATTCAACGAAGAAACAAAAAATTTGTTTTTGTACTATCAGATACAAAAAATGCAAATTCGAGCGTGAAATTAAAAGTGGTTTCATTCCGAAAAAATGTCGTTTTTTGTTTTCTGGAGAAGCAAAATACGGAATTAATTCCACTTTCGATCGAAATTGATTTTTTTGACTAATTTTTTTTTTGTTACAGCAAACGATAATTTATTTAAAAGCTAGAACAAATTAGGATCATTATCTAATAGAGTCTAAAAAGACCCCACTCCTTGAGCCCCACCAAATACATGTTATTTTTTTAATTTTACATTTTAGAAGAGCCTCAGCCTTTTTACTGTCTACTTAAGTAAAAATTAGCACGTTGACGGAAACGTCGTCTATAGGCGTCCAATAAGTGTATTTAAAGATGGGCGAGGAATCTATACCATCTAAAATATAATATTAAAATACTGATTAAATCAGAAATCAAATGCGATAAGAGCGCTCGTAGTGTTTAGCAATGTACAGAGCGTTAGCCTTAACATTTGCTTCATGCTGCAAATATTGTCTCAAACTAAACTTTATAGTTCTAAATCACTTATATATATTTGTATTAAAAGAATATATAATTAAAAATATTTTACAAATAGAGCAAGTTCGAAAAAATACGTTTTTTTTTCAATTATTTTCTAAAACACCTCACGATAAAAAATATCAGTAACCAGCCGTCTGTATGACAGCTACGAAAAATAAATAATGTATAGAGATGTCTAGAAATGTTTAAAACATACATATATAAGAACTGTTGAGAAAGTGCGCATGCTCCTTCAGCTTATAGTCAAATATACTTTTCCCATCTTATTCTATTAGAGTCTGATAAGATTTCACCTGGAGCAAATGTTTAAAATATATGTGTTTTTCTGTGAGTATGAGATCTGCATTAAACTCATCAATAACGAAATGAATGACAAAAAAAGCAAAACAAATTGTCAAATAACATTCATCATAGCCGTCTTAATCGAAAGTTACATTTCCCTATCAAAACAAATAGAAAAATTTAAACAATTCGTTTATTCTAGTTAGACCCACTGTCCCTAACTGCCACAGACTTAAGCCAAATATCAATGTGGTGACATGTTGGTTATACACCAGTTTTTCTACAGATTTTCTTATTCCATTTTATCATGAAAAAATCTAACTAAGCATGCATACACTAAGGCTGATTAAAAAATGAAAAATAAAATATAGTAACAGCAAAAGCCCTCAATAAATAAGCTCAGTTGAAATGAAAAACCAAAGCAAATGTTTGAAGCGAGCGGTTCATGCATATAATTTACGAACAACATGTTTGATTGTGTATAACTGACATACAACTGGCTGTAAGTACCTTTGCACATGCCAGATCTGTATGACAGTTTAAACTTGTTTATTTTATTTTGAAATAACTTGTACATACATATTTCTTCTTTCAATATTATTATTTGTTTTCCTTTAGACATTTTACATCAATATTGTGGCAGAATGAAAATCAGACAAGTGTGGAAGGCGAAGAGGGACTGTGTGGTTGCACACAGATCCGCAAGTAAAGAAGTGAAAAACTTTGAAAGGTGTCAAGTACGAGTACTTTGAGTATCAGAGAAGACATTTCTTTGACGCCATATATATTTTATTTTCGTTGTTGGTATCATTCCTTTTTTGCCGAGTTTACATTGGCATAACATATCCGTTTCCTGTTGGTGTTGAGGTTTTCTTGATAGTCAAGTACTGGCATGTTTTCTTTTTGGGAATTTTTTCTGTCTCTGTTTCCGAGATTTTGTTGTATAAAGGTTTTTTTTTCGTTTGACTATTGAAAGCTAAAGAAAGCGTTGCATTTCTTGCATTTTAAATGTAAAATATGTGTACGTATACAAACATCTTTAAGATAAAATATGGTTTAGCACAGGATAAAATCGAAATAGTAAAATAAATTTTTGAATAAATTCCGCAAATGATTTTTATTTACTTATTTCTTTTTTTGACGTACAAAAATCTACATGGCATTTAGGACTTTATAACAAAGATTTTTTTTAAATCAGACACACCCAGCAAACATATCTAAAGTAAATTTAACCTGAAGTTGCTTTAAATAATGTTTCAGAGCACGATTGTCAACTTTTTTAATACAAAACACGCAACGAAATACGCTCAAAAGCGGAAAAAGGAACTTTAAGTTTTTCCACCTTGAGCCGCACCGTATATGAGATCTTTTTAATAGAATTTCAATATTTCTCGGGCTACGTGCGTTCGATTAGCGAGTATTTTTTATATTGTCACACTTGTCTCGAACATATGTTTTTAGTTGAGCTTATTTGTGTTCAGTTTGTTTGTGAGAGGTACTACAGACGTATTTTTCTTGTTGGGCGATTTTCTGCTGTGGGAAAAAATGGATCAAAGAATTTGCATCAAATTAGATGCTTAAAAGCACTTGAAATCTTGAGAGTGACATATGGTGATTGTACTTTGCGTTAGCAAAATGTTTACAAGTGATACAAGCTTTTCAAAGAAGGTCGAGAAGATGTAAAGGACGACGCTCGCCCTGAAAGCTTCATCACATCAAAAACCGGTGAAAATGTTGCGAAAGTTAGGAAAATTAATATGGAGAATTGTCGAATAACTATTGGAGAAGTTGCAAAGGATGTCGGCATATCGGTTGGCTCATGCCATAAAATTTTTTGGCAAATTTTGGGCATGAAGCGTGCGGCAGCGAAGCTCGTTCCAAAATTGCTGATTTTTTAACAAACAAAAAAAAAATTCGCACTGGCAATCGCTCAGGAAATGTTGAATGACTTTAACGACGATATGGTTATGAAAATGATGCCAGAATCCAATAATCTCAATGGAAGGGTCAAAGGTAAAAAAAACCACACTAAGTTCGATTAAATGTCAAGGTTTGGCTCACTGTTTTCTTTGTCTACCGTAGCTTAGTGCATTATGAGATCTTTTCACATGGTCATACAGTTAATAAGGAATATATTCTTGAAGTTAAGCGCTGCTTGCGAAGAGCAATACGAAGAAAACGTTCGGAAGCCTGCGCACTCGTCATTGCTTGTTCGTAATTTTTTGGCCGAAGAGAATACCGTAATCATGGCTCAGCCACCGTATTCATCAGATTTCGAACCCCCGACTTTTTCCTGTTCCAAAAATTGAAGAGACGGCGTGTTGAAGTCTCTTCAATACTTTTAAGGGAGAAAATAGAAATTGATGAATAAATAAATATTTTTTGAGAAAAAAATTCACCTCTTCTATTGAACAGACCTCGTACAGCCAAAATCGCATATGTAATTTGTGCATATTTACAAAGCTTTTGCTAGAATTATTCATTCCTTAAAAGAAGCTTTGGATTCCCATGCATTCTGTTTTATAACTTTGATAATAACTTTCCATTTAAGTTTTATAACTTCGGCAAAATAAAAAGTTTTATTTAGATAAACAGTCCCAATTTTCCATGAGAAATAAGCGAATAAAATTAAAGAGAGACTCATACTTAAGAAATAGAGCTATACTTGCCGCTGTAAATGCTACAATGTATACCATTTTTATGTGGGTGACAAGCAATCCAAAGGACCTATATCTGCCGCAAAAAGAGTTAAGTTGACATCACTGTATCAGAGTAAGAAGTATTTTTAGTAATTTTTTTTTTTTTTTAATTCGGCATTGCAATTTTTAAGTCTGTCAGACTGCTAATTTACGTTTAAGTCAGTAATTAACCAATTAATTTCGTGATGGTATAATATAATGTTCGAGCAATGCACCAGCCAATGCTGCCTGACAATAACAATTCATGAACATTTTCTCGATTGCCTTAAAAATCAGACAGTTACTTAACGTGACATTTTGTCATAGTTATTGTGTGGACTCGAGGAATAATTTACCAAAACTCACAGTGCGTTAAAACAACAGAATGAAATGAGTGATTTATCAAAAAAGGAGTAAAAATAACTCCACGTTTTGTTTTCGGAGGTTTAAATTTTTGAATAATTCCTTAATTATAAAATATTTAGTCTCCATATTCTCAATTCTTTATAATTTTCTGTAAACTTGCCACACAAAAACGAAACGAAACGTAAACGGAAATTAAATGAAACAAAATCCTTATTTATTTGTATAAACATCGCACTAAAATAAACCTGAGTGTATCCATAACATTTGAAATGGTAACAGTTTCTTCTGCAAATTTTTCGGAAAAATATATGCCTTTTTTGCACTTTAGCATATGTTTTTACAACAGAAGATAAAAATGCAAGAAATATAATATCTGTAATATTTTTGGTATAAATAAAAGCAATATTTAATACCATAGTAACAAAGACCTTCTTCAGTCGTTTGTAGTGAAGCAGACTAGAGTCTTAGTTGGGAACGAACCAGCAACCTTCGCACTGCCCTCGGAAAATCAATTTTCTTAATTACTTAGAAAAAAGTGTTTCTAAATATCATCTTAGTATAAAAAAATCCGAGTTATATCTAAAGCCAAACTGAAATATTGTCATTCATTCAGCGTTTTCTATCTTTAAATTTAAATAAAACAAACTGTGTGCAGGACACATATCAATAATTTATTTTATACATTTGAAAGGCATATGAAAACCATTACGTGTGGATTATAACATAGAAAAAATATTTTCGGCGCATTCGAATGTCCAAATTTCCTTTACTGTGGTGCATAAATCAGGCTGTATTTGACCGATGATATGGTTATGTTGGCATTGAAGGCCGCTGTGTTTGTGTCTTATTTGCATAGAGCAGTTCATGTCACTTTTACATGAGGTGACCATGCCTTTAAATCGATCGTGCAGAATGCCCCATGTTGCATGAGCTGTGTGGCACGTAGCGACATCATGTAGAAATCACATGTAGTTGTTGTCCATATGATCCAATTCAAGCCAAAGAAAGTTGGTAGTCATCGGTCTATGGCGCTAGCTGTTGACAGTAATTGCCTGGTAAATGTCTTTTTTAAAGAAAAATACAACGATGACACCGTCAGCCCAAAATTCACCAAATGGTAACTTTTTCTGGATGCATTGGACGTTCTTGAATCTCATTTGAATTGGTATCGTCCCCAATTCAACAATTTTGTTTGTTGACGTACCAAAGCAACGGAACATGAGGAACGATTATGGCAGCCGTAGGATGGGCGATTCGTGCGGAACGTTGCCTGTACAGAATACCAATTTTGATGAAATAATTTTACCATTTGCATATGTAATTGAATGTTAATCTGGCCACATTGGCGAATGTAGTCGCCATCAGCTGTTAAAATTTGAAAGTTTCTATGAAGACCCGTTATTTAAAAAATTTCAATCGCTTTTTGCAAAAATTGATTTTTTTTTGGTAGAAGGGTTATGCTTATATTGCGTTAAAGTTGCGTTACATATGTTATATGCTGATGATCTCTTTCAATTTTTGAAGAGCCTTTAAATACATAAAACTACGCACAGTTGAACTCCTAACTGCGCCATTAAATTGTTAACAAGAAAATTTTATTAATGTGGTTATTATATTCAGATCACATCAGTTTTTTACGTAGAAATATTTAGTGTAATTATATCGTTCTCCTTCGCATCTCTTCTTTCATATTTAATTAAGTTTATTCTTTCAACAAAATCTAATATATTTTATTCAAAAATTTTTGGCAACATTGATGACGGTATTAATTTTAGTCCAACGACAAAATAATTAATAAAATAGAAAAGAATCTAAAGTGAAAAGCACAAAGTTCCCAGGTTAGTAAATGATAAAATTTTAATAGTTCAAAGACTTTTCTATTGAATAAAAATTTTCTTTTCTTGTAACCCACCGCGCGTATTATGATCCTCTCGAATAATGAACTCTTTTGCGTGGCCCTCCGGAGTTCGCTATAAGCGAGTTTTATTGTAATATAAAGACTTTTCTTATGTTCGAAAATGTTTACTGGGTTCTTTTATTCAAACGTATTTTATAAATTTCATTTAATATATGAGAGTGACTTAGTTGTCGTTACTTCACTTACTTCTTGCTTGTTTCCTCTGATTGTCGAGTAAGCACTGCAGTACGTGTGAGACAGTCTTTGGGAGATGGGAATACACCATTTTTTTTTAAATATTTCTGCTCTTCAAAAAAAAAATTAACGAAAATCTAACAGGAAAAACTGCTGTTGAAACGCGACATGCACATGATTAGTTGTTAGAAATAAAATTTATTCACTCGTAATACATCCCCACAGTTCTGGAGAATGTCTTCTAACTGCTGATTTGTGTATTTAAAGTTAGAGTTGGTTAAGAGCCGATTACTTGGTAATTTTCAAGTTCTCAGTAATAAAAAAAGGTTCCAAGAATATCATGAAAATGTTGAAATTATGATCCGGAAGCAGAGCAGATTTGGATCTTTTTGAATTTTTTAAACATATTTTTGATGTTCATTAACCGATTTGGAAGCTGTTATTATGTTGATTAGAACACAGCCTTTAGCAAAAGAATATAACGATTGGATATTATTCACATGGAATAGACTTTACATCTCTAAAGAGTAACATCTTGTCAACATTCGCAGATTCTTTCTTGTGCGGATGTAGTCGCATCAATTATTAATTAAAGGAAAATAATGTAGTCATGTAAGTTAAAGGACTTAAGTATTTTTTCAGAAAAAAGTTATTTTGGATATAAAATCCGCATTTCACAGAACTAATGAATTTTAGGAAGCAATGAAAATGTTATTTTTAAGAACGACTTCTACATGAGAAAAATTTTGGGAAAAGTTATATTTAAATACACTTACATTTAAAAAAGGCGTGACTGGTTAAATGATCATGATTGAACTTGTACGTACCTGAAAAATAAGAAATAAATATATAAATTGATGATATTATTCGACCTTTTTTATTTTAAATTAATTGTATTATTTTATTGAGTTAGAGGTCTTCTTTTTTAAAAAAATTTTTTTTGGTTTCTTTTGATTTTTTTGTTTTATTTTTTTCCTGAAGAAGACAGACACCCACAGGGTGTTGAAATATTGAAAAATCAAAACAAAAAAATATATGTTGTATTTAAAAACTCAATAAAATAATTCAATTATTTTTAAATAAAAATATATAAAAAATATTATTTTTAAATACTTAATATTGAAATTTATTATTTTGGGACATTCTCCCCAACTAATTATTAAAACAATTAGAATTTTTGCGAAATGTTTAATGTTTTCAAACTGCTTAAAGTTCACTGACGATTTGGTTTAATGACCAATGAAATATCGACATGTGAACAGCTAAAGCCACAACAATTAAAACATTTTGCAATATTATTTTTATTTAATAATCATTTTTAAAAACGAAAAAATATATTTTTGTTACTATTTTAATTTTAAATACAGTAGTTTTCCGATTTAACGAACCTAATTGTTGTCAGGCTTGTTCGTTAAAGTGAATTGTTCGTTATATGCAGTACTAAATTAAAAAAGAAAAGCCTTGTCAATTTTAGTCAAAACACAAAATATGTGTAGTATTATTTTAATATTTATTCAAATTATAATAATTAAAATACATATTTCATGAAAAATATATGGTAAGAGAAATAAAAAAACTAATATAAAAATAATTTATTGAAGAGAACAGTCAAGATGGCACATAGCCGAAACACGTCTGTTTTTCAACCAAATTTGACGCGGGATCACGGTAATTCATTCCAAATTATTTAAAAAATTGGTTAAGTAGTCTGTTTTTTTTTTTTTCTTTTTGGAATAGCTATCTATCACTTTCTTAATGGCATATTCTTGAAGCTCTGTCAAAAGCGTTAAATTTGTGCACTAATATTATGTTGAGCCCACTTAATACAAATTTAGAAATGATTAATAGCATCTTTGTGTTTTATTTTGGGATCTGTTCTGCACCATTTTCGTTGTGTTCATCGCATTTATCGTCATCTTCAAATATCTCAAATAATATCAAGCAAAAACTTCAGAAGAAGAAATCAAACGGTACATTTTTATATTCATTCTTTTTTACTAATTTTTGTTAGAAATTATCTACTTTATTTCAACTTTTTATTTTACATTTGTTCGTTAAGCCGAGTACAAAATAAAATTTTTGTTCGTTATATAAGGTACTCAGTAGAAAAAATTTGGGTGTTCGTTAAATGCGATGTTCATTAAATCGAATGTTCGTTAAATCGGGAAACTACTGTATTCTGACGCAAAAATTATTTTGAATAAAAATTATTGTATTTATTTGTTTTGTGAGATTAGAATAGTCTATATCCGAGAGTCACTGAATAGTCAACGCAATCACACATCTAATAATGCGTTTGCGTTAGTGTTGTAAGGGTTACTTTTCCGCATCTTTTTCAATCTAATATCACATATAAAAATGTTATGAGTACATCCATTTGTATGTGTATAGATATATTATATTTTGTGATACGGATGTCAAGGCGATCACTTGTTGTCATTACCTGGTCTATACATATGACTCTATGAACGTTTGTACAAATACCTGTCAAAGACTAATTGGAAGTTTTTAAGATCATAGAGCATTAAAACTTTTAACACATCTAAACAAATTTTTATCATGTCAATTGTCAGTACAAGTTAGTGTCAAATATGCTTCGACATTTGTGGACAAAATATATACAAAATACGTTACAGAAAAATGGTAAATGTTTTTTTTACTTCCTCAATTGAATGAACTGGGACTGGCGAACATTAAGGTTCAACCAGGATGGTACAACGATGCATAATGCACGAGGTACAACCAAATTTCTGAATGGAACATATTCGTGCCCTAAACTGACTTAAACAGAGCAGCAAATGGCTCGATTTAACTAACCGATACTTATTTTTGTGGTATTTTTTAAGTCACGAGTCTACACGTATGTGAATAAACTCCAGACTCTGGAAACTCTCAAAGAAAAGGCCCTCAAGAAGGGTAGAACAATATTATCATAAACTTTACTACTTAATAAGAAAAGCTCTTAAAACATCAATTAGTCATAATTTAATAGAAGAATCAGCGTTTTTCAATCAGGAAAAGAAAATTACAGCCAAAGAACATCGGCAGAAAATTTATGCGACACGCTAGAATTGCATAATGAGAAGAAAAATATAATTGTTGTATCCTTATCGAAGTTTTTAAATGTTTCAATATCTTATATTCGCCATATTGTTAATACTTTTGTAAATATGCTTTTTTAAACTTTTCATATCATGTCTTGACATAAAGACCAAGAAAATGTCAGGCATGTAGACGAGCTTAAAACTAGAAATAAACAGATGAAAAATAGTAAAATAAATGAAAATATTATTTAACTTTTTTTCAAATATACATTTTCGTGCGATCCTTTTGTATTTTTGTCTACCAATGTGAGGTGACGAGTTTGACTCCTGCCCAAAACTCTGCACAAAATTATACACTTAATTTTTTTTAATTATCGGTGTTAATTAATTTCATATCAATGTTTGAACACAGTTCCAGCAAACGGTCACAGAAAATTTATGTTTTCTTCCGTTAATTCTGTCACTAATAACACTTATTAACTCTAGTTGGCCAATGAAAGAATATATTAGCCAGGCTATAGCGCCGGGCTGATGTTACCCTTAATTGCCTTGAAGCGCACAACAGCTTCCTTGACAATAAATGCGCGAATGAATTGCTTTCGCCTTGGATCTAATGCATTATTGTCCTCTGAGTATAATTAGGAACAATATTTTCATGCACCACCTTCAAACGAGCTAAAAAGACAAATGACGTAATGTGGATACTTATCACGTTGCAAAGGAAATGTGGCAACGTAATCATGGTTCATTACAGTGCTGACTGATGCTAGAAGGCATCCCACAGTATTCTGTAATTACTAAGAGCAGAATAGGACAGGAGCAGTTTTTAAATATCGCTGTGAATATCACGCTTGGAATTAATCAAGATACAAATGGTCATGTAAAAAAATATTTTGTTTAGCTTTAAATATTATTTAATTAAGAAGCACTTTAGCAAACGTTTATTAAAAAGTCGTATGCAAAACACTATTTATGGTTTGAGGAATTTTAATATTGTCAACGCAGTCGTAATTTATAGTTCATGATTACAATTTTAATCGAATACAAAAATATTTAAGGGACTCTCTATAATTTTGAAGTAAGTGATAGTGAAGCATACAAATAATTTTAATTACCAAAAATAATTTTAAACACAAAAGAATTCGGGAGATTCTTTTTATTCGAATGAAAGTAATATTCGAATATTGATCCTTTTATATTTGTTTTCATTGTTTGTACATCACCAACACAATTTTTATATTTATATTTTTCTTTAGTATTTTGTTGCACGTTTTCATTAAATTGTAAAATTTATTAATATTTATTTAGTTTTCTGGTGAGTTTATATGGTATGAATTCGGTTTATCTGGACGGTCTATTTGTATTAGACCATTTTAAGCCTGCTATGATTATATATTTTGTAATTTCCATATACGATTGAATTCTCATATTGTTTAAGTTAGATTTTGTATAAGCATACGAGATGTAATGGGGGCAACCAGGTGGAATTTCACTGATTACTTGATCAGCACCAATAAAATGTCGATATATGAACAGCTAAGCTAATTTTAACTCTAAGTCAGCGGTGGACATTTCATCAAACAATTATTTATAAGCAAGCAGCTCTTATGAACAGACTTTGGCGAGAGCACATGTTAGCTTGATGCTTATACATTTTTTTCAATTACAGTGTTGGAAAAAATTGCTAACAGCTTATCAGATCATCTCAAAAATTATCAGTTTATTACAGACAGCATTTTTGGTAGATACGACTGGCTTTCTTAATGATTTTAATTTAGAATTACAGGGCAAGGAAATTAATATATACGAAAAAATTTACAATTCAAAACTAAATTATATTTGTTATCACAAATTGGTGGTCTAGCTGCCAGCTTATGTAGGGGGAATAACGCAGTGTTTTCACTGTTTTTCACTGTGCCGTAACTGCTAGGCTGTGCAGAAGTGCGGCTATAACCTCCTCGTGGTGGCCACCGGTAACAGGGACCCAGTACGGTCATGTCTCTGCTGGGTACCTGGCAAATATAGTCGGGCTAGGAGAGAAAACTCTAAATAAACCCCAATCCAAGAGGGAACAGCATATCTCGAGGGATGAATGGCTAGTGGGTTAACTAGTTCCTAATATGCGGACTTGGGATGCACAGGCGAGGTCCCATTTCAATAAATGCCTTACTGCGTTACCGGGGCTCTGGCGTAGTTGACCGTTTTTTCCCCTTTACTCGTGGGAACAAAAATGAATGTACACAAAAAAAATGAAACAAAAAATAACGCAGAGGCACACATACCTCAAAAAAATAAAGAGGCAGAAAAGCCCTCAAATGAAACTGGGGCGGGAGTAACTCCCAGTAAAGAAAAAAATGAAGAGAGGCCAAAGAGACTCAGTGGTGCAGGGAAGAAAAGGCTGGCATATCTAATCAAGAAGGGCCTTAGCAAGGAGGAGGCATACGCCAAGGCCTTGCAACCTATGGCCGTAGACCAGAAACCTGGGGGCATTAAACATGGCCCAAAAAGGCAAAGGTCTGAAGAGGAGACGCCACCTGAATCCTCACTGAAAAAGAGGATAAAGGATGATAAAAAACCATCCACCTCGCAAGCTGCTAAATCAAAGCAGTCAGACAACCCATCGGTGTCCATACAGAGGCGGCCCACTGCCTCATATAAGGACATAACAATGGGAGTCAAGACTGCGGTTCTAGCAATGGACTATCCAAATACGTCCCTCACAACCCAGCAAATGGACTCCATCCAGAATATGATTCTGGAAAAAATTGTAGCTGGCAAAGATCAGGCCATAAAACCTGCTTTTCTTGGCTGTACTTACAAGGCAGGATACCTAGTCTTGCACTGTAAGGACAGCATGTCAGCTGAGTGGGTGAAAACTAATATCACCGACACATCACCATGGGAGGGAATCTCACTGAATGCCATAGAGGAACATAAGATTCCTCAATCTCGCATTGCAGTGGGATACTTCCCAAACTCGACTACGCTGGAGACGAGCAAGATCTTGGATCTGTTACAGGGACAGAATCAGGGTCTCCTCGTCGAAACGTGGCGTTTATTAAAAAGAGCCGAAAAAGGCTCTCTGGTCACGTTGGTTCTTTCCGTGGACCAAAAATCAGCAGCTAGTGTGACGAAGTCAAAAGGGAAGCTAAACTTCCGGTTTGGCCAAGTTGTACTCAGGCTTAAGGCTGAGAACATAAATGCGGATGCGCTTGTTCAACAGATGGAGGCAGTGGAGTTGGAAGAAGAGGACGAAAGCCCTCCTTCCACATCAGAAACTACAAAATGAGGTGCATCCAGGCAAATCTTCATCATGCTAAGGCTGCATCAGCTGAAATTAGCAGAAGATTTGCTGCTGGCACCATCAACATAGGGCTTATACAAGAGCCCTGGATATCAAGAGGCCGCATACGAGGCCTCAATATACAAAACACTCAGGTAATTTATGACACGCGCGCAGTCAAACCAAGGGCTGCGCTTATCATAAACACCAATATTAATTACTTGCCTCTTACAGAATTTATGGATGGCGACAGTGCAGTGGCGCTAGTCGAGTTGGACTCCAATGGAAACAGGATAGAGGTTGTTATTGCCTCAGCCTACTTCCCGGGGGACACAGACGAAGCACCACCTCTGAAAATAAAGGGACTAGTGGATTACTGTAAATGCCATAGGAAAACCCTCATCATTGGCTGTGATGCGAATGCCCACAATACAGTATGGGGAAGCACTGATACAAATAAAAGAGGTGAGTCACTCTTAGAATACTTATTACTTACTAACATGGGGATTGCAAATAGGGGGAATAGCCCAACGTTTTGCAACGCCATCAGAGAAGAGGTTCTCGATCTGACACTTATAACTAACAAATCACTTGATATGATCAGGGATTGGAAGGTCTCTGAAGAGGACTCCATGTCGGATCATAAACACATCCTTTTTGAAGTTAGGGGATTGGTGAAGAGTCAATCGCTCTACAGAAACCCCAGGGCAACAGATTGGATAAAATACTCGCAGGATCTGCAGTCCAGGATCACTGGAAACACATTTTCCATTACATCACCTGAGGAACTGGATGCATCAGTCGAGAGACTAACTGATGCAATCATATCCTCATTTCAAGACAACTATCCTGTCAGGATAAAATCCTCCACGAAGAGGGTACCTTGGTGGAACAGAAATCTTGGGAAACTGCGAAGAAAGGCAAGACTGGAATTCAACAGAGCCAAACAAACTGGAAATTGGGAAGAGTACAGAGAGGCCCTAACCACTTACAACAAGGAGCTAAGGAAGTCCAAGAGAAAATCATGGAAACTTTTCTGTGAAGATCTTAAGGACGTCCCGGCCACAGCCAGGCTGCACAAAGCACTTTCGAAGGGGGGCACGAACCCGATAAGCACACTGAAGGGGCCAGACGGCACCTATACAGATACTTTCAAAGGGACACTAGAGCTTCTACTTAGAACTCACTTTCCTGATTGCAGGTTTGGAGCTTCGGACGCTGAAACTCCAGCGGCATGGCCGCATGCTCAGCGAAGGGCGACGAACCAGGTCATCAGGAAAATAGTGACCTTTGAGAGGATAAAATGGGCTGTAAATTCTTTCAGACCTTACAAATCACCGGGGCCGGATGGTATCTTTCCGGCCCTGTTGTCAAGAGGTGGTACCATCCTCTATCGGAAGATGGTTAACATATTTCGATCAAGTTTAACAATAGGACATGTCCCAAGGACTTGGAGAGCGGTAGGGGTTATATTCATACCCAAGGGTGGAAACAGACCCCCAGAATCTCCCAAGTCCTACAGACCAATTAGTCTATCATCTTTTATGTTGAAGACGATTGAAAAACTATTGGACCAATACCTCAGGACGGAGGTACTTTCCATGAGACCTCTGCATAGGCTCCAATTTGCCTACCAGAAGGGCAAATCAACTACCACGGCACTGCACAATATTGTTCGGGATAAAAGGCCATGGAATCGAAGGAAATAGCCCTGTGTGCATTCATGGACATTGAGGGTGCCTTCGACAATGCGAACTTCCACGCAATGGAAACAGCACTCACTACTAGAGGAGCTGATCCTGTGATAGTACGATGGGTCAGCTGCATGCTGAACCAAAGGTCGATTAGGGCCTCACTTGGATCCACGGATCTCACAGTCACCGCGATTAAGGGATGCCCACAGGGCGGAGTATTATCTCCCCTTCTATGGTCTGTATTAGTGGATGACCTGATCGGGCTACTTAACCGGAGGGGACACAGAACCATCGGCTATGCGGACGATATCTCCGTAATAATCAGGGGGAACCATGCAGGGACGATTACGGACCAAATGCAAGACGCCCTAGACAAGATGCATGAATGGTGCACTTCGGAAGGGCTATCTGTTAACCCAGCGAAGACGATCATTGTACCATTTACCAGGAAAAGGGTGATTAATTTACCCAGTCTCTGGATGGGTGGCATCGAGATAGTTCCCAAGGAGAGGGTAAAATATCTGGGTCTCGTCTTGGATATGAAACTCACTTGGGAACCGCACCTCGAGTCAGTACTGGGAAAGGCCACGAGGAGCCTTTGGACAGCGAGGCAACTACTTGGCAGATCCTGGGGTCTGAGCCCCAAAATGACCTTCTGGATATATATCCAGATGGTGAGACCAACCATACTGTACGGGGCTCTGGTATGGTGGAGGAAGACTGAGCAACGGACAACTATATCGAGACTGTGCAGGTTACAAAGACTTGCATGCCTATGCGTCACAGGGGCCATGAAAACAACCCCAACGTTGGGTATGGAAGCTCTTCTGAACCTTGCACCGCTCCATCTGGCTATACAAGAGGAGGCAGCTATAAGGACAATCTCTATCTACGGAAAAGAGAACCTTAGGGCGGGAAACCTAACTGATCATCTGGCTATCCTCAGGGGAATCGGGGACATACTTGATATGTCTCAGGCGGGCGACCATATGGACCCGGTATACTGTTTCGACAGGAAATACAGGGTCCTCTTCCCCACAAGAGAAGAATGGTGCGCAAACCCAGGATGGCTAAGAGATGGATCGCAAATGTGGTACACGGACGGCTCAAAAACGCTCCAAGGAGTTGGGGCGGGAATAGTGGGGCCTAGAGCACACAGGTCTATAACATTGAGCAAGGATACGACAATTTTCCAAGCGGAACTTTACGCGATACTGGAAACTGTGGAGATCCTATCC
Organism: Germaria angustata; assembly: GCA_963681545.1. Lineage (NCBI taxonomy): Eukaryota > Metazoa > Arthropoda > Insecta > Diptera > Tachinidae > Germaria > Germaria angustata. The sequence goes on along the minus strand of OY813000.1, from coordinate 81,589,261 downwards.
GAGAGAGGACACAGGGGAATACGGGTTAAGATATTCTCGGACAGCCAATCGGTTCTTAAGGCCCTGAGAGGCTGTACGTACATGTCCAGATTATTACTGGAATGTCAAAACAGGCTCAATGACCTGGCGACTCATAATCAGATTACTCTGATATGGGTACCAGGGCATCAGGGGCATGCCGGGAATGAGATGGCGGACATCTGTGCGAGAAGAGGGGCTGAGGGGAACTTCATTGGACCCACCCCTTCTTTTGGTTTCAGCAAAAGTCTCCTTAAAGGGGAGATTTCGAAATGGACATCGTCCAGGATTGCACAACATTGGAATGACATCAATGGATTATGTCACTCCAAGAAATTCCTACGCTTTGACGCTGGGAGGGCGGATCTGGCTCTAAGACTGGACAGAAAAAGCCTACGGACGCTGGTAGGGGCGCTCACAGGCCATTACACCTGCAAAGCCCACCTATACAGAATGGGCTTATCTGACACGGACATCTGCAGATTTTGCGGTGAAGATGAGGAGTCGATGGAACACTTGATAACAAATTGTGGGGCATTGTGCCACAGGAGACACAGGACTCTACATGCATATACGCTGAGTGAAGAGGATCTGCTAATGCTCCCACTGAAGGAGCTGATCCTATTTGCGAACGTATTAAACTGTTAAGGACAGGGGAAGCACAATAGATCAGCAATGGTCGCAGTGCAAAAGGCTATCCTGGGCCAAACCCCATTTCATTACTTACTTACTTACTTGTTATCACAAATTAAAAGCTTTTCCGGAAATGGACAGGTTATTATTTTGGAAAACTTTGGACGCCTTGGCCTATCCTGAACTAAAAAAAAAATTCTTTAAAAATTCTTTAATTTTTTCCGACCACTTATGTGAAAAAATTATTTCGGACTTAAAATTCATTTTTAGTAAACAACGTGATAAAATTAGTTTCACCTCTTTGAAACATATACTGCTCTTACGAAACTGTCATGACAGCATTAATGTAGACGATTTCGTTTAATTTAGTTCCTTATACGAAAATCTTTGTGTTTCGTTTTGCTTGTCACTGTACCTTCAAATTATCTCACTAACACGAGTGTAAAACAATTTTGTCCACCGCTGCTCTAAGTGTATAATTATATTTGAAAACATCAAATTAAAGTAGGTTTAAAGTATGTTTGTGCTCAAAAAACAAACAATTTATTGTATTTAATATTTCACCGCCTCCTTGGGCATCTTCTTCAGAATTTGTTTTTATGTATGAAGAATACGCCAAAAGAAGCTTACAAATTTTGAATACAATTATTTTATGTTTCCATTTTTTATAAAAAAACCTATATATTATATAAAATACGAGTATATGTATATGTATTAAAACCAAAGGCTCGAAAATTTTTATTAATTAAATTTTTTACAAAGCAAATTTTCTAATACACTATTTGTTATCAAGCATACGGACGACAATCTCTAAGTCTACAAATATAACATTGTAATGGAGTTTTCTTTTCTGAAACTATTACTTCTTGCTGATCAAATTATTGCGGGATTCAGTTCTCTTTAAAAAAAATTGTTAAAATAATTTTTTCCACAAAAGAAAACTCCATAAGATTTATGTAGGGCGATACTTCAAATAGATTAAGTTAACCTGGAGGGTATAGTGCAGTTTATTGGCTCCAATTATTGTTGGAGAGGTATTTGTCTAAATTCTAAATATCATTTTAGTATTCGTATACAGAAAGAAAACACTCGTTCTAAATTTAGTTTTTTTAACTATGAATAGATCCAAATCTATGTTGAAATTCTTGAGTCAAGTACGCAAAGTCTCCGACGTTCTATGTGTATATTGATTCCGTGCTACCAATTTTCCAAACGTTTTTGTGGCTGAGGTAGTAGGGAAATCTGACCATGTGCAAAAAATCTGGCCAAAGGCTAGTTCTCTCTGTAGTAAATTATATTTTCATTGAATGGCACATTACATACTTGGTTTAGGAAAATTTCGTACTAACAATATTTTTGACACCGCTTTTGCTTGATTTTGTTTCATTTGATATTATTATCCTTTTGAGTGTGTGAAATAAAGAGAATGTTCAGTGTCCCTATTTTTTATCGAAAAATTACAAAACATGAACAAACTCACTGTACGTCAACAACATTTGTTTAATTTTTTTTAAGGACGTCGTCAAGTTCAAAATTGAATGAAAACTTCATCTGGGAACAAAGTTATTTTTTATCAAACGATTGCCAACTATTGAGTATAAATAAGCATTACTTTTTATCTCTGACCATGTTATTAACTACATATTTATCTTTATTAGCACAACATATTTTATATTATAAGCCCAACGAAAAATTAATCCCAAAGAATTAGGTATTCCTACCCAATTGAACAATAAAACAGATATTTGTTTCATTGAAAAGAAAATTTATGAAGCACTCTTGGAAGGCCGAAATGGTCCTTAGTTTCGTTTTTTTCATCATATGTATGTAAGAAATGCATTGAAGCATTCATCACAATCCAAAATAAAAACCTCTGAGACACACAAATATTTTTTTTCCACTAATACTCGCACGTTCAATTATAATTTCTTTACGCACTACTTAATATTATAAAGGACTTTTAACATTTGCGGACTACTTATTTTCTATTATATGAGCCATTTTATTTAAAAGTGGCGTAATTCCATTTTATATTATATAGAGATATTGAAGGGTCTATATTTGAATCGTTTGCAAAATATTGGTTTGCATTAATACGATAATCATATGCTTTTTCTTTTATTTTGATCGTTTCAAAATATTAGTTAAAAGAATTTTATACCTTTGGCTATCTCAAATGGACTTACACCACTTTAAAGGTCCACAAAATATGAAATTCTTACATTGATGAAATATTAAATATAGGATTTCAACATGCATTGATTGTTTTGGCTTTAGCTCTTCATATGCCGACATTTCATTGGTCGCTAGACCACATCGCAGTAAAACATTCAATCTGCGATCTTTATGCCATACAAATCAAATACAATATGAGAATTCGGTTTTGTATATGAATCATAACAAAATACATAATAATAGTGGGTTTAGAATGCTTTTTTTATACAAACAACACAACAAGCAATTATACTCAACGTGAGTCTATTTTATTTTCCTTGCAACATGTTGGGGAGAATATCCCGAATAATAAATTTCAATATTAAGTATAGGACTTCAATTGAATTAATTTTTTTTTTTAATAAAAAGGTTATCTCAATAATTCTTCAGGTAAAGCCATTGAAACTATAATTATTACAACTTTATATTAATATGTTCAATTTTTAATTTTTATCATTATGAGAAAATGGTTGATGTATTGGGGAAATATAGGGAGTAGATCCTTTACATCGTTGAATGACAATATAATGGTGGTAGTATTATATTTTTATTCTGTAGTTTTCATTTTTTTTTTTTTTTTTTTTTTTTTTTTTTTGGGAGGACTACAAAACTTAAATCCACATTAAAGACAATTTTAAATTCCTATTTTGTCCAGTAAATATGTTCCCATGATTATGAAAGTGGTCTAAGTGAAATTTAAAAATCTATGTGTCTATTTTAATATGAGATTCACAAAAAAGTGTTTATACTCGCAATTTGAAAAGAGTTCCTAATTTGATTTATTCCATGAAACAAAAAATATATGACCCATGCCACTTTCAAAATTATGGGTGCAAATCACGCTGTTGCTGTGTGGATACATTTTCCAAATATTTGAAACAACACAAATATTATGAAATCCCCAATTTAAAACGTACTTATTACGTTTATAACACGCACTGGACACTGACAACTTTGGATAAATTAATGCCTTCTGGAAGTCGAAAGAAACAGCTAAATATCTTCTAGCGTACATTAGTTTATAATTAGTTTTTTCGATTCTCCGCAGTCTAATATGGCGTTTATTTTTTAATTTTGCAAATCGCATTTTCGACTAGTCTTTCCGCTGCGAAATTGGACATACACCACTTTCAAGATAATTATATTTGTAGTTTCATTATCTACGGAAATTCCTACTGACAAAATAATGAAATTTTTTCAGTTTTCATTTAATGTTATTATTAACCAGTTATTGGTGAAAAATGGACTTATACCACTTTCACAGTAAACGACTCATATGTACACACATTTACATTTTTGTGGTCAATTGGCAACAAAATACAATCTTAGAAAAAAATATTAACAAAATCAATCAATTGAAAAAATTAAAACACGGTGGGTGGGTGGTTTTGTGGTGAACGAATCATAAACTTTTTTTTTGTTACAAATCGTTGTGGAAAATCATTCCAAGGCAACATTTCGATGCAAATGTGACATTAGAAACAAAATAACATAGAAAAAAGGTTTCAATCATGTCGAAGACTTCAATGATAGACAATATAGGCAATAACAACTAAAAGTTAAATTGCAACATTAGAAAGTGCTAGAACAGTGGGCTAAAAAAAATTTTGTGAAGAAAATTTAATTTAATTCAAAAAACATACATAAACTGGTAATTATTCTTGGTTTTAAGATTTTTGACTGAAGCTTTTGATTTCAGCATTTTCGGAATCATATCTTTCTTGTTACATTGAGAGTTGAACTACGCTTTAGTTCCTAGAGAAAATGGCCCTCATTTTAAACACGAAGCGTCAGATATTCTCTCGCACGCGAAAAGTATTTCGAATAGACACCGATTTAATAAAAAGTCCGCTAATATAACCGTATTTATGTTTGCCAAAACGCCTTAAGAACTAAGGGCGAACAATTCACACGGTTTATTTGGAAATTAACACATACGAATAGTTTCTTTTTTTAATAATATATGGAAAAATTTAGTGATAACTCTTATTCAAAATGAATTTCTCTATTTTTTACATTTTTACCATTTTCTTCAAACTCAATAGTACAAAAGACTATCAATAGGTTGCACTAAAATATTTAAATATATAATATGATTTGCACTTATTTTCTTTCACTCTGTTTACATAAATAAGGCTTTTGTTTCGTTTAATTTTAATTTACATATTTTTTTAAAGAAATTTATAAGAAATTATTATAGTTTTTTATATATGGAGATTTAATATTTCTTATTAAAAAAATTAATGCAAACATACTCGTCATCTCATGAAGATGAGAAGTTATTTCATTATTAGTAGTTCCAACGACAAGGTTCACACAGACTGAATTTTGATCCCCTACGATTTTTTCAAGAATCACTACAAATATTCTCCGTTTTTGTTGGAAATGCAGGACATTTTTGTGAAAAATTAGTAACATTGAACACTTCATAACTTTGAAACGCGTCTTTGGGCTCAAACAAAATGAGTATCGTTAGAAAAAGATCTAATAATCTAGCCGGCTAATTAAAATAACTTTATCTCTTATCGTAAGGACCTCTTATATGAGAACATATTGTTTTTTTCTTTATTGTCGAATGACATTTTTGATATAAACTGCTCTATTCAATACTTTGGTTTGAAATTTCAAATGGAATATGTAATAGAGAATCCAAAAACTATGTTTACGCGTTTTCTGACATCAACGTTTCAAATGACACGAAAAAATTTATTTTTCTTACACTCAAAAACAACACAACTTTCAACTTTAAGCAACTAAAGATATAATAGTTGACTTTTCTTAAAAAAAATAATAAAATTTTTAAATAATTTTTCTAGATATTTAAGAATAAAGCACATTTTCCCATTTTAGAGGTGCTTGCAACAGTATAGATAAGGTTAAGTTAGGTTAAGCAAGCAACGCTCCCTCACTTGGGTCCATAATTTGGTCCTTTTGTGATACCCAAAATATAAGGACATAGGATAATATGAAACAGAAAAATAAATAAAGTAGGAAGGAAAAAACATCCAGAGTCTGTGGCAGAAATCGAGCCTGCAACCCTCTAACTACCAGTATATTACTCTAGTCACTAGACTACGACGGCAGCCAAGCAGGGAAGGTCATGCTCTTTCAGGAAAAGCAGTCTTACGCTTTTCAACAATACGAATTCTATTTGAGTCCGATGACACGGTCGAAAGTTACAAATTTTTAGGTTAGGTTAGGTTAGGTTGATTGGAGGGGTTTGATAGCCCATGTCATACGACATACACTTAAGCCAGTGAAGGCTTGTTGTGCGTTCCCTTTATTTATCAAACACAAACTGCCAGAGTTCTGCGGCAGGATTCGAACCTGGGACCTTCGCACTACGAGTCTAGTACACTACCTACTAGTCTACGAAGGTCAGTCAAATTGTTAAATATTTTTCACAAAATGCAGCTTTCGAGCATTACACTGGTGCATGGATCATACAATTTGCAAATGTAGTAAAAGTCAAAATTGTTAAAAGTTCAACATTGTGTTTTTGGGTAAAAAATACTTGGAATTACTCTGACTGATCATTGATGTGAATATTGATTTGAAAGCACATAAATATAAGTTGCAAGTCACGTGAACGACGCAAATATTAATAGAGAATGCAAAATATTTACCTACTCGTATATTCGAAACGGAGAGACATATTAGTGGAAAATGTTACATCAACCTACTATTGGTTGTTCCATTGTAAGTAAGCAAACGGTGTAATATTTGGCATAATAGAATTAAACTCAGCATCTTGCCACGTGATAGTGATATTTATAAAGAACTTTTAATACAATACAAATCCAGTTGGATGTAATATTTTTAATTAGAAAGAGAACAAAGAGCGCTATCGGTCTTATCCCAGTAACAGAGACCTGCAGACAATCACAGACGAAACCGAAAAAATTAGGGTTTTGTTTAGCTGGTGCTGGATTAAAACAACTAATTCTAAAGTTAAGATGTTAACACTTATTTTAGCTCAATTTATATTAAATGTGAAGAAGATGAAGAAGATCGGCGTGGCATTAACCAGACTTCAAGCCAGTTGATTGAAGTTCATAATAAGTGATGATATTTCACTACCTCAAGCTATGTGGGAGGTATGAAGCACGCCCATTGAAGAATTTTTGTGTATTATAAGGAATTTCTAACTCAAGTGCTAATAAACCGAATTAAATGTAAATACTTCAATCGGTTTGAGATTTATAGTAGGTGCATATGGAAGGGCGGACAAACATTAACATGATACGCGGCGGTTACAACGGGCAGATTTGACAATAAATTGCAAAAGAAGAAGCAATTTTTTCCTACGGATTAAAAGCAAATGCACGAAAAAATCAGCCTTGTTCTCTATCATTTACAAAGTAATGATTTTTGTGCGGGTGCTTTAAATAGCAGCATTTTTCCTGACCACAACTTGCAGCGTTCCAGCGCTGTAAAATCTAAGGTTGCACACGTGAATGTCACAATTATTTCTAATCGGACACGAATAACCACTAACAAGCTTTCCCTCCTATTTGTAGTCTTATAGTTTTAGGGCCTTAAGTAGATAAATACTAGAGTCAGATGAATTTTCTGGATCGCTGTACTGGTTGAAAGTATATATCGTATCATCCGATTCCTCAAAATTGAAGTTGTCTATTATTTCCAAAATCTAGTAAACCAAAGTTCTATTGCTGAAAAGGCGAAAATTTTTCTAAGAAGTTTAAGTTTTTCTCAAAATAATAAATTTATTTGTGCTTCTTTCTTTGCTCTCCGCTATTCACTGTCCCATCTTAGCTGGCGGTATTATTTTTTATTTTTAAATCTGCAACAAAAAATTTATAATTCTGTCTAATGATGACAATGATGATGTACATAAATAGTTCTACTTTGTCAACCACACATGTTCAAAGTGGCACAAGAAATATAAAGAACTAAACACAAAGTGGTCAGTTAATGAAAACATATTGAAATTAGTTCTTCTTTCGCTTCAAATGAAATGAAACATTTTTATAGAAACAGTTGTACAATTCTCGCATTTTAAGGACCAAAGTTAAATTATTCTTAAGATCTATTTAATAAAGCTTGAATATACACGTATTTTGGTCAGACTTTCGTTATGAAAAAGTAAATAACAAACATCCATTCAATATTTATATAAATATGTATTATGGGAAAAAGTTATGACGACATCATGTGAATTGCTTCTGATATGTTTTACATAATTTGCCATCATTTATTTTTGAAGACTCTTGCAGCAGCTGGTCAATTGAAGATTTTATTCTTCCTGCTGCTCACAGTTATAATTATATACATATGTATGTATGTATGTTGTACATACTTAAGAGGCAACATCTTTAATTGTATTTCGCTATATATATGGATCACGGTTAAAAGAATAATTGAATATACGAGGGTTGTACTTTAATAAAATTTTACAGTTTAAAACTTGTCCTCTTGTCTGATGTAAACTTTCTCGAATTTAAAAAAAAGTTATGATATTAGCAAAATAAAAAAGCACTTCATTGTAAACAATGCATTGTAAGAACAAAGAAATATTCGCTTTGTATTATAAAGCCGTTAAGTGTTATCAGACAAGTACTTAAAGCTTCGCATGGTACGGCGTAAATTATTTAACTGCAAAACATGCTTTATGAAATAGAGGCAATAAAAATGTTAAACAACTAATTGTGTTTTTTCTACGAACAAAGAAAAAAAAACCAATAAAAAAGAACTTTCCAAGAAGTCAATAAGGTTCACAATTTGTGATTCAAAAGTAGTGACAATTCCAAAGACTTTAACGTAGAATTTTCATTGCATGATGCCCTATTTTTCCAGTCTTGTTTACTGAATCTAAAGTCATGTTCAAGATGTTATGAAAAGACGAAAACGTCTCATAGTATATTTCACATCCCATTAACTATTGTGTATTACATTGCACATATGTATATGAAAATCATCCTTAATACACATTAATTTTTATTCAAAGAACTTATTTTTTTATATTTTTATTTTTATCTTCTGGACTTTCAGGTATTCTGATGTGGAAAAAAATTCAAATTAAGCATATTTTCAAATGATTTTAATATATTGATTTGACTGACTCACTCGCTAAGAGGAAAATGTTTTTAAAAATATACTTTCATAATAAATAATTTGAGGACATCAATATATATTTTAATAAAAAATTATTTCCAAAACTAGAGGTGTTTTCGTTCTTGCAATTTTGTATTTTATCTTAAAAAAGTGCAAAATAAGAACACGTTCGTTCCCGAATATATTGCACAAAAAATGCAAATATGCAACACAAGGATTATACGGAAATGCATCACCAGATGCATCTGATACGCAGTGCATTCGGTAATGCATCAGCTGGCAACACTGTAAAATTTCACGAGTTCTGAAATGCATTGCAGAAATATATAATGTGTAAAAAACATTAAAAGCGCATCACAAAAATGAGTATGCATTCTCGTAGCATAAATTTTTTATCAAAACATTTTGCTTTTTTCACTTCAAAAGTCTTTAATTTCCTCTTAATTTGCATTGTTTTACACGGGTGTCATTTTCATTATAATCCAAGTGAATATATAAACAATAAATAATTTATCCCATTGCAACATTCCCATTTTTGAAACTGTAATCATATTTGCATCAGCATTAATTGATTTACATCAGTATTTCCAACAAATTACAGAGACGCAGTGATGCAGTGATGTTGCATATTTGCCAGCTTCTTGTGCATTTAAGCTTTCCCAAAAGTTCTTAGTTGACCCTCGCTTTACTACATACGCGTAAGCTTTCCATGTCTTCATTGCAAATTATCTCCTTGTTAATGTCGTTTTAAATCAATTCAGTTTTTTCTCAGCATTTTTCCTCATTTTTTATTAAATGCTCTTATTTCATCCAAATTCTTAACTTTATTACAAAAAATCATTAACGTATTTTTTGCTTGTAAAGTAAAGTTTTTTAATTTCCATACAAAAACGTTTTAATTTATATCGACTTAATTATATATTTTAATTAAATGGCCACATGAGCAGGAGTCATTTTTATCTACCAGCAGCCAAACCGTGTATCACAGGCAACACAAGAAGACACATGCAAATCTCAATGCGAGAAGTTAATAGAGCAGTGGGGAATTGTAAAGAGCTTTTATGAATGGAAATGGAATGTAACAAAAGTTGCAGGATTCCGACAAAGGACTTGGGAGGATACAATCATAAAAACAAATAAGTCTATCGGCATTTTAAAAGTTGCGTATGAATTTTATTTTACAGAATTGAACTACTTTTCTCGTTTATCTCGTGAACTATAAGGTATATATAAATTTTATAAAAGTTTTTTATTGGAAAACAATATTATCCACAACTCTCTCGAAAATATACAGATTGCAAATTTTGTAATTAAAAAGTGACAGACGAAAACATATTAAATATTTTAGGATTTTTTCTTCAAACCGTAATAATTATTTTTTTTAAATTGTTTTTAGCTTAAATTTGACTGCAATTTTTTTATGGAGCTCTTTTTAATAAAAATTTTGGTATGTGTAAATGTTTATGATAATGATATTTTACAGCCCTAAAGTCAACAATAAATTCGGAAAATCAACGCATTCGTTGCCACCTTCTTTATATCAAAGGCTACATCTTGTATAGAAATTTTTTTTTAAATTTAAGGTGTTTTTGATTTTTTTTCGTGGTTGGCTGGTTACATACATAAAAATTAATTAGCTGAACAATTCAAACATAATATCCCTTATCAGCTAAAGGATCCTATCTGGCTCCAAATTAACCCATTAGAGACGCTCTAATGGAATTTTATATGAAAAATAAAAAAGTAACACAATAAGAAGAGGGCGCTTTGGCAGAGTATAAAAATTTTAATCAATGCATTTTGCAAAAAAACTAATTGTTTCTAACGATTGGTCGGGATATTCTCCCGAATAATAAATTTCAATATTAAGTAATTTTAATCATGACTAAAAACATGACTAATGGAGAATTAAAACTTCTATATCCTTCTAGAAAAATAAACAAACATCATTTTAGAATAAAGTCTGATGAGATCTGAAATCATCAGAAGAAAAACCACAAAATATAACATCATTTTAAAAAATTTTGCTAAACATTTTTTAATTGTTATATTCAGTATCACCACAGCAGATTCATAAATTAAGTAAAATTATTTAATAATGAAAAATAGTTTTTCAATTATAGAGAATGAAAATTATTAAATTTATAGGATTTTTTAACAGCTGCATATGTTCACCAGATTATGTTGCTAAATGATGCAAAAAAATCGATATGAGAATTCAAAAAACAAAAGTATATAATTTTTTGGACTGGATAAATTTTAAGTTGTTTCTTATATAATTTGGGGTGCTGAATTCTATTTTTTAAATTGACATGACAAAATACAAAATTCCAACCTCAACAAATTTATCAGCTTTAAGTCGTGCCAACATTATTTTTTAAGCTTCTCAGCATTTTTACAAATATTGTAGAACTTCTTCACAAAAAAACTTTTTTTTTTAAATTTTTATGTATTCATAATCATTAAAAACAACCAAATTAAATTTTTTCACAAACATATAAGTGGATATGTTTTAAACAAAACGAGCCAAATTTAATTAAAATCGTGCAACACCTTTCGATTTTATTCGCAATTAATTGATGGTAATTCATTTTAACGCAAATTGCGATATTCATAGAAAAGTAGGATTTTTTGGAATGGATTTCGTTTAGACAATATCATACAAGGCAACAAAAAGGTACTAAGCAAAAAATACACAAATTCCACTTATGATGATCATAAAATAGCAGAACGCATGTGACGGGCATTTGGTAACTAATGTAAACTTTAAAGCTAAAGAAAATATTGTTTTTCATATTAAACAAATCTCTCGTTAATTTAAATATTTTAAATTAAAAAGACATCTACATGGCCCGACTTAAGAGATATGGACGTGATTCTAACAGGAAAGCAAAACCCTAGAGGACCTCATGCATTAGCAGTTTGAGGAAAATTGATCTGAATTTTCTACAAATATTTTTAGAGAATGTCTATTGTGTGGTATTGGGTAGATGTAGATCAATTTTGTATATTAAAAAAAACTAAATAGCATTGACACTTCCAACCCTGATACAAACCGCATGAAAGCTGTATTTAGGATGTTGGTATTATTCAGTTTTATGAACTTATCCCAAATTTAGGAAATTGTAAAAACATTAATTTAAATAAACCAATTGCATTATTTTTTATTCGAGTTTTAGGTCTATTTTTATAAAACAATATATTTATTTTTCTTTTGATTTTGTTTTCAAATTATATTAAATATTTTTAATTTCCTGATGAAGACACCCACAGGGTGTAGAAATATTGAAAAAAGACCTAAAACTCGAAAGAAAAAATAATTAAATTGATTTATAAAAATAAAAGTCGAATAAAATCATCAATTTAATAATTTAAATATTAAAAAAAATATTATAAAACTTATTGAGGACACCCTTCCAGTTAATTATTTAAAAAATAGTTATTTTATAAAGAATAACAATATTTTTTGTTAATTTTTTATGGAAAATATTTTACTAACAAAATAAAAAAATAATAATTCATTTAATTTAGTCTAGTTTTTCCACCGCTTTAGTTAATTAACTTTATTTATTATTTAAGCTTTATTTCTTTATTAGTCTATTTATTAATAATAAAATATCCTGAATATGTTACTCGAAGAGTACCGAAATATCGGAAAAATAGTAGTTTTAAAAAATCTAATAAAGATTTTTAGTTTATATAAAACTAATTAATTATTTTCAAATATTTGTATTAATAAAACCTTTATAATTGCAACCTTTAGATTGCACCCGAAGTTGAATCGTTTGTGAACAAAATGCATGAGTTGTACAAGCAGTCGCAACGTGTGTGGCTTGTGAAAGTACTTAAGCAAGAAGCCAACTTTTAGTCCAGTTTGGCCATGTGTTCATAATATTATAAGCAAGCTTATGCCATGAGCTACTCTATGCAGTATTTTAGTTTAAGATCAAGTTTGTTAGTATGAAGGACTATTTAAAATCTACTACTTGGCTTTATGAGATCGCTACTAAACCAATATTTATAGCCAGCAATCCATTTACTTAAAGTCAAATCAATTAAGAAGAACCAAATTTATATTAAAACTTATTCGCAAATTAGATGACAATATATAAACATTTATTCAATAATTCTCTTCGAGATAAAAAAATATAAAAAAAAGATATGAGGTGATATAATTTTATAATTTAATCCAACTTTTCCTTATTATACAAACTGTTAATTGTTCAATCATCACTACATCCTGGTAAAACGTATTCTCGATTATTATTCATGTATCCATCTTTTAATTTCAATTCTAAAGCCAATTAGGCATAATTGTGTTAACGTTTCAAAAGAAAATTGTTAAATGGATTTATTATTTTTCCCCAAAATCTTTATATTTCTCAATGGATTATTATTTTTTTTATTAAATCTTGTATTAAATAATAACTCAAATTACTTTTTGCAAAAAAAAAATAAAGATAAAGATTTTCCTAAAGAATTTAACATTTTTGTGTGTTAAGGAATAAAAGAAAAATGGAAAATTGTATAAATGAATTAAAATGAATTTTTCATACTTTCTTTTATTACACTTCTTCTATAACTGATTGTTTGTTGTTATTATTGTTGTATTGCACAAAATAATCCTTTAAACACTCAACAATTCAATATTATTTTCAATTTACTTGAATGACATGCAATCGTATTCATATGGAATGACTATTGAGGCGCGCCTCAAAGTGATAAAGCAAAAAATTTAAATAAATAAAGGAACTGCTTAGTGCTGAACATTAGATTCTTAAAAGATATCAACGTATCAGATAAGAATTTCATTTCAATAAAATGTTTTTCTTTTTAATTTATAAAAAGCATTACCACTCAGAGCTTCTAATGCCAACAGCTGCTTTCTTCACATGCAGAACACGATCATTATAAAAATTTCACATATGAGAGTGACCATAATGCAAAAATGTCATTCGTCAGCTTTTTCGCATTCAAAGGGGCAAATCCAATTCAAAAATACTACCACATTCGGTCCTGTAGTCTGTTTCTTTTTTGTAGACATTTTCTTTGTGTTCCCAGTAAAAGAAGAACTTCCAAGGAAGTACATAAGAACATAAAGTAGTGGGAAATAGGATCATGTTAAATGACTTTAATATCGGCTTGTCATTGCGAGATGTTCTCTTCGAATGCTGTTCTTATTTACATACACACATACATCAAAAGCTTCCCTATAACATTTAAAGTTTATTAACAGAATTAAATTTTTGTGTTTATGTTTTTGTCGACTAGGAAATTCCATTTCATTATGATCATCTCAAACATTAAAGGTACGGAGTTACACATAAAATAATTTTGGGAATAGCTGTGGCAGAGACTCGATAAAAGGGGACTTTCCAAAGAAAGCGTCGGAAGTAGATCAAAATCGGATCGGACTTCAATGATTTTAACATCTATTTGTCATTACATGTTCTCCCTTTGGACACTTATTCACTAAATGGGAGGCAATCCTGAACATCTGAAGAGGAATAGTTTTTTTGTGTGACTTTATTTTTGCAAATGATATAAATATCAAATCATTAGAAACACGGTTAGACATTTAGAACTGGTAAAAGACGTCTAAAAAGGCTAAAAAGATCCATTTAACTAATCTTTTTTTTCAAATTTATATGTTGCAGGTTTAGTTGTATGGAAAATGAAAAAAATAAGTTTAGTACTCTCCTTTAGAATACGTTAACAGCTTATAATATATTACACGCTCTTTCTCAGCAAATTTGCATTTACGCGCTGCGTAAAGGCCAACCGGACATAGCAAAGGCAATCTTACAAAGGGGACGAAATGTGGGACGACAACGAAAATCATGGAGAAAATCGGTATAAATCCGACATTTGGCAAGTTCCCTAACTTTTTACGATTGTACCGCTAGAAGCTCCTAATCTGTAATAGCACTGTGTTTACTAAGTATGTCGCCAGAACAGTTTGAATATTGATATAGAATTAACAATTATTCTTTAAAAATACTCCTTGCAAACACGAGGTATACTTTAACTCTATATGCAACACTAAACAACTATTAATGTTCTATTGTGAGCTTTAAGGGGATGTGATAAGTGCTTTCCATTTCTAAAGTATTTTTTTTTCTAAAAAATAACCTTATTAAATAAAATTATTTCAAAATTATTTTTGAAAAAACATTCGTTTCAAATAAAATTCGTTTCAAATAAAATTTTATTTTCAATAAACGTATTTACTATCTCAGGTAAGTTTTTGTGTGAATTTTGTTTAGAACGCAGCCACTGTCGACAATTTATAGATTTTTCTTCTCGTAAATTTTTCCACATTGATTGATTTGATTTTCAATTTTATTAAAAGAATTTATCGACTGTAACAATATATTTATTGAAAAAAATGTGATTTTTTCAAACAAATTTTTACAAATTGTTGTCTTCAAATTATATACATATAAACGAGTACACATTTTTGTTGGACTTAAAAACTTAATATTTTTTCTGTGAAACAGATTGAAATAAAACAAAATGTGAACAAATAAGCCGTTCTTTGATAAAAAGAAATATTTTTACAGCAACAATAGAATTACACAGGTGTTTAAATCATTTAAATTGTTATTATAAAGTTTCCAATCTGTCTAATAAATTTTCATAATCAGGAGTTTGCAATTTTTTGTATGAAATTATATTTTGAAGCTCTATCTATGTTGCAATATTTCTGAACAATTCCATCCCTGTAAGTAACGATTGTAAAAGCCCCTAAATAATTGGGGCCTTTCACACACAACAAGTTCTCTTGCTCAAGTTTCAATTCAGCTGGGAGAAAGATACATACTCTCCCTGTCGTTCTCCCAGCTGAATTAAAACTTGAGCAAGAAAACTTGATGTGTGTGAAAGGCCCCAATTATTTATTATTTTCAACTCAAGAAATCTCTTGGTTGGCTCGAAATCTTTCTACTCTTAACTTTTTTATAAACGCTTCTTTAGCGCGAAATTCTCATCATTTCACTTTATGTCATAGTTGATCCTTCTGTATTTTTGGTGTTACAATAAATATGAGTTCGCTGTAATCCTTAAGCTTTTTCCCTGACTATGTCAGTCTTGGAGTTATTTTATATTTATACAAGGCAGATTTTGATACCCTAATATTATTTGATTTATTCCTAAATACAAATTTGTAATTAGATTTTCGTAGTCACTTTAGACCCCATTTGATTATTTTCATGATTTTCTTAATGCGACTAATTAAGGGTTAAAAATTGATTTTGATTTAGCGGGAACTGTTAGTGAAGTCAAAGTCGAAAATCGCCAACTGCGATAAGGTCGATAGATGGGATAAGAATTTCTCATGATTTTATCACTTTGAGGCGCGCTTTACATCTATGCCTGCGTGTGTATGAGACTTTTTTTAATTTTCTTTGTATGGGTGCTTCTGAGTGTACGCCCTGTATGTGGGTGTGTATTATCCTTTATACAACACTTGTCCATGTAATCATACCTTGAATAAATGTGTGCAATTTTGTAATTTAAAAAGTAAATTCAAACACTTCAAGAGATGAATGCCAAAGAAATTGAATTACAATTTAACTTTAAAAAATTACTTTGTTTGGCAAAAATACCCTCCGAATTCCGTATTTTTCACTATATTTTTTATCAGACGTTTAATCGTTTAAGTTTGTTTTATTCTTTGAAATTTTTCTCCAAGTGTGTTTGTTTGATATTATTCTTGTTAACTCCTGTGTATGTTATAATTCTTTATATGCATGACTATCTGCCTGTCTGTCCGTCCGTCTGTCTGATTGGAATTGTGTACGTGTTAGTGCTGAGCAAACTTTATTTTGATTTAAATGCCTGTAAAATAAAATAAAACAAGCAAAACTCAATGAGTAACTTTTCAATCACCTGAGTAGGGCATAAAAGCACTTAAAAATAATAAAGAAAAACATTAAGAAACCCAGTAAACATTTCGTAGAGAAAATGAAATACAATTCACTTTATTAATGACAAGAAAGTTTAACTGAGACTGTTACTGTGGAAATGTGAATTATGGTCTGTCCACTAATTAACCGAACAGTCAATAAAAGGAAATAATTTATTTTTCTCTCTATTATCCTTTTTCTATTTATTTTCCTTTTTCATCATTTTTTTCTTTTTTACTTTCAAACCGAGTGTTATGCCATGCGAGATTTTCGTTATCACTTGATTCAATCTGATTCTTTATAAGGAATGAAAAGTTTTTCAGTTAATTTCTTTAGTTTTTACTATATTGTTTCCTTACCACGAGGAAAGTTAGAGGAACATAATTTTTGATTTTCACTTTTTCATCGTAATCGATTATTTACGATCTCTAAGATTATATCCTTATGTTTTATAATCGTTTGAAAATCGCAAATTTAGAAGAAAAAAATTGCACTAGTGCAAAGTTAGTTAATGAAATCACTTCTCCGTGAAACTTTATATTTGTCCCTTAAGCTTTTTTTTGGCGGTTAAATCGGTCTTTTTTTTATTTTTAATGCGCAAAGGTTGTTTGTAATAAAAAAGACATTATTATTCATTTGATTTGGTTTTATATTAAATTTGATGTGAAAAATGGAACTCTATTGACGAATTGTAAGTTCTACTGGAAAAAAGAATTCTCGTTAAAAATGTCAAAAAAAGTTTTTGTTAAAAATAAAGTACTATTTGTGAAAAAGATGATTTTTATAAGAAAATATACGTTTTGTAGAACGTAGTTTTTGAGGTTTTAAGGAAAATAACAAATATTCTTAAAAAATAATTTTTGGAAAAATAAATTATTATTAAATTTGGTAAATTTGCAAAAAGATTGAAGAAGCACATTTTGCAGAAGAAGGGACTTTTTGTGGGAAAAAATCCTTTGGTGGTTTATGCGAAAGAGGTAACTTTTGTGGAGAAAGGAATTTTGTGGGTGAGAAACGATTTTTTGTGGAGAAAGCGACTTTTTGTGGAAAAGGGTTTTATTTTGGGGAAAACGGACTTTTTGTGGAATAAAAAGCTTTTTGTGGAAAATTTACTTCTAGAGTATAAAAGTAATATAGGACGAAAATGACGTTTCTATGTGGAAAAGGGAACTTTTATAGAAAAAGAGAATCTTTTGAACAAGAAACTTTTGTGGAAAAATTTAGTTTTTGAAAAAGGAATTTTTCTCCAATAAGGGACTTTTTTTGATATAAGGAAATTTTTGCGTAGAAAGGATTTTTAGTTTAAAAAAATTAATTCTTGTGAAAGAAGGGTCCTTCTGCAGAAAAATTCGATGTCTGTGAAACAGTACAACTTTTTATGAAAAAGGGAAGTTTTAGCGAAAGAAAATCATAATGGAATTTTTTGTAAAATTCGCACATTTTTGTGGATAAAAACTATTTCTGGATGATTTGATCTTTTGTAGAAAGAAATAATTTTCTCTCAAATTGGAATTTTTAAAAGTAGGAAAACAATTTGTAGAACAAAAACTAAATCTTAATAAAAGGAAATTTTTTATAGAATATGGATATTTCTGTGGACTTAAGCACTTCTTTCTGAACAAAATAATTTTGCTGAAAAAGTACTTTATACCAAAAAATTTACTTTTGTTGGTTAAATGAGCCTCTTGCAGTAAATTTGGTTTCTTTAAAGAAGAGTTACTCTTTGAGAAAAAGGAATTCTTATGGAAATTGTATGTTTTAAGGAAAAGATTTTTTAAGGCAGATTGTTTTGAAGGACACTTTCGTTAAGTAAAGACTCTTTTATAAAAAGAACTTTTGAAAACGGAGATTAAGTCAAAAGTAAAAAAATATGGCTTTTATTAATTACGATATAAATCGCATAATCAATACGTTGCTGTTGACTGAGATAAGATTATTTTCAATAGAAAACTTTTTGAATAAATGCAACAATTTGCCTAAAATTTTATACTAGTTTTTTTTATATTATTTGTATTAAAAGATAATACATGTGTGTTGGACACACAATCCCTTTCTGTGAAAACGATAAAAATGAAATTCAATATATTCAATATAAAATGCACCTGAACTGAATTATACAAACTTATCAACATATGGATGGATTTGTATGTTAAGATTTAACAAATAATCATAGATTTCCGTAAAATTATTGCAGATATAGATGGACAAACACAAACGCAAATATACATTCTTACATGTAGATCCTTTAAGACAATATTTAACAGGAAAAGATAAAGAATAAATATTGAAATAAAAATGATTTCTCACACATAAACGAAACATACATATGTATGTATGTACATAATAACTTGAGTAACAATTTATGTGAGAAATTTTTATGTCTCGTATAAGCACCGCATTGTATCTTATCAACAGGGGCAGATAGAGACATACAGAGATTCATTGCTCGTATACAAACAACTACTTCATTTATGGGCGCATCGAAAAAGATTTTCTCAGCAAAACCACTAGGGTTCCGCTACATTCTACAAATTTCGTCAACAAAAGTCTGAAATGTATGTATTTTTTTATAATGATGACTTCTTTGTGTGATCGTACTTTTTTTTGCCCAAGCGTGCGTAAATTGGGAGTGTTCAGAAAAAGCCATTTAATGGCGTATTGTCTGTTGTTATCAAAGTGTATCCTTTTTCCTACTGCTGCTTTATTTCACTCTGTTTCTTTACATATCATTTCATTTATTTGGTTATATTGCAAACACAATCAAATCACCTATACTTACATACATGAAGTAATACATACATACATACATATATACATACATACATACATACATATACATATATAATATTTATTTTCGTATATGTATGTTCATATACAAGTTTAAGTGAAAAAGAAAGTTTTTTCTATTTGTTGTATGTTGCCATGTACGTTACACCATTTACTCTATCAAATTTTGTTAATATATTTTTTTAAAGTTCCCTTAAAATGGGAGAAAATTTGATTACAATGTTCACAAATGCAACTTTTATATTTGTTAAATTAATTATTCGGGATATTCTCCAAAGTAATTTTTTCAATAAATAATTGTTTGTTATTAATTTGGCTGAAGTATATGCAGGCTGAACCAGCTAGAAACAATAAATTATATAAATAATAATTCTATAAGAACAAAATTTATAAAGATATGCTGGTCATAGTTTTCTTTAAGATTCAAAAAGATTCGTTTTATATAAAACATTTACTAAAATTATACACAAAATCCTAAAATTTAATTTTGCTGAGTTATAAACAAAATTTCACAACTAAAGTTTCTGCAAACAATTTGACAAAAACATAATTTCTTTAATTTTTTTTCTTATGCCATAAACATCGTTTCTGTTCAAATATTATGGAATTTGAAGTTAAAAGAAAATTTGCTCAAATTTTAGCCGAGAGTTTATACGATATTTTCATAAGTTATAAATCAACTTTGCAAAGAAGATTTACTTAAATTTTAAGTAAAATTTTATAAAAATTATCTTAAACATAAATAATATTTCTTAATATTGAAATTTGTTATTTGGGATATTCTCCCCAACTAATAATTGTTTATTGTGTTGTTTGTATAAAAGCATTCTAAGCCTACTATGATTACGTATTTGTTATAATTCAAAAACAATATTGAATTCTCATATTGTATTTGATTTGTGTGGCATAAACATCCGAGGTTGAAACTCTTAAACTTCACTGACGATTTGGTTTTAGCAACCAATGAAATGTCGGCATATGAAAAGCTAAAGCCACAACAAACAATGCATTTTAAATAAAATTTCTTTAAAAAATGTTTTCCATAAATTATTATATCTGTAGTTAAGTCCCATATCAGTCAAATTCCTATAAAAAATTTTCTCAAGCAAATTTTTAAAAAGAAAAATTACTTTAATTAAAAGAAAACTCCTGTATTAATTTTTTTTTATTTTTTTCAATTGATAAATATATTTAAAAGATTTTATAAAAATTTCTCAAATTGTATGTTAAGTTTCCAGAGGAATCATGTGTCCAAATTGTTCGCAAAATTTCCATAGAAAATTCGCATGAACTACTAGTGAGATTTAGCTAGAAAATTTCCTTAATTCACATGCGAATTTTGTTCAAATTATAAACAAAAATCCTTAAATTTTGGTCTTCTACTACTTCTATATACGGGTGTGTATATTATACAAAAATTAGTTTAATTTTGTTTTGATCTATATATTTCGAATCGTGTAGTTCGTCTTCAAAATGTACAGAAAATTCAATATTTTTTTAATAAAAAAAATTAAAAAAAAGAATTGTATGACTAAAAAATTACTTACATAATTTCAATATATATTGATTGAAAACCCCAATTTAACTATCATGATATTTTTATGTATTTACAGTGGAGTTCGGTTATAACGTACACTGATTCTAACGAATTATAGCGTATAATGAACAACTTCTGCGGTCTCAACAGTATTGCACAAATGTTTCATACAAAGTTTTACGGTTGTAAGCAAATTCGGTTGGAACGAATTTTAACTCATAACGAACTATTTATGTATTAAAATGCAAAAATGCTTATAAAAACTTTTACCAAATAAAGCAAAATCGCAGAGTTTCTTAAAGAAACTTGTATGCCATTAAAGTAATTATTTACCGGCATTTGAATGAATGATGAAAAATTTTAAAAATAAATGAAATTTGTGAATTGATATCAAACATATAGAAAAATACGAAGAGGAAAATGCTATCAATTCTAATGTTTCCTACTCTTGTTTATTTGAAATAAATATAAATATAAGGAACTGTGTATATAACAAATTAAACTATCCGCTACCGATTAGTTCATTATTACCGTACCCCACTGTATATGACGTACACTCATATAATTCAAATAAAATAATTTACATTATTGACCTACAGTGTTATCCATTTTTCGGTTTTAAAAGCAAAGATAAAAATACAAATTAAATTATAATTTTGATAAAATGTTTATTCAATTATAAAAGCGCAATCTTATTTAAATAACCGTCTGCAGATTGGTTATAGCAGCGCATCCTTTTGAGGTAATTTTCGAGCACTTTTTGGCACATTCCGTACGGCATCTTGGCCATAATTTAGGGGACTATATATATGTCAAAGATTTTACGTCAGTACCTGCCCGAAGGCCTTACCTGACGGTGCTCTTCGCACTGGGTGAATAAAGCCGTTCACCACCGTCCCATCGCCCCTCCCACGCGCACATGCCGCGTGAGGATCGACATGTGCGCCTACGAGGGGAAACTTGGTAGCAAATTCTGTACAGGCTGCAGAACCATGTACAGACACTTTGCTGAAGTGTTGGAGCTATCTAACCTCCTACTACCCCAATGGCCCGGCAGCAAAATATTGCCCCGCGTCTTACCTGGGGCTTCGCCAACCGCAACCACCAGGGCAGCTTTGTCGAATAGCAACAACACCTAGAGATATACGGCCTGAAGAGAGCATCTACAATCAGTCACTAGCACCTCTTGCAAACACACTCATCTGACCCATAACTCTTCCCGCGTATCTTTGGGTTTTAACCACAGCCACCACGTGATCCCCGAAGGGGCCTCACCAATAACCAGTCTAGGACACGTCCTGGTTCCTGTGGCACCAGATAGGACTCTGGTCAGCCGCGTGTTAAAAACACCTCCGATTTTAAGTTCCGTGCAAACCTGAGGTATCGGTAGCACCTCTACCCAAACAAGCATAGGCAGAGCTACTTCCTTAAATTAAATATATGCACGCCCGTTACCCTGTTATGTCCAGGGATTGGGTAGTAACATATAAGTTCAAGGGGTAATTGGCCAAAGGTCAAGGTCTGGAAAAACCAGATTACCCACTTACCGGACGAGCGGGCGAACCCACTTTCACCTTTAATTTACTTGCATGCGCGCCCGTTGCCCTGTTGATTCAGGGATTGGGTAGCAACATACAAGTTTTTAGGGGTTATCAGCAAAAAGGCCTAGGTCCGGAAACCTGATAACCCTATACCCCAGGAAGCACAACACCAAGCCACCAAGACAAGGTGTATTGACCGTGCCCCCGGGGGGAATTTAGGGGACTATCCGCGTAGACATAGTTTTTGATGTAGCCCCATAAACAAGTCTAACGATGTCAAATCGCATGATCTTGGTGGCCAATTGACGTCGCCAAAACGTGAAATTGTGCATAATGTAACGAGCTCGATATTTAATTCAAAGGAGATATTAAATTACGATAAGTATTTACACAAATAATCCATTTTTACCATTTTTATCTTTAAAAAGTATATTGTTTATGCAACTTAATTTTTTTTAATTTTGAGAATTTCACAATTTTCAAAATCGAATTTAGGCTGATTTCGCTATTCAGGTTTGGCTAATGCTGATAAATTAATTTTTATACTTAAACTTTTAAAATCATATTAATGTTGTTTTATTTTTTATCAGCTTTTGTTTAGTGTCTCCTCTAGGAACATTATCAAAATTTTTACAGATGACTTTTATTGTTGTACAATTTTAATTATTGGACAAGTTCAATATTAAGTATGGAAAATATACATCCATTCCATAATGTTCATAATTGGGAGATAATCATTACCAAATTATATTAAATTTAAATCACTATCATTATTTAATCAATATTATTATTATAATTATTATTTTATTTCTGTTGTTGGAATGAAATAATATAACAATCACGTTCTTTGAAAAATAATTTTTTGCTAAAATTACCTAAATTCGTTGCAAATATTGTATCTAAAAAATTTTATGTGACGAAGTAAATACTTTCATAATGAATTTTTTTCCTCATAATGATTGATGATAATTACGATACGATTTGATTGATCATCCATATGCGAGTGCCGGATATAAGGCAAAAAATTCCATTTTTGACATCCTTCCATCAATAATATCTTCAAAAACTCCCTCAAATAAAATTGACACTAAACTAGAAAAATTTTCATTATATAGATCCTGAAGAAGAACTAGAGTATATCGTTCGAAATATATATACCAAGAAAAAATTAGGGAAAAGTAGTACAATTGCTATTAAGCAATTACATACGATTCAGAAATACAAAACTAATTGATGGCCTTTAATGAATCATCATATAACACATTATACTAAATACTAAATCGATCCTGAAGGAGGCAGCTAAAGATGTGTTGAACGTTGCTTCGTACACGTTGGGCATATATTTTGTTGTCAGTTTGTGGCGTCATATTTGAAATGAGTGCAATGCCGTTCATATGGGTTTATCGATAGCAACAATGATAACGAATTTTGATATCATGTCATTTAGCATCATTTACTTGAGCAATTAAGTGAAATTTTTTTATATATATAGATGATCAACTCAATTGGCTAGTAAATATAAAAAAATTAAAACAATAAGAAGGAGAGTGGTGGATAAGAACATGGCTTAATATGCGGTTGGCTAAATTTACTGCTGTTGGAAGCAGATGAGGTAGCAATTTGTAGGCGATTTCAAGGAATTTCGCATTGAAACTGCACATGTTTGCACCATTGCATTGTCCTGGTGTTGTAGTCGGTTTCTTTCAAATCTTCATTAATTCGACTCAGCAAGTTGGCATGATATTCGCTATTGTTTTAACTTTTGAAGGTAGTCAATGTGGATTATAATGCGTAATTCTCAAAAAACAGCCCCCATGACTTTATTGGCTGACAAGCCCATCTTGGCCTTCTTTAGCGCCAATTCACCCCGAGAGTGCTGGTTGGTATTTAGTTTGTTGTGGTAGATCCACATTTCGTTCACGGCTAAGGAGTGGCGCCAAAGTTATCACATGATTGCCGTCGAAGTCGATTGTGAGCAAATGGTCTCTCATACCCAAGTAATCATTTGAAATTGTAACCATTGAACCATGTGGCTTCTATAATCTTTCGTTCTTTCAATCTTCGATCGTTCAACATCATGTCATTAGATTGTTTCGGATGTAGAGACCTCAACTGGGCGTCCATAACGAGTGAGTAAACCATTTTTTACCATTGAAATTGATGGTTATTCTCAAATTTATTGTTCAACAGCATATTTTGACAGGAGTTTACTAACAGATGACTGATGACAGGAGCAGTGGTGACTTCTCAGTTTAGGGACAGGAAATTCAAAAGGCCGTGGACTCTGGCGCTCTCGTACTCAAAAATATTTTCTCTGTTTATAATATTCAACTCGATGCTCTGTCAATTTGTTTTTGTGACTCTAATCCTGTCACGTTGTTGTGACAACTACACAGATTAGACGTATAAACAGTTTGCAATGCAATGCCACACAGTAATAAATATTAAAAATGCGATGTCACAAATTGTCATAATGTGCACAAGGCATTATTATACACATATGTATTTGTTTTTTGTTCAACATAAAATTAAAATTTCGTTTTATTTTTCAACTGTTCTTGCTTAACTCTAGTAAATGGTGTACAGAAACTCTTTCATATGTTTGCCTTAGAAACCCATTCAAAGAAGCAGTAAATACTTACATAAACTTAAAGATGCATACATATATAGATGAAATAATAGAAATCAGATGAAGATGAAACAGAGGAATGAATGAATAAAAGAAGAAAAAAATTTATTTTATATGTGAATTTAACGAATCATGAAATACGATAATTGAGCCATGCAGAGCTTCTATTGTGGATAGGAATTATAATAGATATTTGTAATATTTAATTTTGTTTCTTCTTTAGCTTCTACTAACGTTTTAAAGATTTGAACTAAAATAATCTTACACAGTGTTTCCTTTTAACAAAAAGACTTTTGAAAAATAGACGAGAAATGAAAGAAACCAAATACTTTCAATAGCTGTTACTGAAGACATAGAATTTAGTTGTCTAAGTTTTTAAAGAATAAAATTTCTTAGCACGTTAGCCCACTTAACAAACTGATGCCCATTGTTCAAATAATGCGGCAGAGCAATGGCGATGATAGCTTTGCAAGTTTACATCTTGTTTTTATTTTGGTTTTTTTCTAAAAATTTTTGTTTGAATTCTTATGAATAACAGAATTATACTGAAGAGCAGTTTCTGAAAAAGTTAAATATACATATATGTATGTATGTATATAAAGGGTGATCCAACCATAATGCACGAAGTTGATTATGAGTCAGACCATAACGGACTTCTTGTGGCCAGAAATTGAGCCAATGGATCTTGACGATATGTGGTTCTAACTGGTTGGTGGCACTTGCTACATAGCCAACGAAACAATGGTTCTCAGGTCGTGGCATTGTTAATTGGCCGCACGATCATGTGATTTGGCACCGTTGGATTTCTTTCTTTGGGGATATTTAGAAGTGTACGTCAATAGGCACATTAACGACATTGATCCTCAATTAAGTCTCAGAGTCATTGAAAATATGGACCATCGGAGAGAGGTGTGCCACCGAAGCCGTGGCGAGCATTTGGCCGATATCCTGTTTCACACATAATTGTCATAGATCCTTCTATCATAATAAAAATTTTAATACAAAACTTTTTGTTTTATTTACAATAAACATCGTGCGTTTTGGTTGCAGCACCCTTTATCAATAAGAATTAGTATCATCCTAATTTTTCTTTATGTGTATTATCTCTTTATCAAAATATATTGCAATTGTGTGCTCAAGAAATTTATTTGTCCAAATCACTTTTTAAAATGAAATTGAAAACAAAATTATTCTAAATGTTTATTTGTCCTCCTCATGTTCTTTTAAGCTTTTACTGATGTAGTAATTGAATATTTTATATATTTATGAAGAACAACTGACCTTCGTAGACTAGTAGGTAGTGTACTAGAGTTGTAGTGCGAAGGTCCCAGGTTCGAATCCTGCGCAGAACTCTGGCAGTTGTGTTTGAGATAATTAAATGGAGCGCACAACAAGCCTTCACTGGCTTAAGTGTATGTCGTATGACATGGGCTATCACACCCCTCCAATCAACCTAACCTAACCTAACCTATGAAGAACAAAAAGTCATCTTTTATTCATGCTTAAAATACCTGAAAAATATTTCAATTGAATTTCAACAACGTCGGTAGTGCTAATAAATTTATGAAGCTTAATATGGAAAAACTAAGAGTAAAGAAAAGAAAATATTTTACGAAACAAATCCATATATTTTTTTTCAAAGCACAACAATAAACATTAATAATAATAAAAGAAATCAATATGATTTTATAGATAGTGCAATGGTAACAATTTATTTGGGAGACACCCCTTCGGCGACCATTTTGTATTGAGCAAACATCTATTTGACGGAACATTCAGTAAAATGTTCATACGTGGTCTCATTATTTATTATTGCGTAAGTGTCGTCCTTTTTATTCCTTCCCATCGGATATAAATACAAACATACCCGTGCATGCAACATTATTGCAACATTGTCATATGTGTCTTAAAAAAAGTCGAACTTGGCAAAATGTGATTAAAGTTTCTAAAGTCTTACGGCGCACATTGGGGTGAATGGTATAGAAAATGGCGATTAATTCAAAAAATGAACTTTAACTTTCACAACCGTGTTTGATACCATATGAAAGTAGATAAAATTCTACATCACTAACTGCAAAAATAAAAGTTCTAAGTTGTTTACTTTATTTGCAGTGTGTGTTTAAAGTTCAATAATTTTTGTTTTTTTTTTTGCGTGTATTGATTAAAAGAGAAAATTTTGATATTTCAAGTGATTATATTTGTTATTAAGACTTCTATAAGTTAAAGTTTTATAATGGAACCTTCAACTTGAGGTAGATGAGCATATAAAAAATAATTTTTTGTTTAGATAAATGTTTTAGAAATAAAAAATAAAGAAAAACAAAATTGCTCTAAAAATGTGGTATTTTTGATATATACACTGAGTTTCAACAACCTTGCGGATGAGTGCAGAAAAAAATGATTTTATGCTCTTAAAATATGATATTTTAGCTAATAAATCCCACAATGCCTAGTTGCGCATTTGTGCGATTTTTGAGTTATGTAGGTTTTTGGGACACAACTCCAGTTGCTAAAAATCAATATGAAAAAGCCAAACAAAGGAACAAGTTGCTTTTATTATATTTTGTTGTTATTATTGTTTTTATTGTAGCTAATGAGTGTGATGTTTATTAAATTTGGTGCGTGAGTATATTTAAATCACGCACACTCAAAAAAAATAGTTCTGATTTATTTCTAACGAATACAATTTTTCATATATGTATATTCATGCTATAATGACATAACAAAGTTTGAATTTCACTCACGAACGAGAAATTATCTCATAAATAGTAAATATGAGTTACATAAGACAATCCTATTCAACACACGTAAACTGTTTGTGTGGTAAATATGGTCACGGTAAAGTTTGTAGATACAAAGTCCACACAAAAGTGCAATATATGTGGTGCCACAAGTAAAGAGTTCAACAATATTGATAAAATGATTTCGAAGGATGTTAATATAGATAACATGGAGTTTGGTTTATCTGTCCTTCATGGCTGGATGAGATTTTTTGAGTGTCTTATTCACTTATCATATAAACTCCCGATAAAAAAATGGCAAGCTAGATGACGAAAAAAAATTTTTTGCTGATACAAAAAAACGCATTCAGAGGGAATTTAGAGAGAAAACTGGATTGATTATTGACCAACCAAAACTAGGTTTTGGAAACTCAAACGATGGGAATACTGCAAGGCGTTTTGTTAAAAAGGCTGAAGTATCTGCACAAATTACAAAAATTGATTTGCAGTTGATAAAAAATATGCATACAATATTAATAGTTGCTTCCAGTGGCATTGAGGTCAATATCGAAAGATTTTCAAATTTCGCTAATGATACTGCCAGGATATTTATTAAAAATTATCCATGGTATTATATACTTCCTACTCTACATAAATTCTTTATTCACGGGGCAGAAATTATATCGCTTTCATCATTGCCTATTGGCCAACTAACTGAAGAATCTCAAGAGGCTAGAAATAAGGACTTTAAAAGCTATAGGGAGCACTTTCCGCGTAAATGCAGTCTTCCCCACGAAGACGATGATGATGACGATGATGAAGACTATTTTAATGATGATTATGAAGCTAGTGATGATTATGAAGTTAATGAAATGAAGTAAATAAAAAAACCTTATAAGTGACTTTTTTTAGTTAAATCTGTGGAGTTATTGATTTTTGAGAAAAAAGACGGATTTTATGTTAAAATTTTGCTAATATAAATACATATTAAATATTAATTCTTTTTATTTAAACAAAAAAATATTTTCTCTAAAAGCACATGAAGTATGCTCTAATTTACAATTTAATTTATTTATTTATCGTTTTTCGTTTAAAAGTTACAGCAGAAATAGTCAAATACGACCATTTTTACAAAGTATTAAAAAGCCCATAAAAGGTAAAAAAAAATTTTTTTTCAACATTTTTTTTTTTAAATGCTGGTTTTTTATGTATTCATTAATATCCATCAATTATGATTTAATAGCCACCTTCTATACCATTTGCCCCAATGTGCGGCGTTTACGATTCTGAGATTCCCTTACAGGATTCTGTGCTCCTTTATTTAAAATTTACACTTACTAATTGCGTCTTTTTGCTTTTAAAAGGCCAAAAATTTTACACTTCTTTCAGAAACAATAACATTAGTTTCAAGATCGCAACTTTTTGGTATAAAAAATTAGTTACAATTTTGATTTTATCTCTACACACATACAAATACGATATCGAAAAGCACTTTTTCCAAAGTATTTCAAAAAATTTTATTTAAAAATTAAAACAAAATGCCAATTTTTCAAATAAGGAGCTGGAAGAATAGCGTGAATAAATTTCAATATTTACGTGTTGTTACATAAAACTTTTGATTTTTGAGGAAAACATTTTTGAACCCAAGATATCACTATGTTGCATTAAAGAAGCCATGAAGAATGTTTTCGGCAAATTAGAATCTATACGTGATTTCTAAGAGTTTTTGAAATCTTTGATATAATAAGAGAAAATTTTCTTGCAAAAATTGCTTAAAATTTGAGAAAATTACTTTATGAAAGTAGACCAGCATGAAATCAAATCAAATTTTCCATAAAGAAATCCTTTAAATGTAAGAAAAGTTGCCATAAAAGGGCAATTTCACTTTTACAAATTTCCACTAGATAAATTTTGAGAAAGTTTTTTCATGAGAAAAATTTTTATAGAAAATTTTAGCAAGATTTTCTTTCTGACTGGAAAATTTCCCCACAAAACTCTGATCAAGTATGTATGGATTTCCCATGGAAAAACTAGGTGGACTGTGAGGAAATTTGTAGGACCTGATCAAGTCTTTTTAAAGACTTTATCTGATTTTTAAAACGTTTTATTGAAAAATATCGGTTTGTTTATTAAAAATTTTCTGAAAAAGGAATTTTTTCCTTTAGTAATCTTTTTACTGCAAGTTATTCTGATTAAGAGGAGGAGTTTCCATCTAAATATTTAAGTCTGTAAAAGTTTTTGTAAGAAAAGTTTCCTATGAGGAAATTCTTAAAGAGGAATTTGTTTTGAGCGAGTTTTCTATAAAAAGAGCTCCGATTATGAGCAAGATTTCAGTAGAAAGATTCATTAGCAACTTTTTAACAAAATATTCAATTGAGGCAGGATGTTGATTGTGAGAAAATTGTACATAGTAAAGCAGATCGATGAAAAAACAGTTCAAAGAAATTATGAGGGATTTATTTTAAAGAAAAGTTATCAGTAAGAAAGTTTTATTTAAAAAAAAACTGCTCCGACTGTGAGCGACTTTTCCACAGAAGGCCAGAAAGTGTCCTGACTGTTAGTAAGTTACCTACAGAGTAGTTGCCCTGACTGTGAATGAGTTTCGTGAACAAAAGCTGTTATAGTTTCATATACAAAAGCCAAAAACGTCTGTTCATATTTCGATGCAAGTATTGCAACGTGATGTTAGATGTTAATTCGTTCCACAACTGCGTAATAAAACACACACGTGTACTCGTACATACGAATTTTTTTAAATTAACGTTTTTATTTAAATATTTGTTTAATTTTTTTTTATAATTTTAGTTGGCAAACAAAGGCTTACAATAAAGAAAGTGTTGATGTTTGTTAGTAGCGTATTCATAAACAAATAAATAAATAAAGGAAATTTACTTTCGATTTAAATTAAACAAAAGATGAGTAGAAAAATACAAATAAAAACGAAATGCAATTGTAAATTTATTTATTAAATTCACTTAAACCCAAGACTTATACTAATGAAATGCAAAAGAAAATGTATTTAAGTTAAAATAATTATAGTAAAAGTGTGCACAAATCGATTGTTTAACAGTAAATAAATAGATTCGAATACAATATTTTAATGCTAAACTTAAAATAGTTTGGG
Source organism: Germaria angustata (assembly GCA_963681545.1). Classification (NCBI taxonomy): domain Eukaryota; kingdom Metazoa; phylum Arthropoda; class Insecta; order Diptera; family Tachinidae; genus Germaria; species Germaria angustata. Next base: position 81,558,076 of record OY813000.1, on the reverse strand, counting down.
CAAGTAATGTGTGGAGTTGAAATGTTAATTCTAATATAATACAGGACTTGGTCCTTAAAATAAAGCGGTAGTGAAAAATATTTTCTTTATACATGGTATAAATTTCAATAAGAATTTTTTTATGTCGAAAGCCAATTAAGGGAATGCATCAATTGTTTTGGCAACCAGATATCTTTCAAATAAAAACTTCAAATATCGTTATTTCTTTTAGCTCACAGGATGTCTCTTATACATATGTACATACATACATACACATTTTTTTCGCATAAATATCATAATGGGTTACAATCACAATCAGAATTCATTGTCCATAAATGTCTCTTTATTTAACGCACACATTAAGAGCATCATTTTTACATTGTTTCTTATTGAAATTTATATCTTTATATAGAATAAATAACAACGATGTATAAATAAAAAGTACAAATTATCATAAAAAATTATATGCATCATAAATTGGCAAAAAAGAAGAAAAAAATACAATAGCACATTTACTATAACGCTTAGGTACATGCTTAAAATGGGACAGTAGTGTTTAAAACTTTAGCACAATTTATTTAAAGTTATATATATAATTTTTGAAGTAATGAAATTCTTTATAAGTCCATTTTCTGGACGAATACAGCTCATTTTTAAGCGCTTGCTAAAAATTTATCATGGTGATACAACTTAAAAAATTCTTTACAAAAATTAATCATTAGAACCATTTTTGTTCCATATACAAAAGGACAGTAACTATTCTGTAGAAAAGATTACGACAAATACATTTATCTTTCTACAAAAAAGATCATCACAATACAATCAAAATTTGTATAGGAAATATGATCATAACGAGAGCTACTTTTCTACAAAAAAAATTATCATATTAAAAATATTTATTTTACAGAAAATATAATCACTCTTTTGCAGCAAATATGATCATAATGAGAGAGTAAGTTTTAACGTTTTTAAAAGAAATACTGCAATAGAAACATCTTTTTTACAAAAGAGATGATAACAATAGGAGTACCTTTTCTACAGAAAAGATTAACACAAAGTGATTAGCTTTTCCACAGAAGTGATTATCACAATGGGGGCAATATTTCTAAAGGAAACATGATCACATTTAAAGAAAACTGTCTAAGAAAAAATTAACAAAGTGATCAAATTTCACGCAGAGTTCAGAGAGATCACCACCGTCAAAGAAACTTTTCTACAGAAAGGATGATCGTAGTGAAAACAAACTGCCGCAGAAGAGGTAATTTGAAAGGGAGCAGCATTTTTACAGAAGTATTATTTCATCTCATTACGATCAACTTTTCTACAGGTAATATGATCAATATGAAGTAATCTTTTCAAACAAATAAATATCGGAGATATCATTATTACAGACAAAATTTTAATATACCATAGCAATGGGATGATCACACTATGAAAAGCTCTTCTACAGAAAAAATTGCCGGAGTGAAAGCAACCATTTTATAAAAAAATATTACCCAAAATGGAAACAACTTTTCTTTAGAAATGATGATGGTGATCACAGTAGAAGCAACAATTTTATAGAAAGTATATTTATAGCAAGTGAAAATTGTTTCACCAATTAAAACCTCAGTAAAAGTAATTTTTACAGAAAAGATGAAAAATGATCACAGCGAGAGATTCTGTTTAGTAAAAAAAATGTAATTTCAGTGTGAGCATTTTCTCTAAGAAACTAAATGACAGTGACACCATTTCCATTAAAAAAAATTCTTTTTCACATTGAAAGCAATTTGCATCTTCAAAAAGTTTTGCTAAAATTTACAGAAAGAACTTTACTGCGATTTCGCAATAAATTCTCTATTTCGACGATTGTCTTCTGTTCCCATAACTTTTAAATTTGCTTTATTTTTCCACACTACTGTCTGCGAAAACAGACACTTATAAATAAAAATAAAGACAGACAATACAAAATAAAAAGGTTATCACATTTCAATACACATCATAATAATTTCTCAATTACAATAATTGTTGGCAACAAAAAATAATATAAGAACTAAATCCGCAAGAATATTTTTATTCCTACAACAGCAGCAGCACTAGAAGCAACAACAACAATAAATAATGGACTTAAAATGTAATTAAAAAAAAAAAAACTATTTGCAAAAAGTTGCATGCGAAAACAGACAAAGTAACTTAATACGTTTCATTATAGTTTTTGCTGACTCCACAACTCTCTGTTCCCGATTTCCACACACATTCATTAGATGATATAAGATGCTCTTTGGCGGCTGCCAGCGATGATTGTAATGGTGATGGCGATAAGGCTGTATTTGAGGCAGAGGTTTGATCTTCGCGCTGTAACTGCAATTGTTGCAGAGTCTGATTGAAGCTAACACTTGAAGGTACATGTTGCAATGATGACTTTTTCAAATTTGATTTCAACTTGTTGGACACAACCATTGCAGCTGGCCCTGCCCCACCACCCGTACAATGTTGCAAGTTGAAATTGCAATTGGTATGAGGCAAAGAGCTGTTTATTATATTTGTGTGAGAGTTTATTTGGAAAAATCTGCCCACATACAAGGCGGTTAGTGTGGCATATATGACACCCATCACTGAACCGGCGATCACGTCCGACCAGTGATGCCAATAGTCGGCCACACGACTAAGCGAAATAAACCAGGCCATCGAGAGAAACAAAAACTGCAACAAATGACGTAAGACACGTTGTATGCCGCGGCCACCGCGCCATATGGCATGCAAATAAAATGCCAAAAATAGCATGGCATAAAATGACAAAGAAGAATGAGCGCTGGGAAATGAGACGTACAATTCCCTAAGTTCCACCGCTGATAGACTAGGATTCGCACAGTAGTATTGCTCTACAAAAAGTATACGGTTCTTGGCATCTTCACAGCTGGAACCATCATTCAGTTTAGGCTGACAGGCCGTATAGAAATGCGGCCTTAAGCGGTGTACGACATTTTTGGCCAACTCGGTGGACAGGTACGTGGCTATGAAGCCAACGCTAAAACAACCTAAACTAAACGTAAGATTGCGTAGGTATTGGCGCATGCGAAAGTTGTGGCACAAGCGCATTATCTCCACCACACTGAGGAACAAGATGGGCAGCAAGAGAATACATACAGACAGCATTGGCACGGTAATTGTGCACTCATGATATGGATACCGTATGGTCAGGTCGCCACAAAAGAAACCGCGTTGATATGAACGCATATTTTAGTTGTCTTTCTTTAACAGTGGCAGTAAACAAACAGTACAACGGCAGCAACAATTACCACTCGCAATTAAATGTTTGTGTTCACACATTTACACGATCACCACTCTTCAATGTTGTTTCAGTTTCATTCAAAGTGTTTGTCTTAGCCTTTTCGTTTACAACTTGGACTGTTTTTTTTTTGTTATTCGCTTAATGATTTTTATTAAATTTTGAGTGTTTAATTTATGTGAAATTTTGACACTTTTTTCAAAAACGTCTTTAAAGTTTCCTCGTTGTTGTCTTTAATATTTATAGTTTTTGTTAAATATTTCTTTTTGTAAATTTATTTCATAAATATTTATTTAACTTTTTTGTATTTTTTGATTATGTAATTTATCTTATTTGAAATGTAAGTTTCCTTTGAGTTATTTGAAGCAGATGTTGATTGTTCGAAAGCATAATATAACAAACGATAAATAAAAAAATAATAAGCGATAATTTTATGCCCAATTACTTTAGACAAGTTTAAAAATTTTTGCCGTGTCCAGCTAGTTTTCAGTAGGAGAATTTTCAATTAATCATTTCATAAAATTTAATTTATCACTTGATATGGGTTTCAAAAAATTTTTTTGAAGTTCTCATTTAATTTAAAAAAAAAAAATCCATAATGTCGTTGGAAGCATTGATCAGGGTGAAAATAAATTTTCTTTACAAAAGATGCTGAGAGTCGAATCAAGTTTTCTTTGGCGAAATTGTTGAGAGATCAAGATCAAGAGATCAAAAAAAGTTTTCTTTAGAAAAATTCCTTAGAGTCGAAGCTTTAAAATTGTTGAGAATTGAAGCAGGTTTTCTATAAAAAAAATTTGCTGAGAAACGCAGCAAGATTGCTCTTCTAAAATTCTTGAGATTTAAAGCATCTTTTTCGAAAAAAAAAACATTTTTACAAACCAAAAGTTTTTCAAAAGAATTGCACAAAGAAAGTTTTCTTTATAGAAATTTCTAAGAATCGAGACCACTTTTCTAAAGAGACGTTTCTGAAAATCAAAGCAAGATTTCTTGAAGTAAATTTCTAAGAATCAAAATAATTTTTTGGAAAAAAATTTTTGGACATCGAAGCAAGTTTCCAAAAAAAAAATCAAAACGAATTTTCTTAAAAAAAAACAAATTATAACTAGAAAATTCTTTAAAAAACTAAACAAGATTTTTTAAAGAAATCTTTGAAAATTGCCGCTGGTTTCCTTTATAAAAACTTCAAAAAGCTGATTTTCTTAAAAAAGTATTTTTTAGAATGATTTTTCAGAATGGAAGAAAGTTTTGTTTAAGAAAAATTACTAAAATTTTCTTTACCGAGTTTTATTAGTTTTATTAGATAAATTCAGAAATAAAATCCCAGACGAAAAAAGTTTTCTTTAGAAAAATTCTCATAATCGAAAAAAATTTTCTTTAAAAAAAACTGCTGAGACTCGAAGCAAGTTTTCTTGGGAAAAATTGCTAAAAATAATAAGTTTCTTTACAAAAAATTGCGAGCCGAAATATATTTCCTGAAAAGCAAAGCAAGTTAGTTAGAAGAATTATAATGGATCGAAAACAGGCATTCTTTACAAGACTTTTTGAATATAAAACCAAGTTTAAAAAGAGTAATCTTTAATAGAGGGCAGTTTTTAAGAAAAGCTCTTCGGAAGTGAAGAAACTTCTATAAAAAAATTGTGAACGAAGTTTTCTTAGAAAAAAATTAATAGGAATCAAAGCATTTTGCTAAAAATTTTGTTAAGAACCGATATAGAGTCCTTACAAAAAATTTCTAAGAATCGGATCAAGTTTTTTTAAAGAAATTTCCTGAAAATTAAAGAAAAGTGCCTTGAGGAAGAGGTTTTTTTGCTTCAAGAATAATTTTGATAGTCTAGGAATATTTACTTAGGAAAACCTACTGAAAGTCATTGCAAATTTTCTATTAAAAATTCCTTTGAAAAAATACTGAAAATCTTTAGAAAATATATTTTTTAAAAAATTGGTGAACACCAAGGCAGGCGGCTTGTATTAGAAAAATTACAGAGAATTAAAATAAAATTTTCTTTATATAAATAAGTTAAGGATCGAAGAAGGTTTTCTTTAAAAAATTACTGAAAATTGAAGCCAGTCTCGGTTATAAAACTCTCGTTTGCAAAACTTATGAAAAAAGTTGCTGAGTATCAAAGAAAAGTTTTCTGAATAAAAATTACAATAAAAAAAAACTTTTTTACAATGAAAGAAATTTTCTCTAGAAAAAAAATTTAAATTGAAAAAATTTCTTTAAAAAAAGAATCCTTAGAATAGTTTTCTTAAAAAAAATTCAAAATAAAAGGCGCGAATTGCTTTTGGTTCCGGCATGAATTCAGCCGATAATTGCCCGCTTAAAGCTTTTGCCTCTACATACAATATTATGTGAACATATTTTATGTCTTTATTAAAGCCACCGCTTAATTAGCGATAATGAATTTAACAGTAGATTAAAAATTTATTGTAAATTTGCTGTTAAATTTCGTTGAAAAAAATCGCAATTTAATATCTTTATGATGATTAATTTATTATTGCCTTAAAATTTTGTCTCATTTCAAAATGTCTTCAATATATTTTGTCTACAAAATTTTACAAAGTGCGTTGTTAACATAATTTACAGTTTTTGTTAAAGTTCATAATAGTTTATATACTTTTTTTGAAATAACCAAAACAACAATTAGAAAGATGTTTTGTGCAAAAATTCCAATTTATCATTTCGCGTACGTATGGCCATAAAGTCTTTTTGTCACAAATTGATTAGGCGATGAGTTAAAGATCGTTAAATTTTTATTTTTTTAAAAGAAGGAAAATTACTTTTATTTCCAAGTAAAATTGGAAAAAGTTAAAAATTTTTTATTTCATCAGAAGATAACTAAAATATTATTTAATATTTGTGTTAATATTTTTATTTGTCAACAATCAGGTTTTTAATGCCGCATTTTTGCTTGTCTCCCGTTTTTTCACTTTATGTTGCAAAACAAATATTTAAATATAATTACAGTTTTTTTTATTAATTCTTCGTAAGAAATGTTGTAATAAATTTTTTTCTTTTATATTTAATTTTTTTATGTTTAAAGAAGGCGAATTGACAAGAAGGTGGCCTTATCAAGGCAACAACACGGAACAACATTAATTTTGTTGTTTTGAAATTCCAAACAAATGTCACATTTATTTTGTAAAGAAATTGAAGGAGTTAAAGAAATAAAACAAACAAATATACACCTGGTACTGGCAGTCACGTTCCCAAAAAAACCATGTAAAAATTCATGTAAAACGAATGTCAAGTGTATTGTATAAAATATTTCGTATTATTTTTTTTAAAGAGAAGTAACACTCAGGCAATAAATGTCTGCTACTTAAAATTTTACTACTTTTTGAAAGGGATAGTTGCAGCGCTTCGGGTGTCAAGTAGGCAGATTAAGATGTATTGTGAAGCCCATTTATTAAATGTTTTGCTTCGCCGGCGAGTCTCCTAACATCATCGCTGCCGTTATTGTTCACTGACCAGTGCTATGCCTTCATCACCCTAAACAATCTAACAACAGCTGACCCAATGCCGCACTAATGTAAATCAGAGAAAAACTGATGCTGTTGATGACATGTTATGTCCAGAGATCGAGTTCACGTTCTCAGTCACATTGAATTTATTTCTGAAAACACATGACCTAAAGACCCAGTAATAAGGTCTATGCAATAGCCCAGGTGATAGGTAAGATAATAAGAATGTACAAAAATTGTCGGTCAAGTTTGTCATAAGGAATTTGACAATTATATTCTTGACTTTGCTGGACTTAATTCGCCTTTCATAGTCCTTGGGCCTTGCATGGGCTAATGTTATTCTTTGAAGAATTTATAAATTTGTTCATAAGTTACGTTTATTTAATTTCTTTTATATTTCGCACTTGATTTCTACATAAAAATAAGTTTCTTATTGTTTAGTCAAGTCTTTGAAAGATAAGTTAGTCCAATATAAAAGTTGCCCGATATGAGATCTGATTTTCTAAGAAACATTTCTGTCAGAGATGATTTTCTATAGAAAAAGTGTCATTGATGGTAATGAAAATTTTGCACTGCTGTTCAGGTATTTTTCGAAAGAAAAATTGGTTGCTGTCAAAGATAGAAAAATTGCTTGTTGTCTTCGCAAATTTCCTATAGAACAGATCAGTGCAAGAAGAGATCAACTACAGAAAAGTTATTTGCCCTGGCGTAAACCTCCTTTTTTTCTTAGAAAAATTTATTTCTCTCAGAATATGTTTTTAGCGAATAGTTTCGGGCTATAGACAAAATATTCTATAGAAAAGTTGATTGCTTTCGAAAAAAACTTTTGTAGAAAAAATGTTTGATATCAAAATCGTTTTCTTAAAATCAAATTTATTATATGCGAATAGATCGCTATCATAACAAAAACTTAACGAGAAGTTACTTGCTTTCAGGGCAAATTTTCCATAGAAAGTTGCTTCCTGTAAGAACGAATTTGCTTGCAGTCAGAAGAAAATGTGCTAAAGAAATTTCTATATTTAAAATAACAAATTGAACCAAATTTTCTATTGAGAAGTTGATCTGACTGTTTGTTCTCTTACTTACAGAGTTTAATTTGAAATTTAATTTAATTTTTAATTTAATAAGATTTTATTGTAAGAAGAAATAAATATTCAACCACTTCACTCAGAATTGGTCGCCTGACGCGCGAAAAAAGCGCAACTTTAAAAGTTAATTTTTCTCTTGGGAGCCGAAAAATAATAAATGGAGTGTCTCGCAAGGATGAGATTGAACGAAAATGTTGAGAGAAAAATTATGTGCACTATGTCGTCCTTCTTTAGCAGTGAGTTCCAGTGTATAGTTTACGAACTAAATAAAAAATTGGTCAAATTGTTCCTTAATGCATTTTCGACACCTTAAAAAATTTAGTTGCTATTTTCTGTAAATTCCAATTTTGTTTGAAATGAGTTTTCGTCATCCCACGTCAAATTTGGTTTGCAAACTGACCGGTTTCGCTTATGCGCAATTTGTAGTATTCTTTTCGTTATTAATAAAAGTATTTATTTCCCAAATTTGCCTAAAAGCATTAGTTTCTTTTAATTTCTAATTTAGACTATTTTGCCGGCGTTTTTACTTCTGAAAAGAAGTGTAAAATTTTTGCTCTTCAAAGATAAAACGGAGGATTAAGGGTTATTTAATAAACGCAGTATTATAAAGGAGTAAACATTTTTAAATTACAGCAACAAATGGATTTCTTTTAATAAATTGATTAACATAGTTTCACTTATGAAAGAACAGCAAACTTTGAAGAGCTTTTATTATTTCCTGCTGTCGTTTCCCAGTAGTAAATAATTTTTCATAACTTTGTATAAAAATAATATTCTTCACATAGAATATAAAAAAAATCTACTTTTCTCAAAATGTTGCAAATATCTTCGGATGGTACAATCATTGAAAATTATCACAATTTCTTACGTCTCCGGATGACAGTAGCTGTGATCTAATGTGTTCCTTGGAAAACATTTTTTGCAAAGACTCTATCATAGATTTTTACTCTAAGTTCTCTCAAAGTCATTTTACGTAAATATTAACTTCAGTCATTGCATTTCGAGACGGGAAAGCATCTAAAGGGATTTTTTAGTATGATGATATATATGAAATATTCTTGAACCTTAAATTGTTTACAGATCCCAAAAATCAATTATTCTTAACATCCCTAAGATGATTTTTAATGAATAGGCATTAAAAAAAGAGCATCTGGTTATGACAAGCACATGTTGAAATTATTACAAGTGGTCCGAATTTGAACTATTTTAGCGTCACAACTCCCAGGACTTATTGAAGTCCTTTTTTCTGCTACAACAAAAATAAACTGATAATCCTAACAAGAGAAAGCGGTCTATAATTCATACAAAAATGATAAAATCTTAAATTGCATTAGTCCTGTTATCATTCCTTCTGTCATTTATTGCTTGCGGGACCCTGATCAATGGCCTAAAGGAATTAGCAACGTCAAACATAACATGTTACGATTGTCCACGAGCTAAGATTCTATGGAAGGTAGAAAACTGGCGCTTTCTCTATTTTTTTTTTAATTCGTTACCACATTTTTTGTAATCTATTGTATAAACGCTGGAATCGTAAAATTGCAATCGTATTATTGCTCGAGGTACCATACAGAGGTCTATGTTCTGTTGGCTTCGCTTTGATAGAAGTCCTAAAAAAATCTCGTAAATGGTATCATAAAAAAAATAGATATACGCAGATGAAAATACACACATATACCGGGTGATCCAAATACAAGTATCATTCTAAATCGTCGTTATTTTGACACTGATAAATTTTTTCTGTACGAAATGAGACTAAATTAGACATCCGTAGACTAAAACGAGTCACTTAACGCTTGGACAAAATGGCAAATTATTGCAAACTTATTTCCAAGACGAGTGTGAGTTGCCGAAACTTTGGAATAAAACACATGTTCTCTCTTACTGAAATAAAACACCAACCACGAGTGCTATACGCAAGTTTGTGCAAAAGGTTCGTTAGACTGGCTGGAAAACGTGGTTGTTGTGTGCAACTCAAAATTATATTTTGTGACGAAGCTCATTTTCAAAACAAATTATCGTGAAGTCAATACATCCACAGAGAGTGGCAGTTTTGTATGGCATTATTGGCCCAATTTTATTTTCGAAAGTGCTGCTGGAAACGCCATTTTATTTAGCGGCGAGAACTTCGGAACTCTAATTATGGATTTTTTATGAACGAAAATAAAAGATATAAACTTAGATAATCGTTAGTTTAAACAGTGAGATGGCGCACCATGTCACGCAATGCAGTTTGGTAATCGTTTTATCAGCCGTCTTGGCGATAACAATTGGCCGCCTCGGAACTGCGATTTGACCGCTTTAGATTTTTTCTTGTGGGATGCCGTTAAACACCGATGCTATGCAAATAATACATACACGATCCACACTCTTAAGGCTAATATTATCCGAGCCAATCGTGAGATTGAACTGGAAAACTTTAATAAAGTCTTTCAAAATTAGACTGACAGAATAAACTACGCTGAAGTCGTATTATTTCCAATAAAGCCATTATATGCCCAACGCAATTAAGTTTAATTAATTTCATAAAATTTTTATCATTTGCATTTGTAGCATCCTTTACATGTGTACACACATTAATAAATCTGATTTTTTTAATCAAAATAATTTTACTAAATTGTTCAATATTTATGTTTTTTTTTAAGATTTTTCACATAATTTTCACAAAATTAGTAGATATGACAGGGCTTTTTTAAACTTGTCTAGAGTAAATTGAGTACTTTTTAACATTAATTTTATGTCGTTTTTCTTGGTTTTTATTTGATATTTAGTTTACATAATTTAAAATTATTTGCTGATTGCGCGCTTAAATTTTTTTTCTGTTTTTTGTCATTTAATACCTTTTATTGGGTACACACATACGAGTATTTATTTAATAATTTTTTCGCGTAATTATTTTCATTCTCGTTTGTTTAAATGTTTATTATTTTGGAAAAAATTTCTGGTGTTTTTGTAATATTTTTGTATTTATGGTAGAGGTGTTTTTTGTTACTGTAGTTTTTCATTCATGTGTAGATAATTTACAACTTCCCACTTTTATTGTTTTTTATATTTTAATAATTAATGTCGTTTAAATATTTGTTTAATTCCTATTGATTGAGAAGTTTTTTTTCCACTACCACTTTTTGCAGATAAGATTTTTATTTACATTTTTTTTAAATTAAATTATTTTTGTTTTGAAATCACTTTCTGTATGTATGTACATACATATATAAATACATGTGTATATAAGTACATGTGTATACATGTACTTCTTTATGTACGAGTATCCACCTTGTTTTTATATGTTAATTTTTGAAACCTTTTTATTTGGTTTTTCTTCGTGTTGCATATTTTTGCTGGATTGTATAGCATCTGTAACTTCTATTCCTTTAATTACAAACAATTTTCAATTTGACTTTATGCATTTTTTTCCATATTAAAATTTTCTAATAAAGATCTTTATGTGTCATTTACCATTCAACTACTTGTGGTAGTCATTTAAAACCCCAAAAATTCAATATGACGGACACTTTTTAGGTTTTTCTTTAAAAACATTGTAAATTTTTTTCCAATATTAAGCTTGTTGTTTGATTGTCTGTCCGTTTGGTACTAGAGTTTTGCATTCAAACAAAATTTATTTTGGCGTTTTGTTTAAACAAAATTTTTGTTCGTTACTGTCCGTCTGTTTTGGGTTTCTGCTGGTCCCAATGAGTTGTTGTTGTGGAATAAAAATACAGCCAACAGCGTGTTGATCTGCTGGGATCATTTGTCGTAGTAGTTTGTCTATTTGAGTTTAAGTTGGGCTATTTCAGCAGCTCCTTTTTTATAATTATGACGGCAGCGACGTCGACGACGGCGTCAGCGACATTAAATTACTAACTTAAGGCGCTCAAATAAATGAACTTCTTGTAGTGTTTGGACGGCTGTGTGTACGTTTGTTTTCGACAACATGGACTGTGTTTTTATAGGGTAGATTTTTTAGAAACGGAAAAACTTTCAGCACAAATTTTTTTTACCGTATATATTCAGTGGACTACATGCCGATTTTGATGTCCAAATTTGGAAAATGATTTATATTTCTTCCCTTACCTACACATAAGAACCGTTTCATGTTTCTGCTGAAAAGTGTGGTTATGTAGAAAGGATAGCAGCATAACACGCATGCGCATGTGCTCTCTTACTAATGCAGAATGTGTGAGCATATGGCTCTATTAAACAGTTAATACGAGAAAGATGGTACTATAAAACACTGACAGAGATCTTTAATATTAAATGAGAATATGATTCATGGATATATTGCAAAACCCTGACAAAATTATAATTCATATAACGAGGATAGCCCAACAAAATTATCTGGGTCTTGATGACCGCGAACAGACGGTATTCAATGAGACTTTATATTTTTTTTTAAACAAAAGTATTACTATATACATTTTCAAAGAGAAAAAAGGGTAATTAGTGTTCTTCCTTCTTAGGAAGTACGTATCACGCAATCCTGTATGATAGTTGCAGTTCGCACCTCTTGAGGGTCAATATATTATATACAAAATATTATAATCCAATCACTACTATTCCTTGGAGGATAAGCTATGTGCAGGCAAGCCTAGGGCACACAACGTTCTACAACAAATTATTTAAATGGTCTCTTGCATTCGTTATAATTCACGATGACTTGCCCTTACGGAGGTCCAAAGCTTGAGGAGGTGCTAACATGCCTTAAAAGCTCTAGCCTGACTACACGTCCTTTAATATTCTTAGTTCCTACCAAAGACCCTGCTTAAATGTTACCTTACCCTTAATCGAGACTAAAGCAGAAGTTATCAGCTTCTATTTGGTATAGCTTATCTGCCAGTTGATAAAATGTAAAAGCTATCGCATTTGCGATAAAGATCAATTCGAAAAGCTGTCATAACTTAGTCCCACATTATACTTGAGTTTAACAGAGAGCTTCCGCCACCTTGGATCCATGATTTGGTCTCTGCTTAGAAAATATTACAAACAAATTTCTGCAAAGTATAATCGGCTATTCCAAAACAAAAGTTTTAATTATCTTTGTATGATTTGGATTGGAAATACAAAAAATTTTATTTTATTTTATTTTTATTATTATGACTACTCTGATTACACAGACTAAAAAATAATTGAAAAAATTTTAATTCATCTCTAAGTTTTTATAAAAAAAAAAAAAACTTTAAATAGTGAAAGCAATACACGCTTTTTAATAAATCACAAAAAAAGGTATGTTTTAATTAGGAATGTCATTTTCATTGCTCCCAGAATATACTCTAATGCATTGTTTCGTTTTATAATAAACTCTCTCAAAAATGTAACCTTTAAATTCAGATAAAATTATTGTTAAATTATTGTTATGCAAGAAAAACTAACTATTGGCAAACGTGAATTGATCTCTAGAGGCAAATAGCAAATCGTATTAAAAAAAATAATTTTTATTAACAAAATTTTTTTAATTACTTTTATCATTTTATTGAATATCTAATTTAGTGAAGAGACACCATAAAATAAAACATCTTATAACAGCAATACAATATTAAAGTCATTACAAGTGATCAAAATTTGTATTTTAAACATCACTCACTACACTTACATTTTGATGACTTTTTTTGGAAGCTCTACCTTTACTGCACTGAATTTGCTTCAAACAAAACGACTATCAGCCTTATAGAAAGTCGTCAAGTCACGGCCGCTGTGTGATAGTGACAACTATACGTTCAGGCTGTGTAGTCACGCTACGCTAGAGATTTTTAAACTTTTATATTGACTTTGACAGTAAGTAAAAATGATGCCACAAAATTAATCAGCTGTTCTGTAAAGATCAACTGATATTGAACTGAGCTAAACCCCTATTACATTTAAATAAGTTGACCGATCAGTAGAATTACGTTAGAACCAAATAAAAAGCCACATATCAAAAAATCACTCCGTGTTAATAATATAAAGACTATAACGACAACAACAACGCTTACGACTACGACCACAATAACTTCGTTTAAATGATCGTCGCCGCCGTCGTTTGTTGGTTTGGATTTTTATTTATTTTGTCTTTATATTACTCTTTCAATGAGTGATCGTTTTTCATTCGACTAGAACAGAACAGCAAAAACAAATTGAACTGTATTTGATTTGTTTTCTTTAGATACAGTTGGATTCGATTAAGCGAAAGTAGAATATTACTGGGACTCGTGGCTCGTCCATACCAACCACATTAATAGAAGCTGTATCATGGACGAATTCAATTCGCTTTCATGTGTATTTTGTTGTTCCTATTTTGAAGTTATTTTAAACTAAATTTTATTTTCTTTACTTTGAAAATAAATTCATTTGTTTATATTTAGTTGCAAAGTTACACCTTTGAGAAGTTTGACATGTTTTGTGAAGTTAAATATTTTAATGTTTTGGAATGTCAGAAAGTTTTTAAGGAACCGTTTTTTGTTTAAGATCATGTTGTTTTCATCTCCCCACTGCATACAATCAGCTTTTTTGTGGTTAGCGACTTTTGGCCTCAACTTCGATCATTTTTATTAGATTAAACACAAAATACAAAATTTTTCTCAAGTTTAGTATGAAACATGTGGCTAAATAAGTTTATAGCCCCTGAGTATATTTTAATGGTGACTTCAACCGTTTAACGAAGAGAAAGTGGTAAGCTTCTCCTTGGAGGTATTAGCCCCTCCCCACACGTTCGCTCATGTCTAGTACAAAATTTCAAAGTCACAACGAACTCTTCAATCAAATTAAAAAGATGATAAAATTTTTAAAGCAAAAATACGGTAAGTGACGTTTATTAAAACAAAGAAATTGCCGTGATCGAAGAGTTTTTCCTATACTTATTATTCGTTCTACTTTCCACACTAAAAATATATTTGTTCTTCTATGGTTGAATGTAATTCTTTCTACCCTACAGTATTCGTTTACTCAACCTGAGCGACTTAAAAACAAAAATTGCTTCACTCAAACGCCTGCTTGCCACAGATAATTTTCTCTTAAGCGAACTAAACTTATTTGAAATCAATCAATAATTGTTAGGAACATCTGAGATTAAATCAGCGATCTTTTCAATTAAATAGAGAATGCTTATCTCTATCCGACTGTATTTCCTTTTTGATATTCTGCTCCTATAGCAATAATAAATACCAATTACAACAACCACAATCTCATTGTATTTCTACTTGTTGTTATTAAAAATAGTCGTAAAGTTTTAAATTACTCTACAACAACAACCACTTCTCTCTTTTGATAAATTTCCATGTGCTATAATTTTTATTTATTGTTCTTACAGCAGCGATGTCAAGTCGGTGCTTTTAGTACCGACTTTTTAGCGCTTTTTAAAGGTTTCGACTCGGAATACTTTTTACGTACTTGATGCTGCAAGCATTATTTCCATTTTTACTTTCTTTCTTTCTTTGCTAAGATCAAATCCTTCATTTAAAATAATGGAAAAGGACTATTTAAATATATAACGTAACATTTTTGCAAGTGTAAATTTAACTTAAAAATCGGTTGAGATTGGCGATAATTATAAGACAAATAAAGCTTTTTAATGTACTTAATCTGCAGACGCTCTTGGACGATATTTCCATATTCTCTTGCAACATACACCGGCCATAGCGAATTTTTGATAAATACGAAGAAGTTCAAACATTTCTATATATATACTTCGGAGAAATTAATGCGTTTATAGCGAAATTCGGCTAGAGCGGATTACCGCCTGTAATGAAGTCGTTTTAAATTACCCAACAGGAAAATTATTGGATATTTTTACACTCATAACGAGCAATTTAGACGAAATCATAAAAATTACCTGTTTATTATCTAATCTGTTAAATCATAATTTGCCATTACGAGTATTTTACAAAGCGATAAAACAATTATATAAATTTTTAGAATATTTATATAAATATTTATCTACACACCAGGGGGGTTATTCTCTATTGCGATGCGTAAGCTAGTTCGATGCGTTTGATATTTTGATTTTAACATACGCTTCAGTATTACAGAGTACACTGATGCCAGGTTTGAGAAAGTGAAAAAATTAGATGCGAAATGAAAATGCGTAATCACAATAAAAGGTACTAATTATCCAAGTATGTACCATTTTTCCTACGCATCTCAATAGAGAATAACCCCCTAGATATTAAAACTTTTTGACAAAAAAAATTCAATCAACTTCAAATACTCGTATATCCTCTAAAAAGTTCGAAATATATATTATTGTATGGGTTGCCTACTGATACTTTTGAAGCCGCTTCCAAGATGACTGAAACTGTGAATCAATCCTGCTTTTGGTTGTAAAATTTTCGAATTCGCAGAATTTAGCGGGTAACGCATACAATAATATTTATTTGGAACTTTCTAGATTAGTACCAATTAGATAATTTTGGACACGGTACGAGAGGGACCGATACCTTCGTTCAAACGTGATTACCTCTAAAATATGCCAGCCTTGAATACTGTAATTGTAATCGTGAGCCAGATCTACAATAACTAGGTATTATATTTTATGAGAGGTACTACTCTCCTTCTTGGTCCTACTTCCTAAAAATGCATGCACTCGCTGCAGATTAACTAACATCTGTTAAGTTTAAATACTTTCAATATTATATTAATCAGTATGGAAGATTACTAGAAGGGATGTCCTCTTCCCCCTTAATATTATTTTATATCTGTTAAAATAGGATCATCTCTGGGGTATACCCTCTCATATAAACAAAAAATGTTCAAAATTGGTTCACAGATGAAACCAACTACATAAATATTCTCCTGCAGTTCGTTAAAATGAAACTCCAATCTATTAAGTTTCATGTGAACCTGAACAAAAGTTTTGCGATTAGTGTAGAATATTCATAAACTACTTTCTGAATAGGAATATCCAAAAATATTACAACTTTAAAATTTTTATACAAGGACTAATTATAATTATTACTAAATGTGCGTTAAAAAAAATAAATAAATAATAATAATACTAATCGGGGTTTCAAGCAAATTAAATTTTTTCAATTCCCAGTGGCAGATCCTCGAAAGAGGTCATTCTTAGGAACGACATTTTCATTGTTCTATTATTAGATTTTTTTGACCTCTTGGGTAGTTGATAAAAGTTTTGCTGAAAAATTCAAACTAATTCTTTAAACTTGTACATGATGTGCCAATTTCGAATATTTTTTTTATGAAAAAATAACCGCATTTGAAAAATTTATTACCTGTTGTAGAAGATTTCATCACATCAGTATATTTCATCAGTATATTTCAAGCCGAGTGCACACGAGGTTGTGTGCAGTGCAATCGGGATGAAATCTACTGACGAATTGGTTAGCGCCAATGAAAACTCGATATGTACATAATAATCCCACAAAAATATTAACTTTGTGCAACTTTTGCATCAATTTATGTACTTGTACATGCATAAATCAAGCTGAAACAAACAGATATTTAAATTGTTATATTAAAATTTTTATGAATATTACGCGCTTTTTTCCTTAATTTTAGTGATTTTTGAAATCTCAAAAGTTGACAACGCTGTCTTACAGTTGCTGCAAGGGACTTCGAGCGAGGAATTAGTTTATTTTGTTCTCAATCTGTTTTGTTGACTTTACGGAATGAAAAATCAACGAGCACAAGTACAAGCAAGTGCTGGAAAATCTAAACGTATAAATTTATGAATAAGAGACAAAAGTAAATTGCTTTTTGTTTGCATTTACTATAAAACGTAAATACTTTTATTTGCTTTCCGTTTTCGTTTATTTATTTGTTTTTTTATAAAAGTAGGCACCACTTCTTTATTGCTCTTCTTTTTTATGCTGCCCATTGCCATAGTTGTTGTGATGAACGTGCGTTATCACTGGCGCTACATTGTCGGCGTTTCTTATTTTACTAGAAGTGTTATTGTACAGAGAGTTTTAAAACAAACTTGCAAAGCAGGGCAGTATAAATTTACTCATTAGTACTTTTTGATGTTTTTTAGACTTTGAAAACTATGCAAGTGCCCACAATCTGATTGTGAGGTTGCAGTCAAATATCATACAATCAACACACGTATATTGTCCCACATGATCGGTATGCATAATAATCAATATTCATTACAACTTTCTCAGCACACCACAGTCGATGGGCAGCAAGAGGAGCAAGGCCAATAAGTAATAACATTCACACATCAATCAATCCAGAGGTATCCTTATAACTACAGAACATATTTCCCATGGAGAATAACATTGTGTTGGTGTTGGCAAACATGAGGATAAACATCTAGGCAATCACCTTGAACATCCTGTAACCTAAGGCACCCACATACGTTTCAAATGAAATTGAAAGCTATTCAAGCCTATATTGAAAACTTCTATACAAGACGATCTTCAAACCAATAATAATATTAAATATTAAATATTAAATATTAAAAAAATTCAAAGGTGACAAAATAAAATGTTCCACTTCCTGGTATGTGAAAAACTTGCAAAACTTGGTTAAAGACATCATTATTTAAAAGCCTGAGAGGTATCGAAATATAAATTAATAGACGAATAGAAGAGGCCGCAGAAACCATGTCTTTCGTAACAGCGTTACCTGGACTCAAATCAATAATAATTTTAGAATTTATATGGAACACAATCAAATGAGACTAAAATCATATCTATTCATGTCCTCGAATTACCATAACGAGATCGTATTCCCATCTGGCAGGCGAGAAATTAACTGTTGGAAAGGAAATTAGGGGAACACAGGCAACAACCACATTATGGTTAATAATTGATCATTAAGGGCATTTTGTGTTCATTTCAGCAATTTAAATAATTATTCTTGTTTGAAATATTATGTAATCGTTTATTTTTTGCCTCCAGCAATTTATTAAATAATTATATTATATATTTTTAATACTATATCATTCAATATTGCTGCTTCAACAATATTGTATGAAATTAAATTTTATTTTATTACTGAAATGAAGAATATGCAATAAAAATCTGACAAACATCTTAATATATTTATGATAACATTTTATATGGTTATGATGAACGTAATAATATGTTTGTTAGAATCTTCAGGGCAAACTTTAATGGAATTATGGATGTATCAACCATGTTTTTCCTTTGTGTGGCATAAGACCGTCTTATGCCCTTTTAATCGCAGACTATTGCCTCATACTCATACTACAGTCTTATACTCAGACTAACCGACTGTGGTCTTATAATCAAACTAATGATTAATAGTAAGACTGCAACAGTCTTATGCTTAGATTACCCTCTTATACATCAACCAGAGTGCAATTTAAAGAATCTAAAAACTATATAAACATTTAAACCTATACTGAATTTTAATATTACGAGTATTTTTTGGAAAAACGGAGACTCATTTATTGAAAATTCCTAATCAAAAAACAATTTCTTTACGAAAAATATACTCAGTACAATTTTGTCATTGAAACTTCTACCAACATCAGTATGTTTTTTAAACAAAATTTCCTATAAGTACATGATTTTTAAGGTAAGACATCGTTTTTTTTTCATCTTCGTCAAAAATAGTAACTTATGTAAAAGACTTCATTACATTCGCTAAAATCATACAAATCTCCAAGTGTTTTGCAAATTGCAAACATTTGTATTGCACGGCCTAAATGACTGTCTATTCACAAGTTTTATTTGCTTGAGATCTCGTCTAAAATACCAAAAACAATATCTGAAACATACTCATACGTGCAACTGCATAAATTATTCGTGCCAAAACAAAGAAGTTGAAAGAAACATCTTGCGAGAAAAAGACATCAAAAATCATAAAATCTGTGGCTGATGTGGACAACAAACTGCATTAACAACTGATTCACACCTTAGATAGCGGCAACAGAATAAATATTTAAAATGCAAAAATAAGAAAAAAAACCAGCAACTATTAATACATTCTTAAGTTTTATTGACTTCTTGGCCCAAATATCTGAGCGCAACAAAAGCCCTTGAACAGTGAACAACAAGGAGTGGCTTAGCATTATGTGCACTTGTGTTGTGGCACATAAGTTTTTTTCCAATTTATATGTAATTGCCTAAGCTAAGCTTTAAAAGTAATTTGCGTTCAAGTCTCATTTTAAAGAAATTCAATCCTTACTTTAAAAAAATTGATCAGCGTCTTAAACTTAAATTGTTTTTCTTTTTAATTGCGGCAAACTAAACAATGACAAAATATTTTATTGTCTTTATTGTTGTATTGTTTTCCCATTTCGTTTTCTTTTTGCAGTCCCAACTCTTTCAGAAGGCCGGTGAAAAAATCCCAGTGATTAAAATCAAAAAAAACGTACGCGAAATGTATAAGTAAAAATTTTAACTATCGCTTGTCTACCGCAACACGATCGCGCTTAGAGCAGCTTGCAATGTGTCAAACGAAATGGAAACGTGCTGCAAAATTAAAGCAAGACAAGTAGTTGCAGCTCTAGCAGAAATAGAAAAATAAACGTATGAAATGAAAATGTCACAGACATGCAATCAATTAAGTTTGTCTGTGGTCTGGTAGATGGTTTCTTTTTTTTTTTCTTCACACCTCTCGTAATGATTTCGATTTGCCAGAGACAAAATAAATTTAAAAGATAATCGTTTAATAAAAAAAACATTGTTATTGACGCTTCAAAAAGCAACAGAGGTAAAACAAACAAAGAAGCAATCACAGCAAAAATCATACAATCAATACGAAATAGTCCCCTAGGAGTTCTTTAAAAGTATGAGAAGACACGCTACAATAATTTCCCTTAAAGGTAATCAGTCGATAGCTTTCAGTTTGCTCAGGTTTGAAAACCTTACTCTGTAAGAGAGTAGAAGTACTTCCAAACTACTCCAAATGCATGAAGTATTACGATGTCTTAGGACTGAATCACATATCCTAGCCTTGCATTGCAGAAAGCTGATTTTAATCGTAATCTGTGAGGCAGTTATTAAATATGATCGATATAGACCAAGAGCGTATTCTAGAGCAGTGAAAACCTGATAGATAATGAAGTAGTTCCTAACTAATATTATAGAAGAAGATGTATAGCAATCACTAACCGCTAACTTTCAAATCGTCTGTCTATCTTGGCAAAATTTTTTCGATTTCATTCACTTTCCACATTTTTTTTACGCCGAATGTTTTCTTCGCATCAAACTTTTATATTAAAGATATTGTTTTAAGTAATGACTGCCGTTTTGGAGGGGTAATTAATCTTATACTTAGATTTGTTGAACGTAGAGTATATAACCAAATTATCCGCAGACTCAGTGCGAAATAGATTCCTATAAATACATAAATATAAAAATAAAAAATTTTTATTGTGAAGAAAATTGCTTGGACTAAAAATTCAAGTTCCTATATTCCACGCAAACTAGAGTATCTTTATACCAAAATGATTTCGGATCAGCAAAGCACTATTCCAATTGAGATCGTAACTATTAAGGAGCACAATTGTCGTATCAACTAACGTTCTCTTTTCAGGTAGTTAAAATACGATTACGACCCAAGAATATCTACGTCTGAGAGCAAAAATAATCCCTGGCTAGCGAAAGTTCTCAGACGAAGTATATCATTAGATCAATTGGGCATCTTACAGGGGCAAGCAAAATTAAGTGTGGTTGCTCTCTTGAAGACGCAAGGCTGACAAAGAATCAAATACAAGAAGGGTAAGAAGGAATTACTGCTTCACATTAAAAAGACACATACCAATATTTCTTAGTCTAGATTAATAGTATTTAACATAATGTAGAGATCTAAAATTAATATGAAAATCCAAAATTAATATAGAAAATTTTGTAAACCTTGAAAATTTTGTCGACCGAGATAACCGGATTGTCTCAAAGGCACGAAGATATAGTCTATATATATGGCAACGCTATACTATAGTATACTATTACGCATATGTAGTAATCGTGCATATATATTGTTCCTTCTGAGAAAAAGAGTAATTCGGAATCCGAGCTTTTGTTGATCGCTAACTAATCTCTCAAATAACTGGGCAAGAGGCGCCCCCAATCAAGTATTTAAAAGACGAGGGTTTGCCTTACACCAGTCTGGCTAGATGTCTTACCGATGCTTTACACATTCGATAAGATGACAGGCTGCTTAATCTATTACTGCTCAAGTTTGTATGTTATTAACATTGGAATTCGAAAACATTTTCTTTCGTTTCGAATTACAAAGTAGTTCTCTATAAACCCATTTGGTATCACAAATGCCCTTAGCACTTGACCTGAATATGCTGACTGTTTATAGGCAAATTTTGCAGAAAGAATTAAGAAAATTCATGATGGTTAGAGGGGTAATTAATGTCCCAATATATTATGTTTACTCAGCAGTTGCTAATGGCTCTATGATGATTCCCCTCTACAATCCGATTCTTCTACATTCTACTCGACAGACCTGTATCGGTGGTTATACCAGGGTTGTGATCTATAATATGAAGACTATTTATCAGCTGTGCCATTTCGGTGAAACGATATTAGATGCTGTCCCCGCCGGAGGACGTATTGTCTTCGCATGGTGTTACAACCACCGTAAAGTTAAGATGGAAGCCAGGTATTGACGTTAAGCCTAGGGCACATCTGCTTCATAGACCTGCATACACGATAGTTTGATGAAGAAAGAACGAGGCATTTTCCAAGGCATTGTCTGGAGGAAGACAAGCGATTAACATGATATGATTTGAATTCAAAAATATAGAGATCCTTTTGTGACGAACTAAGGAAGGACTTGGGTTAAGCAGAATTTTATTGGTATCGCAGCGGATCGAAAGACCTAAGTAAGTCCAATAAGACTGTTAACCCTTGTCAAACCTGCGATTAAGTGTTCAGAACACTCTTATTTTATTTAATCTATTACCACGTTTATACGCACGTCTTATTTGCAAATAGAACTATTTGCAAATAACTAATTCACTGTTTATACGGGTAATTACATACAGAACTTATATTATTATTAGTGATGCCATGTGACGAAAATATGATTGTTTGGTAAGTAAAACACAAAAAACGTTCATGAAGTGGCAACGTCTTACTTTTTATTTGCAAATAGTGTCGTTATTCACGACTTGTTTAAGTGAGTTAATAAGTTACAATAGAAAAGTTATACGGCAACATTTTTCTTTTTTATTTGCAAATAAGACGTGCGTATAAACGTAGTATGTGATGAACTTATATACTTAGATTAACGCATATTAGAGTGGTTGTCTGCAGCTGTTTTACAGCCACATAATCCTATGACAATTAAAACACTATGCTCAAATTTATACCTCATATTCTCATACCCAAGGCGATTTGGAATCTGTACCATTAGTTTATAATCCATTCTCTGGCCTCTAAGCAACAATATAATATACATGCAGGCGCATTTAATACGCCTATCGTACTACCTTATAATTATGCGCCCTGCTCATATCCATACTGAAAAACCAATTTTAACTAAACACTTTCCTTGATTTAGAATTTGTAAAAGGCAGTTAAACTTTCATGATCTATCTTATGAAATTTCTAAATCAATCAAAATTGTCAACCTCAGGATATGGAAAATGCAGAGATTGGGTGTTGCTGCATGGCTGACAATGATGCTACCGTTACATTATTTCGACAACCCACTGTATAAAAAAGTATTGCATCAAATAGAAAAACTAATTAAAAAGCACTAGTCTCTTACGGTTTCTGTATTTCCTTTCTTGTCTTAATTACTTATAAGGCTTCTGGTTTTGCATATTAAAAAATAAACAACAACCTAAAGAAATAAATCCGCTAAACACTACGAAGAGCCTCCATTCAAATTATTGCCATCATTATTGAAATTGAGAACAAATTGGAAATGATATTAAAGCAAAAAAAAAAAAAAAATTAGCAACAATAACTACAAATATCAATCATCAAAGTAAATTTTCATAAGATGCTCTGGAATTATGAGTAGAAGTAACGAATATCATAGAACAAAACCACAAGACAGAAAATCAAAAATATCAGATATATGAAATAAAAATACACAAAAATAAACAAATAGTATAATTAAAATCGCAATTAAATGATAATCGTCAAAGCTCGCCAATCGATAATTTGAACATTGAACAACAGCTAATGAAACTTTATATAATGGCGACTTTAAAATATTTTTTTTTTCAAATTCATCAGCCATTAATTTTAAGAATGGACACTAATTTCTAGGCGTTTTTGCGCAAATAAATATTATAATGTTGAATACCATAATTTGTTTTAGGTCAGATTGTTTTTTGTTGTTTTTTATACAATTCTTTTGTGTGCAAGTGGTACTCTACACCTGGGAGAATAAAAACGGTATTTGATTTGTTGCATAGACCCACTCAGATAACAAAAGATTTAACAAAATTATCTCTCATCCTTTAATTTAAATTAAATCGTGTAATATCTAATTTTCTGACTTGTATCTTAATCGCAGTCTCTTAAATCTAATCCTTCACTATATATAAACCTTTCGCAGATAGTACCCATTTTGAAGGGAACCCACATTATTCGGCAACTGCGCAAATATCAGATTATAGTCTTATATTTTCATCAGATTCTTACAGTTCATTCAACATACAGCATTTGGTATGTACTTAACAGTAACACATATGTACTTGCCAGATTCACATAACTGCCTTAAAATACAATTATGCGCAACATAAAGGGAAGGAATAAAAAGATTTTTGAGTACATAAAACACTGAGCTCAAATACATTTCCTTAATTACTAGAATATACAAATTTCATTAAGCTCTTTAATTTATTGTGAAAAAACAAGACCAATAAAAACAATACAATTTTTCCTACATTTATCATATTGCTTAAAAGAATTGTATATACGATCTAAAGCCTAATTTTCCATGTCAGGTGAGGCGTTGCATTAACTCAATGATAATTGTTGTCTTTTTCTACAAAAACAAAAACAACTGTAATGTAATAATATGACACTTTGCTTAGCGAAGTACAATATTACGCTTTAAATTCTTTCAGCACATGAACAGCATTACTTAATTAATTACAAAAGTCATTTATTTGTTTAGTCCTTTAAGCACTGCAGAGTTCAAAATTTCGTTAAAAATAAGGCGAGTTAAAAAAAAACTAAAATCTATTATCTTCCCTTTATGTCACTCCAAAAAATTCACATGCTTTGACGCTGGGAGGGCGGATCTGGCTCTAAGACTGGACAGGAAAAGCCTACGGATGCTGTTAGGGGCGCTCATTACACCTGCAAAGCCCACCTATACCGAATGGGCTTATCTGACACGGACATCTGCAGATTTTGTGGTGAAGATAAGGAGTCGATGGAACACTTGATAGCAAATTGTGGGGCATTATGCCACAGAAGACACAGGACTCTACATGCATATACGCTGAGTGAAGAGGATCTGCTAACGCTCCTATTTAGGGAGCTGATCCTATTTGCGAACGTATTGGATTGTTAGGGACAGGGGAAGCACAATAGATCAACAATGGTCGCAGTGCAAAAGGCCATCCTGGGCCAAACACCCATTACATTACACTACATTTTCCCTTCATTAAGTTTTTGCACTATGCATGTAAAACACATGAAAAAATGCATAGTATTTATTTTTGTTAGGAAACTAACAGATAATCTTATAACTCGTTTTTTTTCTTAGATTTTGTGAGGCAGCTAAATGTAAAATTTTGCATGCAAAATGCATCTGATACATAAAAAGGATGTGCAACATTTTACGCACACATATTCCCACACAACATTTTACAACTTCACATCTATTCTAACTTTTTGCACTAACATTTTCTACTCAGACTAGCTCTTATAAACCCATATTGTACTAACAATCTTATACTCAGGTAACCTTACTCTCTTATACTCACATGTCTATTTTATATTTTGAATATCGTCTTATACTCAAAGTATCGACTTACAGTCGGAGGGTATATTGTACTCAAACTACTGTGCTCCACTCTGACCAAACTGTCATGATTATTATACTTTTGTCGATTGCGATAAAACGTAAAACGAATTATTGTCTATCACGTATCGCAAAAAGAATTGAATGGATTTGGAAAAATTGGTACAGAGACTATAAATATTGTAATTTTTAAGGAAAAATTGATACCGCTTTTTCTTCTTAAGTTGGCGACTACATTTGTTTTTTTATGTAGCAGCGCACGAGGCAATAGCTAGAATGCCATGAATATTGTAAGGTGTCTCCTGTATCACTTATTTTTAATTTTTTTCGTATTACGCCTCTTACTTATTTTTAATATAAAATTATTTGCAACATTCGTTATCTTAAAATATCTTTCATTCTTTGAAAAATGTTCAACTCAAGGGAGTTCCATAGCAAACAATATTTTATAATAAATACTTTTAATGATTATTATCATTCTAAATATTTACCAAAAAGTACTTTATTATGACTAAATGATCACTCAAACTAGTTGTTGTATTTGCAAAAAAGAATTTCGCAATACATTTGTCTCTAAGGTAAATATTTCTTAAACGTAACAGGGACCCTCATAGTTAGTAGGTGGCATATACGCCTGAGAGAGAGGTAAAATTGCAAATTCATTATTTATTTTTAAATTTTATAGAGAATTGATAACTGATTATGATACGAGACTTACAAATGGTATATAGAGTTACCGGTCGTATGTACTTGTCACACAAATTATTATGCGTTTTAAGTGATAAGCCGGAGATGAAAATAATACCAAAAACAATATTTAATTGAGGTTCTGTTGATATAATATTATTGTTGGCACATTTGTATGATTTAAGTGAATTAGTGCTGGAGTATTGCCAAATATTATTTAATT
Organism: Germaria angustata; assembly: GCA_963681545.1. Classification (NCBI taxonomy): domain Eukaryota; kingdom Metazoa; phylum Arthropoda; class Insecta; order Diptera; family Tachinidae; genus Germaria; species Germaria angustata. Next base: position 81,531,519 of record OY813000.1, on the reverse strand, counting down.
TCTGTAACAAGGCATGAACCGAGGGTTCATATTGTAGATTTGTGTATGCTTTCCACTCCAAAAACCGCCTTGCACTCAGTTCCCATTTTATATTCATATTTAAAGCATCTATCCAGACGTTTGTCGCACTATTGCAACATGCAAATAATTGATGGTAAGTAGAGTATACGTTTAACCAAAGAAAATGCCAAATAAATAGTCTAATGTCTTGCAAGTTGCTCGAGAGTTTACACAGTCCAGTGAAACTTCCTTCATCTTCAAAATGTCGTCAAAAAGAAAACATGTAGCAAAAACTCTTTTTATTTTTGGAAAGCATAAAACTAAATAAGAAAGTTAAATGTGAAAAACGTAAAATTGAATGGGACTGATATACTTATGTAAATCTGATTTATTTTTATAATATTTTTGAGATCTAATTTTGGCATAAATAATCATTATTGCTTTTCAGTTTCTTTTTCTTAAATACTTTTCTAAAATGATATCAAATGCCTTGTTCATGTATATTTGGAATAAATAAAAACTTAGATTCCCTCAAAACATACATAAAATTAGTTTAAACTATAGTTATTATTTCAACATAATCCACTAAGATTGTGTAGAACCTTTTACTGGCTGACACTGTTTTTGTTTGTTGTAGGTGTGAGACAATTACTGCCTTCAGAAATCTCCTGCAAGTTGAGCTGCAAGTAAGGAAACTCTGAATGTATCAGCAAGATGGTGAAGTAGATTGCCTTCTAAAAAGTTGAACTTGGGACGACTTTCCGACAATTAGACTAGTATTCTATCCACCCTTATTAAAAGATTTTCTCCTCTTGCATATTAGATGTCGACTGTTTAAACTCTGCACGGTATTATATTCAGTCTTATACTTCCAGTAGTGTAATTTAATTAAACTTACGTCTTATAATGAAGCTGTTGACTTATTCTCACACTACCATTTTTGATTCATACTATCGTCTGACCATCATGTACTCGGATAACTTATGCTAGGACTAACATCTTATATACAGAATGCCATTTTATTTTCAGCAACCGTCCTATACTCAGCCTTCCGTCCTATATTCAAACTATTCTATACTCAATCTTTCGTCTTATGGCCAGACTACCATCTAATACTTCTTATACTAAGACTACCGCTTAGATTACAGACTTATACTCAGACTATCGATTTATACTACTTAGACTTTCAGCTTATATTAAAACTATCATATATACATTGTTTTACTATATTATTTTATCCCTAGCGTTTTACATTCAGAATATCGTTTTATACTCAGACTGTCGTCTCATACTCAGACTACAATCTTATGGTCGGACTCTAGTCTAATGTAGTCTAGTCTTACATTCCTGCTACTGCCTTATAATTAGACTACCAGTTTGTATTACGAGACTACCAGCTTGAATACCGTCTTATAATTAAGCCACTTTCAAATATCTAAGCTACATCTAATAGTATTGACATCCTTATATTTTACGCCTATTATAATCCCATTCCCTTTTCAATCAATTCTTTAAAACTTGGCAACCTTATCTCTCAATAACGCTCTTTAAGAAGCTTATTTATAAGCGATACTGCTGCCAACAGCTTTTCAAATTAAAAACACGCCAATCAATAAATGTGTTAAAAGTTAATGATTACAAGCCAACAGGTGCCAATAAAGTGTGTGTAATTTGTTTAAAATTATATATTTTTATTAAGAAATTAGATAGATTAATAAACAAAGAATTTCAAATATTTCAAGAGATAAGAAATTCTGATAAAAGCAGAAATACAAACAAAACGAAAACATTTAATTTCTACATGTCATAACAAAACAAATCATAAAAATGCCCTCTCTGTCATAAATATTAAAGCACTTACGAATTTCATAATTTGAATTTATTTATTGGACCCCCCTCCTCCCTTTACCCTCTTCCATATCTGTACACTCATCATGGCACCAATAAACCGATCCTTAACAGGTGGTGTCGTGATATGGTATGGTCTGGTGGTCTAACTAAATTAAATTTTCAATTTATCACATAAAATAATTTTAATTACAACTTTCAAAACCAAATCGCAATTTGATTTCTATATCTCAAATGTACGAGTATGCAAGGCATATTATTACATTTCTGTGTAAAAAACGGACAGAAATCTGTTCCGCTTTTTAAAATATTTTATTGAATTTAAGTATAATTGATAAGGCACTAAAATCGCCAAACAAAGTGTAAATAAGTACGAAAAAACATTGAATATTAATTTACTTTTATTTAAAACGTATAGTGTGTTGTGATCTTAAACCCTAAACGTGTTAAGGGGTCGCATTGAATTTGATAAGAAATAAAATTTTGGTGATTTTTGTCAGATAATGATAAGATTTCAATAATGAATCACCGTTGTCTAGCACACTCCTGTACGCAGCTTTTTCATATGAATTTCACATACAGAATGACGCAAAAGTAATATTATAAATCAAATTGGCTGCCATTTCGAATATGACATGTACGATGTAGAAGTATAGAAAATTAGTTGTCGAAAAGCCAAAGATGTAGTATATCTGGACGAGGATGTTAAAGGAATCACTGATTCTCATTCTCTAATGTTTATGTTGTACGAAAAAGAACTTGAAACTTGAGAGGTCCTAATTGTGATCAATAGACCCTGAGGATCTTATCACATTTCGAGGGAGTCCAAAAAATTCTCCTACTTTGCATATGATGACCTGTACAAAAGTAATCACCGATTAGGTGCTCGGTACCTCCCCAGAAAGAATGGTATATGTAGTGGTATATAACAGTATTTGTGCAGTGATTGCCATCTGTGATACTGAATTATTCAAATAAATCAGTGCTGTGGCAATGTCAGACTAGGCCACTCTAGATGGGTGCTTTCGGAAAAAAATTAACATAAGTTCAATATGGACAAGTCTGCTTTTTAATCGAAAATATTAACGCTCAGATTCTGAATATCCATAACACACGTATTTGGGGCATAAAGTGTTAAATTCTTTATGTCAATCGCAATGTGAAATATTAAGCTGAGACCCCACGATCGTGTTCATGCTACGATTTTCGTTGTATATTATGCATCGATATTGTGAACTCAAATACTTTTTAAAATACGGCTGATGGCAAAGCTCAGCAATCAATTTGTGAATCGGTCATATTGAAATGGAAAATCAGCACCGGCACATTTTATTTGAGACAGGTGTGGCAAAATGAGTTTAATTTTTTTTTCGTGTAGCTACTAAAATTTTTCTTTTTCAAGTTAATCATTAAAAATATAAATATTTATATATGTTTCTTATCAAATTAAATAAGCTTTCATTTGTAATGCTAAACAGCAGATAATAATTTGTGTTTGCCACACAACAAAATAAAATACTACTAATGTTACCATCCCTGGGTTGAAAACACTTGTTTATAAAACAAAAGAAGAAGATAAAAGGGTTTGCGGTGTGCGTTTTCACTATTTTTTATTGTAGTAAACAAATATTTTTTATAAGTATTTTAAATTGTCAGATATCGTTCAATGGATTATTACGGAAAGAAGAATGCATTTCTTGGCAAAACCATTCCGACGAAGGAAAGCCACGCATAAACATCATGGAAGACAAATGAGTTAATTGATGATCTAATTCAAATCCTAGAAGCTTATAAGTGTAAGGAAATACTCCTGCCTAGAGAATAGAGACCGCCTAAGACGAGAAAAAGCCTGTCAAAATATATCCGAATATTTTCAAAAACACGGTGTAGACTGCTGCAAGGCTGAAAGTCAGGGGACAGAGTTCACACAAGCACATTGGCCGTTTTGAACAGCGACGCAATTAATTTTATTGCCAAAAAGCACCGGTAATTGTACAATGGTAGAGAGATTGTTGCCAGAGACGGTAGTGCAGAGTTTTACAAATTTGTTGCATGTCGACAAGTGGCATAGTGTGTGCATGTACTTGACTTTGCAGATGTGCGGCCTTGCAAAAAAGTATATGGAGGAAGGAGCTTTAAACCGGAGCTGTATGCCGGACTTTTAGTTCATTTATTATTTCTATTTTATATATTTTTTTTTCTTTAGCTGTCCATATGATGACATTTCATTGGGAGAATATCCCAAAATAATAAAATTCAATATTATTATTGTTTAAAAATGGTTTTTGATGGAGGGTAAATCAGCTGGTGACATGAAATAGCTTTCGTTATAGGATGGCCTCACCTCCTTCGAATATGTATGTAGGAGCATGGATCTTTTTCTGTTGCATATTTAGCGGCTGATAACGAATTATTTGCGCAGATATCTGGGATCCTTAAAGCGTTCTTCAAACGCTACTCTAAAAGGTAATGTAGAGCACAATAAACTAAAATCACTTCGCGCAAAGTCCTCTCATAGTCCAGGTATTCACTTTTTTAATGGTACGCCATGCACTTGAAGGTTAAGTTAATATTTAGTTTTATTTAAAAAAAAATACATTCATTCTCCATCAAATATGAACTATTTCTTAAGAAAGTAAAATAAAATTTTTAGAATATTTGCTTAACGTGGTGCTTCATTAACTTTCAATTACTTTGTGTTGATAACAAATCTCATTTATGTTTTGGGAATTATTGCAAAATACTGAACTATTAATGATGTCAGTTCAGCTCTAATCGAGCTAGACTTACTAATTGAGTAAGCGGTGAAGAATTCTGAAATCATTTTATATTTGTGTTTTCAGGTGGTTTCGCTGAACCAGTAATCAGCGAAATTGACCCCTTAAAGAATTTTATATTTAAAAATTCGTAAAAAAATTGCCACATAAATTCTTCGATTTCGAAATAGAAATTTTTAAATGCCATTACAGTTTATGAAACAGCCCTCATTAAATCTTGTGTATTTGAAAAGTTTTTCTTCTATACCAGGATAATTCGTAAATGTATTATTAATTCAATTTGTAAGCTCTTTTAGATTAATAATATATTGTTTCAAATTTCGTCATCGGCCCTACTTCTGATATACATCTGCTATAAAACGAGTCTGAAAAATCAAATTAGTTCACATTTTAAAACAATAAAAACCTTTCAGTTCTTATGCTCTTCCAATGTGTGTTTTTATTGTATTGGCAACCTTTATATCTATTGTTCGGGGAAGACACTTGACAGTGCTGAACCGTCACAAAGAGAAAGCTATTCCAGTATTTTTTAATAGGATTTGTTTTTGGGTTTCGCGTCTGTTTTAATACACTGAGTCTGCTTTAATCACCGTTATATTATACCCATCCTCATGTATTTAATAGCCATCGGGTCATTTTGACCCCATTTACTTCCAGGCTAACATTTAAAGGTTAAAACCTCTTTAAAAGTCAATAACAAAACAAAAACGCATTCGACCATCAGGCATTAAAGCATTTAAAGCACTCATAATGTATTTTATTAGTTACTTTATTGAGTATAGCAATAGACTATACAACAAGTATAAGCCAATCAAATGAAATTAAAAGCGCAGCTCAAACCGGTAGACATGCAACATTTAAAAGAGTAAAGCTTCAGTGAATTCGTGAGTGCCACAAGATACTCAGAAACATGAATACAACACTAGTAGATAAAAAAACTAGCCAAAATTATGCAAATGCAGACACAACTAGCAGAAGTAATTGTGTAAACATGAAAATCGAATGATCATCAGCAGCAGCAACAGCATCGTCGTGAACAATATTCGTCACTTGTATTAAAGAATAATTTATACGTATAAGCCAGAAGGTAAAGTGAATGAAGAGTTCGGTTTGGTATAAGATTGTTAGCTACTTGTGGCATGTTTATATCTTTACATTTGCTTGATAACATGGAAAATGGGTTTGTTGCTGTAGTAGACTGAGTCATTTTGTTCTCATGAAATTTAAAAGCTTTTAGCCGAAAAAGGAAGCAGAAAAAAAGCTGCTGAATCATTTGTAATTTTTTTTTTTTGTATTAAAATCTATTGGAAAAATGAAAATAACTGTTTGGTATGTGTGACGAATTTGTGGTATTTATACATTATGACTAGATTTGCATTAAGAGGGACTTTTGTACATGTGTGAGGCCGTTTTGTTAATATCAGCAATATGCAAATTTTGTTATACATGTGTTTAATTAACAGCGTTTTTTATGACTTAATTTATTTTAAATAGCAATTCTTTGAATATTTTATTATTTAAATGAATAAATACATAGTTGAGTTTAATATGGGAGATGTACACTAGTCACGTGAATTGAGTAAGACACGAGTGATAATGCGTGTTTGTGAAATATGTAACAATCTTGAGCTTTCAGTTTCAATCAAGAGAACGTGCACGAAAGTGATTGTAAAACAATGCTTAGACGAGCGTGTATTCAAAAAATTAATATAATCTTCTCCTATACACATTTGAAATCCTGAAATGAAATTTTAAGGCTACGAATCACGGCTAGATATGCCGTGACGCCATCTCCACTTGTTAACCAGCTTTTTGGAGACAAATTAAATACATGTATTTTCTATATTAATGCGCTGTTCTGTAAACAGACACATTTGGTACATTTTACAAGAAGGCGGATGAGAGTTTTTCCCTCAATATCACCAACAAGTTAACACGTGCTGATCTTAAAAGTGAACAATTTCAGTCTTCATGTTCATGTGTTTATATAAAAATTTACTTTTTTACTATTCTATTTCACTGTTAACGTTTTATCTTTGTTGGCAATAAATTAATTTAATCTTTACTTTTATTTTAAGAATCAATAAATAATAAATTATTTCCATTACGCTCAAGTTCATTTCCCAACTCTTTAATAGAAACAAAAATCTTTCAAAGTAAATGCTTAAAATAGAAGAGACTCTAATATCAATAACCATACATTTTGTCAGATTTAACTTATACCTATTAATTCAAAGACATGTAATACGATTTTTTTGCTATTATTATTTTTAATCCATTTCTTAATTTTCATTTAATCTTTAGTTAAAACTAACATTTATATGCATTATAAACTTTAGCTCCTTTTGTCCTTTTTGCTTTATATCATCATACGTAATGTTTTGTAGTAGGTTGGCTAGAGAATTTGATGCCTCCTACTTCAGTTAAGGATTATTGCTGGACCTTACGATTTTTTTACAACTTCTATGGTAGTCCAATTGTTTCCAATAATGACTACATGAATAAATTTTGTGCATATTTGTTTAAACTGTGTCACAACAATAAAAAATATATTATTGGTGCAAACGAACTCATCAGCAGACTCTAAGCATTCGTATAGTGTCTCAGTAAGAGTGCAGTTTTTAAATTTAGTGTTAATTTTTTTTTTTACAAATGGCAACTTTGAAATTTGGCATATGTTTACTCCAATAATTAAAAATGGAGCGCTTTACGAAAGAAAGCTTATTACAAAAATTTGGAAAGTTATGCTGAGACCGCTAGCAAACTTAGAGGAATTGTCAGTCAAGTTACTGCACCTAATGTGTCAACCAATCAAAGAATGCTACAAAAATTGAAGAAACTGCCAGTAAGACGCCTATGCGTCAACGTACTGGTCGGTCATTGCTGCTGTAAACGAGAGTGTGGCCGAAAACCCGAAAACATCAATTCGACATTGTTCTCAACAACTTTAAATTTCACGATGCATTACGCAGCGAATTGTGGCTAAAGAACTCCACGTTCATGCAAAATTCATCTCAGTCAGGAGTTCAAACCAGCAGACCATAGAAAGTGCCGGCAATTCGTTCAATGTGTAATGGAGTTAAGTGAAGTCAATGCCAATTTTTCGTAAAAAGTCACATTCTCCCATGAAGCGTATTTCTATCTAAATGGCTTCGGAAATACTAGTACATATAATTTTTGAAATTGTGGCTTAAAAATCCTGATGCAAAGTATGGTAAACAAATGAACTCACAAGGAGCATCTGTCTGGGGCGAACTTTGGTCAGGCGGCGTGATTGGGCCTTAGACCAAAATCTCAGTGACTGTGAACGGCATTCGTTACACGAACATGATAATGGAGTTCTTGTGGCATCAACTAAATGCATAGATCTGGACGACATGTGGTTTCAGCAAGAGGGCGCCTTTTGCTAAAATACGCAAATCGATTTATTGCAGCAACGATTCCTATAACAAATTATATCAAGATATTCTGATGTCAATTGGCCACCAAGATAGTGCAATCTAACGCCTTGCGATTATTTTCTTTGGTTTTTTTGATATTTCGGCTTAAGCGAATATTTTATTAATTAGAAAATGGCTTCCTTAAAATCCAATAAAAAATAACAAGTATCAAAAAAAATACGTGTTTTTCTTTTTAAATGAAAGAGTGCGTTCTTATTGAGATACCCTTTATTATGCTTGAAAAGTAAATCGAACAAAAGTTGCTTTCAGTGATGTTTGTATAAAAGTTTTTCTAAGCCTTCTATCGCCAAATGCATATTTCTATAGTTTTAAGGTATGACTTAATTCGTAAATTATATTTGGAAGTTTTTATGAGAGTATACGAGGCTGAATGATTTTCAAAGATAATGGGTATAGTCTACTAATGGGTTGGTTAGCACCTTGCTCATTGGTCTTCATTTCCAATAAGAATATACCAGTTTTAAAATAATGTATCAGATGAATAGGGAATATAATTTTTTCAACTGTGAACTTCTCTGGCTGCGTTACACTATGACAAATACTCAATGCATCATCAAGGCAAAGTTTGGGAACAGCTTTACTTACATGTTGACTGCACTCATAACTTGAGTACTGAAAACTTAAAACAAAATCAAATCTGCTGTGGAAACTATACACTTACTAATGAATTGATCCCAATGCTAAACGATAGTAGATCGTGTTTCAAAATAACCTCTCAGGCACGTTCGAAAATGCAGTACCGCGCTGCAGCACAGAAGCAACTTTCTTCGCTATACCGACATAAATCATATGGCGTTCTTTTATTATATAAATATTGCATATTATCCGTATTTAACATATTATTGGGCACAATCTGTTTCATTGTTGCAGTTAGGAACATTTTAATTCACTGTTGCAGCGCAGTACTGAATTTACGAACGTGCCCTTGCCAGCCAAACCTGATTAACACTAGAGTAATGCTTTTTGTTGTAATTTAGGTAGTTCTGGTGGAAAAAAATATTAGAGGGAAGTACCATTTAAATAAAATGAATTTTCAACGGAAGGATTTCAGTTGACAATTATTCATTTATATCTTGGCAGATTTAGAATTTACAATAACCAACTAATGCAGATGGTACATTGTAATCAATAGAACATAGTTTTTTAACAACAAACATTCCTTACCTAGTTTTGCTAAATTATTTTTAAGTAGATAATTTCCATATTTAAGTATTTGATAGAAAATGTGTTGAACTTACCTGAAAAGAAAGAAAAGTAAAATATTTATTAGTTGATGGTTACAAGTTCTAAAAGCAATAAATTTTGATATGTAATCTAACGAGCACAAGACTATACTTTCCCTAAAATACAAATTTTCCAATAGACTTACACAAACTTGATTAGCCTAAAACTATGGAAGGAAAATAATACAATTGAATGATTTTTCTTGGAATGTAATTCATACAATAATTTTGATTTGGAATACAGTCGGATGCGCAAAAGCGAAACCCCTTAAGCGAAGCACAAACAAAATCTTTTAATCGAAAAACGCTGTGTACAACAAATGTGAAGTCAAAATCGGTACACGTCTATTTTATTCTTAATATGTTTGAAAAATTTCTATCTTCGGTTCAGTTTGAAGGGTTCATTTAAGCGAATCTGTTTTCACGAAATGCGCTTCAATGAAAATCATGTTTAAGTGAGAAACAGTTTTAAGCTGTAAACACTAGATTCAATTATTTTGAACAGATTAGAAAAATTTTGTAGTCTAATATAACTACACCTCCAGTTGCACATCCAGCCGGTAAGTTGTGAATGGCTTCAAATTGGAATAACCAATAAGATTAAGCAAATCGTTTCATCAACTCTTCGGATTCTGATGTTAAGGGCAATTATTGTTTCTAGTTTGTACTCCAACGTATTATTTTCGCATATTCTGAACAAATCAAAAATGATCCTAATCTTTCAATGATGGTAGACTATAACGGCTATCGAAACTTTCAGATTTCTTTTGTTTGTATTTATGTTAGGTTAGGTTGATTGGAGGGGTGTGATAGCCCATGTCATATGACATACACTTAAAAGCCAGTGAAGGCTTGTTGTACGCTCCCTTTAATTATCAAACACAAACTGCCAGAGTTCTGCGGCAGGATTCGAACCTGCGAGTTTAGTACACTACCCACTAGTCTACGAAGGCCAGTCTTGTATTTAGTACCAGTTGAATTTTACCTTGTCGCTTTTTTAAAGCAATTCCGTTATAAACATTTTACGGTTACTGAGAAAAATCTATTCCTTAAAAAAATACTATTTAATAATAATAATAATAATAAATAATTTATGAAAATAATTTTTGGCTAACCTTGTCTTTTATTTAAAAAGCATTTCAGGTTTTTCTACATTACGTTATTTAACTCTAAATTGATGAAATGATTCTGGAGATACCGAAGTTTTTCCAAAACAAACATTTTTTAAGCCACTGTAACAAAATTTTCTAATGACCTTATCAAACTTTCATTCAACCTTCAAATCTTAATGACGCGTGTACAAATACTAAAGAAGTTTGCTGGCTGTTGGCTTTAAGTATATAAAGTAGAAGTTAATAAAGAGAAATTGCATCTTGTTGTAAATCGAATTGACGATCAAAGCATTTGTAGGGCTCAGATTTTGTTGTTTGTTCTTATCTTATGTATGGAAGCAGCAAGTGCATGCCTACACTTAAGAACAACTTTCTAATTCAACGCTTTCTTAAATATGTTGCATGCACTCAAATATTTCTCTTTACAACCTTGGCCGAATTTAATATGTACCTTAATTTTGCTGAATGTAAACATCTTAAATACACAAAATAAATGATCCATATCCCCCAACTACAACTAAAATTTTTCTGCAGGGTTTCAATTAAATAAACGTCATACACTCTCCAAAAAAAAAAACTTCGGAAGGAGTCGCACACACAGTTCCACTTGATGGGTTTTTCATGTTGCAGTGTACAAGCAGGTATTCGATGCTTAAACCGGTTCTTCAGAAGTGTGAGAGTATGTAAGATGATCCAGCAAACAAAGGAAAATTTTAAAATAAAAACAAAATTCTCAGCCATGCAACACGTAAAATGCAAATCCAACCAGAAATGCAGATGAGATGCACAAAAACAAAGAGAGGAGCCGTAAAAAATGGGCATCAAAAGAAACACAACTCGTACTCAAGAGCCACATGTTGAGCAAAAGTAACTGCAAAATAATACAGCTGATGAGAAAAATACAGAAAACTTAAATTAATAAACAAAAGCTTAAAAGTAACAGCAAAGCTAAACTTACAACAACAAAAACACTGGCTATGCATGTATTTGGGCGTTCAAGCCAGGTAACTGTTAGTAGCAACGGGGTAACCAAAGTAACAGATGGTGAGTAACGTTGCACTTAAAATCATTCAAATAAATAAAAATATATAAACAATGAAACAAAAGTGGGTTTTTTTGCATGAGGTAGTTTTTAATGGCAGAATGTAAAGGAATAAAATCTTTGCAGATATTTTATTTTTACGTGATATTAGCAGCCACATAAATACATTAACGCTGATGATGGTTTGGTGACAATCAGAAGCAGTGCTGTTGCGTTCTGTTATTGAAATAATTGGCTTCTCCTTACTTCTACTTTTATAAGGAAATAATTTGAAAAATGTTTAATCTAAATCGACAAAATCAGTAACCGAACTCAAGGCGGCCTAATAAATTTCCATCCGTCTTTGCTGATATCCACTATAGATATTAATGTATTAAAGGGACTTCCATGCCAAGCATGTATGTTATGCGAGAATGAGGAAAAGATCATGTCGAGCAGCACACCAGAAAATTATTACATTGAATGGCGAAACAATTAAAGAACAACGCCGGTCAAATAGGTATCATTAAATATGACTCCTGCGGAAGTTGCCTGAATACAGAAGAACAAGAAATGATCATCCATCTTCTATGTCTTTGCCTTTATTAAGCAAATTGTGACAGATATGCTTAGGGCATGAGCTGTTCCAACTGAGCTGCTTAAAAGACTAAATCTTCTATAGCACAAGGTTATAGCCACTTCTATCAATTATATTTACAGGTGATACAAAAAGTCGAAACTAAATATCTTACTGGGTGATCGTAGGTGGTAAGTTCAACCGAAACTTACTTGACCATATTCTGGAAAATTGCAATCATCAATAAATACAATGGATGCAATTTTAAAGAGGAGTTTTTCATATACTACTGAAGTAAGACTAGTGAAATATTTTGGTACTCTCACGCTATCTGGCCCTGGAGGGCATCAATCGAAACTGCTTGTTCTTGGAATAGATTTAAAATAACGGGTTTTGGATGATATCATAAAATGTGATTTTTTAACAACTTTTTTTTTTGCAACACTCTATTTGGCAAGTCAGCTGTTTTCGTGCAACATGTTATTGTTAAACAAGTTCGGTTTGGTTTATAATTTAACCATATATCGACTTGAAAACAACAACTGTTGCAGATTATCCAATTTATTTTAAAAATTCATGCTCAGTTAAAAGAGTGCATCGTTCACTTTTATATCGGAAACTTGTGTTCAGCGATGATGCTCATTTTTGCTTGAATGGATACTTGAACAAATATTTTTGCAGTATTTGGTGCGAAGAGTGGCCAGAAGTATTGCATCCTGAAAAATTTACTGTTTGGTGCGTATTAAGGGCCGGTAGCATCATTCAACCGTACTTTTTCAAAGACGACGAATGCAGGAACGTTACTGTGAATGGCGAGCGCTATCGTGCGATGATTTCTTTTTTTTGCCCAATAGAAGAGCTGGACTTGGCTGACAAGTGGTATCAATAAGACGGTATAATGTCTGTAGGAACAAGCCCGTAACGGTTGACGCACTGGAAGCCAATATTGAAGAATTTATTCGTGAGGTACCGACCGACATGTTGAAGAGAGTGCGGAAATTGGACCCAGCATATGAACCATTTGAGTAGTAGCCGCGGTCAACATTTCCATGAAATCATCTTTAAACATTGAATTATATAGATTTTCTATCGACTCAAATAAAGATTTTATACATTTCTCTCAATTTTATGTGTTTTTAAATAGCCGATATCATCGCGGTTTGGCATCACGGGATAGTTAATAAACAGTAGGTTTGACACAATCACTTGGTCGCCATTGACCCACCTCTTCAAAATAAAATGAATGTGACATTTCTGGCAATATTTTAAACTGTGGAGGTGACTACAAACTGGGGTTATCATTGTATTGAAATTTAATACGTATGATGGTACCAGATAACAGTTTCAAAAGTAGTTCTCGTGGACTCATTTCTGCAAGCCAGAACTTTAGACAAAATCTACTTAAGAACCATCAGTCACAGTAAGAACTCATACATACATACATATGTTTGGAGATACCAAGCTTTTAAGGCGCTGACAATATTTATAGAAATTGTGTTTTCTGCAGAGAGTAATTGCAACAACAAATAAACATACTCTCTTATAACTAGTTTAGCTGGTAACCGATAATTGAGAATATTTTGGCAAAGCCAATCCAAACACCAAAGAAAAGACACCTCAAACATGGTTAACAAATGCTGGCTTCAGATAGTCAATACTTAAGCCTACTACAGGTACGTTCAGTAAAACAAATATAACGCGAATAAAGTCTCTACAATAAAGTGTGCAAAGCATCGAACAACAAAACTTACGACCCAGTGCAAGAGCAACAGGAATGCGTGCGCGTCTTCGAGATTATAGTTTGAGGTAGAAACAGAACGAAAAAAATTCCGGGAATTTTTCATTAATAATAAATAATCTGGAAATCGTGTAAAAGTTGTTAAGTGTGTTCGTTCTGCTTTGCGTTGTGTTGCTTAAAATGAAACGTCTTAAAAGTGTAGCTCGTATTAGCTTCGATTTGTTAATATTTGCTGGCTTATGCTTAACGGAGGTGGCTTTGCGTAAATGGTTTAAGCCCTACAAACGGGGCTTCTTTTGCAATGATGAATCACTACAGTATCCCTATCGTGAAAGTACCATTGGCACGGTTTTCTTGGTAACAATCGTACTGGCCGTTCCCTCTTCCATTATGGTAGTGGTGGAATTATTTAAACAACTTTCTCCAACAGCAGCTGACAAAAGAAAATCACCCCAGCAGAGCAACTCTAAGGCGGGCTGCCGTATAGGCGAACGTTTAATGCATTGTTACATGCAAATTGGTTATTACCTATTTGGTTTGGCCTTGTGCTTGGTTTCTACGCATATTACCAAGTATACAGTGGGTCGTTTAAGACCTCACTTCTTTGCCGTATGTCAACCTCAACTGCCGGATAGTTCTACGTGTAAAGACTCTTTCAACTTTGGACGTTACATAGAGCAATATGAATGCGTGGGTCAAAATTATACAGTCTCCAATTTGGCCCAACTAGGACAATCATTTCCCAGTGGTCATGCTAGCATATTTTTTTACAGCATGGTATATTTAGCGATTTATCTGCAGGCAGCTTTAAGTACTCGTGGCTCAAAACTGTTCAAGCATTTATTGCAATTTATATTCATAATGTTCGCTTGGTATGTGGCACTAACACGTATTTCAGATTATTGGCATCATTGGTCTGATGTAGTAGCAGGCACCATTTTGGGCTCCCTATTAGCTTCCGTCGTGGCCGTGTTTGTGGCTAGAATATTTGTTAGAAAACCTGTAAGAAATAATGCCAATGTTGCTCCCAAGCCACCTGCTAAACCATCCGCCTCACCCACAAACTCTTCGGCCAAATCGAATAACACACCTCCTGCTGTCCTACCAGCCTATACTTTTGGAACTTTGCCCTACTTGCCACATCCTCATGCGGCCACAGCGGCTGCCGTGGCTGCTGCAGCTGCAGCGCAACAACAGGCTCAATATGCCCAGACCTATCACAACTATGGCTATGTGCCTTAGACATTCATCAAAAGCTGCTTAACGGAGACGATAATGACGATCGTGATAACGCGTGTATTGATGTGAAAGTAGTCAAACGTGCATGAAAGCCTTTACAAATGTTGCATGCACCTAAAACATGTTGAAAATTTTTGCGTGCCTAAATTTGGTTGTTTATTTTATTTTAATTATTTTTAATTTTTTTTTTTTTTTTTGTTTTTTAAGTTTCAAATCAATATTTATCACAAAAGTTGTCTTTACTTAATAGAAGTGCACATGTTGTTAGTTAAATGTGCAACCAAATATAGCCAAACAGCCACAAAATGCTGTACATATTTGTTGAAAGCAAACAAACAAACAAAAATTGTGTTGTTTTGTAATTTTCATGTGCATTTTGTGGGCCTCCATTTTTAGATTCTTCTTAGTGCTGCCTGTCCACCTTCAATGCCAATTTGTTAATAAGAGTATTTGCTTCAGATGTCTGTATGTAGTATGTAAGATTTTTTTATAAAGAAGTTTGTAATTATTTTTGTAGTTTATAAGAATTGTGAAATACAGTGGAAGCTCCTTAAACGGTTTGAAGCCATTAATGGATATATACAACACGTAGGGTGTGGTAAAAAATTATTTGCAATTATTTCGACTGATTTATTTGTCATAAAAGGCAATTATTTATTCAATTTGAAAAGAGAAAAATAAATTATTCGCTTCAATCCAGAAATATTAAATAGCATCGCTATATGCATGGACCTAGAGATATACATAATCACTGCAAATCAATTTAATGCATAATAAAAGAAAACTTAGATTATAGTATTTTACTTTATACGAGTACTCTGAATAGATCCATTGTGATGTCAAACGGAATTGCTAAGGACTTACTTGCAAAAGTTGAACTTTGCTATAAATTTTCTTAGAAAGGGCCAACCATGTAGAGAAAAAGTAGGTTAGGTCCGCTACTGCATAAGGAAGGAAGGTATAATAAAGGTCTTTGTGGACTCCTAGCACTCACCTTTTAACTATATTCTTCAAACAAACTCGAGAGCTTATGGGTAAATTTTCACGCTATTTAACACTAACGCTAATCTGATCTGAAAGAAAATTTTCAGTATATGTTTGACTTATTCTCTGTAATTAATAATTTGTTATCTGTTATAGACTGGTCCACTGCTTATTTCAGAAGTTTTCGCATAAAAGATTTATACCTGATCGTGAGCCCTCATTACCGACATTTACCAAAGAAGAATACCGATTTCTCATCAGATTTTTTATCCAATCATAATAATTAATTTCGGAGTTGATAAAACTCGTCGATCAGCCGGTGGTCGTTATATGTCATTAACTTTTTCGAAATTTTCCAGACTAGCTCTCAAGGTATACACCCAACTCTACAACGCAGTGTGCTGGTGCATGGTGCTTATTGAAATTCGATTTGAATTTTTTACGTTGAAAATGCGAGGCAAGGCCTCTAAAGGAAGCCAGGGAGGAGTTCTTTCAAACTCTCCTGTTCTAAGTCGAGTAACTTTAAAGTACTGGCCCGAGCGTGAGAGTTGTATTACGTTTTTGAGTTCACTTACATGACGCAGAGAGCAACGAGATCACAAAGTCCTAAAAAACGACGCTATTGAATGCTTACTTTAGATTAACATGTCGAGTATACCAAGTGCTTCTAGTTCCATCATATTTAATACATCTCTTGGAAAGCACAAAACCGTTTTGACAGATTCTTGCAAGATCATGACTGAATGTACCATTTTATGCTTTACCTCATGAGTATTACAAAAAGAATAAAATGGTAAATTCTGCTGTTATCTGGGAAAGAGTTTATATGTTTGGAAGTTTAACACAGAATGAAAAAAAAGAAGGATAGAAGACTAATTATATCCCACTGAAGTATTGTTAAGGTCATCATTTATCACGTAATGTAATGTGATTCAACCTACTCGCTTCAGATTTTCCCCCAAAGAGAGAAATGTGAATTGAGTGAACAATTTTGGTCAAATGATCATCATATGATCTTAGTTGAATTATTTTTCTCAGCATATATTATATGCCATGTTTTCTTCTAAACCAGATTAAGGCAAAATAATGATCTTCGATATGAAATTTTCACAATATATCGACCCCTTGAATATGTATTTATTTTCCAAGAACCATTCACTGTTTCACTTTAGTGTTCAGTGAAACAGTGAATGGTTCTTGGTTTTTGAAGAATTTGACGGTTAATGAAGTGATCAAGATAGATAAGTCACTGAATGTTGTCATCATCTTAAGAATTAGACTAATATTTGTCTTCTTCCGTAATCTTCTGAATAAGGGCACTTAAGTCTATATAAGACCAGTGTATTCTTAGTTCTTGGGCCTTGGCAAGTGTCAAAACGATAAACTTTCGTAGAAAAACGTTGTGGTGAGTTTTTTTGATAGGCTCAGTGCAGTGCTTTATATAATGATCGTATGTTTACTGAATGAAGCTCAAAATAACCTCAAGAGAAAAAATCACGATTTATGTAAGAAATTTAGATCACAAAGTGATGACACAATTAATGATATGTTACTCGTAGTTGTACGTATACACATACATAATTGGGAGTTATTCGCAATAGCAATAATGCACTGTAAATGGCATAATATATTATTCGTCAATGGAACTTGATCAATCCTCAATCTAATGTGGAGGAAGTGCTGCAAATGATTTAAATTAACGTGAACTGTACTGCACGCCCCAAATTCTATTTCTTAAAAAGTAAATTTAGTATCAATTTTTATGGCTTGTGGCTTATTCGCATAGAAGTGCGACTCATGAAAACCCAAAAGGAAAAAGTCTAACGGGGTCAAATCGCGCAATCTCGGTGGTCAGTTTACAGCACTGATAGAAGCCGTTAAAAATAATTTTTTTTCCACAGAGACTAGCCCAAGAAAATACTTTTTTTAGTAAAATCTCCATTTAATGAAGTTCCACTGTACATTAAGTCTCTACCATTTTATTGCAATAAAAATTAATATACATATTTTATTTAAGTCCATTAAACGATTTTTACATAAATTCTTAAGCACGGAGCTGAAAATACTCGTATGTAAACTGCTATTGATAGTCAAAATTTACATAAAATTCAAATGATATTTAAATTTGTTTTTGAATAATCTCAAGACTGGATTAAAGAAAAAAAGTTAAAAAAATCAAAAATGTCTGTTTTATTTAATGAGTTGTTGTCGTTTTTCTTCATTTTTACTATTGAATTCTTAAAAGCGGTAAAACAGAAACCTGCTCCAAACATTTTATCTGGCAAGAAGTCGTAAGTATTAGAAAAATAACAGTGTGTGCGGCAAGAGATGTTTATATTAAACGCAGCAACATTTCTAAACATGTTAAGAATGTTAGAGACAAAAAAATCTAAAAAAAAGTTGCATACAAACTACTGGTATTGCAGCATAAGTTACAAGTTTGGCGGCTTTATCGTAATTAATTATCGCTATGGGTTGGGTTGCGCAGTATACGAGTAGCAAATATTTTTGCATCTCTACTGTTTCTTGGTAAAAGGGTCTGCGGCTAAAATTTTTGTAGAGATTACATTTTTTAATTAATATTCAAATTGAAAAGCATTTGGGTACAAATGCAATTTAACATGAATTGGAAGAATAAATGGGTCACATAAGTTGTACGAGCAAATGAAATATGTATGTATGTGCAGGTAAATTGGAGACTCTTCATAGCCATCGTAAGTAAAGAAGCATAACCTACATGTCACAGAATATTCAAACTACGAAATACAAGAAGTAGAATCTTTTACAATAAAATTAAGAACAAAAACCTAAAAATAAAAACTTTTAGATCAGAATATATTGATAGTTTAAATATGTAAACGCTTTCTAATAACAGTTATTTAATTGTTATGTTAATATTAATTAGTTACATAACAAATATATTAAGATGTGGCAAAGAAACAAAAACAAAATTCTTGGAACACAGAGAAACAAAGACCGTAATCAAATTCTCTAAAAACGATAAAAAACAATGAATAAAGAATGATACTTTTAAAATGTTGAAAAAATAATTAACGTTTTAGAAGACAGAAATAAACACTATGATTTTGTTTTAATAGGAATTAAAAGAATGCACTGTTGCCAGAATTGTACAAACAGCTGCAAACAGATAAACAGATTTCATAACAAACAGATTTCATACCCCAAAAATGTCGAGATGCAGATCTTTTACCCGAAAATTTATATTAATTAAATCGCTATATATTATAATTTCTTCTGCATTTAGGTTCAGCTTTATTTAAAAAATCTATTTGCCTTGGGTAGAAAAATGTTCAAGCCCATAATCTGTTTTTTAAGCCATGCGTTTTGTTTATATAATTTAATTACGCAATAAGCATTTAAAAATCCGATTTGTAGCAGAGTATTCTGAAGACCGAATACCTAAAACTTAAACCGCACAGTGGGGCTAGATTAGTCTTAAAACGCTTTGTATATTTACATAAGAAATCGCACTTATAGTTATTTTTCCAATCTATACCACTGTGCAAAAAAAATATATACTTTTGCTATCGACTCTACATTTTTGCTACTTTGGTGTTTTACCTTTTAACCAAACAAAAGTAAAAAATTCTAAATGATTCAAATTTTATTTTTCCCCAAGCCTTGTGGTTGGTGGTGGTTAAAGTTCTCGCCTAAAAAACCGAGTACCCCAGGTTCGCTCCCTGGAAAAGGACAAACATGCTTCACTATGATTTTTGAAGTTTTAAAAAATGAAGTGGCTGCAACCCCCTCCTAAAATTCCATCAAATGAGCCCCCTGACCAAAAGAGTTTCAAAGAGTTTCCTCACCACTACACCAAAATAAACAGAGGGCGTTGTTTCTAGGCAATGACAGATAGCAGCCCCATTATCCTAGACCTGCTACAGCTAGAACAAGAACCGATAACCGAAACTGATAAAAGGCAAAATAAAAACAACTAATAATAACAGTGCGAAAACAACTGCAACAACAACCCGTGTAAAGATGGATATGCTTTGTAGAAGACCTATGCTCCTTCCAGTAGTGAAAAGAACATATATGTATATATATAAGGCTTGTGGTTGAGATGTTTTCGATTGCTTCTTATTAAAAAATATGTTAGAAAATAAGTTTTTAAGATTTCTACAATAAAGTGTAAAACTAAAGAAACTACGGCAAAGCGTTACGAATCGGAAAATGTGGAAATGTTCACTTTCTTGCAAGTACAGTGACATTTTTGACTATAAAAAACATTATTAATAGATTTAATATCATCATACAGGAAACTATGTATATTATTTTTGTGATTAGAAAATATTATTCCACACTGCAACCGAATAGAGAAACCATTCATTTAATGTTAAGGAGCCGTTTAAAAAATAAGTGACTTAACCTGAGGAGTAAAAGCTTTAAGGTAGATATATGTACATCTAGAAAAATTTGAACAGACTAATAAGAAACGGTATTTGACCAAAAATACACCAATGCTTGTATTGATGTTGAAATTAACAAAATTAGCATTCAATCAAACGAATTAAATCAAGTTTTCGTACATGCATTTTGTTATTTGTTTGCTTTGGCTTTTGCACAATCGACCTTTTTTTCTAACAAAAGGAAAATTTTTTGTCGGTCCACTTACCCAAAACGGATATTGCAGATGTTAATAATTTTACAGTCAAATATTAGCACGAGTTTATTTACTGAGGCTTAATTTATTTGAAAAATGCCAACGATAATTTGTTTTCCACATCTATAAATAGTTTATTTTAAATTAATAGTTTATTAAAAAAAAACTTTCTAGATTCTGTTTTTGTTACTTTCCTTTCTATTTCTACACTTATTTTTCGTATACAATCATACCAAATAAATGATTAGCAAAATATTGCAAATACGCAATAACATTGCATTAATTCAAGACATCAAAATTTATTTTTGCAAACTAAAAAATAACGTGATATGGCAATTTGTAACGCGTGTATTAGATAAATCTTCAAATACTCAAGTGATATTTAAACAAAAAAATAAATAAAACTGCTTGGTTGTGTTTGTGCTCAAAAAATAAATATTTATTAATGACTATTACGAATTATATTTAAAATTGACATAATGGAAAAAAGTACTTGTATTAACATTTTTTCTACAAAACGTATTTAAATTTTTTAAATGTGGGAAGGCTTCTACTTCCATCGATGTTGTTCTCCAAGGCTCAACATTTTCACAACGAAATGTTCATATTTTTTATATATCTATCCCTACTCCTCCAAATTTTGCGGTTTGTCCGTTCCACAATTGCCCCAAACAAAAGTTAAATAATACCCCATTATTTTATTATTTCATCTGAAATAAATAACCAATTTCAACCATTTAAAATTATGGCGCAAACTTTATTATTATTTGCGAGATAATTATAGAATTTTTACTTTAATCGAAAGATGAGACAAGCCCTGAAATTTTTTTCGGGTTATTTCGCTGTAAATTTTCATGATATTGTTTCATTCGTAATAAGACACTAAAAATTACTGGTTTTGCCGTTTGTGTTTTTGGGTCCTTCTTCATCTATTGTTTGGGAGCTATTGCCGTGGATATTATTTCATGCTGCAGAGTTGTTCAGGTGTCAGTAAAAGCAATAATATGGAACTAAACTGAAATCTAATTTTACTTAATGTGATTTGTGGCAGTCACTCTTCCGGGCTGGGAAGAATAAGCTGAGATTTATCATTGACCTCCAGTTGCTGGAACTCCTCTTAATGTCTCCTCACCGGATTATAGTTGTTTCAATCGACTCATCCAAAAGTGTAGCATGTACCAGCTAAGTTGTCCCGCAAGTTAAGCTTTTCGAAATTACATTAGTACCAGACGGGCGTCAATTTTAGATGATACTCGTAAACTGTATGATGGAAAAAATTGTAGCGGCAAAACAAATAAATCTCAAGTTCTCTAACACCCATGGCACAAATAACTATTGTATCCATTGCTGCCAGAAATGCAGATTTATATGAATTTTGCAGTTTTTAAGCACATTAAGCGTTAAAATGCAGATTTGTACAAAAATTTTTGTCTTAAATCACATTTTTCTACTATTGTAATACCTTTTTTTATTGAATAGATCAAAGTCCAATGATCTGCCCCTTTCAATCGGTTTGTGTCGTCTGTCTAGCTTAAGTAGTTTAATTATTAAACGTTTCTACGAGTATTTAAAAATTTTATTTGCCGGAGATAAAGCAACTGACTGCATACTTACAATTTTTGTTAACCAATTACTACTGAATCCACTCGTATTTGCCACACACTGACGTTACATTCGCCTTATTACATATTAAATCAATGAAATATTTTTCTCATTCACAATTATTATGAGTGACATGCGAAAATATGTTTGCTTTGATTTTTTTTCACCGAACATACATATATGACGAATTTCGAGGGACTAAAGTGTTCCCATTCCATTTCTTCCCATACAAAAAAAAAATATTTTTAAAATAGAAACTCATTTTGAATTCTTTATTGTTTTACTTTTGTGTTTCAAAAATACCTTAAGAACTTCCATAATAAGAACAACTTTTATGTTACGTCAAAAAATCTTGCAACGCTGAGTCTAACTGTATCTGTCTAAAATACTAAACATTAAAAAAATCCAAATTGTTTACACCGATTTTATTAGATTCTATAAAACTAGAAATTATATATGAACTTAACATTATAGAAAATTTGCCAACTACACATGCGTAATTAGCAATATCTTGGTCTTTGCATAACAGTATAATAGCCATAAATATTTGAGGTCTCCTCTCGTACCCGGCGGACTTTGACGGGAACCTTCTGAAAGAACTGTGATACCATATGCGTCATGAAGAGAGCCATCGAGTAACCTACTATCATGCCCGCCACGACATCGCTCCAATGGTGACGATAGGTAATTAATCGCTCTAATGACACCATGAAGGAAATTATAATGCACGATATTTGCAAAAGTGCACGCCATAATAAGAGCCAACCAGTCCTCAGACGTGCCTGAAAATAGATGGCCATAAATAACATGGCATACGCTGTTGTGGAGGCATGAGAACTGGGAAACGATTGACGCATGATGGTTAGCAAGTATTCAGAGGACGCTAAGGAGCCACAGGTATAATCTTCTATGTAAATTCCAAAATGTTCACTGGAAGTACAGGCAGTTTGATTGGAAGGCAATAAGGGTTGACACACCTCAAAGAAGTAGGGTGTTAAGCGGCCAGCAGTTGCTTTCGAGGAAGTGGTTATAATCAATACTAAAGCCAATCCAAACAGGTAGGTACCCATAGTGTTGTAACACTCACTTACAAAGGTGGGAATATTGACACCAACAAATGTATAACATTGCGGAGATTTTGGCACAAGACTCTTGGCGCTGGATATTGTTTTAACAGCCGGAAATGCTACACGCAGCATTTCTACGCACAATACTAAAGCAGCAGGTACAGCAATTACCAAAATGGTGATATGAAGACGTTTCAATGCAGTCTGTGGCTTATAGGGATACAAAATGCTTTCATCGCCACAAAAGAAACCACGTCGATGGGTTCTTATAAACTGAGGTAAAATCACCAAAGCCACAGAATAAACACTGGTCAGCAACAAAATATCAACGATAAGTCTCATTAGAAAACGGGTATTCGAATTTGAACACATGATTGTTAAAGGATTAATAAACAAAGTATTTTTTTCTGTCTTTGTTATTTTTATTCAAATAAAATGTTTTCCTGTCTTTTGCATGCGTTCGTTCGATTTTAAAGAAAAAAAACTCCGTGTTTCACTGTTAAATGTTCGATTTAAACTAGTTTATTAATAAATTTCTTAAACATGTCTTAGTCTCACGAAAAAATTAGTAAACATCTTTAACTAAAATAAACTCTGTCGTCATTCAACATTAAGTTTTTGTTTTATCAATATTTAAACCTTCACTCTCTTGCGCTCGCCTACATGCGTTACCACGTTTATTGTCATGTAAATCTTTGCCTGGTTAAAATTACAATGCAGACCTTTTCGTTTTAGATGCCACTCGTTTCAATTGTAAACCTTTCTTCTTTCTTCTTTTTTTAGCAAAATGCCTTTTAATTAAATGATAAAATTAATTTAAACAGTTTTAGCTGCTAAATGAAATATTAAGAAGAACTAGTTGTCTTTATTTAATATTTATTGATGGTTGACAAAACTTTGGTTTGTTTGACAAACGAGGTTATTTAGATGAATAACTTTGGGAAATTTCATTTTAAATTTAACCAATAGATGAGAGAATTTTCATTGGCCTTTAAATTGAAACCTATTCACTCAATAGAATTTCTCTTTGCTGTTGTAAGAAAATTTCATTTGTAGATTAATCACAGGAATTAAATTAAATTCCAATTCAAAACGAAAACTTATTCAGCTTTCGTAAATGCGAAAAGTATTTAATACGCAAAACAGCACATAAATGATTTAAAAAGATGCTGGCTGGAATATATAATATGATTCCAAAAATGTTTCTTCTTTTCAGGGAGACAAATCGATATTTTTCTCTATGACTTTGAGGGTAAATAAAATCTGCTAAACGAAATAACGTCATATCAAACAAGTCCCAATTAAAAAACCAATGATATAAATTCAAAAAAGAGATTAAAGTCCCAACAAAATTTAACGAAATAAATCTAGAAGGGAATAAATTTGTTACCAAATCTGAAAATGGAATTGGACCCAAATTGTAAGACTTTCTCCATCATTAAATAAATACAAATTAAATAAAACTGGAAATATCTCTAAAAACTTAAATTATAGATATATTTTAGAGAAGGAAGCCATTTTTGGATGTATTATGAAAAATCAAAAAAAAAAGAAAAAGAATAAGTCCGAAAGTAGTATTCCGATTTTCATAGATCGAAGTACTTCCAAAAAATTGGAAATTGTTTCGTAATAAAATTACTTGAAAATGTTTGTACAAATTTCGGAATTATTTCATTTAAATTTTTGGTTGCTTTCGTTTGGGTTCGTTTTATACAGTCAATAAAATTCAATTTGGCATCCAAAGGCATGCATAATTTTAGTCCCAGAATGAAAACCGAAGAAGGAGAACCGAAATATGCATGTGTTGTGACTTGGAATATATTTTTTACATTTATTTTTTTTTTCGAAATTTAATTTTTTGTGTAAAATGTTAACTTTACAATTCTCGTCTACTTTGTTAAAAAAATTAGATAAGATACGAAGCAGCAAGGTTTTCAAAATGAGATTAAAAGTTCAGTGATGACTTTTTAACCACTGGTGTAATGCAAGCACATAAACTAGTTTTAAAGCTTTATAATCGCTCAAACATGAATATATACATATATTAAATTAAAAAATTTAAACTTCACATTCAGGCGCTTGTGTACATTGGTTTCGAATTTTATGTGGCTTTGCCAATACAGAAAGAAATAATTATTAAAAGTACAGTCTGTTTGATTACAATAACAAAAACAACAATGTAATCAATAACCACTACAATTTATTTGCTGAAATGCCACTGTACCTGAAGGGTAAAAGTATTGTATATGACATTATTAAAAAAACAGGACATAAACGATAATTAATCAAATTTAATTTCCAGCAAAAACTTAATATATTTAATTTTATTTTAATATGTAATAATTGAGCTTGATCATTATTTCTTTTACGCATAAATTTTTTAAAATATATACATAAAGGTCGCATAAATAATATTAATAAATTACTCATTAATTACACTGAACTTTTAATGTAAAAGTTTCAACTTATAAAAAATAAAAAAAATGTTTGATTTCAGGTTTAAAATGATTTGAATAGGACCATGTGATATTTTCAAACATGACATTTTTTAAGCGAGGAATAATCTATCAACGTTTTAACAAAATGACAAACAAAATTAGTTGTTATTGTGTTGTTTTTCTTTCTTGGCCAAGTTAAATTTGATTGTTATTTTCTAATTTTGTTTAGCTAATCAGGCCTAATATATTTTTATGACGACGTTTCGTGAATTTTTTGTTCACTTCATCCAGTGACTCGCAATTAAAGATTCTTATATTACATTTATAAATTATTTTTTTAAAGATTTATCTAACATTAATAAATCAATGTATAATAAACAAACTCACGAATTGTTTTTTAATTGTTACTACTGTAGAAACATTTTATTTATACTCTTTGTTAAACTATTATTATTATTATTATCATTAGGAGATAATTAAAAATTACAACCTACTGTTTAAGGGCCATGAGCTTGGCCTTAGGCTCGATAATTCTATAATACTATGAGTATTTAACTTTTTGTTAAAAAAAATCTTACTTGTTTTCAAAAACTCAAAAACTTACCCATTATGATTAATTACGATCAAAAAAAAATTTATTAAGAAAATATACAAAATACGTAGTATTGAGATTTACCGGGATTATACGCATTAAATATTTGAAAATTTCAAATATTTAAAAGATTTTATTTACTTATGTTCCACTTCGAATTGCAATCCACATATGTACATATGTATGAAAAATATTTGAGAATTAAGTTTGATAGTGAGTTGAGAATAAATGAAAATAATTTCTCAATTTGAAAATAATTTTCCCTTTTTGTTGAAAATGGAATGTTTTTCAAATTAAATTAAAATCAATTTGGAATCAAGCCTGGGTATATATTGGTAGAGTGAAGTTTTATTTATGGTCAGTCCCGTTTTGTGTACCAAAGACAAACGAAACTCACAACGTTTCAGGAACCGATTTGTACCATTATGGGAGGAAGCCATCAAAAAATAGAACATAACTAAAATTTTATAGGCACATGGGAAAATATGTTGGTAAATTTAAATGAAAGAAAAAAATATTTACTCCGGTTATAACATTGCACGGTTTCGCAATCATTTATTTGAAAGGCTTATATTTTGAACCTGTTAACAAGGACATAATTGCATAGATTGGTCTGGAACTTAGCAAAGGCCTGCTATATGTCGACTATAATTATATTGGCCACGACTACGACTTCAGAAAATATCTCAAGATATATCTGGTCTTTATCCATCAAACTTTGCTAGACGCCATACACAGTTAAGCCGCCGAGGGAAAATGGCGTTTTACTTCAAGAATAGCAATTCCTGATTGTTTATATCGTTCAATTCCAAAATTGGTAGTAACCATAACGTAGCGATTATTAAACCGCCAGTTCGTTATCCGGAGGTCAAGAGGATATTGTTTATAAGCATTTGACACTTATAAATTTCTTATGAATTGAAAATATTCTTTCGAAATGTAACAGAGTTTTTTTAATAAAAATATAAATTTGAAAAACACAAAATTTATACCAATTTCATAATTTTAAAATTCAAGATAGAATCAAAAAGTTTAATATTTAAAGAAGTTGAATAACAACATCTATAAAAATTTTTCCGTATTCATAGATATTTTCAAACTAATTATTTGAAAATTTTCCTTAAGATATGTCGGACTTACAGGCATCCAATAATATTTTTTCTAAGTTGTGTAAAGATTTTTAAAAATATTTCGCTGTAGACTTCCAATAATAAGAAATCAATAAAATAATTTTTTAAATGGTCTTATACAAGTTTTTTTTATATATTTTGCTATTCTCATTATTATTTCTTTTACATGGAAGAATTGAACACTTTGGGGCAAGCACAGGCAAGGTATAGACCATCTTTGAAATTCTCAACAAATAGAAAATAGTACATTTTATAAAAAAATCTTAAATTATTTCAAAAATTATATTGTTATGAAATCAACCGATATGAGATTCAAAAAAGAATGTTAACTTCCATAGTTTTTTTTATTAGTTGCACCCATCTTTTAAAATACAAAAACACAAATTGTGCTTTGCAGCACAAATTTTACGTCATTCACATTACTTTCACGTTACAGGAATATGATCCCTACAAAACGCTTTAAAAATAAATAAACAACATAATAAAAATTAAAAAAAAAAGTTTTAAATAATAAAGTACAATATACATTGCAACTGACAAAATCGTTTATAGATTTCTGTCACGTTTCATAATATTTAGTATAATTTTGGAGTTTTATACGTAATAAGTTATTACTAATAACTTTTTTTGTTCAAGTGGCATCAATATAAATTTGTCCACGAAATACTAAATAATAAATGTGCTTCTACACATAAATATTGAACTTGTAAAATATTTAATATTATAATAATTATAGCGATCAATATTATTAAAATATCACATGTAAATGTAAAATACAAAAATTTATTCATAAAGTGTGAAGAAAAACTTTAATAAAAAATAAAACAGAACAGAAATGACCACAACAATATTGTATGTGAAGTCATGAAGTGTTAAACTATAAGTATCACAGATAAACTTCTTTATATTTTCTACAACATCCCCCCAAAACAACAATGAAAGACTTAAAAATAAGTTTAAGAAAATTTTATTACATGCTAAACAAAAGATTACTAAATAATAATTCAATTGAATGGTTTAAAGTCATCTGCAGTCAAATATTTTATATCTACATGGTTTATCTGTTGTTAGAGATACGTTTTGGTTTCTGAGCAGATATTTAAAGGAATGCAATTTTTGATTCCACAAAACACTTGTA
Organism: Germaria angustata; assembly: GCA_963681545.1. NCBI lineage: Eukaryota > Metazoa > Arthropoda > Insecta > Diptera > Tachinidae > Germaria > Germaria angustata. Next base: position 81,502,948 of record OY813000.1, on the reverse strand, counting down.
GCTTTTTAAGAAGATCAACTTATTAATTATATGGCGTTTTGTGAATTTTTGTCGCTTGGATATTTACTTAATAAAATTATTAAGTTGACAGACACATAAATGCTGATGATGATGGTGATGATGAAATTAATCGGATTTGACAAATTTAGTAATCGATCTCGGATCAGACTAATTCATTTAAAAATGGAAAAAATTATATACTAGGTTGTTGAGCCTGAGGGCAAGTAGCAATGGGCTTTGTAATTTGTAATTATTTTCTAATGATAATAAATAAATAAATCAATAATGTATAGATTGTTAAAAAGCAAATTATAAAAATTAGTTTTTTTCAGGATTTCAGAAAAAACTTTATTTAAACATAAGTTTAAGAAAAAAAGCATATAATATTTTATTGATCAGTTGTATCATTATTGATCAAATGTATTTATCACCCTTATTAAAGAACAGTAAAATCATTTTTTTCTTTCGAAAAAATTTTACGCTTATTTTTGGAAAAGAAAACGCTAGACGAAAGTTTTTCTAGAAAGTAATGAACTACAACGACATAGTTACCGAATATCAGTAGAAAATACTTTTCTGCTACACTACAACCATTTTTAACTCAAATTGATTAATTTTTTTTTAAATTATAGGGTCACAATTTGTGAATCGAAACAAAAACTGATTACGACTATTTATATTAACAAATTTGAGTATCCTTTATTTACATTGCACCGCACTTATGCATGCGTATTAATGTTTAATTAACTTTTTTTTATATACTGACTAAAACTCTAAATGATTACATTCTTTTAAACTTCTTTGTTTTGTAATGGATGTTTTTTATATTTTCACTTGCATATTTGTTGTTGTAGAACGAGTTGGTTCTTTGACAATTTAATACATGCAGGCATATAAATTGTTGTTGTTTTCTTTGTTTTGTTGACTATTCAGGGTCATTAAATGTTAAGTGGGTCTTCCTAAGACATCACTTAACTGCAGCAACGACATTGATGCTGCAAAAGAGTTGCATGCCACGAAAAAGATAAAAACATTTACTCGCTTATACCCATTTACAATAGTCGTATTGTGTGTTAAATTAAAAAAAATTCACAGCTCATTTTTAAATGAAGTAATTAACAGACGGCAATAATTAACTTAAGAATATTTTGTTCTTTATCGGCTTTATTATAAAAGCTTCTTGTGATAGTCAAATATAAATTGAAAGCTGGAAAGAGCTTTTTTACTTGCAGTGATCTTTATAAGTTCGGGTATTGAGTATGAAATAGAGAGCTTACAATTCACCAATATTTTAGAAGAAATTAATATGTAATTGAATTACACATTGGCATCCACACACATACATATGTATATCCATACTTATGCAGAAATATAGTTTCGATTTTTGTTTTTCAAATTAATGTAATTAAATATGAAAATTATATTAACTTTTTGAATTTTTTATATCGAAACAGCTTTTCTATAATAATTTTTTAAAAAACATTTTAATAAATGATATTAGATTGTTAGTACATAATAGCGATAACGCTTTAAAAAACAGTGAAAAGTGTACTTTTTTAATTTAGGTACTGATCAAAATCATGAATTCGTATTTGCATATGGATGTACATATATGTGCCACTGCTATTTTCTAATGTTAATGTTAGCAAATTATTCATTAAAGTACACATGTATATACATACATGTATATACATATACATACATATATGTATGTACATATGTATATACATCTGTATGTATGTACATATGTGTGTATGTATATGTATGACCAAAGCTTTGAAAATGTTTCCACACAAAAACGTCCCCCTTAACGCGACACCTGTACTTTTACAGTTTAATTTAATTCAAGGTGACATAAAAAATGGGGCAGTCGTTACTCTCAGCTTAAAAAGCATGCGGAGATGGATAATTAAGCGTATATACTATATACATAGTGGGGTGCACACACATGCTTCAAATGAACGGGCACAATATTGTAAAAAAACAGGGCAGTGGTGCATTTCCTAATAGGTCCACATTCTGAAAAAGATCAGATAGAGCTTTGGAGACACTGAAACGACCACAGTAGCGTTTTTTAAGGGAAATAAAAATGAGATAAAAAACAAAAAAGTTCCTTTTAAAAAATAAAGTTTTCAAGAAAAATATCTTAAAATAACGACCATTAAAATAAATTTTTTAATGCTTTCAAAGAAGTATCTACCCATAAAGTATGTATTATTCAAAAAAGCACATTTTCAATAAGCATAAAAAATACTTTTTAAAGAAAAATACCTTCTTACGAATGGACGATTTAACAAGAGGGCATTTAAAAAAGATTTGAAAAAGGTATTGTATTGAAATGCACGTTTTAAAATACCACCCTTCAAACACTGTATTCAAAAAAGTTCCTTTATAAAAACAAGTTACTTATATAAAGCCTTTTGAAAAAGTACTTTTAAAAATACACTTTATTTAAGTAGATTTTTAAAAATTCCCTTTAAAAAAGTACCTTAAAAAAGTATGTTTATGTACTCATGGATAGAACTTAAATAACACAACTTTTTGAAAATTTATCTTCTAACAAACCAAACAAACAAAAAAATTCACGTTTTCAAAACTGTACTTTTTGAAAAAAAAAACTTAAAAAAGAAGTAATGTTCAATAAAAGTAACTTTTGTAAACGGTACTTTTGTAAAAAATACCTTGTCAAAAATGAGCCTTCCGATAGAAGGAACTTTTGAAATAGAATATTAAAAAAATGCGAATGAGTAGTTTTTGAAAAAAGAACCTGATCGCAAAACCACGTTTTCGCAAATATATTTTTTCACAAAAATGTACTTAGAATGAAGTTCTTTTGTACAAAAACTGAATTTGCATAAGTACCTTCATAAAAAAACTTTTGAAAAAATTAACTTTAGAAAAAAATTTATCTTTTGAAAATGATACCTCCTGCAAGAATTTCTCTTTGAAAAAATTCCAATTTTACAAAAGTAGCTTTGAAATAAAGTTCCTTTTAAAAAATTATCTTTGGAAAAAGTACCTTTCGAACAATGTATCCTTTGATAGCACATTTTGAAAAGAGTATGATTTAAAATTAATACCTTAAAAAGAAGATATTCAAAAAAGTACTTTTAAGCAAAGTACCTTATAGTTCTATCATCTTTAAAAAAAAACTGCTTTGAAAAAGCATCTTGTAAGAAACAACTATTGAAAAAGTTACTTTTAAGAAATTTTGTTCAATAAATTGCTTTTAAAAAATACGTTTGTGGGAGAGTACCTTTAAAAAAGAAAGTTTTAAAAGTGTACCTTCCAAAAAAAGTAAATATGGTAGAAATATATTTCGAAAGAGTCAAATTTAATGAAGTACTGCTCAAGAAAGGGATTTTTAAAAAATTTAATTGGTGAAGGCAAAGCTCGGTAAATGGCATCTACTAGAGGGCAATAATTGACGGCAGTGTCGTGCTTCAATATCAAGTGTTCAAACAAAGTATTTTTGTTTTTAATTTATTTTAATTATGAGTACATGTAACCAAAAACACTTTGACACTACACTTTCCTCCTCTGCTTTGGATATTGAGAATGTGAATGAGAAATTCTTTCAATAGCATGACTTTTTCCAATTAACGGCGCTAAAGAGGAAACTTAAATGACAAGTAACTACAAGACGTCATTTTTCCAATGAGAGTATAACATCAGAATAAAAATAGCAACAACAGCTTTAGAAATAAAACTTATCAACAAGATCACAGCAGTTGTAAATCGCAGTAAGAGTGTTGTAATTCCATAGACGCATTAGTAAATTAAGTGAGGCGTTAAAGTGCGCTTATTTTTATTTTGTTATTCATTAATCAACAATTCGAGGCGCTAGAAGCTAAAAAGCTTAGAGCAAATAGTAAAACAAACTACAATCATGCATAGAAAGAAAATAAATTAAATTAAAGAGATTTAAGTGGAAAAAGTCTTTATTTAAAGTGAAGTGAAAAAAGTAGACGAATTTTTAGTGGGTTGCTAGAGTTAAACAAAAAAAGTAATTTCGTTTATAATAAAAAAAAAAAATAATAAGTATATAAATATAAAATCAAAGAGAAAAATAAACCAACTAATTCAGTAAATCAAATAACAAGAAATAAAAATTACAAACATGCTGTTAATTAACGATGTGTAACCAACTGATCTCGAATTGTTAAACTAGTTATTAAATTAAATGAAAGATCACTAAATTAATTTCTAAAGCCTAACTTTAAATGAAAATGAATTGATAAGTAAAAAATTTTATAAATGGCTACAAATTGTAGAGAAAAAGTGAAAATTAATCGTGAATCTCTGCTCAAAGTGCTTCGTAGAAAAAATAAAAAAATTTATCAGTTGGATGATCAGTGCTGGCAGAGATGAAATTTAAGGTAAAAATTTCTATTCATAACATATTTTTATACATACATATATAAACATAAGAGCAGTTGAGTTCAAATGAAAAATTAATTGGCAAGTTAGAACTTTTACATTAATTTCTATTGAAATGTCGCGAAAAATATAGGCATGTTCTTTTCTGAAAAGGATGTGTAACATATCGTTTATAAGCTTATTTAATACTCTATTTTAGAAAAGTTCACTTATGGAGGACTGCAGGCTCTTTAATATTTAATTTTAATTTAAGAGATACTCGTAAATATGTAGATCATTTTTATAAAACAAAATATTGCACTTTTTTCAGAAAAGAAAATACCATTGGCATTCTTTTTTTTCTTTAAAATGGAAAAATCTTACGCTGTTTTTTAGAATAAAAAATGTCATTATACCATATATAAATATTGTTGTTTAAGGTCCATGTACACTACACAAGGATGACTGCAACAATCAATTAATGTGGCAATCAAATAACACTTCAAACAAAAATTTCAAACATAATAACATTTATGATAGTTAACAAATATAAAGGGTAATTTTTAGCAACTTTCTTTTTGGCAGCTCAGCTGTTTTCGTGTAACATGTCACTATTAAACATATTCAGTTTGGTCTATTTTTTAATGGCTACGTGAACAAGCAAAGTTGCGTATTTAGTGTAAAGAGCATCCAGAAAGATCGCATCCCGAAAAATGCACTGTCTGGTGTGGATTATGCGCCTGTGTTATCATTGGACCGTACTTTTTCAAAGACGACGAATGCATGAACGTTACCGTGAATGGCGAGCGCTACTGTACGATGATTACAATTTTTTCCCAATAGAAGAGCTGGACTTGGCTAACATGTGACTTCAATAAGACGATGCCATATGCCGCACATCACGCGAAACAGTTTATTTCATATTTGGGGCCGGTCAATTGGCCGCCTAGGACGTGCAATTTAACGCCTTTAGACTATTTTTTGTGAGGCTATGTCAAGATTTGATACATTTTTCTCAATTTTATGTTTTCTTTTTTAATCAAATCCTAAAGCTCTGAAAAATTCACCCTTTATATTTCAAAAATATATACTAAAAAATAGCAACATAGTTAATCCACAACTAAAGAAAAAAATGTACCAATTTAGGTTTAATTCGAGCGAGTAGATTTGTTCATTGACTGAGAAATATTTTTATCAAGTGGTCATTAATGAACCTGGTCATTTTATGATTACGTATTTATGGTACTCCAGAAAAAAATACTTATACAAGGTGGCCCAAATAATGTCGTAATGTGAACCTGGCTGCCATTTTTTATTAATAAAAAATTCAGCTCTCTTTTCATAAAAAGTTTATTTCAAAGCGTAAAATTGATGACATTAATTGGAAAGAAATTTTTCAAATTTGCCACCTTCTGAGTTGATGCCTAATTGCGCACGTTTTTCAACATTTTTAATTGCTGCTCGCAAAACATCTGGCTCCGAATTGGCGATATCGTCTTCAATGTTACCTTTAAAAACACAAATCTTATGTTATATCACTTTTGCGCGACCTTGTAATGATAATTAATTAATGTTGCTTGTTGTTAAGCGTCCATGAAATCGTATTTAGTTCCCCAAAGAAGTGATTTAGCAAACCTATTTAAAAATTATCCCAAATACATGCTTACGGTGACCAATCGTGTTCAATTTAGCCTCTACCCCACTATTTTTTTACATGTTTTGATAACTTGTACAGTTCCCTACGTTGCTATGTTTATGTTGTTCTGTTTAGCAAGAAACTTAGATCAGTTAAATTCCTCATGAGCGAAAATGACGGAAAAAAATATTTTGAAAATCCGCACAAAAATTGGGTTGAAATGAAAACGGAAATATTCTTTCTTTCTAATGAATAGATCTAATGCTTTACAAAAATCCCTTTTGTAGAAAAATACCAGAAGTAATTTATGTATATGTATATTATACGTAAGTTAAAATACATATGTACATATATGTATGTATATGTATGTAGGAGTATGTACATATGTATGTACATATGTACTATGAATGTGTATTTTTGAAATTTTCTGAATAACACATATTAATTTTAATAAATAAAATTTTTTATTTATCAAATCTATAACATATGTTCACTATTTCCACGAAAAAGTGTACAACTATTTTTATTCAGTTCCAAAATATTTTACTAAATTTAAAACTCAACCCGCATATGTATATTTAAATTTTTAATAAAACTACTCTGAATTAAAGACAAAAAAAAACCATAAAGTTTTTTATTTAATTGACTGAAAACGATCATCCTTCTCATTTGTGCAAACATCAGCAATTTGATTAGACTTATTTATGTATAAATGAATAAGCAAGAGAAACTACAAAAGGTCAGTTAAAGTAATTAATAGTCGTCCTCCTCCCTCTCCTACAAGCACACGTTAATTCACTTGCTCTTATTTAATCAATCAGTCACATTGTCTGACATGATCAAAGTTTAATTTAATGTTTATTCTTATGAGGCATGCAACAAAAAAAGAGGGTCACCATTGGCTATAGTTGTATTAATATGAATCAGTTTATTCCCTCAAATAAAAACTAGACAGTGGTGAAGAAAATAATTGTAACGATTTGTATTGTCGGAAAACGGAAAACATAACTACGACTTAAGTTTGTTAGAAATTTTTGATAGATTAAAGACAAATTTTTAGTAACATTCGAAATGGAAAATTGTTGGAAGATAATAAAATTTTTATATTGTTTATCTAAGCATAGCCTTCAATATAAAAGGGCGTGGCATTGACTAGTTATTAAAGAAATTAAAGATATATATTATTATCATAATATATTTCATTTTCACGATTTATTACACTCTTATGTAGTAACAGTAACCTCATATGTACAATACAAATTAGACTTTCGACCACCGAAACAACCGCCCTGAAATAGATAATGAGAAGTTATTGGGTCCAAGAACCGCAGGTCACCTATAATTTATCTTAAAATAGTGGTATAATTAATAGCAAAAGTAAAATATATAATCCGATTTAACAGGATAAAGCACTTTTTACTCTAGGACAAAGACGTCAAAACCACAATTGAAATCGCTACTTACAGTAAAACTCAATATTTCAATATCAAATAAATAATTATTCTTCTGTTTTGATTATTTTCTGTTACACTGTTTGAAATGTATTTTACTCTTCGAAATTCTTGTATACGCATACACACGTATACAGTTGCTGTTAATATTCATTTGATCTACATCATCATTAAAATCATCATGGGCATTTCGTAGGCACGTCACTGCCATTATTGTGTCACCCCATAACATTAAAAGTCAATAGGCTAAACTAGCTTTATTTTGTGTCTTTATGAATATGGGAGTTTAAGAGTGGATTTCAAATATATTAGAGTTTTGTTTCTGTTTTTCTGTCATCTTTTTTTTTTTGCTTTAACGACTTTTAAATTGACAGTTAACATTAATCTTAATAAAAACCATAAAAGATACATATATATTTATGTGTGTGTGTAGATAAAGTTAAGCTAAATTTTATCTCTTAACACGAGTATATGTGTTGACCTCTTTGGGAGGTTTCCGATATGCACAGACACGCATATATTTAAGTATGGGAACAATTCCCAAGATGCATTAAGTTTCGAATTATCTTTTAACGCTTAATTTGGGATAAAAGAGAACCAACCGGAAGTGCATTAAATTTAGTTTAACGATCAAATACAATTTGGGATGGTATAAAGTATTTTATGAAATAACGTTTAATGAATATTTTTGTAATGAAAACATCAAAGAAATTTTTTACGGATTTACAAATTTGCGCTGGTCATAACCAAAAATTTTTGATAGTCTATAATTAAACATCTACAATGTTGATAATATATCCTTTAAAAAAGTTTAACAGATAGAGAAAAACAAATAACTTTGAATCAAGCTCTTTAATAAAATGACATTTGAAAATTATGTTTTAAGATATACTCGTAATGTGGTTTCCATTATCCATAAAGATGACTTGAGTGAAAAAATTTAACCGAGTGCTTCTCATATAAATTTTCCATTGAAATCCACTTTTAGATTATACACTTTGGTTTAATTGAAAAAATTAATTGATTAAAATACCAGCAGAATACATATTATTCGTTGCATAAAAAATCTAAAATATAAATACAAAAGTTCAATTAACTAGTGCCATTTTCCACATTTAACATTTTATTTTATCGATATTCGTTTGATATTTTGTCAATTCACATTAATAATTTTTTAAACTATTATCCTTAAGGAAGAAGGAGAAGTCAATTATTACACTAACAAAAAATTAATGCTTTCGATGGTCGTCACACCAGCATCAGCCACCCAATTGTCGGGTGACTGCTATTGAGGAATATCAAATGCTTTTCTTTTGTATGAAGAGAGAATACGAATATAAGATTAAACGTCTTTTTGTCATAAAAACACATTAGGCCAATTTAGCTAAACAAAATAAATAACTAACATAATTAAGATTAAACCTAGCCAAGAACAAAAAAAACATAACTAAACAGCAGACAGCTTCCCGAAATACAAATGTATTTATTAATAAATTTAAAAACATAAACAATTTCGTATTTATATGCTAGCAACACACACAAACATGAAGGGATTTTTTCAACATTGTATAACAATAAAATATGATAGGGAAACCTGCAGGCATGAAAGAATACTGTAACGAGGTAAAAAGACCGTCACAGAAACAACAAAGACTGAAGTTTCTATTGTCATGCAGAAGGTATGCTATAGTTCCAAAACACACAGAATACAACAACACAAGTAAAATCATTTTCTGAATGTCGGACTGTAAAAAGACAATTAGAACATATAGAAAATAATTTCCACAAAAAGATGTTAAACCTTGAAATATCGCAAACTAACACTGACTTGGAAATAATAAAGAGAAAGCTTCACCACCTCGAAAACGGTATACAATATTTTATAACTACAGGGGGCAAATTACGGCATTCGATATCGATCGAAATTTCAATACAATTGAAGAAAATTTTGTTTGAAATTTCGATCGATATCGAATGCCGTAATTTGCCCCCAGATTAAAAATAAATGCACTTAAGGAAAAATTGTTGAACAAATTAGGATTTTTTTTATAACGAATACTGGTTTGAGAATAAAATTGAAATAGAGATACCATCAGAAAGCAAATGGCGATTATCTTTGGGAAAAAAGTTTGCGTTACCTTTACAGGTTACAACAGATGTAGAACAATGCCTCCAGACAACTGACAACGATCATAGTGGAGAAAAGGAAACATCCAGGAATAAATTGGCATACAGGATTACTCAGTTCAAGAGAAATATAAGCAATTCCCCAAAGGAAATACTTTTCCTGGTTTCTGAAAACTCAATGAAGTTTTTAAAAAGACACAAAAACATAATTATAACACAATTGGACAAAGGTAACAAAACAGTTGCCATCAACAAACATCACTACTAAAACAAAATGGAAACACTCCTAGAAGATAAAAACACTTATCACATTATAAGAACAGACCCTACTACAAAGCTTATCAAAACTAATAACGCTATAGTCTTAGACCTATATAAAAAAGAATACATAGATAGTAAGCAAAAAATCTATCTCTTCTGTTCTGCAGCGACTGCCCCTAGAATCTACGGATTGCTCAAAACCCATACAGACGTCATGCCATTACGACCCATGGTTAAGTAAATATGTGGGAAATATACTTAGAAATATAGTTTCGGACAATTATAATGAAAAAATTCATTGGAACTGAAGCAACGAATTAGAAAAGCTAAACTGAATAACAACGACTCCTTAGTGTCTTTTGATGTCGTTTCTCTATTCATCAATATTCCCATCCATACTGCGATAAATAATATAATGGATAAATGGAATATAATAAAAAAAGTTTTGTTTATAAGTATGACAATAATTACTTCATTTATAACTAAAAAGTCTACAACCAAATATTTGGTATGCCCCCTCTCTCCCACAATTGCCGACATCGTTTGGGATAATTATCTTGACTGAACTCGATAGCAAAAACATCAATATAAAATACGTAGCTAAATATGAAGATGATATTTTAGCTGTAATCAACATTGACGACAAGGATAAGATATTAAACAGTCTGAACAGATATCACCCTAAAATCAAATTTACGTTAGAAGTTGAATCAAGAGGAGAAATTTCTTACTTTTGACTGGTATTCAAAAAACATTTCATCAGGCAAAATTATCAACTTCAATGCTAACCATGCAAAAAATCAGGTAATAAACACTGCCAAAAATTCCATCCAAAGAGTTCTTGAGATCAGTAACCATCAATTCCATACCCCAAATATTAAAAAAATCACAAGATATTAATTGCCAATAGCTTTCTTTCAAATTTAGTAAAATCCTTAATTGAATCATATAAAAGGGAAGAAAATAGTGAACACGGTAACCCTAAAAAAGAACAAACGACTTTACAGTATAAAATACATATGTACCTGTTCTCACTGACTCTAAGAGCATAAGAAAAATAATAAATAAAGATAACATAAGCTTTGCTTACAATCCAAACAAAACATTAAGTGCAATATTTATAAATACAAAAACAGCTACACCTAAACTGCAAAAACGAAAAACAACCTTGTTTACGAAATTCCTTGTAAAGGGAACGATAACAACAACGGCAATTTAGTTTGTATTGGAACTACTAAGAGAATTTTGGAAACAAGACTATGTGAGCATAAAGCTGATATTAATAAGAACAAAGAGAGCACTGCATTGTGACAACACATATTGAAAACAAATCATATAAGTATGTACCTGACTTTGATAATGTAAAAATACTTGACAAAGAAAACATTGTGAGAAAGAGATTTATTGGTGAAAGCTTAAGAATACAACAAAAATTAAACAAACAATGAACAAAAAGGAAAATACTGACAATTTGAGCGCTAACTACAAGATGGTCATAGAGAACAGTGTATCATTTTGCTAAAAAAGCTTTTTAAAAGTTTGTGTGCAATACGTATTTTGTTTTTATAAAATAAGAAATTATTATAGTTTTATAAATAAAACAAAAATCTTTCTTAATGTAATATAATAACTCTCAATTGTAAGTAATTGTTATACTTATTTTCCACCAGTACTTAGCAAATTTATAATATTTTGATGTTTTTAATTTTTAAATTAAATGGACCTGGATAAAGTGAACAAAAAATCCACGAAACGTCGGGAAATATGGAATATGCATTTTTATTGTCATAAAAACACGTTAGGCCAAATTAGCTTAACAAAATAATTAGGTTAGGTTAGGTTAGGTTAGGTTGATTGGAGGGGTATGTCAGCCCATGTTACACGACATACACCTAAGCCAGTGAAGGCTTGTTGTGCGCTCCTTTGAATTTACAAACAAAATAATTAACTAACATAAGTAATTAAATGTCTATTCTATTTTTAACAACAATAACAATCAATGTAAATTTGTACGAAACTCCCATGTGCCTGTTATTTAGCTTTTTTCTCCACTATTATTCCTGAAGATGTTTAGGTTTTGTTTTTCTTTATATGTACTTATTTATAGCAATTTTTATTTTTGGATTTTTAATTTATGTAAGTATTCAACTAACTTTTCGACATACATACATACTTGTACTGAAAAAAGGAGTACATATGTATATGTACATATGTATGTAAGTATGTATTTATTAAAGAAAGTGAAACACAAAACTTAAATTTAGTTTACATAACGCAGAGAGTCAACTTGTCGGTGTAATTTATGTCAAATCCACAAATTTTTTAAGTGGTTTCTGTTATAGACCTGTAAAAGAAGTCTTGATGGCGTGTTTAAGAGTGTTCTACAATTGAAAAAATTATTTTACTGTTATGATAATTTATTTTAAGCACTAAGGTCAGTTTCCATTAGTAAAATGTACATTATTTGCAATATTTTGTTAAACTTTGTTTAACTTCTTTAGAAAATATAAATACTATGTATTAATTTTTATATGTATAAATAAATATTCCCTGAAGAAGTTACATAAAGTGTAACTATGTATATTAACATAATTAAATAAAAAAAGGTCGAAATAAAAATAGCGTTTGTAATTACAGTGAACTCGCGAAAACGTGAGCTAATTTTTTCCAAGGGTGTTCACGTTTTCAAATTTGTTCATGTTTTCGATAGTTTTAGACGAAAAAAAACGATTTACCGCCACGTATTAACTTCTTCCATATAAAGCAAAATCAGATATTCAAAACTGGACAGAAGTTGGAAATGTTTACATTTGTTCACTTTACTAATGTAACATAAACAGTTCAAACAATTCAAATTTTTAAAATTGTTTTTATTACATAAAAAGCGGAAACAATTACAGTTTCTGTAATTCTTAGCAATTAAATAAAAATTGTTGCTAAAAATAAATTTAAAAATAAGAAAAGAACGAATCGGACAATGAAAGCGTCCACCTTTCTGAGTCGTTCATGTTTCTGGTTATTCACGTTTTCGCGAGTTCACTGTATTTTACAGTTGTAGCTTCTAGCATAAAATCGTTGCAAAATTGCTGTAGCAGAAGTATTTAAAACAAAACATATTAAACACGCCAACTGTACGTCAATACATTTAGTTGACTGTCTCAGTTGTGTACACTACAAGTAATTATACTTAAAAAAAAATAATCAATATTGTGTGTACAACTAAGAAATATTATGATGAGACGTCACATCGATTTTAAATCTATATATATAAAAATAAGTCCGTATATGTACGTCGCCGAACTACTCATAAACGCGTAGAGCGATTTCAACCAAACTTATACACTACGTAGGCAGTGGCCCATATATGTATGGTTTATATGAAGTTTGGTTAAAATCCGATAACGCATGTGTGTGCGGTGCGTATGTGAAGTGAGTGTGTTTTTGCCGCAGGCATTTTTTGTACCGCATACAGCATTCATTAGTATTGAATACATTTTGGTCGTTTGTGTATTGGAGAGCATTGCACGGAGTGATGCAAATAGCAATTTGTTATCATGTCTCTTTTCTCTTTGGACGTCATTGGTGATTGATCTTATCATAATCGATTTCTTCATATTTTTTGATGAGTAAACCAACTTTATTAAAAACAAGTGTGTTTCTTTTCTTATTTTGTTTTGCCGTGCGAAGCAGGCAACGGGCCCGCTAGTAGGAAATAAAAACAGCCCAACCAATTCCACACTTCGTATGGTTCGTTATTGCTTTCACTTTTTGAGATCTTCTGGTATTTTACAGTCGCTCCAGAAACTGATTCAGCGGTTCAAAACAGTAGGACGAATATTTTTGAAAGTGGCATGGTTGAATATAATTTTAAAAACAAAATCCGTGCATTTTTAATCTTATCAATTTACATGCATACCTCACATACATACATATGATTCTAGTTTACAAGGTTGTCATAAAACCAACGTTGTTAGAATTGGATTCGAAAACCATAAATAAAAATAATTTATTGAAATGAATTCTAATATTATCGGTTTCATGTTTGAACTAGAATTTGTGTCAAGTTCGAACATATAACCGATAAAATTAAAATCAATCACAACAAAGAATTTTTTGTTGTATTCAAAACCAATTCCGATAACACTGAATTGTATGACAACCCGGATATATCAAAAATTTCATCTAATTTTGAGTTATCGAAATACAGCCAAAATCTACGCACATTCTTTGATAATTATCATATATCCCTGCTATAACTATAATATTTTTAAATTAGTTTTTAAGGACAAAAACAAACAGAAGCAAGTGTCGGGGAACAAGGATAGGCGCACCATTGAAATCCTTTGAGATTAGATTTTTACTTCTTAATTTTTGGACTTTTCGGGCAGATATAATTCTTTTATATTTTCGATTTTTGCATTATTGTTTTTTGCAGGAGTGTGCAATTGTTGTGTATTTATTTCGTTTTTTGTGACACAAATTGTTATCATACATAAGTATGTATGTAAGTACTTATGTCTGTAGTACTTTTTTAACTTTTCTCCCCAAAGAGAATTGTTATTTCTTATTGTTGCAGATATATTACTTGTTTCAAGAGCGCAAATAAACGTTAATTTTTTGTAAGCGGAACTGAAGCTGTGCAGCAGACTTTATTCAAGAATGATAAAATACAGATTGCGCATTCAGAGTGTAAAAAATTTTTCGTTCTGCGCATCTACGTCACATCAGCCAATCGGTTAACAAAAACAAAAACAAACAGCCAGATTTATATACACAAATGAAAGAAAAGTAAGAAAAGTTTAAAAATAAAAGCAATTAGTGTTTTTATATTTATTAAATATACATTTATTTCAAAATCTAAATCAATTTTTTTATTTTTGTGTATATAAGTATATACATATGTATGTATGTATGTATGTATGTATGTATGTCGTATCACAATAAATAATTGTTTTATTAATTTTTCGTTTTCTTTGTTTAGAAAACTCGTCAATTTAGATTTTTATAACTCTAATTCTAAAATACATACGAGCTCGAAAGAAGATTTTTTTTAATTTCATCGCTGCACATCATGTCTTCTGTTGGTTTTGATAAGCCTCCTTCACTTAGATGGTCGACCCATGTGTAAGGTTGAACGTTCATCTCATTTCTTGGTACAGAAATACATATTTGGCTCTTCATCTTTTAATCTGTGGCATATGTAGCCAGCCAAGTTTTCTTAACCCTCATAAGCCATCATCATATGAAGCTGCTGTTATTGTTGGAACTGATCCAAGTTTTAAAATTCGCTTTTTAGCGAATCCTTGGAACAACACAGATTTTTATACACATATTTTAAAGTTCATTTTATGTACGTACCCATTTCATACTGCAAGCTTTTTTCGATGTCATCAGGACAAAAATGCAACATGCACACATAAGAAG
Source organism: Germaria angustata (assembly GCA_963681545.1). Lineage (NCBI taxonomy): Eukaryota > Metazoa > Arthropoda > Insecta > Diptera > Tachinidae > Germaria > Germaria angustata. The sequence continues at coordinate 81,487,690 of OY813000.1, read as the reverse complement.
TTTTTGGATTTATGTTATTTCCTCGTCCACAAAATTTCACCCATTGCTTCTGAATTTTAGCATTACTTGGAAATAGGAAAGAAATAATTTCAAAAGCCTTGGAATTGTTAGTACTATTGCAATTAGCTACAGTGCACTTCATTTTTTTTATTTTGTTTTCCTTTATACATATATTATTTTGTTATTTTATATTAAATTCACTTTTCTTTTTTCACTTTTTCAGTTTTAAGCTCCTTTTATTCAAATACTTTCCTTTAACCTATTCGCGCCAAGAAAATTTTTAAGCTGATGTGACGTCACACATTAACAGCTCATTTTTGTTTACATTTGAAAAACATGCGCAATGCGCAATCTGTATTTTATCATTCTTGGACTTTATTATTTGATATCAAGCACAATTGTCAAAGTATTCCAAAACGAAGCAGGGGTTTGAGTTTATCATTTGAATGCAAGATAGTTGAAAATATTAATTAAAAAATATAAACAGGTGTATTTTTTTATTTTCCACATCGAATTGCAACCCTCATTTGAAAAACTATTTGAGAGCAAGTTGAAAATATGTAAATGAATTCATCAATTTGGGAATAATTTCCTTTATTTTTTAAGACTGTTAAGTTCTTTCAAGATAAGTATTTTCAAATCGTTTTTATTGATTCCAAATGAATGATTTTTTCCATTACAAATATGACATACATACATTTACATAAGTATATATATACATACATATACTTACATACATACATACATACATACATATACTTTTGCTATTAAGGAGCAACTAGAATTCAGTTTAAAAATTTTGGAATAAAAGTGTAGAAGGAGCAACAGGAAAAACCAAAAATAAAAATGTTTTCGCAAAAAAAAAAATCAATTTCTGCCATATAAAAAAATTTATATATAAGTACATACTTATGTATGCACTTATGCATGCATATGTAAGTATGTATTTACATATAAACATTAAAAAGAATAAGAATTAATAAATAACAATTACTTCTATACGACAAAAGCAAAATCAAAAAATAACATTTGAAATTACCTAAAAGAAAATAAGAAATGACGTGGTCCACAGTTTTTATTGTTACCGTTCATGTCTCGTTGAGACGAAACCACAACACACTTTACTAAAGCGATTTTTTAATAGTCGGAAGACAATATTTCTAAACGTTGTTAAAGGGTTTTTTTATTACAGTTTTTTTATTACATAGATATATGTACTTACATACATACTTACATATATGTATGTATGTACATACATATTTATCAATGTATGTTGTATGTATGTACTTACATACATACTACATACTTATATAAGAATGTATTACTGCAAGAATTAAAATGCAATATGGATATCTAAGATTGTTCAACTTCTAGATCTTATGTACTTACATACATACATATATACTTATGTATTTGATGATATAGTACGAGCACTCGTATTTATATACATTTGTACATATATGTACTTATATATTTACTTACATATATAAAGAGTATTTATATATGTAATTATTTACATACATATGTATGTACATATGTATGTACACACTTACATATATACATATTTTCGATATTTATGTACGAGTAACATCATCTGGATATACATACATTTTGAATATATGTATTACGTGCATGTAAGTATGTACATAATTATATACATACTTACATACATAACTATGTATGTAAGTATGTATGGTTTTTTCCATTTTATTATATCTTTCTTGGTAAAATGAATGCAAAATAAATTTTAACGTCTATTTTATAATAAACTCTTACATATACTTACTTACATGTACATATGTATGTACATACATATGTATGTATGTAAGTATGTATGTACACATACGCATACGTACATACATATACATACATATGTATGTACGTATGTATATATGTACAGACATAACATACTTAGTACCTGTGTATGTACACAACTTGATTTGTATACTTTATTAAAGTCAATTTAATTTTAATACGTTGCACTGATTAAACTAATTAAAAACAATTTTATTTACAATTTAATGCAAACAACATGTAGATATGTACATATATACTTACATTAGGGTTGCCAGATTCAATATGAGCACTAACTTGACATTTAGTGCAAATGAGCTTGATTTTAAGAAGAGAACTGGACAAATTGAAATATTTGCTTAAAAACTAAAAATACGGGATAATATCAATTTTTTTAATTTATTAAAAATTCTTTATTTATTAAGAACAAAAATAAAGGCTGTTTACTTACAAAAAAAAAAAAAAAAAAAAAAAAAACACAAGAATAACATAAAAAGTTCAACAATTCAGTCATTTCTTTACAGGAAAATTACATAAAATTCATTCAGTTCGTTACTTATAAATGTACGTTTGTATATTTTTAACATACATAGGTGTATGCACAGTAAGCGCCAAAAGAAATGTCTTTTATGTTTTAAACAATAAAAAAGCAACAAAAATAGAAAGTTATTTCTTAATATTGTTTAAAAGCGATAACAAAATTTATTTAGAAAAAATAAAACTTAAAAACCTTTTATATTCTTTCCGTTCGAGTTCAATTCAATGAAAACTAAATTTGGAAAAAAATGGATTTAGTTCGTACTAAATACAGTGATGAGTCAAATTATGTGTGTTGATACAGGGATAAAATTATATGTTGCCAACAATTAAACTTTACTGCCAAAAAACGAAATTTTTTAGATGTAACCAACTGCAAATTTTAATTTTGAAAATGTTCAATTTCAGCTTGACAAATATTGATTGAGCTTGAAACTTGACATTCACTAAAATATCTTGACAATCAAGCTCATTCCCGTCCATCTGGCAAGCCTAACTTACATACATACATATGTATATTTAAGTATTTATGTATGTAAGTATGTGTTTGTAAATCAGAATTTGCCTGAATCCAGACTCAAAAGAGAAAACAGACGATTCAATTGTTGGAATTTCCAAGTCAGAACACATTTACGTATACATAAGTATGTACATACATACATACATATGTATGTACATATGTATGTAAGTACATACTTATTCTACATACATACATACTTATTCTAATTTGAAATCGGATTATGAAAATATTAAATAGACAATTTCTCAATTCCCAGGTTTTTGTATACATACATACATGTGTATGTATGTACATATGTACCCTGAAGGAAACATGGGGACAAGTGTACCCAAGTCACCAGTTTTGTCGACTATTTTGGTGACTCATATGTAGACATCGTCAACGGAGTTGTCAACAAATTTTTGTTTGATGAGCAGATACCCTAAAGGAAACATGGGGACAAGTGTACCCAAGTCACCAGTTTTGTCGACTATTTTGGTGACTCATATGTAGACATCGTCAACAGAGTTGTCAACACGTTTTTGTTTGATGAGCAGAGAAATTTCTGAGAGCACGCTAATGCCTCTTCATTTTTTAATTGCGTTTATTTGTTCTATGGTGAACCTTTAATCATTTATTTTAACTAAAACTGTAGGGATAAATGTATATCAAAAATTGTTTACATGGACCCATTAGAACGACCTCTTCAGTAGTGGGTTTTCAATGATAAGTCCATCTTAAATTTCAATAGAAAGAAGTATTGTGTAGAGTATGTCAATAATACTGGTGACAATGTCTACAGAGAAGCACTAGTTCTACGGTCGTCATATGGTCCCATTGGAACTAGTTCGTCACTAGTTCCAACGTCAGTAGTGGATTTCCAATGACAAGTGCATGTTAAATGTCAACAGAAAAAAGCATTGGCTGGGGTATAATTTGTCACTAGTACTGGTGACTTTGTCAATAGTGAATCACTAGTGAATCACTAGTGACATTTCCTTCAGGGTAAATTTCTGAGAGCACGCTTATGCCTCTTCATTTTTTAATTGCGTTTATTTGTTCTATGGTGAACTTTTAATCATTTATTTTAACTAAAACTGTAGGGATATATGTATATCAAAAATTGTTTACATGGACCCATTAGAACGACCTCTTCAGTAGTGGGTTTTCAATGATAAGTCCATCTTAAATTTCAATAGAAACAAGTATTGTGTAGAGTATGTCAATAATACTGGTGACAATGTCTACAGGGAAGCACTAGTTCTACGGTCGTCATATGGTCCCATTGGAACTAGTTCGTCACTAGTTCCAACGTCAGTAGTGGATTTTCAATGACAAGTACATGTTAAATGTCAACAGAAAAAAGCATTGGCTGGGGTATAAGTTGTCACTAGTACTGGTGACTTTGTCAATAGTGAATCACTAGTGAATCACTAGTGACATTTCCTTCAGGGTAAATACAAATGTATGGATGTGTATATGTAAGTATCTGTAGGCTGTCGGATGATAGATTAGCTGAACATATTGATATTTTCTATGTATGTATGTATGTACATAGATATGTACATATGTATATACATATATATATATATATATATATATATATATATATATATATATATATATATATATATATATACATATATATGTATATATATATATATATATATATATATATATATATATATATATATACCCTGAAGGAAATGTCACTAGTGATTCACTAGTGATTCACTATTGACAAAGTCACCAGTACTAGTGACAAATTATACCCCAGCCAATGCTTTTTTCTGTTGACATTTAACATGCACTTGTCATTGAAAATCCACTACTGACGTTGGAACTAGTGACGAACTAGTTCCAATGGGACCATATGACGACCGTAGAACTAGTGCTTCCCTGTAGACATTGTCACCAGTATTATTGGCATACTCTACACAATACTTGTTTCTATTGAAATTTAAGATGGACTTATCATTGAAAACCCACTACTGAAGAGGTCGTTCTAATGGGTCCATGTAAACAATTTTTGATATACATATATCCCTACAGTTTTAGTTAAAATAAATGATTAAAAGTTCACCATAGAACAAATAAACGCAATTAAAAAATGAAGAGGCATAAGCGTGCTCTCAGAAATTTCTCTGCTCATCAAACAAAAATTTGTTGACAACTCCGTTGACGATGTCTACATATGAGTCACCAAAATAGTCGACAAAACTGGTGACTTGGGTACACTTGTCCCCATGTTTCCTTCAGGGTATATATATATATATATGTATATGTACATATTTATGTATGTACATACATATGTATGTATGAATACATATGTACATATGTATGTACATATGTATGTCGTATAAAGACATTTAAAAAATATTAAGAAATAAGTACATACATACATATGTACATAAGTATGTATGTTATTGATACACAAGTTATAACTACTTACATACTTATATGTACATATGTATGTATATGTATATATTAGGAGAATAGACTAATAAAAATTCTGCAATTTATTAGCGAAGAAACCAAAAAAAACCCTAATATAAACAATGTCAAATGGCGTGCACCTCCCATCTCTGTTTATTGAATTACATACTTAAGTACATAGTATGTAAGTATGTACATACGATTAATGTGACCGTTGAAGAATTGCAGAATGTGGTACAAAGAGGGCATTTTGGATATAGAGATGCATGAATCGTAAATTATTGTAACAAAAAGAACTAATGATAATTAAAGACTTAGTGCAGGCATGTTCCAAATTTTTAGAATATGGTAAAAGTACTTTGTTGAGAAAATTAATTAAATTTAAGATTATTATAAATTATTTGAATAATCTTTTAGCCTAAATGGAATTTTAATTAGTAAAAAATTAAATAAAAAAATTGTTTCCAGAGAAAGATTTTTTTTACTAATATTCAGTTTTAGGAAGTGGTCACATTAATACATACCTACTTACATACATACACACGTAAGTATATTATTTTCCACATGTATGTATGTATGTACATACATCCGAGTACACACATACGTACATACATATGTATGTATGTATGTAAGTATGTACATATTGATGTATGTTTTGATTTGGGTTTCCTTTTACTCTTTTCTTATTTCTAATATTGCCTTTTAAAATTTAACAGAAAAAATATAACGGATTGCCCACAACAGTCGTAGCTGTATTTTCCGCAATTTATCAGTAACGGAATATTGTGAAAAACGTGTATGTACATATGTATATACATACATATGAACATATGTACATATGTACTTATCTACATATATACTTACATATATGTATATGTAAGTACACACATAAGTATGTATGTACAAGGGTGTGTAAGTTCGTATACATATGTACATACATACATACTTACATACTTATGTACATATTTATATAATAGGAATTTAAAAAGTCATCATTATTAAGATCATTATGACAGAACTTCACCTCTTTATGTAATATGATACACATGATTATAACGAAGATGATGATGATGCATAATAAATGTAAGATCAATATACTCTAACCAATAAAGCACCAACATCAACAACATCGTCAACATGATTGTATTTAAAGAAGAATGAAAAAATATATGTATATACATATGTACATATGTATGTATGTGTATGTACATACATATACATGTACATACATATGTATGTAAGTATGTATGTATGTATGTACATACTTACGTATGTTTGTATGTTTGTACATATACGCATACATAAGTACATACATATGTACTGGTGTACATAAGTATGTATGTACATACAAACTGTATGTATGTACATACATACTGTATGTATGTACATACATACTCACATATGTATGTATGCAAATATATCATATTTTTGTATGTTTGTATGTACATACATAAGTATGTAAGTTGGTATTTATAAATACATACATACTTACATACATACATAAGTACATAAATACATACATATATACATATGTATGTATGTATATGTGTAAGTATGCATGTAAATGAATATGTACATACATATGTACATACTTATGTACATATGTACATATTTTTTGTACAATATGTCCCTAATTTACATACGTACATAAGTATGTATGTACATATGTACATATATACTTACATATGTATGTATGTGTTTACATATGTAAACATGCACATAAATATGTACGAATATGTATAAGAAACACATTACTTGTTAAAAATATACATATGTATGTATGTAAGTAACTATGTATGTACATACTTATGTACATACATACATACATATGTACATATATACATATGTACTTACATACATACTTACATACATATGTAAAACTTAGGACCAACAGAATGACTGTATAAGGCTTTGATATATGTACATATGTATGTACATACTTATGTATGTAAGTATGTAAGTATGTAAAAGAACTTACATACATAAGTATGTATTTACATATGTACATAAGTATATACATTCATATGTACATACATATGTACTTATGTACATACATATGTATGTACATAAGTACATATGTATGTATGTATGTATGTATGTAAGTAATATAATTAATGTCATACATAAATACCTGAATAAATAAATTTATTTCTTAACAATGATGATGATGAATCACAGATATTCCGCCAACACTCCTTGAGAGACGACACCATATTTCTTCACATGCAAAAACACTTCACTTTTAATTTATAATTTACTATTCCCTACACTTTACTTTTTATTTTTTTTTTCGATTTATTGACTGAGCTTTACTATAAGTAATTTAAAAAACACTTTGCACACTAAGCACGTACAGCTTATCGTTTACTTTCTTTAATCACTGAAGAAAAAACTTCCATAGTTCTGATTGATTCAACTTCTTTCTATCAATTAAAATTCAGCTTCAATTATGGTAATAATTTGCCTTTAAGTTGGCACAGTTATAAAAATAGAGCATTGAAATCCGTAAAAATATTATTACATTGAGAAGCGAGAAGGAGAGCACAAAAGGAATGTGTGTAAATCAGCATTTAGCAACAACAATGCAATTAATGCATAATATTAATAAAAATACGTCACCAAGGCATGATTTAGCAAGTTAAAGAAGATGTTAATAATTTGTTTGTTTACTAGTTCGTTTATCGAAAGTCAGTAAAAGAGGCAACAGAGGTGGAAGTATTTGTTTATTCAATTCATAGTAATTTGTTATAAATACATACATACATACATATGTAAGTATGTACATAAGTATGTAAGTATGTAAGTATGTACATATGTACTACTTACATACCACGTACTTACATATGTATGTATGTACATATATACATACTTATGTATGTAGTATGTAATATGTAATTACATATGTATGTATGTATGTACTTATATAAGTACATACTTATGTATGTACATATGTACATACATATGTAAGTATGTACTTATGTAAGTATGTACATATGTATGTACATATGTAAGTACATATTTCTTAGAATTACTTAAGTATGTACATATGTATGTACATACATACATACATACTTATGTATGTATGTATGTATGTAAGTAGATGTTATGAAATGGTTTATTAGCATGCACATTTACGCACATACATACATATGTATGTATGTACATACATACTTAAGTAAGTAGGTATGTATGTACTTACTTATGTATGTATGTAAGTATGTAAATACATAACTATGTATGTACATATGTAAGTATGTATGTACTTATGTATATATTTATGTATGTACTTATTTACATACATACATATGTAAGTAAGTACATTCATACATACATACATACTTAAGTATGTATTTTTATGAATACACAGAGTCTTCGGAAGGTTTGAACCTGCGATCCTCAGACGAAGAGAAGACCACCAGATAAGTACAAGGGCAAAACACAATAAAATAAAAAAAGCAAAATGAAATGAAGTAAAATAATAATGAATACATACATACATATGTATGTAAGTATGTACATAAGTATGTATGTATGTATGTGCATATATGTATGTATGTACATACATATGTATGTATACTTATGTGTGTATGTACATATGTAAATAAATTGAACATTAATGCAAGAAATCTGCTATCTTGGAGCATAATAAAGTACCCGGTCGTAAAAAGAATTATGTATGTATGTACATACATACATAACGAAGATTTTTTTAATTCAAGGAAGATTTTACTAAATTAGGAGAGAGTATGTACTTAAATTAAAGACAACCACAAACAGATTTTAAATATACTTATGTATGTATGTACATATGCTTATATACTTACGTACATAGGTATAGACTTATGAACTCTTCGTAAGTACATATGTATGTATGTATGTATGTATGTGGATCATTTATGAAACCAAGACAAAATTTTTTTTTTGTTATTTCTATGATACAAATTCCCCGAGCTTTAAAACCATTTACAAGTAGAATATAAATTTTTAAAATAAATAAATGTTTCGTCATATACATAGTACATACGTACATACATATATACGTATGTACATACTTATGTATGTACATACATATAATAAATTGATTGTTGGAAACTATGAACTATTTTCGAGTCAATTTTTATAGGATTTACCTACATATGTATGTAAGTATGTACAATGTATACTTTTCCCGGTTTGTAAACTGCATACAATGAAATTTGGAACTAAATTTTTAGGAAATTTTTTTACTTGCATACATTTATTTTGTATCTGAAATTTTACTGTCCTAACACATCTCTGCAAAGGATTTTTTATTTAAAAAATTTTGCTTGTAAAGGGTGATTTTTTAAGAGCTGTCGGATTTTACTTAGAAAACATAAAATCTAGAGAAATGTATGAAATATTTTTTTGAGTCGATAGAACGATTTATGTACATATGTACTTATGTACTTATGTATGTGCATATGTACATATGTACGTGTGTACTTATATAATTCAATGTTTAAAGGTGATTTCATGTAAAGCTTAACCGCGGCTACTCATCAAATGCTACGTACACTGGGTTCAATTTTGACATACGCTCTCCAACATATCGGCCGGTATCTTGCGAATGGATACTGCAGGCTTGCCCCTGCAGATATAAGCCTTAAAACATTTGTACACATATAGACATTACGTTCGTTTTACGGCTTTTTGAGTTGTTGCTCGCAAAATATCTGGTTCCAAATTGGCGGTTTCTCCTTCAATGTTACCTTTAAAAATTTGCAAGGTTCGTGGTTTATTGTGGTAAACGAGAGATTTAGATCGGCGATCTGGCCAGTAAAAATCTCCAAAGCAGGAGATTGCTCGATCTGGAAATTGGAGTCTCAAAATCTTCATCGTAGCCCGAGGCGAGTGAGCATTTGCTCCATACTTAAGACATAATTATCGGAATGCATGGAACATGCATTAAAACAATGAGCAGTAACAATAATTCCAAATTCTGAGGGTTGTATCACTCGACTGCTTTTTGGCAATATCATACTTAAATTTTTTTTGAATCAAAGTTGACAAATACAAACTGCCAAAAGCCGTAACCGATATAATATTCGATTTTCACTTTTTCATCGCATTCGATAATTGACCATCAATAACATTAATTCTGAAATCGTTTAACTTAATCAAAGTCGAATCACAAATATAGGGAGTTAATAAAAAAGCTTCTCCTGTAAAATTATGTGTTTGTCACTTAGGTTAAGTATAGATATGTATGTACATATGTACATACATATGTTTGTATGTATCTACATAAGTATGTATGTATTTCATATTTTGCTACAAATGAAAGCACAAATATAAAGAAAATGAGTTCATAAGGCAAATCATTATTGTTTTATGTTTGAGGTGCATATATACTTACATACATACGTGCACACATGTATACATGCGAATACATATATACTTTTGTACATACATATGAGTATATATACATACTTATGTACATATGTAAGTATGTATGTACATATTTGTGTAATTTTAAAACATTTTTGTGTACATCTTTAAGTACATTTGCATGCACTAATAAGTAAGAGGTTAAATTTTAGTGTGTCAAAAATTTAAGCAGCATATTAACATACATACATACATACTTACACACATACATACAAACATTTTATATATGTACATACATACATATGTATGTATGTATCCATGTATGTAAAATATTTTCGCTATTATTGCTCTTAATGATATCAAATTATGGTTGTGCTAGAAATGCGTATTAAATAAATTATTTTGTTGTTGTGTAGCTGTTATTATTGTTGCAAGCTTGTGTCTCGATCATCTTATCTAAGTGATCTTGAATGTATTTGCATTACTTATGTATATATGTATGTACATACATACATACATATGTATGTGGGTTTGTATACTTATGTGTGCTCTAAAGTAAAAATTGCCTAAAAGACAGTTGATTGTAATACAGTGAGAGAAATTTCAATATTTAAGTTAATATACTGAAAGATATTACGAGTACAAATATATAAAGAGGAATGAAAATGTAACTCGCCTTACTAAGCGGTCAGAAATATCGGGAAATAAATGCTTTTTATACTTTCGACAATCAAACTAAATGGTTTTACGATTTTAAAAAAGCCGTCTCGACTACGACTTAAATTTCATGGAAAGCTAACAACACGAAGGCTTTTATCAATATCATGAAGACACTATACATATTTCGCATAATGGCAATCGTTATTCATATTAATGTACGTTCCACTGGTGCTCTAGAAACTACTTTACTTAAGCTACTCTTCGCGACGTACCATTTTCTGGACCTTAAAGAATATATCAACGCAGTCAAGAGTAGTCAACTATGGCCGACAGCGATTACACAAGTGTAAATTTTTGTAGAGAAACTGACATAAATTCGGCAAGGGTAAAAAATTCAAATACCTTACATTGGGTAAAAATGCGTAAAATAAGAAAAACTTAATTAATTTACATTTTTAATCTACTCAACTGAGATTTTTTCACAAATTGCGCATCATAAAAAGACCGATTTTTAAAAGGAATGGAAATTTGACACATTTTTGCATTAATAACAAAATTATAAATGAATTTAATAATAAATTACACCAAAATAGAATATGAATATGTACATACAAGGTGGCGCAGAAGTAATTTGAATTGACTGCCATTTTCGCAGATGGCACCAATTTTCACTGTACTTTGACATTTATGATGTAAACATATAGAGAATTAGTTTAAAACAAGCAATGGAGCGATACACATCTTAAGAACGTAGTTTCACATTAAAAAGTATACATTTGCAAACTATTTTATTCCCTACATCGTAGAAAAATTTTAGACAGTGACACTTCTGTCTCTGAAATCCTTCATATGTTTGTTGGTCGAGCAATGTAGGGAAGAGCTGTTGTCAAGGCAAGGTCGACTTGCTAACATTACCTAAGTTTCGATCCCTCCGCATAAATGCCACTTTGGCAATGAACAGTCAGATGAGCGAGCCAGATTGGGATCTACTAATACCATTTACAATGCGGAGTCAGTTGCGCATCCGCTTGGCTAATAATAGATGGCATAATGTTGACAAATGCAGAGCCGCCAGGGTGATGTGGGCTTGGCAATAAATAGTAACGACTGTTGGGTGCATATATACTCGAAAGTCTTTGCAAAGTATATAACAGGGTGGATCTAGTAGTCCACATCATAGAACGGGTTGTATGGTCATATTAAAACGGGTTTATCTGAACTCTACTCGACAGTTTGCTCGCCGTAAACTGCAAGGAAAACCAACCAACCCAGCTAAGTTTTTCCGATTAAGAGGAATTTTATGTAAGGAAGTCAATTGAATAATTTATTTATTGGTAATGTCATTTTAACAAAATTTTACGCATTATATGTTTTTGACATTATGTGAGCAATGTAAAATTGAAATCATGTAATCAATGTTAAGAAATTTATTAATGCTAACACATCATTTTAGTCGCCATCGGGAACCTGCCACTGATCGATTAATTTTTTAATTGTCTAAACAATAACAAAAATATTAAAGTAGTAAAGAATTTATTTTACATAAAATAATGTGTTTTTAGCAAATTTCATTTATTTAAATTAAGGCTTATGTGCTTCATTTCTTTCCTCTTCGTGTCTTTACAGTGCACCCGCCTGTCTTCCCTGTTGGTATGCACCGTGATTAAATCTTTTTAGAACATTTTAATTTAAAATACCCCATAAATGCGAACTTGTAACGAAAAATTAAGATAATAAAAAATCGTTATCATGAAGATGAGTGCGATAACGACAATGAAGTCGATCACCACTACATCCACCAATAAACGACTACCAGCAGAATAAGCGTTAAACTAAAACAAAAGTCATAAAACAACTGCCATTGGGACTCACTGGTTATAAAATTAATAAAGAAAACAAAGCAACTACGTGCATACGTAATATTCCATATAAGTATATCATTTCTAAATTCATTAAAAAAAATTACACGATTTTAAAGAACAGAACTTCAGTCCAACTACAACCAACGACCCTGCGACAACAACGACGCGCATCGATGACTACGAGAGGTAAAAAAAAATTATTGAGCAACTAAAAACGAATTTAAATCAGCGTGTGGCCGTAAAAAAGAAGTGAATGTGTATAAAAAAAAAATTAATTAAACTAAAACTAATTAAAAAAAACAGTAGAATTAAATAATTGAGAGGGAAGTTGAAAAGGAAACTTCACAAACATAAAAACAAGATATTACTTTGGCTTTAATTAATGATAAAAAATTCCAAAATATTTTTTTCTTTTAATAAAACAAAGTGAAAATGTTCAACACAGGGGAGTCCAAACGCCCGCTCAATCAAAGTTAATTAAATAACAGTTAAAACTAAATAATAAATATGTAAGTATGTATATACATATGTATACATTGTATATAGTCCTTAAACTTGCATGACAACGAATGAAAAAAATAAAATTATGGCAAGTCAAAGCTTCTAGTAATATTTAGTGAGGATCACTGTGATCTTTTCAACTTCGCGAACAAAAATGAAAAAAAAATATCAAGAAAGAAGAATTTTGTAACCAGTTCAAATAAGAAGATACTAAACAAAATATTCTAATTCGGTTTCTAAAAAAATTTTGGGATATTTTCGATTTTATACAAAGTTAATGTACTTATATTTAAAATTTTGTGGATTTCATAAACACATTTTGAAATATTTTGAGGTAAAAACACAAAAAGTAGAGCAATCCACTCCAAATAAATTTAATTGAGTTCCAAAACAATTGGTTAAAAAATTAGAAAATTGAAAGCAAAAAGAAAATTAATATATAAAAAAAGTCAACGCAAGTGAAATGTCACATAAAGTATTTGTTTAGACCAAGAAGAATATCAACTTTTAAGAAAATTCTATAATACGAATTTTTGACAAATAAGAGTGATATTGAAATAAAAGAAATTAAAATAAGATCTCGCCAAATTAAAAGCTAACTTTATATTGCCAAGAGAAACTAAAGAAAACAATATGCTTAAAACCTCTAAGGACCTCTCCTGGAGCATCTACAATATTAAAAAAAATAAATGAAAATAAAAAATTAAACTATTTTGCATTAAAACTGAAACCTACAGAAACAATTAACCACAAAGAAGATATCGAAGTACGCCCCGCTTAAATTTTTGTAGTGAACCCTCAAATACCTCAAAAAGTGCCATAATTAAAAAAAGGACATTAAGTCTCCATTAGAAAAACTTCAACAAAAAGGAAATTCAACGACATAAACTGCTAATAATAATAAAATTTAAAATCTAAAGATCAAGAGCGCTTAAACATACCTGTCCAAACAGCTCGAGCCTCTAAACATGACTTTCAACGATTTAAATTAAAAAAATAAGTTGCGGAATTAAAAATTTTGTTTTATGTGATATCGGCAGTGATACGTCCTCTTCTCAATAAATTAACATAAATATAAAAAATAATGAAATTGTTTTCAGTTCACACATGAATTATTTTATTTACCAAAAATTTTAAGATCACTGAGGCTTCATTTAAAATAAATCTACAGAAATTAAAGAAATAATAATAAGAAAACTTTTGGAACATTTCAAATTAAATATGCTCATCTTTCAACATTAAATAAAATAAAAAAACTAAAAATATTGCTAAAAATATTAAAAGCTCAAGGAGTAGCAAGGAACCCGTCAGCAACCTAATGTGGCTGTAAATCTATAAAAACCAAGGACCTTAATAACAAAGAAAATAATATATTTTGAACCAGAAATTTTCAAATTTGATAATAGTCGTATATGTATATTATTTAAACTAAAAAGGAGAAGAAAGTTAAGAAAATTAAATTCTATGAAAAGGTGGGGGTTCCAAAAGGAAACTCCATTTGATATCACACTGTTACCTGAAGGAATTTTCTTGAAAATATATTAATAAAAAATACCGGCATTTGAATAAAAAACAATAATTATTGTTGCCAACGAAAAGAAACAAAATGCAAACGCCGACCACCAACAACTGCGACCCAAAACAAATTGAAGAGAACCGGCGTTTGTTACAACATATTCTACTTGATCTGGTCATCTTTATTGTCCTAATCATACCAATAATAGTGTGTGAATACGTCATAGAGCCATTCCGCCGTGGTTTCTTTTGTGATGACGAAACGATACGTTATCCCTTCAAGGATAATACTTTAACTATCGTAATCTTGGTATTTATTGTGGGCTTAATTCCTACTGTTGTGCTGATTATAGGAGAATATGCCAGACAGTATAACAATGGCCAATTGGGTAATACTCGCCAAATCTTTGGTCGTAATGTAGCTATTTGGATATTGAATTGCTTTAAGCAATTTGTAAACTTTTGTTTCGGCCTATTGCTAACATTAGTTGCCACTGAATTGGGAAAGTATACGACAGGTCGCCTAAGGCCTCATTTCATGGCGGTCTGTCAGCCCCAGTTGGCAGATGGCACCACCTGTTATGACATAGTTAATCAACATAGATATGTGGAGAACTATTTCTGTTTGGGCAGCGGGTTTACCATTCGAGATATACGACAATCGCGCCTCTCCTTCCCCAGTGGTCATTCCAGTTTAGCTTTTTATGCTTTGCTCTATATTTCTTTGTACCTGCAAAAACGCATGTACTGGCGAAGATCTGAACTAACTAGACATTTTATACAATTTGCTTTCATCATGTTGGCTTGGTTCACCGCACTCTCTAGGATCATGGATAATTGGCATCATTGGTCGGATGTTTTGGCTGGATCCTTAATAGGTGTAATGGGAGCTTTGATAACTGCAAAATTTATCAGCAAATTTTTTCAAACTTCTTATACAGATTTTGGTTCCCTAAGGATGACATGTTTGCCTAGACAAGATACTTCGGCCACGCTGAACGCAGTATTGGCCGTTACCCCACCTCCTTATTAAATAAATCAACAGGCGATAAATATCATTACAAATTAAATGCTTTTAACAAAAGTGTAAGTATTTTTTAAGGTAGACTTTAACTTTAATAAGATATAATCAATTGTAAACATATACTTTGATAAGAAATCTCTACATATGTATACAAAAATTACGTGTATGTTCGTGATCGCTAAACTCAAAAACTACTAAACCGATTTTGACCAAACTTTATATACATGCTCTATGGGCCGTGAGGAGTATTTCTGTGTAAAGCCTATGCTGTGTTTCGCTGAAGGCGTTTGGTCCTAAATCAGCGTGTAGTGGCGTTAATTAGCCCGATACCGGTATTTGAACAATAACTGCTATGTCGATTTAGTGCACCTTTCATTCTTCTTCGAAATATCAATCCACCATGACTTTGCAACGAAACCAGACTTGCAGTGAAAATAAAATTTTAAAGAAAAAAGAACGTTTGCCCGGGTCAGCTAGTTTTATATAATTTCAAAAATAGAACACAGCAATAACCCTTCATAGCCCATTGATTTTTAATATAGTTTCTCTAGTACTACATTTGGCGCGAAATCACTAAAATTAAGAAAACAAGTAAACTTTTTTGAATTTCTGTATGTATTTAAATAAAAACAATCAATATAAATATATTTGAAGATACCAATCGTTAAAGACACTAAACTAAGATGGCCAAGTTTAATATGATATTAAAGACTTTAAAAGAATAAAACACTCTTAATTAGTTTGATGAGAAACTAATTGTAAAGAAAACTTCAAAATTACAAAAAGATTATCCAGCATTAACCCTTCATAGCACATTGTAGATCTACAGAAAAATCGATTGTAACGCAATATTTGGTTTCAAATAAGTCAAGAAAACATTATCAACATTTGTTGCACACATAAAAAAAAACATATTTTATAATGTTGGAAAAAATAATTCTAGTTATTGTGGAAATAAATTAATTGCATTAGCACATTAGTTGTCTTAAGACCCCATAGCCTTAACACGTATTTCATATACTAATGTCTTCACATATAAACATTTTACAAAAGTAACTCCAACACAATATTTCGCTCAAACATATATCATAACTTCCCAACATAATTCAGTGAATTCTTCTCTTTCCACACTAAAGTCAAAGTGACGTTTCTGTTCCTTTGCAGTAAATGTTTTCAGATGATGTTGATCTACGAAGTGTGAAACTTTTTGCTAGAAAAGGCAAACAAGGGTAATTATAGCTTAAACTTTCATAATTTAAAAGAATTGTAAATAGTTTGATAAGAAATTAGTGATAAAGAAATTTGTGAAATTGTAAATGGGTGACCTGTCTTTAGCCCTTCATAGCCCAAAGATTCCCATATCTTTCACAGCTTAGGCTTCTTATATTTGAATTTGTAATAATCTGTAGGATGCTTTTTCCAAATAATCTGGTATTTATAGGGCTATTTTTTTCAACAAAAACATATAATGATTATTTAAATGTAACTTAACATAAAGTGACCAACACAAAAACAACAAATTATAACCAAAATTTTTACTCTAGTTAAAAACTTTTAGTATTAATAAAATAATTTATTTCAAAATGTTGAGCTACCAAGGGTTAAGACTGTTAGCAATGATTTTAATGGATTAAACTAATTATAAATATGTAGCTTGATAGAAAATTAGATTTAGAGAAATTTCTAAAGTCTCAAAAGGATGCCATGCTCCAAGTTTTCACCCCTCATAGGCCATTATTTCAAATATGTTAATAAGCTTAAGGCCTTTACATAAAACATTTTTAAAAAAGAAATCGAAATTGCAGAATTTTTCCCCATATCATCTGATATTTTTTGTTCAAGCAGAGAAATTTAAGTAAACTGGCGTTAAAAAAATTAAATTAAAAAAAATATTTTATAGCTAAAGTTTTTATTACCATTAAAAGCTTTCATTATCTATGAAATAAATAAAATTTTATATTGCAAGATTTTGGACTGCCAAGGGTTAAGATTTTCACTTAAGAAAAATGTACATGTTGTATTGTCTCAAAATTATATTACAATTTATATTCATAAGTTTTATATACCAACAGTTGCTGTCACAATGTACAAACAAATATTTCTTGAGAAAAGTGTAATCAGACAGGGATATATTATATGTTATGTCCTTAATTATCTATTTCTGTAATATAATCATTATTCTAAGCTCAGAAAGGAACCAGGTTTATTTCTGAATATGATTACAAAAGCAGAGCTTTTTCTGCTTTCTGAAAAACAAGTTGCCTTATCACTTTGGCGCGCATATTATTTAATTGTAGCCTAATTTAAGGAATTGTGGAAAAGTATTACTAATTCCTAAGTACTGTGTAATATTTTTTGTTTTAGTTGTTGTAAATTTTTATTATTTTGCCAATAGTTGCTTTTGAATAAAATAAATTTAAGAGCTTAAAAAATGTGCATCACATTCTTTTCATGTTTCGCAGCCAGGTGAGTCATACTTAATTATAATTATTTCATTTATTTATTAATAAAAAGAGGTTAAGAGTTTTACGTATGTCTGTATGTATACATACATACATACATATGTATTTAAATGAAGGCAAAACAACAAGGTAGAGCTTCTTCAACTGATAAGATGAACGCACTTATAGAATAAATTCAAAGTATGTTAATATCAATATTCAAATAAAAGGTTTTTTATTTAATATGGAACATTAAGATGAATAAAATATACGCCTTTCATTTAGATGTACAAATATATTTCGATAATAAATTTTGAATAACATATTTTTCAAATCTGTTTGAAAGTTTCCGAAATTTTGAAGGTCACTTGAAAATAAACAAAACACATATTTTTATAAAAATAAGGGACTACTGACTAAGAGCTCATTACTTAGTACATATTTTTATAGTAAGAGTATTTAACGATTTCAAATCAATGGATGTAGATGAAATATAGAACATACTGTGGACTCCTCACGAAGGAAAGGAGTTCTATGGTGCTGGTGACAGCTATGAAAATTTTTTCAAAATACTGGAAGCCCATTTTGCATAAACTTAACACAAAAATTTAGTAAATCAGCACACCATTTACTTTCTCAATTATCCAGAGGCGTCATTCCGATCGTGGACAGTTACAGAATAGATCTTCAGGAAACGTGTTACGTGTAAAATCAACTTGTTGAAGCCACATGCTTTCGTCATCATTATTACACAATTTAAACATAAATAACTCAGCTATAATTTTGCTATATCAAGCACTAGTAACAGTGCCTGCATTGAAAAAAAATATTAGAAAATTAGAATATAATTACATCTCTACCCGTAAGTTTCCACTAAATAAGGGCAGCATGTGGTTGATAATTGTCCTTTCGACATCAAAAGCATATCCACTATGAAATTTTTAAAAGTAGTTTTTTTCTTAAAGCTTCCAGTAGAAAACATTGGCGTAGATAAGAAGTTTTTTGTGAAGTGTGGAGGGGCTATTATGCTATGTATTAGAAATTCCTTCAGAAGGGTATATATTTTAGAAATGCCAAATTTCTTCTGAGAACTTTATACGGCCACGGTAATAAGACCTTCAAAAAAAGCCATGAAAATGCTGAGATTATAGTTTAAAGGTGAAGCAAATTCTAATCATTTCTAATGATCTTAGCATAGGATTGTCGATTGAAGATGTTGTATTTTTTGATGATTGAATTGCAATTTTCCATATGTGAATATAAAAAATTTTCTATTTGTGTCGTTTACTATAATTTTTGTGTGATAAATTGACACTCGTTACCAAATTGCCAATAGTAACAGTTTTTTATGTTAAAGAAATTTTATAAATTAATAATTAACGAAAAATAATAATTTCATGTAGAATTAAAGACAGACTTTTTCCGAAAATTGTAAAACGAAAACGTATTCTCTTAGTTTTGAATTTGTAATCAAAATTATGCCAATTTGACTTCCTATAAAGTTGAAATATACTCTAATGGATCTTTAAAAGTCATCAATATTTGAATCTTTTAAAATGACTTCGATTCTTTTGCACTGGGATATTTTTATTTAGCCATTTCTGTCGATAAGAGAGGATATAAATTTATTTAAAATAATACCTTGTGGACAACCCTCTAGAGTTCATCTGATTAAAGCTTCATTATATTTTCTTAATACTGATTTGTAATTCTTATTATATTTTTTTCTTTATTAAGAAATATTTCTGGATATGTGAGTATTTCTTTCATAAATTTTTGTTGTTATAACTAATTTACACTGCTTTAAATATTACAAATTTCAAAAATAAATTTAAATATAAAAACAAATATTGAATTTTGTTAATTCGGGATATTCCCCCCAACTACTTGTTAAAACAATTACAGTTTTTGCAAAATGCATTCTGTTCATATGCCAGCATTTCATTAGTTGCTAAACCAAATCATTAAAAACTTTATTGAGTTTTGCTCACAAGAGATACGTTAGCTTTTCCTTAAGTAAAAGGCTGATCAACTATCTAATATTAAACAAAAAACAATGAAATTATTGGAAATTGACAAATCTCGCATTGCTCGTAACCCATTTGTGTTTCTTCAAAAATCATTTTCCCATTCTTTATTAAATATTCTAAGGACAATTTCATAAAGTTGCACATGTTTCAAAAAAATACCAATTGCAACTACAGTGGTTTCCTGGTTTAACGTATACTCAGTTTAACGAATTCGCGATTTAACGTACAGTCAAATTTTTTCCATTGAGTACCTTATATTACAAACAAGCACTCAATTCTTGTACTCGATATAACGAAAGGGTTAAACGATTAAACGAATGGGTCAATGAAAATCATGTTACTCCCATAAACTCTGAAGGTGATGAAAGTGATGAAAACGGAGAAAACGTGCCCACCCCAGAAACTGAAATGAAAGTAAAACATTCGGATGCAATAAAGTACTTTGGACAGTGTATTAAATGGGGGGATGAAAACAATATCGAAACATGAAAAAAATTGTGCTAAGAGAGCTTCAGTAAGAAGCGGTTCAGTATTCGCTTAAAGTAATTAAAAAACAAACAAATATAAAAGATTATTTTAATTAATTTGAATATGTTTCACGTTTGCTTAGTTAGTTATTAATATATTTTTTAAACTACTTATTTAATTGATTATGATATGAAATATGTTTTTGTTATGAACAGAAATACATGAATTCAGTTTGTTTTATAAAAACATTGTCATTTTATAAATAAAAATGTATTTAAAAAAACTTCGGGATTTAACGAATTTTTCGATATAACGAATGGGCCTGACAATATATAATTCGTTAAATCGGAAACCACTG
Organism: Germaria angustata; assembly: GCA_963681545.1. Classification (NCBI taxonomy): domain Eukaryota; kingdom Metazoa; phylum Arthropoda; class Insecta; order Diptera; family Tachinidae; genus Germaria; species Germaria angustata. The sequence continues at coordinate 81,466,216 of OY813000.1, read as the reverse complement.
TAGTTTAATTCCTGGAATTAATACGAAGAATTTTACAGTGTACGCGTGTCGACAACAAAGTTTTGTGTCCTATGAACAGAGCAATTTGCTCACCGAATACAATGTGAATAAAAATTTTTAATATATATTTTAAGCATTTAGAAAGCAGGAGTATTAAATTTTTATATTCAAGTTGTTGTTATATTGATCTTTAAAAAAAACGTAGGCAGACCCTTCAACAAAAAAATTAAATTTTTTTGTTTGGTGGATTTCTATATCACCCTCCACAGAAAATGGTCTGGCGAATTTAAATGGAAAACAAATAATCAAATCGAAAAGAAACAAATTTTTATCCAGCACTCGAGAAAATGTTTGCTTTAAAGATAATATTTAAAAAACATTTGTGTAGAATTTTTATAATATTTTTGTGGCAAAATATGTGTTACATAAATATTTTATGAAATTAGAATTATGAAAATAAAGTAATATATCAGTAATTTGATTTAATGTTAGTATTATGCATTTAATTTATTCAATAAAAAATTTCTAATGAATTTTGAAAGACAACCAACCTCTTTACAACCTCCCAAAGATATGCTATACATTTGATTAAATCAATTAAATAATAAACAGGTGCGAGAAAACCATTTAATTCATGATCGTCATCTTCAATGCCGCTGAGATTTTTTTAAATTTAGAGATTACCTAAAAACATTAGATTTTCCTTAACCGGTTAGACTTTCTAATCATTATTTAAATCGTTTACACGTTTTCCTTCCCTGATACTATTAATTGCCACCTACACATGCAACCGTCGAGAACAGCCACTTAAAAAAGTCATAATAATGCGTTCTCTACACATCTAAACAGTAGAGTTGTTAAATTGTCATTTACTTAATGACAATTATAAAATTTAATTGCTTAAACTACACTTAATGGAAACCAACGAAGAGAGTCATAAAAATAATTTTAATATAAAAGTAGAGAACAATAAAAGTTCATACGACGCACAGTGCTCTGCCCCATAACAAAGAAAAATTGTTTTCACAAAATGTTCAGAAAATTTTTTCTTATATTGCAATTGTAAATGATATTGTTCAATATATTTATAACAAATGAAAATTTTTTGATGTTTCAAAGAGGAAACAAGGAAAAAAATACTTGAAATCCTGCAAGAAAGTTAAAAATTTTAAAATTAGATTGACACTTTTTTCAGAAAAGGAAATTAAATTTTAGCCTTAAATTTTACTGTAAGTCAAAAAACTTCTATTACGAATTACTTCCCTATCAAATTGAGTTTTAAATGCACCCATAAATTTGCCATAAATTAATTTTCTGGAATATAAGATTTGCAGTATTTGCTATTTGATTTTAACCTTGTTAGTGTTAAGATGAGATACAAGTTAGTACGAATTTGGATAATTATCCATGATTCTAACAGAGTCTTGTTATTGAAGGATGTTCTCTTTTTAACCGACTTCAAAAAGAAGGACGCTAGCAAGTCGTGTGTTTTCTTTTTACTTTTTTAATGTCTGTATATGTATAACTTTATAATGTGTAAATCTATTTGCAATTTGTTTTAGTTTGAAAAGGTTTGCTTGTGATTTGCTCCCATAATTTTTTTGTTGTAAAAAAATGGGACGGGGCAATTTCCCCCTCCTCCCTTCCGAAAAACTCCCCTATTTATGGACCGATTTTGAAAGAACATTTTTTATTTGAAAGTGTAGCTTGCATTTTGGTTTCACAGAAATTTAAGTGGAAATCGGACAGACAAAGTGGCCGGCAGAAATATTGATTATAACATAACTCCGCCATTTATGGACATATTTTGCAAACATTTTGATTTGAGAAGGTATTTTAATCTTTCCTGAGAGTAAAATATAAACAAGAAATGGATTTAAACTAACCCAGGAACCATGGGAATCAATACAAAAATTCTATGGGGAGATCCAGATGAGAGAAGAACGAGGGTGCTGCTAAGACTTAGCAAGCCAGAACTAAGTAGAATAATGGGAGTTATCACAGGGCACTCTCAACTACTGCCACATCTTAAACGCATGGGAATTGCGGGAGGAGATGAATGTAGAGCATGTGGGGAGGAGAGCGAAACATTGGAACACTATTTGTGCCAATGCCCCGCCTTCTCACAAATAAGGTCCCGATATCTTGGGGGTGACATCTTACCGGACATCAGCCGATTACGGGGAATATGCTGGAAGAAATTAAGGAACTTTGTAAGTGACACAGAGTATCTCTAGACCTCTTGGTCAATATGTTATGGTTAAACTCAAGAGAGCGCACAAGAAGCCTTCACTGGCTTAGGTGTATGTCGTATGCCATGAGCTATCATACCCCTCCATTCAACCTAACCTAACCTAACCTAACCCATAGTTGCTTCGGTTTTGTAATCTGTATTAATGTTTGTTAATATTTCCTCTTTGTATTGAAGTCAGTAAGAATTATTTTATGCTTATGATTTTTCGCAAAGAAAATGGTTTTGTACTAAATTTCCGCGTATAGTGTACTAGTGTATCAATGCGCAAGTTGGAGTTCAATTCTTTTCGAAGGACAAATGAAGGTCCTTGTTACTACATATGTTCATCAGGACCAAATTATAATGGAATTCGCAATTGCAATCATAACATTTAAATACATTAATTAAGGTTCACAGATTTGTTAATTGTCACGACTATTTTTTGTTATGTGAATAAATTGTATCACTAATTAATTGAAGAATAATAGTTATTTTTCATAATTTTTTTGTGGTTTTAGCCGACATTTTATTGGTCACTTAACCAAACTTTTGGGTAAACAATTTATATTCTTTTGGGAGTCTAATTGGAAAGATTTCATGTGAAATTTTATTCATGGAAAAGAAAAAGACACGCAAAAAGAAATAAAATAAAGATTAAAGTAATTTTTAACAAAAAAAGTTATTTGAAATCGAGTTTCATAGATTTATAAAAGCAATTCAAAACTTTATCAACATGACTTCCTGGGAGTTGAAATAAGGTACTATTGCATTTTTGGAAGCAGTGAAAATGTCGCTTCTTGAGATTGACTTTTATTTAAACAAAATCGTCTGCAATAGTTAGTTTTCATTGTTTTCCAGAACGAATATTATTCAATTGAACTCAAAAATATCGATAATGTTTTGATGAACTATTAAGATCTTTAGAAATATATAGTCAATGGAGTTTTTTTTTCGTTATCGGTAGTATAAATAGGATTTCAATAGCTAAAGAAAAAAAACATTTGCGAATTTTTTTTTCTCAAAATTTGGAAAACAGTTTATTTTCAAATATGACTATTTGCTTGATTTTTGCTAAAATTCGTAATCATTCATAAATTTAAAGGAATATAAATGTAAATTAAAATATTAGGAACTGCGAAATTTCGTCATTAACACTGAGACCTATTTTCGTTCGTTCGTTTTGCGAAACCACTCGAAAACTGGGTAACAGCAAAAGAAAATTTCTGAAGTTGTCAGTGTTTCAGTGCATTTAGCGCTGCTGTTATTTTAGATTATAAATTTTTAGGTCATCATAATATTTATATTCAATGGGTTAGAGACAAAAAAAATATTGGCCTTAAAATAAAAGCTGGAATGTGAAAATTGCATTATATGCATTTGCTTAAAATTTTATTTTAGAAAATACAGGCCATATTGCTTTTCAACTTAGAAAAACGAAAAAAATGCATTAAACATTCGACACTTTTCAAATCGAACTTTCTAAAGATCATATTCAATGTATAAGTTGTAAGCGTTTTGGTACAATAAATTTTGTGATATTGACTAAACTATTTATATCTTGAGCAGGACAAAAATTTAATATATATCTAATGCTAAATATACACAAATAGTTTACTTTGCCTTCCATATTCATTTAGTTAGAAATTTTTGTTTCTCAAAAACAAATCAGAAACTGAAAAAAACTGAAGATGAAAATGTTTTTTTTTTTAACTTTCTATCACATAAATGAAGTTATAAGCAAACATTTTTAAATTGATATTTCTTAGAAGGGCTTTTGCAAATCAAAATTTTACAACGCTGACTACCAACGCAATAAGCACATAAGAGCAATAGTGCTGCAGGTCCAAACCAGTATATGTTGTCGTTAGATTTTAGATCTAAACTTTCGCATGATCTATTGCATAAAACGTTGAGTTTAATTTACATAATTTAGACCAAAAAAAATTCTTTTTTAATTTGGAGAGCAACTAGCCAAATAAACAGGATCAAGTTAATACGACAGTCATAATTATTTTTCTTCACTTCGAAAAAAAACTCATATTATTCAGCAAAATAAAAGGAAAATGAACAATATGGTATAATTAGTTTTTTTATATTTCCTATATTAATAAAAAGGTTTTAATAACCAAAGAAGTTTGAGTAAAAACATTCTTAAAAAATATCTTGACCTTGGCGCGATTTAAAAAAAAAACTTAAGTGTCTCTTTTAACGTATTTTGTATTACCGTATCAAATTTGAAAACAATGCCAACAATCCATCTATATCTGCCATAACGTTGAATGGGGTCAAAGCACTTCCTTCACTTTCGTATTTAAGTGGTCATAAAAATAAACTACAAAGTAATGGAATCAAATCTTTTTTCTCTACAATAACGAGGCAATAAAGTAAGTGATGAAAGATGGACAGACAAATAGACACAGAGAGGAAGTTGAGTTTGTAAAGGAAGTTGAGTTTGGGTTAATGAACTTCGTACTTTTGAGACTGAATGTTTTCTAATGAAATTTATAACGATTTTGATTTTTTTATTAATATATTTGCCAAAAATCAAATCTTGTGGTTGCTTAAAAATCACGCAAGGTAAGGTGCAGTATATTTCATTACCAAACACTTAACTTGTTACACCTACAAAACAATATCAACACAAAAAATTATTAAAAAAAAAAATAAACAGAAGTACTTTTTTAATTAAAAAAAAAACAAATCGTAATAAAAAAAAGTGGACCAAACACAAGAACGCTGATGATGAAAGTGTGGCGGCTTTCGAAAACAGCATGTTGTTCCGTTCTGCTAGTGTTTGTCAGAATGATTTACACATTTGTCTTTGTTGTAATTTGTTCTTTAATAACTATCACATGTAATTTGGCTTATAAAATACGATTGAACGAGGTAGCCTGTTTAAAATTTAATAAAAAAACACAAACAAAAGGAAAATGTTCATAAATAAAGAGAAATCTTAAACCTAAAATAACAATTCGTAATAATATTAAAAAAATATATCAAATATTTAATATTGAAAATTTATTACTTTGGCATATTCTCCCCAACTAATTGTAAAAAAAAATTGAGAGTTTTTAATAAATGTTTTGTTTTTTGTGGCTTTAGCTGTTACTATGCCGAAATTTCATTGGTCGCCAAGCCAAAGCGTCAGTGAATATTTGAATGTCTTCAAACTGCTTAAAGTTCACTGACGATTTGGTTTAGCGACCAATGAAATGTCGGCATAAACCAGCTAAAGCCGCAGCAAAGAAAACATTTTTTTTAATTATATTAAGTGAAATAAATTAGTGAAAACGTAATTATAGCAAAGAAATAATGTTTTGTTTTAGAGTGCATTAGAAACGGCTCGGCTGTACATAAAACAATTAGTTTTTTTTTAATATTCATCACGCTTGTTTATTTGTTAACTTAATTTGTACGTTTTTTATTTATACGTGCTCTTGGCCAAATTATTTTCATTTATTTAAGTTTATCAAGCGTAACTCAACAATAAATTATTCACTAACCAGCTCCATAACGCAGGTCTTTTCTTTCTCATTAGAATTTTTATTAGTATAAGTTGCCTGAATATTCTCTGCATCCTCCGGTATATGGCCCATAAGCTCCTTTAACCAATCTTCAATATTTTTGAGCTGACTTTTCAGATAATAACTCACAACCAAGGCAACAATGGAACCACCGATAAAACCAGCACAAACATCAGACCAATGATGTTTATAATCCAAAATACGGCTCATCGCCACAAACAAGATTGTAAAAGTGCACAGACTTTGAATAATTAATATCACCAGACTTGAGGAATTCGGAATATGCTTAAATTTCTGCAACATCAGATAAAAGTAGCATATTAAAAATATCATGGAGTAGGAGGTCAGACTTGTATGGCCACTAGGAAAGGAATTAAATGCGGTGCCAACTGCCCAGCTGGGATAGATATCAGAACTGCACTTATATTCATCCATTAAGGCTAAATTGGCTGAATTTCTACATGTTTGACTATATTCATTGATTGGATTGCACACTGTTATAAAATTAGGCCTTAAACGGGCCATTTTAATTTTGGTCACACCTTTCCACAAGCGTTCCACAGCCAAACCAATTAGAAATAATGTTAGTATAATTATGCTCCTTAACACACACTTAAGTTTCCAGAAAGAGCTTCTCAAAGGTGGTTGGACCCCAACGCTAGAGATCCATTCGCCAGTAGCAATTATCACTATGGGAAAATATATACCCAAAATGTGGAGTACTTCTGGTGAGACCGTATCATACACGAAGGGCTTTGATAAGCTTTCATCGGAGCAGAAAAATGATCGTTTTCGGGCTGGAGCTAAAAGTGTTTTCATATTGTAATAACCAACTGTTGCCAAGGCCAGCAATGTGTACAGTATTAATATTTTAAAGAACTGAATTTTTGTTAAATTTAACATTTTATTTCGATTTTGTACAAATTTGTTATTCGCTATTTTATTTGAATTAATGTTTCCACCCGACTAGTTCGCTCACAACTGAATGTATTTTTGCTGATTATATTATTTGAATTAAATATTAATATTATGGAATCTACTTCGAAATTGTGGGTATGTTTGGTTAAAGTATTGGTTGGAGATCTTTTTTCCTTATAAAAGGGGATTGTTTCTTTAGGAAAAGAAAAACTCTATTAGACGCACGCCAATTAGGAAAGGATTTGCAATCATGTAAGGGAGCTAATATTTGTTTTAATTAAAGCGATTTCAATATAAGTCGATTCAGAACATTATTACACTTTTCTCAATCCATCCAATTTTGACTTCATTTATTAAAAGTTGATTTGACCGGGAGCGATTTGAAAATGTCACTTAAGCAAAGCTGCCGCATGCACAGATTTCGATATGCTGTTAAAATTAAAAATTTGTCACTTTCTGCAATCAAATTATTTCAAAGTAATTTAATTTTTCTCCTAACTTTTATACATCTAATTCTATTCTCGTTTCATTACTTAAAAAAATACTTTTTCTTTCTAATTTCGATTTAAAATTTGTAAGATTCGATCAAATTATTTTTTTAAAGCAAATCGTATGTACAACTGATCGTTTTAGAGAATATACCGCAGTAAAATTAGATGAAATACGCAGGCCATATATGTATATGTAAAAAGTCTCTCCTTAAGCGCTTTCTACCATAAATTTAAATAACAGGAATCATATCTGGGACGCAGCGACATCCTGTTAAAACCACATGTCAGTGGTGTCTATACACCATCCAATTCTGTCCAAAAGAAGAAGCTAATGTCCGACCTACAGTGCTTTGCATCTATGGTGATGGACTGTCCAACGTCGTTCTCAAGATAATATGAACCGATGATGACGTCTGCACCAAGTCCACATTGATTAGTGGATTTTTCATGATGCTTTAAACGATCTCAGATCTTATGTCAATTGGTATAGTCCGAAGTTTTAAAAACAAGAATTATGGCGACCGTAAAATGGGAGAAGCAGATGGAACATCATTCGAACAGAACACTTATTTTGCTAAAATAATTTTATCATTTGCAAATGCTACTGAATCCATATCAGTCTATGGTGATTTGGCAAAGCAGACTAAATTAATGGGTGCCGATTTGACAGCTGTACCTTCATCAGTATGGTCGCTATCAACTCTTAATATGTAGAAGACGCTATTTGAAGACCTTCACAAAGCCTGTTTTTTTATTTATATTTTATACATTTTTGCGAAGGTCAGATAATTCTCGAGAAATACCTTGAGTGATAACCCAACAAGGCAATAACATTTTGTGTAGCATTTAGTTGCTAGGGAGGCGTAGTGACAACTATCGGTGTTATCCTTTCTGAAAAAATTTAAAATTCTAGTTATCGCTTTAATTTAAAAAAAAAGTTATCTTCATCTCTGCTTTCTTAAAGAATTCTAAACTCCCTACTTCTTTGAAGTTCAAAAATTACATTTTTTTTTAGAAAATAAAGCACATTTCATCGTTTTTTTTACTGCACAAAATAAATCCCAACGGAATAACTGCCAATGAATTGGAATCTAGAGAAAATTAAATAATATTTAATGAAATAAATCATAATCAGAAAAATATAAGCGATCTGTACTTTCATAAGTAATGGGAAGCATGTTTAACTGTGAGATATCCAGAGTCCAACAACTCACTCAGTGACCGCCAGTATGGTTTCCGTGTGGTGGCCTACTAGCACTCCCATCGGAGAAATGGTGTCATTCCCTTCAACATTTTGTTGAAACTAAAGTGGTGGCTCTAGATATTTCCGAGCCAAAAAAGAATGTGACAACTCTCATGTATAGCATGGTGATTTAAAGTCGTTTTTGAAGGCACTCAACCGCTTACAGGAGAAGACGAAGAAGCTCATCGGTGAAAGTACAGTAGCCAACTTTATAGACTCACTGAAGCATAGTCGCAGTGCTTTATCTCTTCTGCAATGGAGTGTGTTCTAATGAAATTAGAGAAATTGTTTCCGAAACACGTAGCATGTAGAACAACCGCCCGCAGAAGGCTTTTCTGTCACTTTCAGTGTACAGAGGCCCAAATACAATGTCCACAGATACTACAAACTCCGTGTTCCTGCCCATATTACTTTCAGCACAAGGTTGGGTTCATCCCCTGAGTATTAGACCATTAAAAATAAAGATAAGGAAATGCTTCAACTGGTCGTTATGTCAGGTTTTTATATACCTCACAAGAGAAAGTCGTTGAAACCTACCTTCAGCGGTGTGCAACAACTTTTTGTGCAAGAACGGCTTTTCACTTTTCGGTCGGAAGGAATTACTTGTACTCTTTGAAAATATTCCAATTCGGTTTCGCTATCTGAAGAATTTCTGCATTAATGACCTTCGGCTGGTCGCAAGGCTATATTCCCATGTGTCCAAAACCGTTTTTTCATGAGCGTTGTGCGCTTTCGAAGCCTGGTAATGCACAAGCTCTTTAGAAAGCGATTCTTGCTGGGACATATTTTGTTGTGAATGAAATATTAATAAATTGAAGAAAATGAAATCATTCCCAAACAAAATGAAAAAACGCAAACAAAATTTTAACCTACTGACTAAGGCCAATTTTTTACTTCATTTAAATCAAGTAATTCCACGAAGAAAATGTAACTATTTCTAAAAATATGAATCCAGTCCTACAAAATTGGGAATTATTTCATAATGCAATAGGGTCCGAAATGTATGAAAATCTTTGGGAGTTATTTCATCTTATTTTCCCAAATATTTACATTAATGAGAACTGTCCGAAATATTGCTATCATCTCAGTATTATTTAAAGTTCTCTTCAAAAGTCATTCGCTCTACCAAAAAAATCCATAGTAGTCTATGAAGAGTGATGCAATTTTAATTTTCGCTTTTAGAATCCTGGTTTTTTTGTTCTAAAGTATTCCGAATTGACAATCCGCTTATAAATAATATGATAATATATAAGCGTAAATTGTCAAAGTGATATATACGTTTGGCTGACTGAAGTTTTATTTCACATCTCCATAGCTCTCACTTACAAGAAAGCTATGGAGAGTCTATTAGGCCACAGGTGCCGGCAGCATAATTTTTTGCGTAGAGAAATCTATGGCAGATGCAGCATCTCTTGACAGATAATATGCGTTACTATGAGAAAAAATCATAACATCTTTAAATATATCAAAAAAAAAAATGATTGTTGTAGATGGGGATAGACTCAATGTTGGTTCTACTCCACACTTCTCTCAATGCAGGTACTCAATGTTTCTATCAAACTGTCACACAAGTATACATATTCTTACTTTCTCCTTGAACGGCGCTCTATCTAATTACGAAAAATATATTAAGGTTAGCAATGAGCCGTGCTTCTTGGATGTCCTGACTCTCCGTGTAAGAAGCAAATCTCCAGTTAGACCTCGTAGCATAAACTACTATTAGGAGATTAAAGAGCAGATAATATATAATATGTACATATTATACCATGAAAGGGACAACGAAAATATAATAAAGCCACCATGGGAGTGCACTTTATTAAATCGCCATGCTTTGATTTTATACAACAGATACATCAGCCTTTGGGCACACCAGTGAGCGGTGTTTCAAAAAATACCATTAGAAGGTCGAAATGAACTGATTAAAAAAATATGCAACTTCATGTATATATGTATTTTAGGAAGAAATGTTAAAGAGGTCTATGTGGCGGATCTTATCCCCCCAGAAGAAATTTATCCCCCACAATTTTGTTAGACAGGGCAAATAAAAAATTAACTTTCAAACTGAGGTGATACATAATTTTTCTTATATAAACTTTTAAGAAAAAAAGGTTGCACTTTCTTTCAGAAAAGAAAAGATCACATACAAGAACTACCAGCTGTGTAAAAGTGACATCTTCTGTCAACCAACAACAGGCGATTCCCGACATCTTATTGTTATTGCCTTCTACAGTATAGAATTGCTCACTGCTAGAGAGAAGGTTTCAAAGTACGATGTTCAGTAGGGTGTTTGAAGTTCGACGATTTTTCTTGAATTATTTTTCAGATCAAGAAGCGAATTAGATTAAATGATCTGGGGTAAAGATTTTTTGAAAATTTATTTTTCTAGTGCAAAACATGAAATTAGTGAAGAATATGGAACTATTTTTATTGCAAAGAGTTTGCCGATTCTGATAAGCAGGTCCACTGTTAATCAGTTGGCTTAGAGAAAAGATTTATCAGTATATTTTGTCATTTAAGTATACGTATATATGTATGTATGTATGTATATGTATGTATGTAAAATATTTAAATATTTTTGTCCATAAGGAAATTGGAAAAAGTTGAAAAGCCTGTGCACTGTGAATGGCCTTTAATGTATTGAGGAAATAAATATCAATTTAATTACTGATTAAAATACAGTCATTATAGTGACGACAGATAATTAAGAGATTTTTGTCTCAATGATTTTTTTCTCTCCTAACCGAGCACGTGCTTCTCTGCAGATAAAGCACCTATTCATACAAGCGAAATAAGCCGCTTTCCTACATGATAGTGGATGTTATAACGAACATTAGAATATTGCCTTTGAATAAATATTCTCTGATAAGCGATTTGAGAATTCAATTAATTTGCTTTTATAATTACTGGGTAAATAATCTAGTTATTAGTTAATTAATAAAAGCTCATTAATGTTTGATACACATTATCATTGTGTTAAACTTAACACATAATTATAAGAAGAAGTAGGCTCTAGGATTATTTTCCTGATATATATGTAAATTGATTGAACTATTAAATGTAATTAACGACGAGGCGCTGAAGATTGCGGTACTCAGATGCTCCGAAAACTATTTGGCCCAAAGAAGAGATTGGGCTAGATAAATCTAAAGTTTTAGGAGACGGTCACATGCACTCATACTCAGAAAAAAAATAACTAAAATAAATAAAAGTCATGAAATGATTACATTAGGATCCGGAAGTTCTCAGCATTATTTCCTATGAAGCCTGGGTTAAAGGCTTTTTATTGCAGGATGCCTTTTTATTGATTTGGAAGCTTTCATTATTATAATGGGAAAAGTAAACTTTTTATTTTTGTTTTTGCAAAGATAATACTTTTACTTTAAATATGGATTATTTTTTCATCACTAAGAATAAACTTTATATCTGGAATCGTTTAAATTTCCGAGTGACCACGATTTTTTTCTTCTTATAAAAAACATTGCGCATCACTTATAGATTGAAGAAAAATAAAGATTTCATGTAGATTCAAAGAAAGTATTTTGAAACCAAGTTCAACAGATTGGTAGAAATATTTCATATGCTTTATCAATATTTTTCACCTCGACATCATAGAAAGTTGAAAAAAAACACTATTGAATATTTGGATGCAATGAAAATGTCGTTCCTTGAGAATACCTTTTTCACTGGGTACTTGCGGCACTGTCGTTGGCGACTAAGCGATCGAAGCCATGTCGGAGCTTCTAGACATTTCCAATGGTAGCAACTGCATGATCTGTAGCGGAAAATGGATCAGTCTAATATCTACTTTGTGACTGCCTGGAGAAAACTCAGAAGTCTATCGTTATTTCCAAGATCTAAGCATTCATTATCTTCAGACCATGGGCTGTCATGACTACGCTTGCCCTTTTACCCTTATAAAAAACTTCAGTTTGCATCCATTAGCTGAAATTCCGAATATTTGTAGGAAAACCCTACACCTTTTTATTTCCCTAACTACTACAACGGAGCTTATGGCTTCCGAGTTTAATCGTGACCTTAATAAAAAATATATCGGTACCTTGATGTAGAAAGGACCTAACTCCTTTTCCAACATTAGGATTATTGCATATTTTTTAAAAGAAGTGTAGCACTCAGGCACTTTAAGCCTAAAGTGTTACGTGCTTGGGAAATTGAAAGTGTAGAGAGGAAAGGTGGTGAAATGAGAAGGGAAAGCTTAGTTATTACACAACTCTGCTATTGCGCCTTTTATTAATTTTTATAGCAAAGTTGCAGCGCCTCTAGTGTTAAGTAGATGTATTAACTTTCTGAAACTGGATGTATAGTCATTTGATTAATTGTTTTACTTCTCCGACGGTTCTGCTAACATTATCGATGAATTTAGGCGCATGATATACATCTGCATAGAAGAGTATCAATCGCTGCCGGTAGTGTTAAGTGATCAGTGCCATGCCTTCATTACTTAAAACAGTTCAAAAACATCTAACATTGTGCCACACTAATATACACCAGAAAAATTCATGATGTTGATGTTCTATCCTGCCCCTGAACGGGGCAGGATAGAACTGTCGTTCTCAGTCAAAAAGTTTTCTGTAGTCAAAGCGCTAACTATATAAATACGTCAACAGCATCCTCGATAGACAATTCTCTGACACACCAATAAATGGAAATTGCAAGCAGTTTCGAAAACCCCTAAAATACTAATTTTTGTATTTTTTTAATGATGCAACGAATGGTTGCAACATTTGCCAAGATATGCATTTACGTAAAAAAATTAGTTACCTCTAAATGTGTGGAGAGGCTGTGACAAGCCTGCTGTAAATTAGGGGTGTCCTAAAAGTAAAGAAAGATTTGACTTTGCTGCCATTGGTACCAAAATGTGAAAAAATTGATAGTTTGAGGTTAGTAAAAATGGAGCGAGAGACAATAGAACAACGTGTAAAATATAATAATAAAAAATAAACTATAGCGACAAAAAAAACGTCGAAGTGTAACTTCCTCAACTGTAAGATATTAATTAAAAACTTCAGGGAGACTGCATTAATTGGGAGATGCGATACACACTGTTCGTCCGAAAATAAGCCAGTTCGTGAGAGTGTTGGTGAAAGTCCATGAACATCAATTCTGCGACCTAGACAAGAGTTGAAAGTTCCAAGCAGCCTTTCAAAGCGTATTCTCACAAAAAAATTCTGATATTGATGTGCCTAATATGTGGTTTCAATAGTACGCTGCCACATGCCATACAACCGTGAAACAATTCAATTATTGCATGAGAAATTTCCCCGCCGTTTCGGTGATAAATATCGGATACTTAAATGGTGTAATTAACACCATGGACAGCAAGCCCATAATCACTAGTCCACTGCAGGCAAAAATTAAACCCTGCATCAAAGAAATTCAGACACATTTATTCAAAATGGCCATGGAAAAATTTGACAAAAGCATGCGCATGTGCAAGCATTGCCGAGGACGGACGCCATTTGCATCATGAGTTATTCTATAAAAATCTATATGCTATGTAGTCTATTCAATATAAAATAAAATTCATTATAATATAAGATTAAATAAAATAATAAAAATCTGAGGGCTTAAAACTATTCTTTTCTGTATTAAAAAGCGGATATATTATTTTTCTTTAATCAGAAGTTAAAGAAAATTATTTAAGGCATTACTCCGAGGTGCTTATATAAAGAAAGAATTACCTAAATTACCTTAAAATGTTTATTCCTTTCGATTGCCATAATTTTTTGAAGACTAGATTTACACTATGCCTTTTATTCCTCTCACCCGCTGATAGAGCAGGTACTCGTATTGAAGCAAATGGGATAGCAAGACTGGTGACAAATGAAATTTCATATTATTTTCTAAAAACATTTTGTATTCCAACTGCAATTACATTGGCAAATAGAACAAGTTTCATGCAACAAATTTCATTAATAAATGCTTAACCTCAGTTTTATTCCTGTTAATATTTTTCGGGAGAATATCCACACTAATCGTTAGAAACAATTAGTTTTTTTGCAAAATGCATTGAAAAAATATTTGTTGTGGCTTTAGCTCTTCATATGCCGACATTTCATTGGTTGCTAAAAGAAAAATAAAATAGACTCACGTTGAGTATAATTGTTTGTTGTGTTGTTTGTATAAAAACATTCTAAGCCTACTATGATTATGTATTTGTTGTAATATGCAATATTGAAATTCTCATATTGTATTTGTTTTATGTGGCATAAACATACGAGGTTGAATGTTATCAAACTGCTTAAACTTCACTGACGATTTGGTTTTAGCAACCAATGAAATGTCGGCATATGAAGAGCTAAAGCCACAACAAACATTTTTTCAATGCATTTTTCATTAATTTTATTAGGATTTTTAAAAATTTTCAAAAGATGTTTAAAATTACACAATTTACATTTGTTTACTTATACAAAAAATTTTCAGAATCTTGGATCGAAAAGTTCGTTTAAAAAAATCGCGACAACAAAACTTTAATTTTTAGAGAATTTCGATCCATTTTTCATCATCCATCCAATTTAATCATCGATTTGAAAGAAAACTAAATATTTTCTCCTTCTCATTTTATATAAATTTTTTATTCCATTCAAATTTAGTTTTTCTAATTTCAGCGAAGTTTTATTTGAATCAAGGATTTTTTTAATTATTTCGTGGAAAATTATGCACTCATTTAAGCCATTTTTTTATCAGCGCATATGTTTTGGAACTTATGAGGTATGCGATAGAAATCGATTGAATATTAGAAATTTCTATTACCAAGTGGAAAAATTAATCAATAATTATTACAATACCAATACTATTTCAATACCTATAGTATACGTGTATATATTAATATATTTTTTACACAAAACCGGACATTCCTGAACTTTTTATGGTTTCAAGTCATTTCATTTTTTTAATCTCTTTCTAAATCATTTTGATCAACACAAATTAAATTTTTTTAATTCGTATATTTTTTTTTGTTGATAGAAGTCTTGTCTAAAACTCCGACACTTCAACCATTAAGAAAATTTTTATAGAAATTATTTAAAATGTTTGTGATTTTCATACGAATTCTGTTGACTGTCTGCATTGTGGAAACCACACATTAAGTATTAATATTTTATATCATTCGTTTTTTTAATTATTTGCATATGTATGCACATATCACCTCAAAGATTTATTATTTTTATTGAAAAATGTTTTACAAATAACTTGACCATAGTGCCAGCAAAGTAAAAATTATATGAAATCAATAATTTTTTTTTCGGATTAATATTGTGTAGGCGAATTGACATCGATATTTTAAGATTTTTATTTGGCCATTTATACCTTAACAAATAATAGAGCAAATTATAAAAATATGAAATTTGAACTAGAGTAGAACTATTTATTGAATTTTTTAATATTTGAACCTTTTTCCCTTAAGAAATATAATAAGACTCACCGAAATAGATTAATTTCAATTATTTTCTTACACTTTATTAATAGCCAATAACCCATTTTTATAGCATTGCAATATCAAAAGTAATAACATCTGCATTGAGCACCACCGTCATCATCATTGTCATAGTCAAGCTCATTTAAAAGAATCATCCTCATTGTCGTGGAACTAAGATGAGATTTGACATATTTGTGCTAAATGTCGTGACAGATGTTGTCCTCTGGCCAACTGTTCACACTCTTAAGCTGGTGACACACATACAGTGAAACCGCAATGGCAACTGATGTGCCCAGCATGATGCCAACCAAAACATCTGACCAATGATGTTTGTAATCCATCATACGACTCACGGCTACAAACCAAACCAATATAATGCAAAACTTTTGTACATTCAACAAAAAGAGATCATCATTGATTCCGTTTTGTCTAAGACTCTTAAAGAGTCGTTATAAATAGAGGATGATAAAAATATGTATATAATTTGAATGGCCACTAGGAAATGGTACACTTTCTGTCTGATAAAAGGCACTTTACAACTTTTTGTGTTTCTTCATTGTAACAGGCTTTTCCCAATGCCTATTAAGATAATCGTGAATATGAAAACTCAATATATATAAAACGTGCTCCCATCCACAGTGTCCGAGTGGCAGGGACATTTCAAGGATTCATCATAGCAAAATACAGACCGTTTTACCGGTTTTAAAATTTTTCAAAAAGCTTAAAGCCAAGATTACAAGTCAGTCAGTCATTGTATGTATACATAGACATATGTGTATGTAAAGATATACATAATTTAAGGATATAAGTATATTGCAACATTTTTATGCAATCAGGTACGATTTTGAGGTGTAAATAATTACAATTGCTTAGTTTTAAATAATCTTTTGTATACATTATTACTTCCAGTATCGGTTTTCTTTAGGAAATTTCTAATTTCGTTTTATTTAGATTGACTTGACTGAATAAATTTCTACATTTTCTCAAGAATCTGGTAAGACTACCTTTTAATAGATGCGGTTAACCAATGAAGAAAATAGGAGACTAGAATCTTTTACTTTCGTTTCTGATAGCGATTACCAAAAATTTTTATAATATAATTGCGCGGAAAATGTTTTTTATGTTCAATAATTCTAACTGTAATTGGACTCTATATCTTGACTTTCACAAAATGTCAAAATTCCTTTATGATGTTATAGAAGGAAATATTGTCCTCCTTGATTATTTATTGAGGATTAATTGTGCTTAAAAAATTAAATTTGATTAAATTAAACAAACACATACGAATATTGTAAGTGTGTAAGTGTGTGAGCGTGAAAATAAAAACTAAAAATCCATTTTAAGTAAATAAAATATATGTATATATAATATACAAAATCTAATGTTTATCAAAATTAAATTTCAAAACAAAGCAAAAGCTGTCATGTGAACAGAATGAGAAAGCAAAGCAAGTGCTTCATTGCATCCTGTGAACAGGGCTGGCAGAAATTTTTTCGAAAAAATCGTCAATTTGCTGAGAAAAAATAAAAAAATCGTCTTTTTCGTGTTTGAAAATCGTCAAAAAATCGGGCAACTTGTAAAAATTTAATTTTTAAACACTTTTTTATTATTATTAAAAAAAACAATAGAGCAAGAAACATAAATCAATCATACTTATTACTTTTTTCTGATTTAAGAACGTTTTTTTTTCGTTCGCATAATAACATAGAAATCAAAACTCAAAATTTTGTTCTTGTTTTAAATGAATGTAACTGTACGAATGAACGAAAACGATAAGTCTGCAAAAGGCTATTAAATATTTTTATACACTTTAATTTTTATTAAAAAGCAATAAAACAAAACATACCAATTCAATCCTACATATCCACAAATATTTAATTGTATCATATAGATACAAACATATGTATGTACAAAAATAAAAATTTAGAATGTGTTTAAAAGCGTTACAAATAAATATCTGAACTTAACATTTTTATTAAGTCAGGTTTAATTACAATATTATAATAATTTCAATTATTTATTTTTAAATAGTCTTTGGAATAAAGGATACCTTCAACTGTACCATTTTCACATACATATATACATTTATATAATATGTATATCCGCAAAAGAAAAACCACCGTTAACTTTTTCGCTTGCCCTTTTTCTTTACTTTTTATGGTTGATCTTTTTTGAAGCAATATGGTAGTAAATGCCCACAGCATACCAAATGATAAACACTTCATTAACATAAAGAAATGCTTTAAAGCTACCACTGTTCAAAAGACTAAAATCGTCAAATTTAAAAAACAATCGTCAAATCGGCAATCTGCCAATGTTGAAAGAAAAATCGTCAAAATGACGATAAATCGTCAAATCTGGCAGCCGTGCCTGTGAACCTACTACTATTCCGCTCAGCAGAAATATGTAAGTATATGTTACTACGTTTATACGCACGTCTTATTTGCAAATAAAAAAGAAGAATGTTGCCGTATAACTTTTTTATTGTAACTTATTAACTCACTTAACAAGTCGTGAATAACGACACTATTTGCAAATAAAAGGTAAGACGTTGCCACTTCATGAACGTTTTTTGTGTTTTACTTACCAAACAATCATATTTTCTTCACATGGCATCACTAATAATAACATAAGTTCTGTATGCAATTTCCCGTATAAATAGTGAATTAGTTATTTGCAAATAGTTCTATTTGCAAATAAGACGTGCGTATAAACGTGGTATGTAAGTATGTACATATGTATATACAAAATAAGCTTAACATACCTTCCACATTTCTGCTCTAGTATACAGACAGCAACAAACAAAACATAGATTCCTGTTAACGAGAAGCAGCTGAAGCTGCGCTGTCTGCAGCTCTGCTTTATACGAAAAATATTGTCATACACATTTTACCAAGAAAAATATGATTGTTTCAAAAAACAATTTCACATTATCAAATATTATTTAATAAATTAAATTTATTACAACAAACTTTTAATTTTCTAGCACTTTTACCCACATTTTCAATGAATTTAGAATTTAGAGACATCCGCGCACTACAAAAATGTCTAGAAACTAAAATGAAATGAAGAAGGAAGGAAATTAAGAACATAGAGTTAAGAAAAAGCTTATAAACTTTTTTGTGAGAGAAGGGGTAAATAACTTTGAGAGTGGACGCAAATGACTCGCACAAAAAACCAAAAATTAAGTTAAAGGGTAATCGGCAATTATATTAATACATATACATATGTACATACATAGTGAGAAGGGAAACAAAATGAAAAAGAAATAGAAAGGTAAAATAAGCCAATTCTTCCTTTTTACTTTATTGCATGGATTTGGTTTTCTGAGAAACACAATATATAATAAATAAATTGGAAAAGTCGAGTTGTAGTGGTACGATTTCTAGTCAATTAAGGAAATGAAAATCATAAGAGTGACGGAAATTTGTGTGTGAAATTTGATTATTCAAATGCTTTACTTAACAAAAAAGCCTTCGATGTGTAAGAGAAGAGAGTTAAATAAATATTGGAACATACGAACTAATAAAAGATCTTTCTAAAATCAGAGATGGTTAGATGCAACTGCTAAGTATGAATCCACAACAAAACTTTTATGGTCAATTTCTTATTTTTGCCCGTAAAGAGCCATATTCTAAAAAGTTTCGGTCAAGTTAAGAAATATCATTCATTCTTTATATAAAGCTTCCCATTTTTACTGCCTTTTTTATAAATTTGATTCGTTCATTCATCTGATTATTTATTATGAAACTAGTTAAATACTTAATATTGAATTTTATTATTCTATGATATTCTCCACAACTAATGGTTTAAACAATTAGAGTTTAAGAACCTATTTCTTGTTGTTGGTGTCATATGCTGACATTTCACTGGTCGCTAAGAAAAATTGTAGGTGAACTTTAAACAGGTTGAAAACATTCAACCTCGGATGTTTATGCCATACAAATCAAATACAATTTCAGTATTCTCTACCTAGTTTTTGCAATATTCGTTATTTCCACACCCAGTCTTTGTCATCGTCAAGGAATTCTTTTAACAAATTATTAAAAAAAGCAAGAATAATGAAAAGAATTCACACTTAGAGCCATAAATAAAATAACAAATTTCCTAATAAGAAAATTTTAATGGAAGTAAAATAATTAATTCCAGTTTCTGTTTCTCTTTTTATATATAAAATGTCTGTAATTACTCGTATCTGCTAAGTTAATCATATCTGTGTACAGAATTATATTTTTTATCCTGATGATCTATTAAATATTTGTGAGGTATAACGACGTTTACAATTTTTCTATGTATTGAAAATAGCTCCTTTCGTACTGATTCCAATGTGATTTTTGCGAAGTAGTATTATTTCTGAGATAGATACGAATAACTTAGCTCCTAAGTAGAGGCATTTGATTTACAGGAATGGAAACAATAACGAAATCTATTTGTTTGAATAATTTTGGTCTCGTTTGTAGGAAATTTAGAATTTTTCTTTTGAATACTTGCTTATTTGTTAAAAAAAATAGAGTGCTGAACTATAGAATACATCAAAATAAAAATTATTATTTTTATAAAAATACGTGGGGCTGAAATAAAAATAATGCAATTAATTAGTCAAGAGAAAAGTAAAATAAATAACATCAAAAAGTTATGTTGCAGCATTGAAAGACTCACTATTAGTGCTCAAACGTACGAAAATAATTTATAGAAACGGGCAGTTGCTAGTCATTATTTATGGTTTAAATTATTTTGAAAGCCTTAGCTTCCATTATAGCTCCAAACTAAATACTAGAGTTGTATATTTGATCCGCATTTCATCTTTATGTAAAATTTTATGGATTTGTATCTAAACACCTATACATTTTTTCGGTTTAGGTTTTCTTTTAAATTGCTTCATTCTAAATTAAAAACTTCTATTTATTTTTTTCTTCTTATAGTTTACATATTATCAAAGTAAAATTGAAATCGACATTTGCTTATTATCACCTTATGTGTAGACAAATTGAAATTTAAACACAAATTTTTAAAATTTTTATAAATAGTCAGTGGAAACAAATTATCTGTATCGAAGATTTATTATTAAATTTTAATGCATATTCAAACTGCACATTTTTGAACTATGAACGGAAGCTTAGTTAATCGATGGCTCGATAAGATATTTGAGGCATTAAAAAACGCAGAGAAATAAATCATCTTTAAGCAATAACGAAGTTATTTGTAGACCGATCTTACAAAATTTCAAATAAATAAATTGCAATAAAAAGTTCGGTTAAAACATTATATAATCTGAAAAATTCCTTGTATGTTAAAAACAATTAAGTTGGAAAAGAGATCGATAAGATTTATGTAAAGCAAAATTAGAAAATAATATTGTACAATTTTAAGGAAGTACAAATCTTGTTTCAAATTAACAAAAGCCGAATTAAAAATTTTTTTATAGAATTAAGACATCTTTTTACTGAAATTGGAAGAAAATAATCAATATAAAACAGAAATATCTCATCATATTTTAAGAATTTTTTTCCAGAAGATATTTTACTTCATATTTAGGTGAAGAATATTTTCTCTTATATATATATATATATATATATATA
Source organism: Germaria angustata (assembly GCA_963681545.1). Classification (NCBI taxonomy): domain Eukaryota; kingdom Metazoa; phylum Arthropoda; class Insecta; order Diptera; family Tachinidae; genus Germaria; species Germaria angustata. The sequence goes on along the minus strand of OY813000.1, from coordinate 81,444,793 downwards.
TATATATATATATATATATATATATATATATATTAAAATATTATAATCAAAATATCTTGAAATTTTTGTTTTTTAGAGAAAAATAAATAAATAAAACAAATGTTGTTAATATACATATATTTCGATTACATGGACCCTTTTTTTGTTAATATTCTCTAAAAAGAATTTCTAGTTTGTGCAGCATTAATGGTTATATTTCTTTCCATTATAATGTTCTTAATGAAAACTTAGCAAAATATTAATTGTTTACAAGAACAACAAACACAATGATTACAAGAACAGCCAGCAACTAAGCTACTGAATGGTATAAAACAACACGTTGCAACGTCTTTTGAATTTGCACTTGTTCCACTGTTACGATATTGTTTGTTGCCTCGTTCATGTTTTTTCCGCACATATTTCCATAAATAACTGAACATACCTTCCAGTCCTCTGTTTAAGCTTAGAGCAACAAACAAATCAAAGAGAGGGTTCTGTTAATGAGAACCAGGCGAAGCTGCACTGTCTGCAGCTCTGCTTTATACGAAAAATATTATCATACACATTTTACCAAGAAAAAGCTGATTTTTTGAAAAAAAAATTACTTTCATATTATCAAATATTATTTAATAAATTACATTTATTATAGGAAACTTTTAATTTTCTGGCACTTTTTACCAGATTTTCAATGAATTTAGATCACCATTTACTTAGAGACATCCACGAGCTACAAAAATTTCTAGAAATTAAGTTGAAATGAAGAAGGAAGGAAATTAAGAAAGCGGAGCTTGGAAACAGCTTTTGAATATGATTGTGAGAGAAAGGGGAAACAAGTTTGAGAATTATTACAATTTCCCCTCTCTTAGCACATGAAGAAATACATATATAAATAAAAATAAATTCAAAACAAGTTAAGGGAATATAAATACATACATACATACATATGCATGATTGTACATGCGTATGTACTTTATCGAAATTTCGCTTTATGTGTCTGAGGAGAGGAAGAGTGAGAAGTTTTAAAAGGAATAGTTTATGGAACAATAATAAAAATAATAACTAATATTTATTTGGTTTAATTATCTGAGGAGAGAGGTAAATAAAACTTTCTAGCATAATCAGAGATGGCTAAGTGTAAGTGATAAATATGAGGTTATAACAACTATTCGTATTAACTCATATTTACCAGTGGATTGGAATGAGAAGTATTAAACCTTTTGACTAACATTTTATTTGGTCAGAAATGGGTAACAGTGACTATTTAAGACACTACATATGTACATATTTATACTCATACTTACATACATCCATATGTGCTTATACGTATGTGTATACAAAAGAAAGGAAACAGGAAAGATATCAATGAAGGCAATTTGGGTAAAAGTATTAAACTTATATTTTTATATTTTGAGATATGTATAACCAAACATTTTTTTAAACACTACCGTTTATTCTATATCTCGTTATTCTTATATATACATGTACATAGGTAGTGATGGGGTGGACAAACAAGCAGATACACAAATAAATACTTCGCTTTCTTTCTGATATGATATCAGAATGAGTACAAATATATATCTTATATACCATAGACACTATATTTTGCATTATGAATATCCTGTTTCATTATTTAAGAAGAGGGAGCGAGTTACTATAGAGAGAAAGCTATACTGGAGCTCAACTACAATGAAGGAATGATGGAAATTTAAATCGTTGTAGATGTATGTAGTCTGTTGCAATTATTTTTTATGGTTTTAATTTTTCAAGAAAAAAAATTCCAAATTTTTGCCCGTTTAGATAGTGTACTGTGTTTTAAGAAGCCTAAGCTTATTAAGAAAAAGCACACAATCTTGTAAGGGAGCGATCAGTAATACATTACTTTTTTTCGTTAATTTTATACAAAATATAATTTACTATAATAATTTTATAATTATAATTTATAAATGTAATTTTATTTTATTTTGAATCATTTTGTGAAATAATATGTTAATAAAAAATTAAAAAAAAAATTGTCTTTTTTTCTTGAATACTTTCAAATTACGATTTTTAATAGACGATAAACTTCTACAAAACCCTTTAACGGGATGTGTGTTGCAACCGAAATCCACTATATAAATTGATCTAGAAAAAACTAAATCCTGGACGAAACATTTTTACTATAAAAGGGAAAAAGTTATAAAAAAAACAATTGTTATCTCAAGAGCACTATTTCTAAATTAGATTGAATTAAAGCTTAATTATAGCGTAGATGAACAAATTTTGTAACTATTATTAATTCTAAATTAAAAACCGTAATATTTTTCGATTTCACAGAATAAAATAAGAAACGGACGGAAAATGCTATTAAAAAACTTCATACGGTCGAAAAGAGTTTCTAGAAAAAATTATCATGTAATCGTTAAATAATCAATCGATTCGAAGAGGCTATAATATCCTTTTTTAATTTTTGGTTATGAAATTTTTTCGAGTTGCAATTTTTACTTGTGTTCGATTGAGGGAGTATCACTGTTAGGCCAATTACAATACAACTCAACACATATTATACAACAACAAAATACCTTATCTATTTGCCCTTGTTTTGATCAACATACTCGTCCATACATCAATCTTGTATGTTTGTTTGTTAATCCCAGTTCAACTTAATGAAAAACAAACACACATTCTCGCGTATAACAAACTCATCCCTCTACATTAATAAACGTAAGACGCTACTGTTAGGGAAAATCAACAGAGACTGTGCTGCTGCAGTTCTGTTCGAAGCCCTCAGCGCAAAACAGAAGCCATTTGGTACAACATGTAAAGAAAATGAAGGAAATAAATAAGAGATCTGAAAAAACTTTGAACTAGGCTTTGTGAGAAGAGGCAGTAAATTTGAGATGAGACAAAAAGGAGTTTTTAAAGCAACTACAAAACTAGAGATACTCAAACGGATTAGGAAATATTTATATTGATAAAATTGGGAACAGTTTTATTCACTCTTAAATAAAAGGTTAATTAAATTCCAACTACGTTCTTATTAAACGTATGTATATAAAAAAATTATGATATATAAAACTTAAGAAAAGGAAATATAGTTTACAAGTGCAAATAAAGAGAAAGAGAAATGAAAGGAAATTTACTAAAAACAAGATACTAATTTTTTATTGAAGCGTTGTAATATTGACAGGGCAGATCAAAAAACTTAGTAACCTGAGGGAATTCAGTTCGTTTATATCTTAAATTTCTTTCTATTCTCCAATATTATCTAAAATAATTTTTTATTCTATTGAGTTTATCAAAAATATGTACATATGTATGGCGAGCCGAATAAAGCGCCAATACTTAAACTTTGATCAGTTTCTATTGAAAAAAAAAATTTATTTAAAACCAAGGGAATGCGAGTAATACTCGTATACTAATTGCAGTACACCATGATTCTAAGGAGGAAGAGAAATACTAAACAGTAAGTTAAAATAATTAAATGTTGAAACATGTACTCGTACATATCACTCATTGGCTCAAACAACTACATATATAATAAAAAAAGCTACTTTTACAGAAAACGAGTTCAAAGTTTAGATACGTGTTTAATTCAATGAAATAATGAAATAATGATATTCTCTCAAGAGTTGTGTTGGCAAAATATTTACTTGATTACCCAGGATATTGAATGCTGCATTATTAGCTGAACAAATACATTTTTTGAGTTATGACTCGGAGTTGCACAATTGAAATTCAAAGGTGACTTGATTTTCAATTTTTAATGGCGCTAGAGAGTCGAAAAATATATTTAATCCGGATATTGTCACATGTTTGTGGATTTTAAGGCAGTCTATCTCTTCATTTCTAAAAATGAACTTTGTAAACTTATCATATCAGTGAGTATTTTTTTATATTAAAGCGATTATTATTTTTTTAAAATCAATTGACTAACAAAATGTAATACTTTTTTCTCTATTGCTTATTTCTAAGTACGATATTCGTGAAAATGTTTAACATTGAACTTCTAATGCGCTTAAGTTTTCGTTTCAGTTCACCTTTTAACAAACTTATGTGCAATTGTGTGTTGGACATTAAATAAAAATATTTTACGCTTCGATGTTTCTCTAGTTCATCATATTATAAAATTTTTTTTCGCCGTATTTTTAAAGTGGTGTTTTTGTGCGATAATTGCAACGAAATTAATCCATTAATATATAATACGTTAGACAAATTTTTGACCGAAGAAATGTTAGCAAGCGGAGCAGCCAAGAAATTATAGTAACACTACATATAGATAAAAAAAATAACATTTTCGTAGTTGATCCGTAGAAAAAATTACGACGAAAATTCTAGGATATATTTGGAACCCAATAAATTTGCAAAACAACTCCCAAATTTACGAGAAAACGCTGCCACATAAGGAATATTTTCGTTGTGAGATGCTACAAAATGATGTATCTTCATATTATGATATAAAATATAATTACGACCATTGTTTCAATTTAACATTTTACTACTTGGTTTTTTATCGTATTATATCAGTCCAAAGGAAGGCAACTAAAAAGAGGTGTCGAAGCTTTGATTTGTTATTTAAATAAACTTTTTAACTAAAAAGCAATATTTATTTATTAAAGTTGTGAAAAGGCGGAACAAATAATATTAAAGTATTTGAACATTAAAGTTTTAATGTATATTTCAATTTGTAAAAAAAGAATTGAAAAAAATGTTTGCTGTTTCTTTTTTATTATTATTCAACTCATATGATTATTATTCTTAATAAAATTTTTGCTTTTACCTGGGCTTTCATAATTTATAGCGTCCGTAAATTTTGATTCATCATTTATTAATCATAATGAGGTTTTAAATTTAGGGTTAAGTTTATTAAAAACGCTTACCTGAAATGAAATAAAGAAAGGATTGTTTTTATACTTAAATATTATATTTATATTTAAATATTATTAATGATCAAATATTTTAAATTTTATGAGTCATTTGAGACTTGATATAAGACTTAAAAAATATTTCTGGTGATTATAACGTTCAGCTAAACGAATATTTATAACAGAACTTTCAACATCATTATTTAAGAAAATAAGATCGTGTATTAAAGCCAAATTTCGTTTTAACTTGTACTTCCTTACATAATATTAATTGTAATAAACATAATTGCGATAAGTGGGATCAAGTTCTTATGAGTTTATAACGCAACATTAGATTGACCACTTCTGTCCAAAATTGTTACTTTCAACAAAAAAAGTATTACGATTTTTACATATTTTTATAATTTTTGTAGTTTCAAAATTTAGGGGTCTTAATTATCTAAAGTAATTTTTCACTTCTCTTTTCACATTCATCGTAGCGCTTCTTTTCATACTTCTTTTCAATTCCCGAATCCAGTTCCAAGGGAAATTTAAATACATATAAAATGCATTCTTCCTTATCCACTGTAAATACTTAAATACTACAGACTTATCATTTCTTTCAGTTTTTAGTTGCTTTTTTTAACTAAAGGCAGAATAGTTAATATTGAAATTTATTATTTCAGGATATTCTCCCCAAATTATTGTTAAAAAAATAAGTTTTTTTAAAATGCATTTTTTAAGGGAAGAATATTTATTAAAATATTTATATATTTAAATAATTATAAATTTCCATGATATAATAAGAAGCGGATATTTTAAATTAAATTGAGATCCTTTAAAATAATTTATCAAAGGAAACTTCGCCATATTTTGGCAAAAATTAATGAAACTTATTTTAAAGAAAATTTTATTTGGAGTCGATCTTTGATATTCTCCTTGATATGATTCTTAAATTATTTGATTAGGTATTCCCACTAAAAAACATAATTTGATCACATAAAGTCACGCATTCTTAGAAAAATGTATTCTAACAAATTTTGGGTCACAAACGCTCATGCATTTTCACGCGTATCAATTTTGGAACACTAATTTTTACGTCTTCAAAATTCTTTTACATCCACAAGAAATAAAGTTTTTGTTCAAATATGGTGATTAGCTTATGGAGTGAAGTATTTTTGAGATTTTTTTCAGATTTTTCGGAAACGGTTTAGTCGAATTTTTGCCAAAAATCGGGTTTGACAGCATTTTTTTCAGTTTTCTTCACAACTTTGTTAAAAACCATGAAATTTTCACTTCTCAGGACGCAATTTAAAAGCAAAATGTGCCGGCTTTATTTCTATATGCAAAAAATATAAGTTATCGCAAGGCATTGGTTTATTTAGGTACCCTACATTAAAATTTTTCGTAATTTTTTCATAAATTTTGTAAATAAGGCTTTATAACTTTTAAAATTTCAATAAATATAAAAACTAATGATGCAGTTTGAAAGATGAACTAATTTTAAATAATTTGGAAACAAAAATTTTTGAACATATTCTCCACTTCACTGCCTTCCTGCTAATAATTTTTCACAAAATAATTTCCAATAATTTTATTACGAGTATTTTTGCTGAGCGATGTTTTCATAAGGAAAGGATATAAGTGGATTTGATTTGTCTAATGCCTTATGAAAAATGTCTGTCACACTTTTTGTAAGACCACTTTTCCTAGTCGAAGCCATCTTTCTACCGGATTTATACACTCGGAATTGAGCGGCACTTTACACTGAAGCAGTCAAGAATTATGCCTGTTAATTAATTATCAATTACATTTTTTTTAAGTTTAATGGGCAACAGAATTTAAAAAATTCGTTGTAGGTCATTCGTGCAAAATATTTATTCGCTCAAAGTATATATGTCACTACAGTCGATTGAAAAATTTGCCACGAATACAGAACAACCTTTTGTACAATTGCTCCAATCGGTGGCCCTGTTGATGACATTTGATAACAAACTGCTGTAATCTTTCTCAAACTCAGTGGAAGCTGACATGATAAACACATGTCCTTGAAAGTACAGAAATTTTTAGACTTGTCCTTATCGAAAGAAAATGTCATTATACAAGATCTGTTGATATAAGATAATAAAATGGGAAGAGAAAAGTAAATGGTACTTAGTATTTAAGAGCTTCCATGAACGATCTTAATGCAGACTTGCGTTTTAGGATGTTCTCTTTGCGAAGTTGAAAAATTTCGAAAGATATCCAAATGGCGTTCCTTAAGAATGACCACCCATTCATTTCGTTGAGGGAGATAATCAATTATAAAGCAGAAAGAGATAATGTTTCTTTTGGCTGAAGTATTTAGCGCATTGGCTACAAAATAAATTATGACTGAAGAAGTAGGGCAAATCTTTAACATCGTGAATATTTCATTCGTGCTATTCTGTAACACTTTACCAAAATTGCTTCCTGTTTTAAATGACGTTTTAGTATTGTGTTTGGCGGACACACACACAACCGAAGAAAGTATGTAGGGACAACGAATAGCAGCAAGGAGATTTTATGGAAAAAATAACACTGAAGATGGCAAAAGTCGAAACCGCTCTATTTGCAAATAAAATTTTACGTGCGATGACGAAATATCACTCTAAGCTTACTCTCCCTTCCCTGCTCTATACACTGTCCCTTCCCCAAATAAGTAACACCTTAAGTAACCATATTTTCTTTCAAATAAAGTTAACAAACACAAACTACGAAGCTACATGGGTTACCCACAGAAATACTTAGAGGCTTCGACCAGGAATCGAGGGTGCGACCTTCGGACCACTACTCGTCTTGTACACTAGCTACGGGTCTACAATTCGCCAGAGCGTTACTTATTTCAAGAAAATTAATAAGTAAGTAAAAGCAGAAAATTAAATAAATAATAAACAACTTTGGTTTTGAGAAATGTTTCCATTGAATGTCGATAAACGAATTGCAAAAATGCCAGCAATTATTTTTCGTTTATGAAAGATTTTCATCCAAAAGCAGTTCGGCTAAGCGAAAGCCATTTCGTTTAAGCGAATTCAGCACCACTTCTTTAATTTTTGCTTTTAAACGATGCTTGTTTCATATTTTGCACCCTTAAACCTTAAAATGTGTAATTTTTAAACGATTTCTTTCATAAAGGGGATTTTCTTTTGAATGAAGTAAAATGTTTCGAAGTTCATCAACGGCTTTCGTTTATCCAAATATGACTGTTGTTTTGTTTTTGTTGACAGTTAAATCTTATGTGCATGTTTGCAATTAAATAATTTTTAGCCAAAAAATATATATATATATAAAGGGTAATAAAATATTGGATTATTAATAAAAAGTAAAAACTTTTATTGAAAGATATGTTCGAGTATGCCTCAAGCTTGAATAATTAACTTCAAAAATTTTTTTTGTGGCATGAGCTGTTCATAAACCGACATCTCGATTGTTGCTAAGCCAAATTATCGGTGAAGTTTCAGCAGTTTTAAAACATTGAAACTCATATGTTTATGCTAAAACATTCAAATACAATATGAGAATTCTCTATTATATATGAGGTTGTATGCTTTAAAACTGCTTAGAGTTCTCTGATGATTTGGATTAGTGACAAACAAAATGTCAATATATGAACACTTAAAGCCACAACAAATAGATTTGAAAAGTTGTTTCTCAAATATTTTTTTCATTTGGCCACAATCACGATAACTTTCAATATCGAGTTGTGCTTGAATAATTGAAAAAAAAAAATTGGCTGAAATTCGACCACAGCTACCAAAAAGTTCAAAATGATGCGGTTACCCGTGATCTCCGCGGTATTGCAAGCGGAGATTTACGCCATAAAAAAAACTTGTAAAAGGAGTTAAAAAGCTCATTGTAGAGGGCAGATCAATCAACATTTTTGTGGATAGTCTCTCCACTATAAGGCCTCTTAATTCTGCTAGAATGACATCAAGTAAGACAAGAGTAAGCTCAGAGCTAAAGGCATCAGGGGCAATGCAACTGATGGAATCACAGAGTTAGTTGAGCTGTCAAAGAGATTTAAAGTGTGTGTGCTGAAGGGAACAGAGCACAGATGGTGCATGATCATTACTTCTAGTATATCGAGGATTTTTACCCGCTCACTGGGCAGCGATAAGATTTGATGGCTTCTATCCCTCTCACAAGCATGTCGCTGGTACTAATTCCCATCAAGCACACTATGCGATCGTTCCCATGTCGGAACGGCTAGAATTAGACTAGGATGTTATTTGCGAGAGTTGTTCCGATGTGAACGAGAAAGAATCAGTTCAGCACTTTCTAGGCGACTATCCTGCTCTGAAGGAACGTAAGTATAGGCATCTAGGCAACGGTTTAAATCCAGACTTGAGACCGCCTCAAGAAAGTACCATTGACTCGTATATTAGGCTTGGTTGATTCTCAAAAGATCGATTTTAGGAATTTCGTAGGAATATGTATGATGCAACTAGTAGAGTTCGGTTGACAACCTAACTTAACCTAAACAAATAGATTTTCTAAAATTATTTTATTCATAAGAGTCAAGCTTGACAGCAACTTCTTTGAAGATCCATCTCAAATGTTGGCTTGATTCAAACGCCAATTACTTCCAAAATAACTCATTTGAATAAAGTATGTATTCTGCTTTAAAGTCGTTAACATATAATAAATACATAAAAAAATGAGAACCGATAGACGATCCAATAGCTTTGAATTATTTTGCCTCTGCCCATTTATATAATGATTCAATTCGGATAAATAAAAATTATAAAAAATTGTTGCTGTTGCCAAAAAAATCATAAAAAATAGCAATTATTTTGTGACTTTTATAAAAAAGGACATCATTACCCATGAAATTATAGTGCTAAGAAATTTTTTAGTCTCTTACATATTTGACGCTGTTATTTCTTATCATCTACAGCTGGATCAAATAAATCAAATTTTTTAATAACGTAAAACCATTAATTCCAATACTAAATACAGTGGAACTCGCAAAAAAAATTATAAATTAAATAAAAAAGCAAGAAAATTAAATTTTATTTGCAAATCTTTCAAATTGTAAACATTGCCAAGTACAACAACAATAAATATTCAACAGTCAACAACTTATGGCGGCCATAAAAAATGCAACAATGAGTGTTACAACAACAGCTACTCGACAGGATACTTTTGCAATAAACTGAAGTGACAAATGATGCTGTTAAATGAAAGTTGATTGCATTTTTTTCCTTTTATAACCAACCGAGCAAACAACCAAGTCAACCATCCGACCAACTATACATTTTTTTATTTCGTTTTATAAACTACGACTTTGACTTGCACTCCTACAATCAGTTCCTGGAGAAGTGAGCCCAAAAAGTCAATTCACCTATAAGGGCGCGGGCAACACAAACGGTGTTTTCGTACAACAGAAGTGTTTATTAAATGTAACGCAAAAGCAGTGGAGAAAATAGCGGGCGCAAAAAAATCAAACAATAAAAAACATGATGAACTGTAAAGAAAGGCACGTTTCTTCCTCGTTTCCATTCACGGCTGTGCAACATGCACAGCAAAAAAGAAAGTCGCATGGAGCATATAAAAATATAAACTACGTGCGTCTGATTTTTTTTCTTTCTCTCGTTTTTAATTCCAGGTATACAATGGCCGTAAATGATGAGAATGATGATGTTGCTTCTTGTACAGTTGTTGCACTCGTAACTCTGGCTACCACTGATGGTGACCATTCAGGTTTAAGATTCAAACACTGGTTTACTTGTCAGACACATGGAATTTAATACAAAAGCACCTAAATAAGCACAAAATGGAGGAAATGGTAAGGAATGGAAAAAAGCGACGGTAACAATCAGGATGCAAAACAAGAAAGTTGCTTGTTGTAAGGATACTTTCTTGGAAAAGAAGAAATTAACAGTTGGACCTTGAACATGCTACATGTTCATTTGGTGAGCACACCATTTTGATTTTGAAAAGTGTGCAAGACTAGGATTGTGTTGCACAGGCTGCCTTTCCATACTGTACACTTGGTTTCCCCTGGATTATTCGAAGGGGAACCTCACTCTTAACCTTCCCAATGATTGAAACTATATTCTTCTAACTTGAGTTCCGATAGGTCCGGTAATAGTATGCTGCGTAAAATTGCTCTTTCTCTTTTTGCCATTGGAGCCTACAGCTTTCTGGTCTGGGAAAGTAGAAACTCACAGGAGGCATCAACCGGTTCATACATTTATGCACAGCGCGTTGTTGGAATTGGAAATAATCAAGTCATAATTAGGTTTGAAATTCGTGTCATGCGGGATCGTACAACGCCAAAATCCACCTACATCCAAGGACCCAGAGCGTACTATACGCAGGCGTCCCCTAGTGCTTGAGTGTGTACAAACTTACATTGATTTGGCATATGAGGTCCAAGTAATGCCTATAATGGACAATTGATAGCTGAAATATGTTCGACTTACGTAGACCTTATTCGAATATCTCATCACCAATTATATTTCCATATTGCAACGGTAGCCTCTGGTGGCATTTGCTAACCAATACTGCACAGTGGGCAAAAGTAATATGTATAATATTTTATTTCCTTAGTAGCGTCATTTCCAATTCATCAATACCAATCCAAACGAACGTCTCAGCTATTAAACTTCTTTTTAGCCATTAGTAAATCTGTCATTAAACTTTCTTTATATATTTCAACATAAAAATAATGATGAAGCAAAGAAAAAAAAGCAAAAGTATAAAAATAATGTCACGCAGTAGTTGTTGCAGCAGTTTTGCACAAAAATAAAATCACAGAAAAATAAGTAATAAACACTATCAACATGATGCATTTCCATAACATTCATTTAATATTTTACTCTGCTAATACACTACACTGAAAGAAAGACTTAAACACACAAACACATACAACATTGTAGTCGCTCAGACGGACAGAAATATACGGACAGAAACGTTGACAGTGATACGTGTTGCATTTTTCGTCAACACTCTGTGTAGAAGTGGCCTGTGTAATCTTGTCCTGTCCTGTTTTAAATTCTGACAAATGAAAATAAAAATAAGAAAACAAGAAATCCTGCATTATGATGCTGAGACAGCACAAATAATTGTTTATGTGTTAGTGAAAATACTAAAACGGAAATGTAAAATTTCCTATGCACAAGAGTTGAGAAAAATTAAATATATGCATGAAAAATGACATGACAAGGCATGAATGAATACCAAAACATACAGAAATTTGTTGATGCCTGCTCTAGGTGGGGAATGGAAATCTTAAGACTCCAGCAACACAATATCAGTAAGTAGTTTTGTCAAAGTTAAATACTGTTTTCAAGTCGGACGTTTTTTTTTTATATGTCTATTGAAAACTCAGCATCGTCATCAGCTCAGCAGGCATTTCAGTTGATCTATCACGTGAACAATGTTGTTTACAATTAAGAAGGGAATAAGAGATGCTAAATGATTATTTAAATGCCATCTGTTGTCATTAGTTAACGTTACCATCAAATATTGTTTGTTGAATGTCAGAAAGGTGCATTTTATTGTTATTAAATAATTTCACAATTTTTTCGTCAAGGAAATTAAAGCAAATATTAAGGATGAGATATCAAATTTAAATAAATTGTATCCTTGAAAATGAAGCTTTAAGAAATGTCAAGACGTTTGTGGTAATGGAATGTTAAAATATTTTTTTTTTTCACGCTAATATATGTTTATTGTATCTTCAAATAACTGAACTAACAATAAGTGTTCAAATCTTAAATATATAAATAATTATTAGGCCCAACCAGTGTCGGACATAAACTTAGTGATAATAATTAATAATACATAAAATTCATGTTACGCACAAAAAATATTTTCAAAGAATTTCATCTGGAGAGTTGCGTATTAATGCCGTAGTGTCCCTCTTTTTTAAGCGGATGTGTCCAGGAAAGTTCAAGATGTTACGAGCAAGGGGATTAGGATGGAACTCGAGTTTTGTTAAATATTTTCCAGCATATCCCGCAATTTCAGCGGTCACAAGTGGCATATTTAAATCACGATGTAAAATAGAATTTTTCAAGTACCATGGAGCCGTAGTTATTAACCTTAATATTTTGTTTTGCATTCGTTGGATTCTCTCTACATTGGAAGCTGAAGCAGTGCCCCATAGCTGAATTCCGTAACACCATATCGGCTTCAAAAGCGACTTGTATATTAAAAGTTTACAATCTAGACGGAGGGTTGAATTTCTTCCAATCAGCCAATGGATCTGAGTTAATTTAAGTTTTATTTGTGTCAGCTTAGAGTCAATGTGTTTTTTCCATGAGAGGCGTCGATCGAGATGTATACCAAGGTATTTCACCTGTGAATGTTGAGGAACAACTTGATTGCTGATTCGAATGGGGGAACAAGTGTCTCTTCGTAGGGTAAATGCGACATGAACACACCTTTGTTCATCTACTTTTATTCTCCATAAGTTCAACCACAGTTCCAACAGGCTAATATGATTTTGAAGATATCGGGATGCCTCGTGAGGGCTTTCATGCATACTAAGGCAGGCTGTATCATCGGCAAATGTAGAAGTGAAGATATTACTGCTCAGAGGCATATCACAGGTATAAATCAAATATAAAACTGGTCCCAGTATACTACCCTGTGGCACACCGGATGAGATAGTTTCGGGCACACTCATGAATTCTCCTTCCACGACAGTGAACTTCCGGGCAAGAATGTAACTTTCCAAAAGATTTACAATGTTTATTGGTAGATATGTCTTCAATTTTAGAATTAGGCCTTCATGCCACACTTTATCAAATGCCTGAGAGACATCAATAAATAGGGAAGAACAATACTTTCTTTCTTCAAATGTTCTTCTTATGAAATGAACCAATCTATGACATTGTTCAATGGTGCTGTGCTGACTTCTAAACCCAAATTGATGGTCCGGTATGCACCCATTCTCAGCTAGAATTGGGGATAATTTTGTCATGAGCAGTTTTTCGAAGAGCTTTGAAATTGTTGACAGCAAACTTATTGGCCTATATGATTCAGGCTTAGTAAGATCTTTGCCCGCCTTTGGAATCATTTTGACCATGGCAAGTTTCCAGCTGTGTGGATAATACTCCACTCGTAAAATGCCATTAAAAATGAACAAGAGGATTCTAATAGCAATACTAGGCAACTTCATCAGCATCTTGTTACTAATTCCATCAATACCCGGGGCCTTCTTCGGGTTGGTTTCAGCAATTAGTTTTTGTACATCACGTATCTTAAACTTTATGGGTCGAGGGGGTAGAGCAACTACACTCGGCAAATCAACAGCACCAGTACATATGTTTGGGGTAAATACGTGTTTTAAATGCTCAGCAAATATGTTACCTTTTTCAGTATTAGTTCTTGCCCAACCTCCGGTAGAAGTGCGCAGGGGTGGTTTAGACTCAACAGGTGTTTTAAGTTTTTTAGCAGCGCGCCACAAGGAGTAATTAGATGCTGCTGTAACATCGAGACCTTCCAGATAGTTCTTAAGAGAAGCAGATTTTTCAGATGCAAGCAACTCTTGGAGTCGTTTTGTGCATTCTCTAAGTCTAATTTTATGTTGGGGTGATCTGTGCTGTTGCCATTCCCTTCTAGCTCTTCTTTTTTCACATACGAGACGTTCAATATCCGCAGAATAAATTCTATTAAACCCAGTCTGCGGATAGGAAGTAGTGGCATGTTTAGCAGCCTGTTTAATATTCTCGGTAAGATTGGCAATGTTAAGTTCAATATCATCGGGAGTTCTAAGCCTGATGTTTCCCGTACAATGACTACTGAGATATTTTTTGAACCCCAGCCAATTAACATTATTTATCATCTTCGCATATGGGTGAGCTAAGTCACTTCTTAGTGGGCTACAAATTGTAACGATCGTTGGCGAGTGATCGGAGGAGAGATCATGAGAAGCTTCAACATGAAATGACATCCAAACCCATTTTTGAAATTGTGTTGAATAATGCTCGACCTCTAGGTGTAATAAGACGCGATCCCCAGAACGTATGTTTTGCATTGTAGTCCCCAGCTGCCACGAAACAAGGTCCAAGAGTTCTGTAAAAATCCTCATATTGATCCTCAACATACTGATGTTAAAATATAAAATGTGATTTGAAAACAAAACAACCTATCGAAACAAAAGTGAAGGTGGAATGAAATACTAATATCAGTCAAAATTTGGAGTATTAAAGGACTTACAATGGATGTACTGCCTTGGTAACAGGGGTGTTTTAAAAACAATTCCTACAGCTGCATTGGAGTCTAGTTTTCGTACCCAACCAATAAAAATATATATCAAAAATATATATCTAATAACAAATTGTATAAATGTATAATAAGAACTTCATTGCAATTTAACACTGTTCATGGAAGAAGGAGCCGCCACTGCAGTCAAGTTGTTTCAGAAATGTAAGCTACGGAAACAACATTGCAAGATTGTGTCTTCTTGATTATTTGGAACTCATGAAGCTGATTAAATGTCTTACAAGCCCTGAAGGCTTGTATCTCAGGATTGGGAGACCATTTTGATACGCTTTCCCCTACAGTTTAATTGCAAATTCCACGTTTATTAAGAAAAACAAAATAGTGATATAAAAATTAATTTCTTCATAACATACATTTTATATTGTGCTTGAGATTTAATAAAAATTAGATTTAAGAGAAATAATTTTCTTAATAATTTTTGTTTGAAAAAATGTCAATCTGCAAAACAGTTTAAAAGGGAGCTTCATAAAAAATTCATTGCACAAATGGCAAATTTAAGCAGTTTCATGGATGTCCCGATTTAGAAAATACTTTTTCATATGATAAACTGATTGGATACATATGTGGTACATATCTCCCATGCTAACTAATAGCTAATTATCATATACATATGTGTGTGCTTGCAAAAGCAACAGTGTACAAGACGAAAAAGTACATCTCATTCAGGATAATCATTTTCTTCTGACCTTTACAATGGGTCGAAAGTCCTCTAACCTAATGAGTGGTTCGTATATGGAAGTTACTATCCGTACTTGGTGCAGTTACGGTTAAGTTGTCGACTAATAGTTGTTGTGTTCTCTCTTCTTTAACCAACCTCTTTTAGAATCGGTTTTACTTATATTAAATTCATACATTTGATTTCCTTGAATACCTTTAATATTTTTTTCTTTTAATTTTTTCCAATTGTTTATTTGTTACGAATCTAAACTACAAATTCAATTACACCAATCCAAAAATACCATCAACTTTACAAAAATATAATTTTTTAGTCTATATATGAATTTTTAAGCATCTATTAAAACTATACAAACATTTCATTTGATTTAGCGTTTGCCTTTAACTAAAAACTGATATCATAACTTTTTTTATCTCTTCACATATTCACTGTTATATTCGAGTGTGTATGTACAGCATAAGCGGTGCTGCAGCCATTAGAAAAATATTAAAAATATAGATATAGATATAGTTTATGACAATCATGGTAAAAGTACCTTCATCAATAAAACAAACACTTCAATTATCAAATAAAGTACGAAACGCCCGTTAACAGACACACACAAACACACACTTGTATGTTGTACCACATCCATGCATGTGTCCCCATAATATGAAATAACCCAGTGATAGAAAACAAATAAGTGGGATAGTAAACATGTATACGTATGTGTGTGTTAAAATATGGAAATGGAGTGTAAATGTAAGAGTGCAGACAGAAAAGTCATTTGTGAGAGTAAGAAAAAATTATTTCCTAGAAATCTTCAAACCGTTTCCTTAAAAAATTTTCTATTGAATTAAATATTGACTTTATTTAGCCTTAATTATATGTACGTAGATGATAATCCGAATCGAAATAATTTTAGTTTGGGAAAAATTTATAAATTTGTCTTTCTTCCAAATTTTGTGCCAATTCGAAAAACTCAATTTTACTTTTAAATTTATTAAACACTAAAATTTAATAATGCATATAAAATTTCAGATTTTGAAACATTAATAGAGAAGATTTTTTCAAATTGTCATTCAAAATTGAAGAGTACACATCGTTATGGAATTGAAATAAATTGAGCTTTTTAAGTTAAATTGTGTTCGAAAAGTTAAACTTGATTATGAATCTATTGTCAAATTGCACTGGAGGGCTTGCATGTAATAAATAAATTAAATTTTCATAAGGAAACAGTTCTGAAAATTCGTCAATATGAGTTCAATGTACTGAAAAAAGAAAAGAAAAAAGAAAGTTTTAAATTTGTTTTTGTACTATCAGATACAAAAAATGCAAATTCGATCTTGAAATTAAAAGTGGTTTCATTCCGAAAAACAATTTCGTTTTTTGTTTTCTGGAGAAGCAAAATACGGAATCAATTCCACTTTCGATCGAAATTGATTTCTGTGACAGGCCTGTATATTTCATAAATATGGTTTTTCAATAAAACTGGTAGAGCTAATTTTTAGACAATAATATAACTGAAGTCAAAGTCACTTTTGGTCTTAAAAGGCCCCAAAATAACATATTGTATCCTTTCAAAACTGAACCGGAAGACCGTTGATCTTACTTTACTGTTCGAAAACTGAAAACGAGAACTGTAATGGAGAATTCGAGTTAATTTCCCGAATTGCTAAAATAACGAAAATCGCAGAGTAGTTTAACTTGTTCGATGATTCGATTCGAACTCTTTAAATAAATTTTAAATGATTTTAGTGATATTTAAATTGTTTCTTCTGATACGGTGTCCAATTTATATGTTAAAAGTATTTAATTTCAAGTGATACTATAAAAGACTTCAAACTTATTTCTAAAATTTAAGAAGTAGTAAATTTTGGGTCCTTATGTTTATTTTTAAATAAAAATGTTATTGAAAGATTCGAATTCAATGTCGAAATTTAAAAATAAGTTAATTTTTACTGTTTAAAAAAACACATATTTATCTTTTAAAAAATAAAATAGAAAACCTTTAAGTTTGTTGTTTCAAAACTTAGAACTGTAACTGAACAAGGAAATGGAAGACTCGAGTTACTCGTAAATTTTTAAATTGTTAACAGAAAAATAAAATAGAAAAACTTAAATTTTTTGATACGAAACTAATAATTTTTATTAGTAACATGTCTTCAATAGAGCTTTTTCGAATGGACTCTTTCGAAACCGGTGAAAGTCATAACGCGAAATATATATATGATCTCTTAAAATTTAATAAGCGTTCTCATATATTTTTTTTTGGGAACATATACTAAAGACACGTGTGTGAGAAATTTTTACTTATTATGTGTAAGTAAATTTGAAAATCATTATACTATATTTAGTTTGTGTTTGAATATAAGTTATAAGATCCAAAAATTCGAAAGAAATGTAAAATAAATAATGAGTTGTCATTAAAAACGAAAATGATCTTTACGGACGGCTCCAAAATGGACACTAGTACGCAGTCGGATATAAACTCTTAGGGCCTTGACCTTTAGATCTCACTCAGGTTAAGGAAGCTACGAGACACATAATGAATCTCGGGTTAGAGTTCAGCATGTTCGAGAATTCGTTAAGTCGAGGTGCGTGCTCGCGGTCAGGATAATGTGGGTTCTGGGACATACAGGTATCCAGAGCAACAAGAGGGCTAATAGGTGAACGAAAGTAGGCTCTAGCTAACTCACAAAGGGATATATGTCTCTCTCTCTCTCTGTTGTTTGATGGATTTAGGGCGTGGACGCGAAGGAAGTAAAGTTAAGGTGGTCTACGAAGACTATATGCAAAATATCCAGGACTCTATGGCCTACGATTGGCGGCAGCAGACGAGAAAGCTTTTCTCTCCTTTAAATGGAAGTCGCTAGCACTTCTGTTTGGCAGTTTCACGGGGTACTTGCTTCGACACAGAGGAACACAATTGGTTCAAGACTTTATACACGACTGCCCTATCCTGCAGAAGCGCAGACTCAGATAACTGGAAAATTGCTTATTTCGGGACCTGGACTGTATCAGGGAAGTGCCACCAAGGGATTTACTAGGCTTTGTGAGGAATTCCTTTTGATTATCATGAGGTCGAAGTCCGGAGCTCCATAAGAAAATGTAGTGTGAAGTTTAGGCTTCTGGGAACTTGCAACACACTTTGCGAGCCTCTCAATCTAACCTAACCCAAAAACCAAAAGTTGCATAAAGTTTAGGAGTCTGTTTTATCATTGTAGCCCTTTAAATAAAAATATATTTAAAAAAAGGAAATACTTCCTAAACTAGTTTTGAGTATTAAAAATTGACTATAATAAAACTCTAGTAACCCAAATGAAATGAGCAATTCTAAGTTTAAGGACCGAATTTTAAACTGTTCAGTTGTAGGCATACGTTCCAACGCAGTTTAAACTTTTAATAATGAGACCAAAACTTAGGAATTTTCTTTAACAAGAAGATTTAAATAAGCCTTTTCTTTTAGGCAGCATCATTTTGAAAAAACCAATTTATTTTCGACCTTGAGCGAAAAGAAAATTTTGAATTCTGATCATAAGAATGATATTTAGCATTCGTGAAATGAATCGAAATTAAATATAACGTATCTGCTATGCAGATGACGTCATGATACTTCTGAAGGGAAGGGATCCAAATCATTTGTGCAGGAAGGCAGGCGAGGAGGCATTAACCCTGGCACACAACTGGGCTCAACCAAGAGGGTTGAACGTTAACCCAGAAAAAACTGAAATTGGCCTATTTACAAGAAAGACGAAGATAGCTCCATATGATGAGCCGCGCTTTCTTGAAAGGACAATAAATATTTCCGACAGGGTGAAGTATCTAGGAGTCATTATCGATCGGAAATTAAAATGGAAAACCACATAAACGAAAGAGTCAAAAAGGCTCATATATGTTGGTCAATCTGTAAACGGGCCATAGGCACAAGATGGGGCCTGAATCCAGAGATGACACACTGGCTTTATAGTAGCGTTATCAGGCCGATTATGACCTATGCTTCTATAGTGTGGTGGACGTCAGAACTGTTTTTCTGCCTGCCGGATTATTGCACAGTTTTGCAGGCGGAAGTTCGGGCGATAACGGAGTGTATCAGGGAACTCAACGTAATGGGGAGGTCAGGACTTGTGAATATATTCACAGATAGTCAGATGGCCATTAGAGCAATCTCAAAGGAACGCACTAAATCACGTACAGTTTGGGATTGCAAAAACGCTATTAACAGTTACTCGACACATGGTGAAGTGCGCATCATATGGGTGCCAGGGCACGCGGGGATAACTGGAAATGAGAGGGCAAACTCACTTGCTTCTAGGGCAAAAGAGTTAGGTAATATAAGCTTGGAATGCGCGAAACCCTTCGATGCAGTTAAATCCGAGCTAAAGACTTGGGCATATAGGGCCCATTCAACTCTCTGGAATAACGGAACCATGTGAATCAATACAAAAATTCTATGGGGAGATCCAGACGAGAGAAGAACGAGGGAGCTGCTAAAACTTAGTAAGCTCGAACTAAGTAGAATAATGGGAGTTGTGACAGGGCACTCTCAACTACTGGCACATCTTAAACGCGTCGGAATAGCGGGAGGAGATGAATGTAGAGCATGTGGGGAGGAGAGCGAAACATTGGAACACTATTTGTGCCAATACCCCGCCTTCTCACAAATAAGATCCCGATATCTTGGGGATGACATCTTACCGGACATAAGCCGATTACGGGGAATATGCTGGAGGAAACTAAGTAACTTTGTGAGTGACACGGAGTTTCTCTAGACCTTTGGGTCAATGTACTATGCTTAAACTCAAAGGAGCGCACAACAAGCCTTCACTGGCTTAGGTGTATGTCGTATGACATGGGCTGACATACCCCTCCAATCAACCTAACCTAACCTAACCATATGCGAAAATTAGAAGCATGTTCGAAAATTCGAATTGAATTTCATAATTGGGCAGAATGCGAATTCGATAGTTATTTGAGTATAACATGCGATTTTGTTCAAATTTAATTTTTTTCAATAACATATTGGAAAGTCATGTTAAAAAAATGTGTATTTTCGAAATTCAGGATGTATTTTAAATACAGTAAATCCCATATCGGGCATCGGGAACTAAAAAACTGGTGTTAATTAACTCTTTTATGTGGCATATTTTTCAAAAACTTTTTTCCCATAATTTTTTTCTTAATTCTATATTTGCTTGTGTGCGTGTATGTATGATGACTTTCAAATACTCACGGTCTAATAATTTTTGTATTCGTCACAAAATTAAAAATGCAATCGCTGCAAATAATTATGAATTTTCTGATTCATATTTCTTTGCTCTTTCAACAAATATTCACTCACACATGCTAATAATTCGCTTGTCTATACATTCGTCAATTACATTTAATATGTATGTATGTGTGCAAGTGTTGTATTGCCATAGATTGTATTAGAAAATGCTTGTATATTTAAGTGTTTGTTAAAGAACATATTTCAAACAATATTTGCAATAAATTTTCAACTTTGAAAATTTACATTTTGGCAATTTCCAGTTGCTTGTTAAGTTTACTACAACTACACTTTGCTGTCGTTGTTGCAACATAACACTGCTAGTTATTGTTGGACTTTAGCTGCGGCCGTTACCGGTGCTGCTGCCGAGATTGTTAAAGCAGTTGCAAAACTGCTGTTGCATAAATTTTATGGAAGCAGGGAGAACTTGTGAAGCTTTTTTTTTTTGAGGCCTATTAACAGTAGTCGACATATAACTAGCATCAGTGCTAAAGCAGAAAAAGAAAACAGCTGTGGATATGTCAAGTCGAGATGTTCAGTAGCAAATTGATCAACGAATTATTCAAAGTATTTTTTATAATTAAGAAACCGTTATTGTTTAATTTTTCCGAGCGGAATGATCAGGTGAACCAACCACCGACAGCCAGAGAGCAGAAGATTTCGATTGTTTGGGAATCAGGGCATGCGTTCACTTCTCAATTCCCTAATTTAGGCCCACTGTATCCAATAGGAACTAAATACACTAACCCTTGCGAATAGGTATTTCAATCCAAATTTCATAAGTCGGTTTGTTTTCATTTGCTGAATTTTCCGCTGGGTCCAAGCTTAACATTAAATTTTGAGTTGCGCCTTTAGCTGACTGTTTCGCCGCAGCAGTGTTGCACAGGTTTTTTCTGCACAGCTACTTAGAGCATTGGTTTGTCCAATTATCTATCCATCTTATGTAGCTCTAAAAACATTATATTAATCGATTATCATTGGGCAATAAGAACCAACTTTAAGTAATATTTGCCCAGTCGACAAATCCTGTGTTGATATTTATATTTTAAATGAGCAAAAATCGGAGATTTTTAAATTCAAAAATAAACTGGAAAATTTGCTCAGGAAATCGTAAAACATATTTAAACATACCATATATTAAATATCGTAAAGGTAATTCAAATATGACCAATAATTCCATTCTCCTATTTCAAACATATTTTTTTAAGACAAAATGAAATAAAAAATTGCAATTAAAAAGCGATAATAAATAAGTGATGCGAAAAATTTTGAGGCAAAAAAAAAACTCATTTATTATTCACGATAAGAGTGAATATCATTTCTTGTATTATTAGGGGAACATGATGTCCATAACGCTAGAGGGTTACACATGTACCTGATAGTAAATGAGGAACGTCGATTTATTTTTACAACGAAATGTCCAGTTTCTATAAATGCTTCTCTGTCTACTGCAAATCAGGGGACACATTTCAATGCATTTGAGGAGAACTTTGTTTAAAATTTCGATGGATATGGAATGCTTTACTATAAATATGTAATAACTCATTTATTTAAGGTGTTAGTCCATGTTTTATTCCTAAAACAGTTTTGGGCTCGGTATCAGTTCTCGCGTCATCGTAACCATTTTTTAAGTGCCGTCTGATTTGTATTTCTATTGTCTGGGTCTACAAAGTTTTGAGCCTTAATCTAGCACGTGTTAATTAATGGAATTTTTCTGTTTAATTGCTCAATGGCAATATGAGTGTTGGATAACCCGACTTTTAACTCAATAATTACAACAAAAAAAAAAACATCCATGTCTAGAAAAATGCAAATGAAGGGATCTCAACTCGGAAATTTATCTAACGAGCAAAAAAAATATTATACATATTTAATAGTTAAACCCACACTTTGGTATTTAAGGGGTATATAATTTGTAAATTGCAATTCCGTTAACAGTAATTGTATTGGGCTTTTTAGAGGTACATAGATGTCTAAAAAATAAGGATTGAGGCAACTTCTATACCGTTTTGAAAAATCTCTGCAGCTTAATGCTTCCTTTCTTGTGGTTCAATTATCATACTGAAGTTTCATGGCAATAGTAGGGCTTCTTCGATATTTATAATTATTAATTAGACATAATGTTTGGTCATAGAACAGAGTGGGATAAAGAAGTGCTATTATTTGCAGCACCACTGCTATGCTCTAGTACCATAAACATACAAATTGAACATGTATGAATAATTTTGTGTTATAATTTTGAATTTGTATGAAAGGCAAATGTATGTGTGCATATTGCATGCACCATTGTGACTTCCGTTTCTCATAATGGAGGCTAATAGATCACCACACATTTATGCACTTTCAGCCAGCAAACCAACCAACAAACACTATAGCAAATGCATGTATGAACGCCTTTAAGAGAAAAATTCCTTCTGTTGATAAGTGGGCAAGTGTGGGGGCGATTAAAAGTGCATGTTTATTTGTTATTTGAAGCCATGAGCCATATAAAAATTATTATTGCCACCTATAAAATTTATGAACAGAAAATGTGACGTTAGATATTCATTGAAGTTTCAGTTTTTGTCTTCGCAAATGTTGAAGAGTATGAAAAGGATTTTCAACATAACGATCATTATTATCTTAATTGTAAAATGCTGGAGTTAATAAAGCATTTTTTATTAGAAGCCAAATTGGGCATCAATGTCTTTTTTTTGTGTGTATTAATGGTTGCAGCTAAATGTTGTTGGCATTATTTTTGGTTGTAGTTGTTTTTGGAAACTAGCGCAATTCCGTTGCTATTGCCAAAATGCAATTTCCTAATTTCTCGCAAGGGAAATGGTCTAAAAGTGGCTTAAAGTGTTGCATACATGCATAACAGCAGCAGCACTAGAAACAGTAACAACCATAACCCAATGTAGCAAGTCAAACAGAGCAAAAACAAAAAAAATGAATCTGTAAAAAGCCGACAAATTTAAACGGACTTCATAGAGCATTCTGATTTACATAAAAAAATTTCTAATAACAAGTGCCAAAAGAGGAAGAAAATGCATATGTATATGAATACGTTGTGGTTAGCTGTTATATGTACACACATATATACCTTTTGCTCCCCACTGCACCTAATAATACAGTTGGTTGCAATATTAATGACCTGCGCCATCCTCATATCCAGGGCAACATTTACCCAAAACATAAGCAACAGCACAGTTTGCCAGCTTGTCTGGTCAGTGGCACCCAATTTTAATGTTTAAGCTTTCAATGCTGTTTGTTTTCTGCTTTCTTTTGCTCCTATTTTGCAGCCACTTTTCTCGGTTGTATTACACACAAACGAATATGAATGTATTCGTGCATACATGAATTGGCTGCAAGGCACAAGTGTTGCAAGTGTAAAAAGCTTCAATAGCAATAACAAAAAATAAAAAAACAACAACAACGACTACAACATATAAACGGATGTTCTTTTTCCTCTCTCGCAACAAAACGTATAAAATTGCTGTAATTTTACAATTTATGTGCGGTACAGTTACAATTTTGCAAATAGAGGGGAGTTTAAATAATTTATACGTGGATGTGCTAACATGTTGAAGCTCCCAAATGGAGCTGGCCCAGTCAGACACATTGATTATCTTATGGTCAGGCATAGAGCACAAGGCGCTCGCACACATGCACGCACACATTCTCCACTAGTTACTAAACTGACTTTTGGCCCCTTCACGTATACACAAATACAAACATTTGCAGTCTAGTAGCAAAAGTTGTAGAAGTTTTATTTTCAAGGATTTATTTATTATGGAAATAAGTATTTCAATATGGAATTGCGATATGGTTACTAAAAGTAAAAAGGAAAATTAAAGCCAACTTATTTATTACACTTTAAGGGGAAACATTTACGAAGATTTAAAATTCCATAATCTTCTTAAATCTTATGAAAATAAACAAATAAATACATATTGCGGTCTGTGTTCTATGAAATGGACGATTAAAGCTCTCAAAGGCCAGACAACCTTGCGCGAAACGAGCTGATGTACTAGAATGAAATAAACTATTTCAAAAGGACTGAGAGGTTCTCCAGCTGTCGCAAGGCTTCTTTCAATTTCTATTAATGGTGTTTGATATTAAACTGTGACCGAAAAAGCTGATCTCGTGAGTTTTATTTATTTTTATTTTATTTGATTCCAAATAGCACATGTAATCTTATTAGATGAAAGTAAAGCCACATATGATTTACTTGCTTCATGCATAATCGAAAACAAAATTTTATCCGATGGAAAGTTCAATACGTAACTAAAACTAAAAAAATTTCTTAAATTCATAATACAAATTTGGCATTCCATCTTCCATAGATTGAGTGTAAAATCTCATCTAAAGAGAAAACTTTAAAGGAATTGTTTTGAAATAAGATTTGATTGAAACTTAGGTGTGATTAATTTAATTAAATGATCTCAGTACATAGTCGTGATATGATATCGTATGATAAAGATATTTTTCTTCTCGAATTACTGAAATATTTTTTTAACGTGGAGTTATTTGGGGAGCAGCAAAGACGCCAAAAAGTATTATAAATGGAAGAGCCAAGAATAATAAAAAATACTCAAATAGAATAGAAATTGTTTGTATAAAAGAATTCCAAGCCTACAAAAGTTATTATGTATTTTATAATATGCATGCATAATAGAGAATTCTCATATTGTATTTGAATGTTTTGGCATAAACATATGAAGTTGAATGTGTCCCTATTGTTAAGAATTCCCTGATCAGTTGTTTTAGAGACTAATGCAATGTGGATATAAGTAACAATAAACAATTTTGAAAAGGTAATTATTGAAATATTATTTTGGATACATTACCGATAAATTTCAATATTAAAATTATTTGACTTTTTTAAATCAAAAATATTAAAAAAAATATTAAAAAAATAATTTAAAAAATATTTAGTTGATCTTTTGAAATTAACTACTCGAACTTGCAATAATTTTTTTACAAAATATTATATTAATAATTTAAATAAAATGTATGTAAAAAATTATAATGTACAGATGTATATATATGCACTGTACATAAATAATTGATCATTTAATTAATTTATTATGGAAATAGATTTTGCGGTAAGGCAAAATTGCCTTTTTGCAACTGATTTCATATTAAAAAGTACAAATTTTACACAAATATTTCCTCCTGCAGCGAATTTAAAATTTTCAATGAACTTTTGATTTATTTTCGAAATTTAATTACAATTTTTAAAATAGTTCAATCAATTTCTAAATTATTATTTTAAAAAGTTAATTAAAAGCTAATAAAATTTTTCAGCTAAATTTTCAAGTATTATTATTAAAAATTCATTTTAAAAGTATTAATAATAATTAAAATTTTATTTGAGATATTGTCAAATTTTAAAATCAAATATTCAATTATAACAATTAAATAATTAGATTAAAATTTCAATTTAAATATTAATTATAATTGTTATTAAGAACCTAATTAAAAATTTACAAAAGTAACTAATAAATTTTCAATCATTTTAATTAAACATTTAATTGCAAAGCTTTAATATCGATCAAGCTAAAGCTCAGCGCCGAGCTATAACGCTATACGATGATGATGATGGATTTGAATTTAAGACATAAATGGTTTTGTACCTGAATTATTGGCAAGAGTCTCTTCTACCTCAGCCACAACAACAATATGCACAAAAAAATAATATAAAAAAGATTTTAAAAGATTGTTGTACCTGCCTTAAGAAGTTCAGCTTAGATTCAAAGCCCTACTTTTTTATTTTAAAATATGATTTCTATTGATCTATTAATCTAGAATGCATTTTTTCTTTCTGTGTATTATTATTGCACAGGACATGATGTATGTCTGTGTAAGGAGTATAGCTTTAGTCAGGCATTGCCGAGCTTTAATCTCCCATTTTTATGGTTAAATTAATCTACGCCCAAAAGTTATATGTACTTTGGGAAACGTAGATTTTATTAGACATAAATATATTGAAATGAATAATGCAAATTCCAATAACTAATGCGCGATGAGAACATATAATCACTAGTATCTACTTGAAGCTTAAGAAACAGGGAATAGTAACTTGGTCACTACATCCAAAGAGTATGACGAAGAGGTAAAGATGGATGCTCGCACAAAACAGCTTGAAAATTTTCTGATAAATAACACAATTGTTATTAGAAGATACTCATAATGATCCGAATTAAAAAATGTCTTAATATTTAAACCTTTTTCCACTTAGAAGTTTTAGTTTTTGGCTTCTAGAAGACCTACCGTTTATTTATTTATTTTTCTTTTTTATATAACTTTTGTATGAAATGATCTTAATTTAAATTATCTACAACATGATTTGAAAATTATTATTCTCTTCATTTTATCAAAATTTATTTTCCCTTAACCAGAATATTTCCTCTATCATTAATGATTTGCAAAAAAAAAAAAATAATCTAATCGTCCATAATATTTCCTGCTTTTGACCGAAAAAGAAACAAAACCCAAAATAAAGTAGATCCAAATATTTATTACTATTATTAAGGATTATGATTTTTAATAACCACCAATCAGATTAATCGTCTCCATTTACACCTGACTCTAGTGATGATATGCCATCCCTTAGTTGTCTGTAACTTTTTGTATCCCTTCTCACAAACACTCATCAATGATGGTGATGCTGCTGATGGTGGAGCTGTTGCTGATGTTAACGAGGCAGCAATAATGTAAAAACACACCATAGAAATTTTTATAAAATTTCCCACTTTTTTCATTACGTTACTCTTGCATAAACCATAGAAAATTTTAAAAATTGCCTCAAGTTATTTTTTCACACGAACATAAACGCGTTTTTACGAGGATTATGGATTTTTTTGATAAGCATGTATGGATTTCATTCATAAATGTGTAATATTTCACCATTTGTAGTATGATGCTCTAATACCTATGCAAATATTTGGCAGATGAGTTGGTAAGTGTGGCAGGTATTTCCACGTGTGGGTTACTCGATTTGTGGCCAAGGGGTGGAGATATGAGTTCGTATTTTGGGTGTTCCAATAATGACCAATATTAAGGAAGGAATGAACAAAAAAGGACTGGCCAGTAGCAGGCAACAGTGAGGATTTTGTGTGAGCCACTTTTCGCTTAATGAAGGAAGGACAAGAATAACTCCCAGTTAACAATTTCAGAAGCAGATTTAAATAGATTTAATGCCCAATTTATTTGATCATCAGGTTATTAAAAAAATTGGGGTTTATAAAAATGATACAAGTAATTTGTCATGGAACTAATATTAAGGACAAACAGCAAAACTCTAAGGATTTAGTATTTATTTACCATTATTAAAAAATATTGATTTAAATTGGGGAGTTAAAGACTCAAATTTTCAATAAGAACAATACACTTAATGAAATCATGTAAGTTATTATTTAATTACAACATGTTTATAAATTATATTTTGAGTCAAACTATGCTATTCAGAGGTGCTCTAGCCATGTAGATACCCACTACTTTACCGATGCACCCAGAGATTTTGCATTTCCCCAACTAAATTTCTTCACTGGTGTTAATATTTTCCATACCTGCACATACATGAACAATGAATATATTCTGGTATGTATTTGCATGGTCATTATCACACCTAAAGTATTAACAAAAATATTTTCATAACTTAATTCCAAAAAAGAAACGAAAAACTAAGACCAGCACTCTCTACAACAGCAAGCAGGCAGAGCTGGCTAGCGCGTGCCCTAAAACGCTCATAATCACATTACGGTTACCTAAGATTTAAAGGATTAAAAACACACACATACAATACCAGTAAATGTATACAAATACATATAAAATCTGCATTATTCCTTAACGAGTATATGAGGATGCTGATGTTGATGATGTTGTTTTTGCACACAGAAATTATTTTGCTTGAAGCGAAAAACTTTAAAATATTTTGGCTGCTCAGAAACGTTTAAGAGTGTTTGTTGGTGAAATACTAAATAAGTATTTAAAATAAGATTAAATTAAATATTCAAGGATAACGCAATCAATGATTTGGGCATTAAGGAATTATGTAAAGATCATAAGCTCTTCTGAAAGTTTTTAGTATCCTGATGGCGAAGCAGCAAGGGAAGTGAAGAGTTTTGAAAAAATTGTTTTTATTAAGAGGAAAAAAGTAGTGGGACAAATATATTATCTTTCACATGGAATGGAAGCTCCTCCCCTTCCCCATCGTTCTGAGCTGTTCATAGTTCCAGAAACCATCGTGGAATATTTTGCATGTGGTACTTTATGAGTTTAAAATAATCCCATTAGAAAATGGAAGTCGTTATCAAGTTCTGACATTTTTGACTGACATTACAGTATTTTTTTTAAGCAGTCAGGTTAACAAATTTTTTTTTAAAAGTTCTCAATTATTTCACAAATCTTTGAAATTGTGTGCTCCATTTGGAAATATTTCTTTTAAAGAAAAACGAATTTTTAATTCTTGATAAAGACATAATTTCTTTCTTATATGAAATGTAACTATAAAAAAGTTTGTTTATTTCCAGATGTAAAGTCTAAGTGATAGAGATATTTATCATTGAAAATCTCTATTTAGTTAAATTATTTCCTTTGCAAAAAAATTTAGAAACTTAAATTCTGCCAACATATTGAAAGCAGCCTCTCTAAGTCTGTGGACAATCATCAATGTAATGTCAAAGCTTTAAAATCATTCGAAATGATCTGATTTTGATCTGTTTCCAGAACATAATCTAAGCACCTTTATGACCTTTTTAAGCTCAATGATTGGTTTGTCTCGCTCCGAGTACGGAGTACTACCCCGGGAAATTTCGCCTATGAATTAGACGTGCTTATGAGATTCTCAATCGAACGCATATTACGATAGACATAATTGAAATAATCTTTATCAAAATTTATTTCGTTCAGTTCGAATTTTTCTTATAATGGAACTCGAAGAGAACTGATTACATTTCTTGTTAAGGAGTTTGGAATTTTTTTTTTCTAATATTTTACTGAACAGTCAATATTTTTTAAGAGACGACAAAATTAACAGAAACGAAAAACATTTTCCGTGGTTTATTCCATTTTATTATAAAAAATTCATATTTTAAATATAAAATAAATTTTTTCTGCAAAATATTTAAGGGAAAATTCTTTGAGCATATAAATTTATCACAAAGATGTTTTCTTAATTCATTGCAAACATTTTCATTTGTTGAGGGTTGAGCTAATTTTACGCCAACTCATGAGATGATTTTCAACCAACGTATTTAAAAAGCGTTCAACCTTGTGAGCATTTGTACAGACTTTCAAAGAATAAATTAGAATTAAAAAAAACTTAATTGAGCGAATAACTTTAATGATTTAATTGATTTTGTAACGAAGAATTTTGTGTCTTGTTTTGTTTTAGAGACATAATCATTGTCACCCAAATGTGACTGATTATGAAAATGTTGAAAAAAGTTTAGAATATTCTTACCAAGTAAAAGTAATTTTTTTGTATTGTTTGTATATATATTTTATGGTCTACTTTATTTATATATTTGTAGTTGTATTTTTCTATTATTTATGTATTACTGTGCTCACATAGATTGTTTAAAACTTCATTCCAATTTAACATACAGGTAACGCTCCTTATACTTGGCTACATGGACTTATATTGAAAGTCTCTATTAACATAACAACTATAAGGCAAGTTGGTGGGCCAAAAAGAGTTTCACCAATAACCAGTTCTGAGATCTCAGCATCTCAGGCATCTCCCTCCGTAGCATGGAAGAATTCTGCCTGGGGCGCTGTCAAATTTCACTATCTAGCAATTCTTCTAAGTATAGTTGGTGGATTGTAATTTGCCACTTTAACAAATATCAGTCTTTTATTCATCGATTATGTGATCTCAGAACTTTTATTACCAACAGTCACTTCTGATTGAAATGAAAATGTTTACGGATAACATATGCGATTCTAGGCAGACGTGTTTAAACTTTTTTTGCATCTTTAAACCCTGCTTAACACGGGTTGGTGGTAGCAACTCTTTGCCACCAAATATTGTATCGCCAAGTCATCGGGATTCATTGAGTCAATAAAGTTCCCAGGGAAATCACCCAGTACAGAATTAGTTAGTTTTTCTTGAACTATGTGCACTCTTCTAGTAGCAGCCTATTGGTGTATTATTCTATTACCATGCAACGTGTCGGTGTTATCTACATAGAATATAGAATACATTTGCACAATTGAGAATTTAAATAGAAGAAACCCACATTTTGCTCTTTCAGTAGCTGATGAGCATTATAATCCTGAATTACTTTTCAAATATAAAATTCGATTCTTTTTTTTTATACAAGTAGACATGAACAGATCTAGAGTGTTCCCCCTTCCTACGGTAGATGGAAATAAGAATCTAGCTCGTGCATGCTTTAGGATAGCGAGAGCTATTTTATCCTTTGCTTGGCAAGTAAATCTGTTAAACAAATCGCTTCCACTAGCGAGACTATATGTTTCTTTAATTTTAAGTCTAATTCTGAGATTTCATTTCCCTCTAGAAGTCTAGTTCTGATTAGGATAATATATATTTCTGCTGAGTACTGCTGTTTGTTCGGAATCTGAAGAAGACCTTAATCAAAAACTTCTTGGTATAGGAGAGTGAAAGAGCTTCAGAATTCTCCGTTTTGCCAACAGAGAGAACAGAAAGCTTCCCCTAGAGTTTATGAGAAATATTTGCTCTAGACTATGATATTTATTTCAAGAACAAATTCATCAAAAGCTTTTCAGCCGTATGGCTCATCTATTTCTATTGCTTAAAATCCCAGTTGTGGGTGTTGTATATTGACCCAAATTAGTTGGAGTTTACGTGCCGTTAGCACAGAATTATTTTCTAATGGCTTTTATATATCTACCTTTCATTCTACGATTACAAAATACATCATTTTAAATGTTGGCATATTAATCTGCAACCTTTTTTTGTATTACTATTTAGTTTTTTCGTAACGTATTTTACAGCCTAAATAGAGGTACAAAAATAATGAAAAGCTGGAAAGAGAAAAATGGAACGGCCATAACTTATGGTTAATTTTGTTGTTGTTGGATTGTCCTTTATACTTGGTTGTAGTGGTATTTATTGTTTATTTTATTGTGTGGAGTAACTTTCATACACCTGGTGCTGACACGTTTACAGGTATTACCCACTAGATATAGTGTTAAGAGGCAACAACAAATTCGAAAGGAAGAAGTAGAGAAAGGAAGAATAAAAATTAGAGCAATGAATTTGCTAGACTATTTGCTTTACAATAAAATCCAAGAGGCGAAAAGGCTGGCTGACAGGCAGATTATTAAGGCAAGGGGTTGTTGTAACTTGCAGCATCTGTTATTTGCTTTTTTATTTATACAGTGGGGTTGTAGAATCACAGTTCCTCTCTGTTTCATTAATTAGTTCTTTTTTCGTTTTATTAAAAAAATCTTGCAACCATTGCTTCCAAATATTTATTGTTTTGTGGTTTTTCATGAATTACTTTTATTCATTTTGAAGGAGCATTTGTTGCCACCGAACCGTTTTTATATATTGCGGTTTGAGATAAATTTTGCACTTTGTTTTTCTTATTAAGTCCGTTTTGTTCTTGTCTTATTGTGGAGTTAATTTCGTTTTATTGTCAAATTGATTATGATAAATTAATTAATTTGCACCTTTTGGTTGGCAATCAACCTAAATTCATCATTCGGAATTCTATTTTGCTTTAGTCTGGTGGGAGTAACTGCAACAGTATCATTAGAGGTGCAACATTTATTGATTTCCCAATAACTTTTTAATGTTTTTAATATCTTTGTAAGAAGTTTTTAAATTTCAGCAACTTTAATTTAAATGTAAGAAGAAGATGGTAAAAACTCTTTCCACTCTTTCCATAATGTATTCAGTGTAGGATGCTGCTCATAAAATACCACTTTACCAGCCAGTATTCGCATTTCATATTCATAAAATCTCCAGGGTTAACATATGGCAGCCAGGACTTTATACTTCCTCTTTCTCTCGCCCATCATCTACTGCAACTGAGCTTTTTGGTACGCTTTCGGCTGTGATTCATTTCTTGTTTGTTTTTTTTCTTCCTCTGTCGGCTGTAGTTTATCCTTTTATTTCTTTATTCCCTGAGTGTCCATTCAATAAAGTATTCAGAGCATCACGGCCAAGTAATAAAATGTTAAATTTTATATGATTTACCACCATAATGGCTAGAAATTGTAGTACAATTTTTTTCTCTTGATACTTATTTTTTTTCGTAAGAAAATATTATTATAGAGAAATTTGTGATTGGAACTCATGTTAATTTTTCAAACAAAGTTTTACGAATGTTAAAATAAAAATGATGCATTAAAATGATTTGGCAAGTTCCACTTTAATTTCGAATACAATAATACAGTCAATTGTACTTTAGCATTACCAGCACATGAACTTGAAGCATCCACTACTGTCAATTTGGCCAACAGTTTGTTGCTTTTTGTGGATGTTCGGCTCAATTATTAAGAAGCTTAAATCATCTACACGTAGGCAAAGTTAGGTTAGGTTAGGTTAGGTTGATTGGAGGGGTGTGATAAGCCCATGTCATACGACATACACTTAAGCCCGTGAAGGCTTGTTGTGCGCTCCATTTAATTATCAGACAAAAACTGCCAAAGTTCTGCGGCAGGATTCGAACCTGGGACCTTCGCACTACGAGTCTAGTACACTACTTACTAGTCTACGAAGGTCAGTCTAGGGAAAGTTAATATTCAGCTGTGCGGATTATTATAACTTTCGTTGACTTTTGTTGCAAAAACTTTATAAAATTTTAAAGAGTTCTGTCTCTTTTTGCAAAGCAAATTTTTTTCCGACTTGGGCGATGGCTTAAAAATTTTTTACCGCTTCTGGCAAAATTTTTTATAGTTTATTTTTTCTTGCACTTTCCGATTTACATGGTTTCAATTCCTTTAGCTTATTTATTTTTTAAGTTAGAATGTACGATGATATTAAATACTCTTCGTACGTTTTAGCTTCTTTATTTTCTTTATATAGACCGTTTGAAAGTTTTTATGAAAAAAGAAAAACTCCAAGATTTGGACATTTTTAATTAAATTGCTTTTTCTTTAATAAATTAAAGTCATTAGATGTTTGCATTTTTTGTAAGTATTAAAACTCAGTTTTGAGAGTATCAAAAAACTTTTTCAAAACTCGTTTATGTAATTGTGAAAATTTTCATATATAAAATATTGGAAGTTTTCGAAATTCCTAAGAGAAGTAGTTGTATTTTTTATAATAAATATTGATTTGTCTGTATTCTTATAGAATTTGTCAGTTATTTTTTGAGAAAATTTATTAAAATTTCAAATTTCTCATCTGTTTAAAATATTAATGCAGGTTTGCTGGAGAGCTGGCATTAGGAGCTGTTGAATGTCATACATGTAGAACAATTTCAAACCAAAAACAAACAAATAAATAAATATTTATTGTAGGGGTTTTTTATACCTTTTTATTAAATAATTTATTTTGCTATTTTATGCTTTTGTTCTCATTTAATAAAATTGTTGTATTTTTCGATATTTCAATACGCATCACGTGTCATCAAACACGATTTCCTGAAGATTATACTTGATGAAAAAGCTTAAATAATAACTAACTGGTAGACTGTTGTTTTTTTAATAAATTTTATATTCCAATTCTTTTCTCCATATTTCAACAATTTAAAATATGATCTAAATGATATTTGAAAAATCGATTTGAAACCCGCAGGTTAATAAATGGCTTATTGACTTGTTTTGCTCATTTTGGAAAAAAAGTTACCACAGACTACTTGATATGGAAGTTATTGGTTTCATGAAATGAGCCCACGGGCGATGATCCACATATAAGGACCCAGGATATACACATACACTAAAGCTGTGCCACTCAGACTCAATAAACTGAGCGAACTCCCTGCTCATTAATGTGGTCGATTTTAGTTCAATACTGATCATTTGTTAATCATAACTTAAAATCCTCTATACCAGTATTATAGAAACCGTACCATAAAATTTTTTTTGGATTATCTTATTGACTTATCACAAGATGTCCAAAAGGCATAAATTTCTCCTTTCTATATTAAAGCCATGTTAAGGTAATATGTCCCTTTCCGGAGCAGTGTGAGTACTCCCAACGATCGCTTTTGGTGTCGCTGATGCCATATTTCGATTTATATCGAGCTGTTTCAGGAATCGCACTATACAAATTACTATAGATGGGTCTTCATCAGATGAGTTTGAGATTAATGACCTTCTGTGTCTCATTTCAAATACTATTTACTCTTTTGTAGATGACAGGAGGATAAGCGTTTCGGATATTATAAATAAATATGAATGACACATTTAATCACGACCTTGCAACAATTTCCGTATGATGTCATTTGTACGACAAAGAATTGGTGTTTCATATTGGTGATATAAATATTGAGGAATCAGAAGCTCTTTATGTTCTTCGCATGAAAATATAGTGTGATATCCGATTCAGTGTGCACAGTATAGTGTATCCATTTCTATTAACTCCCTAAAGTATTGACGTAGTGTAGGGTGTGCATCGGCAAAAAATCATATTCTCGTTTGTGGAATAACCTGCCTGTATAAGACTTTTCTATCATCTTCAATATGGAAAAGATCAAGTCTTAGAAGCTACTACTTCCGGTATCCACATCCGCAAAAGCTATTTTCCTAATTCCAGCACGATATATTGCACGTGTAGGGGTCATGCCCTGAGTGTTGGTCCACAAAAACAGCCATGTCACGTGAAAAATTCAGTAATAGTTTCATTTGACCTAGGAGAATAACTGAAATAAACTAAAATAACTATGTCTGTCTTTTTTGATTTATTGAAAGACAACTTTCTCGATAGCGTTCTCAGATATAACATAAGGATAACTGCTCCTTCTGCTTGTGAGAAACGATGCCACACTCTCAAATATTGAGGCTTGTTTAGTCATAAAAAAAATATTTCGTATAATTCGCATTGAGTTTACTTAACAAGAAGGATAGAAACGAGATTTGCTAAAGATTTACAAATTAGATTTTATAGGCCCCAGAATGGGAGAAAATCTCATCTTAATAGTTCCTGTTTTTGGTATTTATTCATGCAAAGAGCTGTTTGCTCTTTTATTAGATTTTGCATACATTCTGCTTTCAACTTTCAATTCAACTTTCGCCACATTTAAATGGTTTTAAAGCCTGCAAAAGAGCCTCAGCCTCAAAAGCTGAGGGACACAATAGCACAATGATTATTAAATTTTTTACAAATGCACAAAAAATTCTTGTACGCAATTAAACTGGACATAAATTAAGAGACGAATAATAATTTTTTTATATTAAAATTTAATGGCTGGAAGTTTGGTTAGAGGAAGACAACAACAACGACAGTAACAATAACAAGAAAAACTCAGACTCGGTGAATAATAAGTGACAAGCTGGTTGGCTGACATTTAAGTCAACCCATGAAAAAATAAATGAATGAATGAATAAAAACAAAACAGGACTTTAAAGCTCTCACTACCTTTAAAGAGTGTATGTATGTGAATATTTGCCCTGCTCCTTTATGGCTTCCCTGACAATGCTCTGTCTATTTGGTTGATGTGGTCGACAACGACGACTATGATGCTGATGATGGTGATGACGATGATGATTACCAAGAGGTCGTTGTTTGGAATTCCCATTGGCATACCAGCCAGCATAACTTTTAACTTCACTTACTACAGTCAACTCTCAGGCTGCACAACAGCAGCGGTATTTTTACAGCAACAACTGCTGCAACAAATTTGTTGTCATTTCATTCACAAAATATTACAACTACATAGATATACACGCTCATACGTATGTATGTATTATGCCTTGCCACATATCGAGCAAATTGAAAATCAATAAACCCCAAAAAATGCCGACTTAGTGGGTAAATTGGATTTGACAACAACTATAATAATGCCAAAAAGGCAAAATTCCCAACAAAAAATATTCATGAGAATCAGGACCATTGTAAGCTTTTGCAGGAGAATAATATAATTAAAATAAAAAACAA
Organism: Germaria angustata; assembly: GCA_963681545.1. Classification (NCBI taxonomy): domain Eukaryota; kingdom Metazoa; phylum Arthropoda; class Insecta; order Diptera; family Tachinidae; genus Germaria; species Germaria angustata. The sequence goes on along the minus strand of OY813000.1, from coordinate 81,407,792 downwards.
GTGGACATTTACTCTATATAAATATGTATAATGAAAAATATATTACTATACACAGACGAAATAGTTTGTGTATTTGTATATATAGTACATACATGCATACATATACATTTGGCGTTAACAATAAAGATTCATATACTTATATAACCCAGTAAGCAGTTCAAAAAAGTTAAAAGAAACTTAAATTAAACAAAATATTTTTAAGTATTATCCACCTCATATTGTTTGAAGGACCTCATTGAATCCTTAGGAGTGTGATTTTATCCTTAGGAGTAAAAATTTTCCCTTCAAACACTTTCTTATGTCAGCCTTCACGTCTCTCTATACCAAATTCTTCACTGGGTTATGGATACAGGCATATTACTCTCATGCATAACATGCCATGTACCAGCACATCTCTATGAAAACTTCATCTGAAAGGGTAAATATACCTTCTCCTATTACTTTCAAATAACAACATATTAATATGAAAATGAATTGTCCGAAAAATGTGAAATGTCGCTTGGGACTTTAATACAGTTTTTGATGGTTGGTTGCCTCTAGTCCTGGCTGTTGTTGCTGTTGTTGCAGTGAAACAAGCCAAAAGGGTTCAGAAAATTCTAATATTGATGCTTATAAATGATGAAGCATTTTTTTAATACACAAGAGATTTTAATTGAGAATAAAATGAATGGGATATAAAAAATATATTTAACATCATCAAAATAAAGTGATTTTAATCTAACTTAAAATCCTAACGAAATCAAACAAAAAGGAATTTTATTAAAGAGATTTAAAAAGATATTAGAGTTTTGAAGTGAAACAAATAACTTGTAATTTTTTTTATATTTGCAGTGTCGCCGAGCCACTCCTCTAAAAGAAGCCTTTTGCATAAAAGTTTAAGCGTTTTCCTTTATAAGATTCATTTTTTATTTTAAGGTGTAGTAACTTCTTCCAGGGTCTTTTTTTACAAAAGATATATTTAAAGGTACTTTTTTGCTTACGTACATTTTACAAGACATTCTTGAAAATGGAATTTTTTGTGAAAAAAGGTCTTTGTTTTAGCACCAGCTTTTCAATACATCTCCAGAACTTCGGCGGACATTATCAGGAATTTTCCATTTTAGTTTAGAGTTTCTGGTGAAAAATCTTGGTACAATATTGGTTTAACTTAGACTTAAATAAAACTAAACAATTTTTTAGCATTAAAAAATCTGGTGCAACAATGCACGTTTTTTCATAAATATAAAAAAAGAACATTGCAATATATCAACGTACTTTTTTTAAGTTCTTTCTTCTACAAATCCTTTCTTCTACAAGGTACTCTTTCATGTCCCACTTTTTTAAAATATACTCTTTTTATTATTAACTTTTTCAGCAGGTATTTCTCGCAAGGTCCACAGAGAAAATGTCGCCAAAAAAATTTTTAAAATTTTTACTAAAGTAAATTTAATTTTTCGTTCAAGTTTTTTCTTGCCACAGCTAATTATTAAATTAGAATAGAAGTAAACAGGGGAATTAAAAGAAAATTTAATTGTCAGAATTAAAAAAAAAACAATTCTTTGCAGGTCCTCATTCACACAAAATATTTACTGATTCAATCAATTCGGTTACTGAAAACGAAATTAGTTTTTTCTATGTTAATTTTTGTCAAGCGGGATATTTTTCAAGAGGTACTTTTTTCAAAAGGTAATTTTTTCCAACAGTATTCTTTCAGAAATTCATTTTTTTAAAGTTACTTGTTTTAAATGTTATTTTTTTTCTCAAAAGGTACTCTTTTCAAAAGGCACCTTTTACAAAAGGTAATTATTTCAAAATGCGCTTTATTTCAAAAGGTATTTTTTAAAAAAGGTACTTATTTCCAAATGGTACTTTTTTCAAAATGTACTTTTTCCAAATTATAACTTTTTCAGAAAATACTTTTTTCGAAAGATATTTATTTCAAAAGCTACTTCTTCATTATTTGATTTTTTGGAAAGTTACCTTTATAAACGCCTTTTTTCAATAGGTACCCTCTTTAAATGTAGACTGCTTTTACAAATATTATTCCTGCAAAACGTACCGATTTAAAAGGCACTTTTATATGTGTTTTTTCAAATTTTTATTTCTCAAAAGGTACTTCAGCAAAGTGATCTAATACAAAAGGTACGTTTTTCAAAAGATACTTAATTGAAGAAACCTCATAGAATTTTTTTTTTAATTTAAATAATTAGAAAGTCCCTTTCCAAATAGTATTTTTTGAAAAATTTTATTATCTAGAGAAATCTTTACAGAAATGATAATATTTTCGAAATAATTTGTATTTAAATAAAATGTGATACTCGTATGTATTTCTAATTAAAGGGAGTTGCAAATTTTAAACCAGAAACTTATAACTCGTGCAAAGTAGGAGACCAGGTAGGCAAAAAGTTATCGCAATTATTGCTGGTTTCGAAAATAACTTGGATTAGTAAGTTTTAGCGCTTGATAAAGGAATTCGTTCCCCTAGAGCCGGTCTTTCTTACTAATAACACGTTTCTCATTAAAAGCACATTCTCTTATAGTGGAAATGCCAATGAATCGCACTTTCATGCGTGAATTCATTCTTTAGTCTTCTCTCCATAAAGCATTTCCCTAATAATTTTCTGAATGCCAGTCCATTAGACACAAAATATGAAACTTTTGAATGCAGTATTTTTTTAAATCAGTTACCATTTTGGGTTAAAACGGTAAACGCAGTTAATTACTTTGATTAATTTCGAAATCCACGTTTTTTTTAAATTAACATGAAAATTTGTCTTTCTCAAATCGAGTTAGTATTAACGTGAATTTGTAGCAATGGCCAGATATATTTTTCAAACATTATTTTCTTAAATAGTTCGATTAGTAGAGCATTTGTATGACAATCTAATGTAGCGTTTACACATGAAAGTGAAAGTTCACAAACAATTAGAAAAAATCACGATATGGTGCTGATGTATAGAAAATTAAAGATGCGAGAAATTGTGGAAGCCATAGGCATATCTTATGGCTCAGTGGTATAAATTTTAAATGATCATGATGCGTTTGCTCACAATCGCTGAAAAACGCAATCATGTCACGACTTTGCAAAAGTGTTTTGCGTTATTCAACCGCAATATGGAAGAGTTCTTGTGCCATTTCATTATAGCGAACAAAATATAGATCCACCACAACATACCACCAAATAGTAATTTAAACAATTGGTTTCTCGAGGTGAATTGAACCCAAAGAAAACAAAGGATGGTTTGTCAGCCAATAAATCCATCACGTAGTTTTTTTTTAAACTATAATATTACAAAAATCTTTCGTTTTTTTAAAAGCCGGCTTTAAAAAGGTTCATTTTCACTGACGGTTTAGCAGAAAATTCGAAGGGATAAATATCCATTTGGAAAGTATTCTCGTTTTAAAAATATTTTTGCAAGAATATTTCGTGGAACTAGTGCCTAAGTTTTTAATTTAAGCGAGCCAAAGAAATTCTTATCGTCACGTGATACTCAGGTTTTATTGCGTAATAATTAATTTTTATCACAACTTTGAGCTTATTTGATATATTGATATATACTTTTAAGCTTTCCTTAGATGTGTGGACTTTTTACCAATTAGAGAACCCATGCACAGGCAAAGTTTTTCTGCAAAGAGTTTTTCTATAGTACAAAAGTTACTTACAACAGATTAATGACACTATTTAATTTTGCACATACCTGAAAAGAAAAATATAAAATTTTGTTAAAAAACTGTGAGAAAAATAAAAATATAGTTTAAATAGTTCTGGGAATAGGAATCAAATGAAAAGATCAATTGCTAAAAGTTCTAGGTCGTGCATAGAACATTTGCGATTAAATGCCTTTAATCATTTCTTTAAATTTTAAATCGCTGCTATAAACTGATGATTGTGACCACATTGAAGGCCCAAAAGATTCTTTAAAATTAATTTTATTAATTTATACATCACCGGCCATATTGATGAAACAGTTAAATATTTTTTGTTACTTTTTTCTTCATAACAATAATTAAATTTTATATAAAATATTAAATTAATATTTCCCCTAGAAACTTTAACAAATGTCTTTGAACTTGCTCTTAAGCCACCAACCCTTTTTAAACGTTTCAATTTTATTATAAATTCTAGTATAAAATTTATGAAACACACAATGTCTCGTCTCACCGTCTAGTTAACAACTTTTCCTTTCCACCTCTGCTGCTTTTGATTGCAAAGGTCTAGCATTGTACCAGACGTACTGCTATAATACCACAGTTATTTAAACGTGGCCAAGAAGTAAAAATAAATAAATAAAAAAAAATTGCAGAAAAATGATGCAGCGAAAATTGTAACGTTCAATTTTTAATGCATGTTTTTAATTTTTCCTTTCATACTTTGCCAACTGATGGTAAAGCGGCTTTCAATGACATGTATTATTTAGGCAAAAATGTGCTAGATCTATGAAAACGAAATGACATGCAGACTGCAAAATTTCAAAAAGAATTTTTTGCCTCTTTTTTTGTAAAAAAAAGTCACTTTACTTTATTGCAATTAGTGCTTAAAGAAAATTGATTCGATTTAATAATTTAATTTATATGTGAAGTAAAGTAGGAAACATCCGGTCTTTAACAAATCAAATTTTATTTTAAAGAAATAAATATTTTTCATAATCAAATACAAACTGCTTCACCATTTTGGCTTCTCTGTAGAAGCACTGAAGACTCCTTGACAGAAATTGAATCAATGACCTTCAGATTATTAGAGCTAGTCTACTGGGAAAACCGATGGATATACATTGGTAAAACATCATTTTATTTCTATATTATCCCGAGATAAATCCGGCCTAATCATTTGTTGTAGCTTTCCATTTATCCCTCTTAAATTCACAGCTGCAGTGCTCCAGGTTAGTCTTTACTTAGAATCAATTCCATAACTTCCCGACTAATAACCTGCTTAAAGGGTCAGCTCTTGTTGCAACAATATTTTAAGTATTGTTTGTTGTGGCTTTAGCTCTTCATATGCCGACATTTCATTGGTTGCTAAAACCAAATCGTGAGTAAAGTTTAAGCAGTTTGAAAACATTCAACCTCGGATGTTTATGCCACATAAATCAAATACAATATGAGAATTCAATATTGTATATGAATTACAACAAATACATAATCATAGTAGGCTTAGAATGTTTCTATAAAAACCAACACAACAAACAATTTACTCAAGGCGAGTCTATTTTATTTTTTTTTTCAAACTGCTTAAACTTCGCTGACGATTTGGTTTTAGCAACCAATGAAATGTCGGCATATGAAGAGCTAAAGCCACAACAAACAATGCATTTTGCAAAAACTCTACTTATAACTGTTAAAATTTTTTTAAATTTTAATTTACATTTTAAAGAGTCAAACAATTTTTTACACAAAAACTATTTAAACTGAGAATAAAGAATAAGAAATAAATTTAATAAGGAAACAAATAAAATAGAAAGATGTGAATCCTCTTAATAGAACATAATTAGTTGCATAAGGTATAATTACAGTGGATGGTGAAATTAAATTTCCACTTATTGAGTGCTCGGCCACAGAGGAAATCAAAGAAATGAAATATCCCATGAATTTGCAAGTTATGCCGCCATTACCCTCTGCTACTGGTGAAGAGCTAATGGACTCGTTATTAAGAAATTAAGAAGAGTTCATAGCCATGGTGCATGTGATGCAGGCCAAATATCTCCTAAGCCATAAGCACAGTGGAATAAAGATGTAATTTTCAATGGCAGACATCCCAATATGCTTCTGGTGAACATAGAATAATTACAGCAAACATTAACGATGGTTTGCAATTACAATAATATCAAGCATACTTTTCATTTACGTACATGGAAATTTACTAAAATTTGCAAAAGGTAATGTAACTTCTGTGCCCCCAGTTTTAGAGATAATATAATGAGAGTGTCAGTCCGATATTTATTTATTATCACACCTATAAAATTTTAAACGATTGAATTTCACAATTTTGTATCAATATCTCCGTTAGCACAGAACATTGCCTTACTCACTATGCGACATGTTTAAAAAAGTAGGCGTGACATTTGCCATGCTAAGAATAAATATTTTATATTACGCGTACAGAAGTACGACAATGAGTAACAAAAAAACTTTCCAAAATATGCCAAATTTTGAAACAGTTGTGTGTGGAAAAGAGGGCGTCGCAGTTTCTATAAACAGAATTTTGAATTTTGCTTATCTCGTGACTTGTATGAATAATAAATTTACAAAGTTGTTTGTTTATAAATTGCCGTACAGAAAAAGTGATATCGAGGAATGGGTGTTCTATTCGGGCAACGTTCCAAACGGTTCGCCAATTTTATGGTCCCCATAATTGTTCTACCAATTCGCAAATTGGATAAATTGAACCATCACCGACAACGAAACGCGAGATCTGCCGAGAATATCGCCGCTGTCGCTGACAATATATAATAGGAGAATCCGAGTCTATCGATATCGCGCCGCTCACGAGAACTTGGCCTTTCGCAGACTATAGCTTGGCGAACTTAGGCTTACACCCGTATAAAATTAAACTGACCGAGGAACTGAAGGTAAACGACCATAGACAAAAACATGTGTTCGGTGAATAAGCCCCGCAGTAGTTAGACACTAACCCTGGTTTGTTTTCACTAAAAATCATCCTCAGCGATGAGGACTACTTCTAGATGAATGGCTACGTCCACAGACAAAACTTTCGAATTTGGACAATAACAATTCACGCAATTTCCAAGAGCGTCCAATGCATCCCGCAAAAGCCATATTTTAGTGTAGATTTTGGATTAGAGGTGTCAGCGGTCCACATTTCTTGAAAAAGACTTTGGCCTGGCCATTACAGGTAATGGCGAGCGTTATAGGTCGATGATTAGAAACTTCTTTTGCTATGAATTGGATGATATGGACACCAACAACATGTAGTTTCAATACGTTGGCTCTTTATGCCACACAGCTCAAGCCACTTTGAACATTATGCACGAGCGATTTGGTCATCTCACATGGATGTGAGTAAACTGGCTACGGAGTCGCAAGTCTATGGGAATAATTCTTATTGGCCCTAATCCGAATGCCCTTTAATGCCAACATAAGTCATGCCATCGTCAAATTCAGCCTGATTTATGCGCCACAGTGATGGAAAAAGTAGAAAATTCGGATACACAGCGTCGATACACTTTTCAAATAATTTAAAAATATATTTATATCCACCACACACTATATTTTATTTAATTATGATAATAGAAAGCGCCTAAGGTTCAAAAAAGTATGCTTGCAACGATATTGGAAATTTTTGTGAGCAACTTTATTACGAATGAGCAAACTTTTGGTATTGAATGACAAAATGCAAAAAGTGGGCATGGTACCTCCCACATGAAATAATTTATAACATTATTTTAATAACTTTCTAAGCTAAGGCTTTTAGATTTTTCATGAAAAATTTTATTATAGAGACATGTTTTTGGTATACGGATTTGTAAGGCTTTGAAAATGGGCGTGACACCGATGATATAAGTCAAATACTTAGTGAATTGCTAGGAATTCGTAATGGAGCAAGTCTTCTGACTGTAGCACTGGTATTAGTGTTAAGAAAAGAAGAGGCTAAGAAGTGGTGGTGATACTTCCGATACGATGCAAACGGATACTAAAATCTATGTATATAATATCCGGAGACCTACCATAAAGAAGATTGTAAATTTTTGTGAGACCGAAACTATTACAAAATAGACATGGTCAGGTTGGAATTGGATTTAATTTAAGGAGAAGGCGTCAAAATAAGTCTACAAGAATGAATTGAAAAAGGCGCCTTCAGATAAAAACTGCATAAATGTAAAAAATTAATTAACGTATATCTGCGTGCGTAATCTTTTCTGAAACTAAAAAAGTATTATACAATTTTAAGCAGAACTTAAAAGTTAAATTTATATATATTTTCATTAGATGATGGTACCAAAGTGTATAATAATCCTTTAATTCCTTTACATTCATATGTAAATAAATTGGGGTTGCTTGCTAAGCTCCATAAAAAAACATAATGATAGTGTGGAAAATGGACACTACAATATCTGTTACAAGTGACATCATCACATAAAACAGATGAGTTGAAACAAGAAGGATTTCCATAACTTATTAATACTAATTGTTCAGCTCTAATGTTATCTTTACAACACATTTTTGTTGTCATTATTGTTATTTCTGCAAAATCAACAAAAATTTTTGATACTACAGAGAACAAACATCAGCAAAACTATTATTTAATGATAAAAAAGAAATGCAACAACTTTGCAACATGCTTGTTAGATACAATGCATAAATACTTAACTATCCTTTTGATACTGACCTTAAATTTAATTGCAGCTCGTGTCCTTTTATTTAGGTGTTTTTTAAATTTAAAAGGATTTTATTTTAATGACTTTTTTTGGTTTTCACCACTATTTTTTTGGTAATTTTTCATTATAGGTTTTCTCATACATCAAGCAAAAGAAGCTCATAAAATTAAAAAATGGACAGCCTTGTCAGGGCAAAAAAAAATGAGTTGTTCTTCCAAAGTGACATACACAACTTATTGCCGTATTCAGTTGACTCGTCTCGTAGTCTGGGAGCACTCAAATATATATTTATTCGATAATATACATTTTTATATACAAATTTAATCTCGTGTATATACGCCACTGTAACTCATTTATATATGAAATAAAAAATAACTTAAACTCACAGAGTTTTCATGAACGTACAAAATGCATTCACACAAATCGTAAAAGGGAATGCAACCGAAAAGTGTACTTCAAAGTGAAGTTAAGTGCGGTCTGGTCGAAGTCATTTCGATGCCCAGAACAAAAATTGCATTTTTGTATATATAGACTATGTATGTATTGTGCATATGGAAATATAAAATAAATAGAGAAAATTGTTTATACACTCAGAAAAATTAATTACAAAATTATGTAGATTATTCACAAATAGCACATTAGGTTATTGGAATGTCAAGAGAGCATCCAGTCAGACGTGAGTAGAAAATTAAGAAAATTTTCACCCGTTCTACTCCCAAGCACCCATATCCTCCTCCTGGATGTATTTGTCATACAAAGGCTTATAGTTGGGAGGTTAGAGATTTTTAACCTAAACTACACAAAATAGTAATATCAGCCATCAATTTTACCGATTGCCCGTTGCGTTTTCCTTTAGAAGTCTGAGCTGTCGTCAACTCAAGAGCTCGAAAGTCAGTCACTAGCAATGACATCTTCTTTTAAAAAAACTAATTTCTTTTTATGAGTTTAAATTAAATCGCACTCTGGAAAGGTCTCGCCTGCAACTAATCTTCACTAAGTCCTAACTCTGCAGAATTCAGTCGTACTAGGTGGAGCTCCAGTCAGTCGAAAGCCTTTTTCCGGATTATAAATTATCACTTGGGACAATTCCTATTGTTTGATTTTTTCTATATAAAATATCATGAATATTAGCCCATTAAAATATTTAATCTAATAACATGTAATTAATTTTTAGAGTTACTAAATGTCATTTGCAGTGAATCTGAACTGTACGAGCATTTGCGAAACTTGTTATAAACTAAACAAATCGCTTGCGAGAATAATAATTTTTTGAAATTTAAAAAAAAAAAGATTTAAGATTGGTATTTTTCTATTAACAATATTGATAAAAGCAAAAATCATATTTTATTAGATTTGGGTCGAGGTCAATCTCGTTCATAACTTAAGTTTAGACACAAACCCTTGAAGAGTCTTATTTAAACTACATTTGTTTGATCGTATTTAAATTACACTCGTTTAACCTGAACTAATAACAAAGTAAGACCCAGGCCTACATCCTATGTACGTTATTTATTATTGTTAATGAACGCCTTAATCAGGTCTTCATTAACATAAAAGGTCTTCCAACAGCCATACTTAAGAAATTAGGCTTGATTGATTGATTGAACTTTAGTCGTGCCTTCACTTTGATGCGCTGAAAGAAGCATTTAAATAATGCCTATTGATATACTCCTGCTAAGAAAGGCTTTCAATTATTCCTCAACTAGGCTTACTTGAAGTTGGCTTGCAGTCACACCTGCTGAAGATTGAATTTTTAAAAATTCTCGTATTGTATTTGTATTAAAAAACAAAATTATTTTCGACATATTTGCATAATATATTTTCTTTTTGCATTTTGTTCAATTTAAGTATTACGTTTTTACATGAAATTAATTTTAATTTTTTTATTTATTAGGGACTGGAAGGTAGTCACCCCACATCTTGTGCTAAAGTGTCAGCCAATTTTCAATAATTTATTAGAGGAGATAGTGACATGGCCACACACTTTCAGTATAATGAAGCAATTTTTTTTTATTTTGCCATAATACCGCTTGTGTCATATTAGAAGTTGACGTAGTATAGTGAAAAAATCCTTTATTTGCTACTGCAAAACCAAAAGATGTGCATTATATGTACTGTGTAATGAGTTGACAACAGTATGTAATATAAATCTACTTACATATTGTATTATATACATCTGAATATTGTTATTTAAAACAAAGCGACAATAATATTAAAAGCTTTAATGAGGAGTATTTATTCAAAAATTCTCAAAAAGTAAATAAGATTTTCTTAATGACAATAAAAATAATTTTCGAAAATTTTTTTATAAACATACAAAATTGTAAACATTTCAAGATATTATGAAAGGTCTACTGATGAGATGGAATGAGCAACAGTACAAAGCAGGTAATAGACCTTTAAACTCATTTTTCAAAAAGTAAAAAATATGTGCAACTTGAAAAATAAAACGCAACATGATAATTTTATTGGTTTTAATTTTTTTCATATGGATTACTTTCTATCCCGCTAGAGTTAATACGTATATACATAATTTAAAAATTTAACCAACACGAAATTTTTTAAAGAGAATGGCCGCAGCTTAAAGTTTTACTTCATTGGGAAAGAACTATTATAGAGGGAACTGATGGTGAAATAAGAACCTTAACGAGAGCTTAACACTTTTTTTTACAACTATGCTATTGCGCATTTTATTAATTTTTATAGCAAATTTGCAGCGCCCCTTGTGTCAAGTAGACCCATTAACCTTTTTAAGCTGCATGTGCAACCATTTTATTAATAGCTTTACTTCGCCGACAATTTTGATCAGCATAGAAGAATATCAATCGCTGCCGGTGGTGCTCAGTAACCAGTGCTATGCCTTCACCGCTAGAGACAGTCCAACAACAATTAGCCCAATGTCACATTAATGTACATAAAAAAATTCATCCTGAACAGGGAGGGATCGAATTCACGTTCTCAGTCATCAATTACTTTATAGTCAAAAGCACCCTCTTTAGCAGCACTTTTTCATATAAAACATGTTAACTTGTTTATAAAATTCCTCGCAGTGTAAATTAAAGGGTGTTGGTGTTTTTTTGGTTTGATTGTGTGATATTTTTACAGCTCCTCTTTGTCAAATACATGGATGTATGTGTAAAAGGTTTAAAATGTTATATTGCTGAAATGTAATGTAATAAACAAATATGCGGATGTGCGTTTTTAATTGGAAATTATAAAAAAACATACACACACACACGCACTTGCTTATTACTCACACATGTTCACACACGCACACATATACCCACAAACGTTTCCACTTTAATGGAGTACCTTTACGAATTTCCACAAATACATTTAAAATATTTGACCATAAAATGTATGGTTAAAAGTAATTTTTGAAGATGTTGCTGGTGGAGTTTTATTTAATGTAATAAAGTTTTTAAGTGAGTAAATTTGAGTGTGCGAGTGTTTGCGTTCAGGTGGCTGTTACTGCAATAAAGTGCGTATGTGTACAAGCGAATTTGTGTTGTTTAAAATGAAATAAATTAAATATAATTACAAAAATGCATTTTGTTGTTAAAATATATGGCTGGAAGTCTATTTTTTCTCTTTGTGATTGTTGAGTGTGAAAGCGATAAGAGTTATAGATACGAGTATAAAAGATGGTTAAATAAAAATTAATAAAGTTTTCAAAATCAGTTTTATAATAAAGTGCATTACATGTCAACAAGGAGCAAGAACATGGAGTAAAATTTAAAATTAAGAAAGAGGTAAAAGAGGGAGAGTTAAGAGTATAATAAAATTTTAAGGTTTACAGAAACGAAAGAAATTTCACATTAACTGATATATTAAGTGGACTAATTTGGACTCCAAGCATGTATTTTATTCAAATATTAAATGAATATGAAGGTAAACATGCGGAGTTGAATATGTTTTAAGAAAACTGCAATAAACTTTTTTCTATGTGAATCATAAGGATTTCGAAGTGAACTTCAGTCTTTTCCACAAGAAGGGTATTGCAGCAATAAATGCATTCTTACTTAACGAATTAAGATTGAAAAATTTATACAAATTTTCACAGAGAAATATGGCCAAGTATCCCCTGCCCAGTGTTTTCATATTCCACTAGAATTGATTCCTTGAAGAAAGAATAGCCATATCTCTTACAAAGACCGTATATTTTGTTAGAACCGTTATCATATTTCCAAAATTCGAAAAAGAAATGAATTCAGAAAAATTACAAGAGGAGCTTTGTATGAGGGTGGCTTGATAATTCAGTTACCATTTGAATAAAAACTTGTATTATTATATATCTTTTTTTTTGCAAAAACCTATTTTGTTTTCAAAAGAGTCTCATTTAGGTCTAATAGATTTACCCAATTTCTATTTCTTTCCCTCTCCAAATAATAGGATTTTTTAACCCTTAATGCTCAACCATATCTTCAAATTTGGAAACCACAATGCTGAATTTGTAAAGTATGCAACCGTGACTACGTACGTGTGCATCCATGTATTGTCTTTATGTTTCAAAACGATATTGAATATGTCCAGAAGCTTTCAGTCTAATTCGCGGATAGTCGTTTCATCCATTTCAAGGGAATCAACGTACAACTCAAAAAATTGTGGTCATGTATAATTCTGTCGGCCGACAGATCCACATGAAGGGTAACTTTGGGAGAAAGCTGAAATTCACCATGAAAAGCTTATAAACGTATTTTTTGTACAACACATTTTGTATTTTTTTTTTTTTTTTGTCTTTATATGATGATGTAGGAACTTTATAACCACAATTGATTTTAGACGTTTTACAGTATGAAACATTTTAATGTTATACATTGAAAAGTAAATTCTTGGTCGAAAAACATCAAGACCCACAGGCTGTGCGCAGTCAGTAGCTGAACAACAATCACGTCAAAAATTTCTAATTTTTTAAAATAAATTATCTCCCATTTATTGCAGTAATTGGAGTCTTATTTAAATTTGAATTTTTACTGTCTATTTATATTTCCTTGAGAATTATAGTATTCAATATCAATTATTTAATTTTCTATGATGACCACTGAATCCCTAATAATTCGTGCTCAAAGTGAAATTTGAGTTTCGATTTTTTCTCAGTTTTTTGGAATCTCATGTTGATATTGGGGTTGCCAGACCTTTTTTTTGTAAAACCGGATAAACCTTTAGAATCGGAATAACACATCGGGCTAGTTTCGAAATTTTTCCAGGACAAATGAAATAAAATTAAAATATTTATTTCATGGAAAGCCTTATTGAAATAATTACATCAATCTACTCTGAAACCTTTCGTTTCCAAATTAAAAATTTCATTATATTCTTTTATATGGATGAAACTTTTTTGCAATTTGAAACGGTTTCCTTCGCAATTTGTTTTGATGAAAAATATCTTAAGCAGCTCAACTTATTAAAAAGAAAGTTTTTCATGTTTATTGATTAAAGGGAATGTAAATTTTTGTTAATTTCTTGGACCATAAATAAAATTTATATTATAAAATAGATAGAAATTAAGTGCCATATTGAGAAACATAAAAAAACAATTACTGAATATAAATTATATTGCGAAATTAGTTCGAACTATTTAGAACTATAATGAAGACAAATTTTTTCAATATTTATAAAATTAAAGTTTTATATATACATTGGGAAAAAATGATTATCATTGTAGAAATGACGAAAGTTTGCAAAAAAAATTATTGGAAAATTTCCTCAGTAATGACAAGAGAGTTAAAAAAATTAAGTTAAAATTAATTAAGAATCACCACTATATGAAAAATATAAAAAATCACTAAATATTTAAACAAAAAACGAATATTAGTCTTCTAATCGAGACCAAGGAATTTGCAATAGTTTGCAAAGTCCCCGTTCGTGATTCAAAAAAATGGAAAGCAAAGACTAAAATTGGCTAAAAATCAATAGACCAATATGAAAACCAAGTAATAAGGCCATTTGGAAACACAATTGATTATCTCGCCGTTAAGGCTACGAATTTAAAACAAAATTAAAATTTTGAATTTAATTTAAAAAATTGCCTTTATTGAGAAATTAATTTTGTTGTTGTTGAGTATATGACCGAATAGAAGTCCATTAATTGAGCAAAATATTTATTAACAGAAAATGTGCTGGACTAGCGAATATTCGTTCCAGTCTTTGACAAGTGAATTTTTTGTTTTAAAGATTTAGGGATCTTGAATTGGAAGCCTTCCTCGGAATTTTATAGTTTTTAGTTGATGACTAGTTTTTATCTTTTTGATATAAACGTGGAATTAACAATTGGCAAGTTTCTTGTGTCCGCTATAATCCTGCTGTTTTTTCTTTCAAGTTTTAGCTCAGTTTTACAGATGTTGTACTTTTGGAGAAATATTTTTTTTATTACTTAAGTCTTGTATTTACAGCATAATGGTTTTTTGATTTTAGTTTTTTCAGTTTTGTTAATTTCTAAATAATATGTCGAATCTCTATTTGCGTGATTATTTTAAAACCAAGAAGCTGCTGCTGTTTTCTAAAGTTTTCGCGAATCTCTAGCATTTAATAAATCCGATTTTATCAATAAAACTAATTTTGCAAAACTTAATAAATTTTTTTTAAGTGAAGGCCAAACATTTTTCTACGCAAAACCAGCCTTTTGTGAAACATTGAAGCGTTTCTTTACGCTTAATATTAAATTTTAATTGTCAGATCACTTTGACATAATTAAGAAAAGAAATTACCACTTCACTTGGCTCTACTCAGATCTGAGCTTAACTCAGGTATATATTTTACTTCAAGGATGGTAAATAAGAAATTATTTTTCTCCATTTTTATTTACATTTTATTTTCAAACTATCCTCATGAGCTTTAAATCGATTCATAGTATTTTCAATAAAAACAAATTCATATAACAATGATTGTCTCTACAGACCTATTACAAATTTCTGCAGATAAGGATGACGATCTATTAACAGCAGGACTTTTGCAGCAATAGCGCAAAACATATGACCAAAAATGTATCGCATTCACAAAACAGCAAATGTCCGGAAGGGAAAACTAGAATTAAAAAAAACACAAAAGTTCATAAATTGAATGGTCAGGATAATTAACAATCGCCAGCTAACAGTCAAACATTTAACGTAAAATCCCCAAATGTATTCTTCAATTTTTATGAGATTTTGATATGCAGTCAGCCACAAGACCACCACTACCATCAAAAACGAGCTCCCACACGTGCATACATAGATAGGACGACTGTAAAAAACACTTAGATATTTTTGAAAAAAAGTGAGATTTTATTTGTATTTTTTTGTGTGTGATTCTTATTATTTTTTACACGTATGAATAGTTTTTGTGAACAGGAATTTATTTTATGCCAACAGGGGAGTTTGCAGTTTTTAGTTGCCATTGCCATGGTCACCATTAAAACTAGGGGTAAATATAATTTTTTGTTGTAGTAAAATTTTGCTTAAATATTTGAATAGAGAGAGAAAACATTTGTGGCCGTAAAGTATTAAAACGTTCAACTGGTTACGCGTTCTTTTGTGTAAAATAATTGCATCTTTTAACAAGTCGTTGTTCTCTATATGCGTCCGCTTACCTCAAGGCTAGTAGAATGGGATTATTAGTTTTAAATTTTTCTTTGAAAAAACTTTTATGATTTTCTGAAATTTGAAACAAAAGCTTGGTCATGGCAAGAAAACAAGTAAAAATGCTAAAAGTTACAATTGCATTTGGGAGTTTTAAGAATTATTGCTTTCGCAGTAACGAATAGATGTAAGGAATGGAATAATGAACTAGACTTTTAAGTATAAAATTTTAAAAGCTGATTACATATTTATAAAGGGCAGATTAGCTTTAAAGTAAGCAAAGAAAGGAAAGTTAACAATGGATTTTAAATAAAAACTTATTACTACAGTTTAATCTGTTGGTGGGAAGTAAACTGCATTAAGTCACATATTTTCAAGATTTTTTATGCTTTTGGAATTAGAATTTATTTCCTTTATCGAAAGGTAAATAGCGCTAAGTCACATCTAATATTCTTTTTCAGATAAAGTGAATAAAAATGATACCAAGTTTAAAATGTTTAGAGGTAAAGGATATTAAATAAACAAATTTTGATTAGCACAATATTCAATGACATCAATTAAAGCATTTAAGGTTGTTTTTTAGTTATTGAGAGTTATTTTCGTGTTTTTAAAGGCGTTTAATTTCCAAAAGTAGCTATACGGCATCACGTTAAAAACGTTCAAATCTGAACTTTCTACACTTTTCAGTGTGTGTTGCCTTTTTAACTATTGCCTTTCACACTTTTTTCATTCCATATGCTTCCGCTTATGCTATCAGTTGCTCTATCTTACGACTTCCAAGACGATTATATCAATGGCAAAACCGATCTTAGTTGTTACCTTGGAACCTTGCTTTCTCTTCGTATATGCCAGACTTCACCGCAATGGAAGCGTTTGGCCCGTGTTTTGGTTTACCCAGGAGTCTTTACTCACAATACCGCCTCATAGTCTGGTTGATCGGATTACTTTCCTTCTAGGCAATTACTTGCAATGCACTTTACAACCTGTAGTTTTGTGGCTTAGAAACGACCTTGGAATTCTGAATTACATCTGAAAATAAACCGAAGTTATACCTCGAACTCTTCGGTAGAATAGAATAAGTTTGATTTTTAAATGTGTACGTAAAGGGTGTCTCAAAACTATTGACTTGAATTATTTATAAACACAGTTTTAAGAGTTTACAGACAAACCTAAACAAGAGTGGAAATTTTTGAATCTTGTGTCGCATACCGCTGACATTGAAGCATGAAGCAATGAAAACAGGGAACGTGAACGTACAACTGGTCACGTAAAAGTACATTTTTGAGATTAACACACGTGAACGTACTGCAATACAATAACTGGGATTGCAACATTCTTTGTCCTATTTCTACGAACTGTCATCCATTATCTAAATTGGTATTAAATACATTAAAAGTTTTCGAGTTTAAGAAAAAATTTTAATTTTTTGATATATTTCCGAATAAATAATTTTTTATAATATTTCATACACATATACGAGTATGTAGAACTAAGGAAGTGATAATAGACTGCAAACGAGCTGTGGGATGAGCGTGAAAAGTGTCTCAATTCAGTAGGAGCACCAGTAAAAGATATAAAGATATGGTAAGTGGTAAGTGGTAAATACATTTGTATTTCATTAAAAAACCTCAACAATACTACTTTACTTTAGGCCCATGCTGACCAGAAATATCAGGGGAATAAAAAGCTTTCATATAATAAATTTTTTATAAGCAGATTTTGACAAATTGTGAAGAGCTTTTGATTGAGGTAGCCGGAATCGAACCAGCTGCTAATGGTAACAAATTTGTACCCACATTTGAATCCGCTGAGATTCCAATTACTGAGCACCAGCCTGCATCTCAAACATAACGATTTGCCTACATGCAACAAAACTGTCGCGATGAAATCGATTCAAAATCGAATGGCAAACGGGATGCAGGCCAAAAACTGCTGTTCCTTGAGAAAACTATTAAGCAAGCTACTGATGTACATGCAAGTAAGTATGATAGGGTACGACGATTGTCTTTTCATCTTCCTCCCTATCACGTGAATTTGAATAGAAAAAAATATCAGATCCAATTCTTGTTACTTGTCTTTTAGTGCATTTTAAACTTCTTGAAAGTTTTACATTTATTATGAGTGAACTAAACTATCCACAGTAAACCACAATTGCGAATTCAAGAAATAATTACGATCCGTATGCAATCGTATATTGTGAATTCATTCAGTTCATACGATAGACGTATGCTATAATTTTTTCCGTACTATTGTTGATACGATCATGGATGTAACGATACGAGCCCAGATCGAAACAATTTTTTTTCATCAATTTGCTTCATAAGTTAAAATTTCTAGTATTAATAAAGAAATATTTTAAGAAAAAAATCGGAAAACAATTTTTAAATCGGAAAGAATAATTAAACAAAACAAGAACAATATAAAAAAATATATATATACCACATGTCCATTGCAGAAAACAAAATTGAAAATTAAAAACATAAAAATTTATAAAACTTTCTGTGAAGAAAACCATCAGGGTAAACAAAATTCCAAAAATAATATTGAAATAAATTTAAAACAAAAAAAAAAAATTAAAATGAATCGTACAAAAAGTTTTAATAAAATGCAGCATATTAATTATATAAATAATTAATGTGTGTGTCAAATAATATTAATATGATGTTACAACTTCGAGCGCAACAGAATTTCAATTCCCTTTTATTATAAAAGGAAAATAAATTAGAGTTTTTGCAAAATGCAATGTTTGTTGTGATTTCAGCCCTTCATATGCCGACATTTCATTGGTTGCTAAAACCAAATCGTCAGTGAAGTTTAAGCAGTTTGAAAACATTCAACCTCGGATGTTTATGCCACATAAATCAAATACAATATGAGAATTCAATATTGTATATGAATTATAACAAAATACATAATTTTATACAAACAACACAACAAACATTATATTTTTTTTACTAATTTCGTCTAAAATTTTTTTTAAATAAAATCAACACTGTTTTTGCAAATTTTATGGTCCAAAAATCGTTTGCAGTTCTTGTTTAGGTTTATTTGTGAGATTGTAATTATTTTATTAAATCATGAAGAATTTAGAATGGGGCTATTTATTCGAATAACACTTGTAATAAATTGCTGCTATGACTGTGTTGTAACATACGCACTTTTTTGTTGAAATTTTCTATAACCATTTTTTATAAATGTGGCTGATTTTCGTTATATAATAATAATAACAATACTCCATAAAAAGAAATCTAATGACGTTAAATCACACGGTCTAAGATGTCACCGAAAAAAGGCAGTACATGACGAAGAAATGCAATAATTGAATGCCACCATCCTGTGAAAACCACATCAATATCATTCGATTTCGAAAGAATTAACTCTGTGTCATCATTTTTGTAAAATTTAGACCAAACTGGGGCGCATTGTGGATACATTTGTTTTTCGACAATCACATGTGAAACACGGCATGTTTTGGTGATCAGCACAGCCATGAATGTGTAAATGTGATCGAAATTTTTATAAACATATTGTTCAATTATGAAAACACTTTCACTTTTACCAACCCTTAACTGTCAGCTGTCAAATTGTATTAATTGACTTTACTGTACAAGTGGCACAAATTCCAATCTCGCGTTAATTTTGAAACACCTTTTATTTCATCAGGTCACATGTTAATAGTGCAGTCCTACATTATCGGCACATTTTTCTGAAATAAAATTGGGATACAAATGTAACAAATCATTTTTTTATTTTCTGAAGACGAGAATTCTTCCTTCATAAAATCGAAAACATTTGCATAAAATATTTACAGACGTTTCATGTTTTTATCACTTTTTAACACATCAAAAAAAGAAAATATGTGTTGGCAAAAAAGGTTATATTTGTGTCTTTCTTTTTTCATTTCGAATTTATATGAAGGCCATAAAATAGTTCAATAAAAAACTTATTTGGTCATATATTTTGATTCAAATTGTGAACGAACATATTTTTTCATTGTGCTGCCTTTTTTCATTCTACCTTTTTGCAGTGTTTAAGATCCTTTTTCGTTGCATATTTGCCTTTTCCGTTGAACATTTTTTTATAAACGAGCACTCCATATTTCAATCTACAAATTATTGGCCATAAATGTTAACGTTGATGTCAATAAGTGCTGTGCATACATCGACAACATTAAGTTATGGCTCAACGATTTCGTTGAGTGGAAATTATGGACGAACCAAAGTAGAAAATATGATCAGCGAATGCATAAAAAATTTTGATTTCTGTTTTAAGAATGGGAAAAAATTAAAATTTTTATAAAAGAAATTGTCTGAGACTATAATTAAATTCTGCTAAATAGTTTTAATCAATTATATTCGTAACTTGCAAATTATACTATATGGATGTTGCATGAAAGCCAGAGTTACGAGAATTTCACGTACTCTTCAACAAAGTATTTATGATAGCGGTAAACAAACTATAGTTGTTTGAAAATAGTTTTGCAACAATTAATGAAATTTACTGTGGTTTTTAAACATAAAAAACTGCTTAAAACAATAAACATTGAAAAGAATTCGAATGAAAATGAAATGAAATGAAATTTATAAAAATAGCCAGCATATATTTTCATAATAAGTGACACTTGATTGAACAAATGAAAAAAATTTTTAACCAAAAATTAAAATTTAGATTTTTATTATGTATAGTTTTTTTAATTCTTTTTATTTGCGTGGTATATGACGCATACGATAGTCGGATACCACTTACAATTCCAAAGTTGTAGTCTTCCAAATTTGAACAAATCATACTCCCTTGCGAAAAATTAGTAACATTAAGCACTTCGTAGCTTTCGAATGTGTCGTCGGACTCACATAAAATTTTTATAGTTGGAAGGTGTTGGACTTCCTCTCTTTGAGTTACTAACTTTAGTGTTGCAAGGATATTTAAAATTAGAAAATCGCGTTTTTTATCAAATATCTTGCAAAAAAAAACGTGTTTATTGTTAAATTTTTTAACAACAAATATTTTTATTTGCTGAACATTCAAAGGTTTCAGAACAATTCAGTTGGTTCAAATCCTGTTACTGCTTTTTATTAGTAATTGACAGTTGTTCATATAAATTGTTTTAAATTTCGAGGGTGGTGTATATTTTTCAAATTTATACACATATTTATTTGAAATCTAAACAACATATGGTACATATTGCAGTCTATATGGAAGGAACTTTTGAACTCATTGAGAACCCAGTAAGAAATATTCAGCAAACGAAGGTACGAAAGTCGTTTATTTTCTGTAAAAAATAATAACCAAAATCACGAGATCTAATTTCAGGATGTTTAAAAATTAAGGACTCCAATTTAACTTTAATTTGATGATGGCTTGTATAGTAATGAGGTGCTTATTACAAATTTTTCACAAAATATCCGATATGCTCAAATTTGCGGAGCTATGACCTTGGAACCATTAGTAGTATCAGACTAATTTAAGTTTAAATCATTTGAAATAAAGTAAATTTTCACTAATTCCGAATAAAAATTTTAACTGGCTTAACTATAGAACTTCTTTGAGGCGGTTATAGCCCTTTAACAAGTAGGAAAATTTTGCCTTTTGTTAAAAATTCCATAAGTTGGAAGAAAATTGAATTTGTGCTGAGAGTGGTTCAGACTTGCCCAGGCAGTATAATCTATGCCAATGGATAAATTCATAAAAATTTACAAGTTTCACATGGCCATTTTGTTTTTTCGCCGCGAATTTGTTTTCTTCGTTATAGCCGTAAAATATTTTCAACCATTTTTTATTGGGTGCTTGAAAAGTAATTTCTTATAAGCGAAAATTTACTGTAGAATTATTCATTGAAAAACGTTACTACAGCAGAAGTTGGTCGTTATAAACGACAAGTTGCTATAATCACTGTATATTGCGATCTCCACTGGTGCACTTTGACAATTATTTATATTTTAATACTTATTAAAGAAGAGGGCAACAAAAAGTGCAAAATTTAGAAGATGGATGATATACAAAATACAGTGAAAACTTCTAATACTGTAATACACAAAAAATCAGAGATAAAAAAATTCTCAACGGCGGTAAATTTTTCGATTTACTGGTTTTGTTGACTATTTAAGAGGCTTATTTTTTGTTCCGGTGTCTACATATAAAGAAGCTGAGGCAATCGGTAGAATTTATGAACTTAGTTGAAGTCAGCCAACTTCAATGCAAAAATAAAACAAAATATCCTAAAAAATTTAATGTTTTTTTCATTTTTTAACATAATTTTCTATTTTTAATTCAACAAAACGTACTTTTTTGGAATTAAAAAAAATATAACAAAATAGTAATAGTTCTTGATTTCCTAATGATTAAAAAGTCACTTTTAGTTTAGCGACTCTTCTACTTAATTCTTAAGTAAGATTATGATTTTATGTCTCAGTAATACTAAAAATTTGTGTATAATTTAACATAATCCTAATAATATATTTAGATTCAATTAAATATGACTGATTCGACTATATAACCCAATCATAATATGATTCATTTTGGCTTTGGACACACTCACTCATAACAATATAAATTTATTTTGCGTTTCACCGTCCTTTTTCTCCATTATCGTTTAAATTATTGTTAAATTGTAATTAACTTGTCATAAATCTCACACGTACTTTAGCGTTTATTAACGATCTGTCCAAATGCCTGTCGGTTTGTCTGCTTTTGCTATCCAACTGTCGGGGCTTTTGTTTTTGTTTTATATAGATGTTATTATGTTTCTAAATTATGCTGACTGCAACATTTACAACAAACAGCAAAAAGAAAGGCAACAATGCTAAAAATTTATTTCATTTTTTTCCTCTTGTTTTTGGTTTTATTGTAGAAAACTGTTGTGTTAAAAAGCTAAAATTGCAACTT
This sequence comes from Germaria angustata, assembly GCA_963681545.1. NCBI lineage: Eukaryota > Metazoa > Arthropoda > Insecta > Diptera > Tachinidae > Germaria > Germaria angustata. The sequence continues at coordinate 81,385,042 of OY813000.1, read as the reverse complement.
TGACCGTTGGTCAATGTCATTTATTGTCGGGTGTTTTAAATGCAATGCATGTGTGCGTACTTGGATGTATTTGTATTAGCATGTGAAGTGTACGTATATGTATATGTGGTTGTGTTTTTGAAATTTATATACTCGTTTGTCTTCCAACTGATCGTCTGTCTAACGGTTTGTCTATGAGAGTTGTTTATGAGAGTCGTAGGGACTTGGTGGAAAAGTTATTTTGGTGTAAAAGTGTTGTTTAGCATTTTATATTTCGAAATAAAGAAAATTACAGTGAAAGAAATTATTAAATGATTTGAAATGGCATTTTAAAGATGTAGGAGTAGAGTAGCAAATCCTTTTTATAACTCTTGAACTGTAGAAGTACGCCTTGAGAATAATGCCAGATAATGGGAATTAATTAAATCATATAACTTCTCCAGTTGGTTAGAGCAATTCAGAGCATTTTGTTGAAATTTATATTCTTATAACCAATTTGGTATTATTCTTTTACTTTTCGCTCTATGGCAATAGGCACTTTTTCGTAAAAGCTATAAACCATTCATAAAATAAATAAATCAATAAAATTTATAACTTTGTCAAAGGATAACTGACCTAAGAGCAAGGCTCGCAAATTTTCATTTGTAAGTGTCAAAATATCGAAAACATTTCTCATGAATGAGTTGTTTGAAATTATTAAAAAAATTTAATTTTCTTAAAGGACACCAACAAATCAAAGAGAGAGGCTATATATGCGTCAATATACTTTTTTGTAAGTACAGCGATTTTTCTTCACTTCTGGATAGATTTCAATAATTTTTTTCTTATATGAAAGAGTGTACTCCAGAGGTGGTCATGTTTTAGACAATGTATGAAAGGAGCAGGCGATGGACGATAACGCTCATAGAGTCTAAAATAAAAACCTTTCAACAAAAATAGATTTAACCGACTCAAGAAACACACTGTAAAAAATTTTTTAAATACGTATAATAATAATATAAGCTTTACTTTTCGATATATTTGAAGCCGCTGTCACGATAACTGAAAGCTATTAATACCTTCCTTGTATTATTTCTAACTTTTTGTAGTCCTTCTTGGATGTTTTTGTAAAAATGTCTTTATTACGAGTAGCATTTTATGGTTTTTCTTAAGACATCCTCCTGAATTAATAAAAATAGCATTTGTTAAAAGTATAATTAAATAATCATTTGAATTGAGAAAACTGACACCAGTATAGAGTTCTTCTTGTTTTGCACCATCTGCAAATTAAACTCGATTATACTCTTTATAAAACGAAGTCATTTTAACTACATATTTCTTTTATATTTCAAGAATTTCTTCACATCTTTTTCCAGCTAAAACATGCTGGATATACAATATGAGATAATCATGGACAAAGTCCTACATGTTAGTACTGGAAACTGGGCCAAGTAAATGTAATTATCACAATGGAACTCAGTACATCCTGATTAAACTCCATAGACCAAGTGTATCCACAGTCGACTTCAGCAGTAACTTCTTAATCGTAAGATCTAATAAAAAGAAAGCAATTATAGGAATAGAAAATATGTATTGTGTCTGCTACATAACTACCATGGCCCACGCACGGATGTATTCATGTCCTGGAATTCAAAGATTCAGGATACAATTTTGCGTAAAGCCATGCACACTTTGGGCTCTAAATTTTCGAATATAGAGCTCTGATGATGTTCCAGGAACCAGTATTCTGTTTTATATAGCGACTACCTAAAGTCTCATTTTCGGATCTCTAGTACAGTATTATTTACTACAAGGTTTAACTAAACCTGCCAAACCGAACCATCAGTGAACTTTAAGCAGTTTGAAAACGTTCAACTCGATTCGTTTATGCCAAACAAATCAAATACATTATGGGAATTTCAGAACTGAATTTTGTGTTCTTAATATTTATTTAATTATTTACGTATTTTTTCTTTCTACGGTAACCTTAATAAAAATAATTTGAAAAACCAATTGTAAACCTGAAATGACAAATCTAACACTTGAGCTCAAGATGGGCCACTTAAAAATTCAATTTATTTTTGTATTGTATGCCACACTCTCTGAATTGGTCATTTTTGCAACCTCTTTGAGGACATGCGCCACTGGAGGAGGTTTCCTTGATATCATGATACAGATGAGCAAATGGTTCCAGGTGCTGTCTTATTAATCAATAGGTACACAAGGTGCGGACCAAGTTCTTAATACGTCTAATACACTTTTCATTAAAGCATTAATGACTGGGCGCTTACTCGTGCAAGTCTTGCCCTGTTAAACCAGAAGGTGGATATTTCAAATATTTTTTAATATATTTAAGGCTCTTAAAGATCCTTAATGACCAGCCAAATTATGGAACACAGTTTGTAGAAACACTCATTACATTTAATAAAATTTTTACGCCATATACTCTTAATAAAAATAATAATGGATTCGTTTACGCTGGCACTCTATTTTGTCTACCCTGTTATATAGAGTAATATAAATAATTGTGGTTAAGGATAATGTGCGGGCAGAATTGGAGTTTTGGCCAGACTATAATATGAACCAACCAATAAAGAACTTTTTGACTTGACTATAAAATATTTAAAAACATTAAGTTGCCGTATATACGAATGTATAAAATTAATACACAGAGGCAGTGGTGGCCATCACCGCATATTATTAATGAGATGTCGCGTACATTTATGCCTGACTGGTTGGTGATAAAGTATGTACAATTGTCTATGTAGTAGAAATGAATATGTGTTGATAATCGCTGCTTGTGTAGAGGATATTTTATTTTTGCTGCTCTTTCCATCGTCACCAGTACTATTATTATTTGGCTGGTTATAATAATGAGCCTGTAAAGGATTACGTTGTTGCTAGATGAGTGAATGCATTTAAGCATTTATAACATATGACACAAACACTCTATATTATGCTCGTTATATTATTCATATGTGAATAATATTAAGCAATGAATGAAACATACTTGTGGTTCTTTTCCACGACCATTTGTTATTATTATTATTTATTATTATTTTTTTTTTTTGATAACAACAGCGGCTAAATGTTCTAAATAGGGGTGTCTAAATTAAATTTAAGCTCAATTAAAATGTTTAAAATTCGAACAAATAGTACAAAAAGTATTTGAAAATCACAAGCCTTTTAGTTAACAGTTTCTTCAAAATTTTAATATTCCTTAAAAAATATCGCAGCCAAAATATTTTATATTAAAATATTAATATAAAAGGGATGTTCTAAGCAGGTGTGAAGCTCATTTTCATTGCAACAAAAAAAAAAAAAAAAAACACGAAAATATTTCCCATATTCACAAATATTCTTAGACAGACAGTTTTCTTTTTTATTTTTCAGAAGGATATAATAAAATATTAAACAAATAAACTGTTGCCAAAATGAACAAAAAGAGAATATTTCCTATTGTTGCCTTGTATTTTAATTTCGTTGTTAAAGTTTAAACAAATACAAAATATGGCTGGATGGTGTTGTGGCAAATTCGGATATAAAAGAAAATTGCCAAAAATGTTTGAAATACCATAGATTTTTTTACTTTTAGCTTTTTATGCTGCATTTGCAAAAAGAAATCTGCAGATGATGCTGATGTTGCTGGCACTGCATTTTTATGATGTGTCAGTAATAAACTTGTAAGCGAAAATTTCAGATAAAGTATAAACAAAAAAGGAACCTTAACAAGATATTTGAATTAAAGCAGAAATTTAAGAAATTGTAAATATATTTTTTAAAAATTATTTGGGAAAATATGAATCAAACAACGGCTTTCGATTATTATTGTAAGGAATTTTACTCCAATAGCATCCGATGGTCTATAAAAATAGTAAAAGTCTAGAAAAAAAATATTTTGTTTACCACAAATTGTCTACATTTTGTGAAGAAATGTTTCGTAGCCTCATACAGAACTTTTAACTTATCTGCATTTCAATTACTTGCCGTTTACACTTAACTGCGCAAAGTACCAAAGTCTGCAATTGATTTTTGCAAGAGATATTTGCATTTAAGTGTATCTCGCTTACGTGCACGATGTCGACAACAGTAAATTTTTGTTTGTTATTTACATATATTATTCGTACAAAATATTGCATTTAAATGCCTCACAAAATGTAAGAAAGCAATAGAAATTGTAAATCAAAAACGAATGCTCATTTTTTGTTTATCATATTAAATTTTGTTATAAAACTAATAACATATTTATTTTTGTAAAACTCAAAACTCCTACATCGTATGGTTGCCTTCTGCAGAAAGTTATTTTAACAAATTAATTCCAAAATTTAAAAGAATATATTAAATAGAAGCATTAAATTCTGCAAAAAATATATTATTTTTCTAATTACACTTTGGTCTCATTATGATATAATTTAATAAATTAATTAAAAAAAGATGGAATAAACAAAAGAAAAAAATTTTTCTACTTTTTGCATGTGTAATTACACATAAAAATCGAAGAAAAGTCGAGATAGGTTATTTTTTATGCAGGATAGGCGACCCTATAGGAAATTATATTATTATTTTAAAATTATTATAATTATATATATTGTTATTTCATGCATACATATGTACGCAGATGATTAAAATATTATTTTTTAAATAAAAATAATAATAACGAAATTAATTACTGTGGATGGAATTTGATCAATGAGTTTCTCAGTTCTGCCTCATGGTTTCTAGACTATTTTGATTAAGGTGAAATTAGCAGAACCCATATATTACACTTGCAGAGCGGAACGATACTATCTTCGATAGTCGCTACACCATCATCATTATCAGCGTTCCTGTGTCTGTTTTTGTATCCCTTGTTAAGAGTAATAATATAATACGCTTAAGCACAAGCAGTATTTTTATTATTTTTTTTTAATAAAACAATGCCAACAAAGCTCTCGGTGGTACCGTAAAATAACTCCCAAATGAAATAACTCAAAAAAAAAAAAAATAAATAACTCCCAAAAAAAAATTCAAAAATCCCATACAAATCGAACATCGGCTTCGAACACCGGCTTCGCTAACAAAATATTTTCCTCCTTCAACCTTCAGGTATGGTATAGAAGTTATTTAATTTTAATTAATAAAAGAGCTATTATTAGGAGTCACCTAATGGAAGCTATTTAATTAGGACTTATTCCATTATTCTTGCTACAGAGAAATCTTTTAGTCAGCGAAGCCTGGGTTTGTTATACCATAGAGAATAAAATCCTTCCGCCTGTCCGAAGGCCGGCTATGCAGGAAACTTTTGGTGAGGGGACCCGGAGTTTGTTATACTATAGAGGTTAAACCCTTCCATCCATCCGAAGGCCGGCTACACAGGCTGGGATGGCTCAATGATCTCTCAATGGTATATGGAACAGCGGCTTCGCTAACAAAATATTGTCTGTATAGACGGCCTTTGGTCATATATCTATGATATATGGTGTGATATCAAAGTTAAGGACCTCTTTCATCGGGAGTTACCTGTTATACCATAGAGGTTAAAACAGTTAAACAGTACCCGGGTGCAAATATAATTTGTATTGGGAGTTATTTCATTTTTGTTGGGACTTATTTCATTGGGAGTTATTGCACTGGGAGTTATTTCACGGTACCGCTCTCGGATTCAGGTTTAGATTGACTGCGCCATGTTTTACACACACACAAACGTGTAAAATTATTATTTACTTGTAATAATACACAGATCATTTTTTGAGAATCTTTTAACCTTAAAAGTTCAGATTAAAATTTTTAAATTATACTTTTTCTTGCCACGGTTTTTTTGATGTTTTCATTCCAAAAATACTTTAAGCAAACGAACAATTATTTCCATTTCCTTAATTTTAAGATTTTTGTGCAACATTTTCTCTATTAAAAAATTACTTGGCATAACTAATGAATACATAAAAAATTTTATAAGATGGATTAAAAAAGAACTGAAAGTTTACTTTATGCTTCAACATGGGTATGCCAGTTGATGCAAAACGTAAACGACCCTCATAATTTTTTAACCAACTCATGTGTGAAAACGTTTATGACAAACAATTTTTTTCATACAATATCTTTTTTTTGGTATGTCACACACTGCTACTGCTGCTCGACACCGTAAATATTAGAAAACAAAAGGACATGCATGCTTTAACACAAAAATCGGGCAGCAGCAGCGGCGTTACCAGAAATATGAACACTACGAGAAGGCTTTCTCACATATCTTTGCTCTTATTTTTCCCAGCTTTTGTTTTTATTTCTATTTTTTTAATGAGAGTGAAAAGGAATATATGTACATTTTGTGTACCAGTTTAAACACATCCTTGAATATTTACAATGATACATGATATTACATGGAAACTAATGTGACATTGAACGGCTGTTCCGCAAAAGACAAAAATTATTTAATTTTTTTTCTGAAAACAGTCAAAATTGTTGAGAGAAGGATAATATGCATATATTTTTTCTGCAAATTAAACAGAAAAAGGATAAATAGTCGCAAGAGATGAAAAGAAAAAATGCTTAGGACTTCAGATTTATGAAGGACTATTTGAAGAGGTTCTGGTATGGGTAAAAATAATATATTAAGGTTGTAAAAGTTCTCATATTAACAAAGCCAAAATTTATAAAAATTTAGTTTTTGTTGTTTTATAACTTTTTTCTAAAAAGTTATAGTTAAAATTAAAAAAAAAAATCACAAAATTTTCCATAAAAGCTTTTGTATAACAAAAAAATTTTGCTATAGAAATGTAAAAAGGTTCTTTGTAAAATTGTATAAAAAATATTCTATTTAAAAAATATTCTATACTTCTCCGAAATGAACAACTTTCTTAAAATAATTTCAATCAAAAATATATTAAAAATTTTTATACGATTTTTTGTAAAATTATAGATTTAAAAAAATTTCGCCACCGAAACATTTTCTTCCAAAAAATTTTATATTCAATTCTGTTAGTTAAAAACTGCGTGTAAAAAAATTCCTTAAAGAAACATTTTTTATAAAATTATTTTTAAAAAAAAAAGTTTTCTATGAAATAAGTTCGTAAACGAAAAATCGTTAAAAAAAATTTTCTTTAACGAAAAACTAAAAAACGAAACATTATCAATGAAAAAATTTCAAAAATTTTCTGCAAAAAATTCTTTAAAGAAAAATTTAAAAAATTAGCAAATTTTGTTAGCGAAAAATTTTGTACGAAAAAGTTTTTATAAAAAAATTTCTTTAACAAAAATAAATTTTGCTTGAAATCATTTCGCCAACGAAAAATTTTCTATGGAAAAGTTTTGTAAAAAAGAATTTCGTGATCGAAAAATTATCTAAAATGTCTTTTAACAGAAAATTTTATAAGAAAGTTCGTTAGCGAAAAATTTTGTAAAAAATTCCGTAATTGAAATGAAAACTTCTCCTAAAAAATATTTGACGAAAAAATTTCTGATATATTTAAATTCTTTAATTTTCTATAAAGAGTTTCATCAACGAAAAACATTCGTGAGTGGTAAAATGGCCTTCAGAATTAAAAAACAGCAAAATTTAGTTTGAAAAATAAAAATAAAATGTTTCGCTAGCAAAATGTTTACCTCATTAAGATTTTCTGTAGTGTTTCAACATTTATAATCATGAATTTTTGGTGTGATTTAATTCATATAAAAAATACTTGAAATTCATATACTTCGCCCTTGTTGATCTCGTATAATTTTAAATATGTATTGAAATTTTCAATACATGTGCATGCTCACATATGCATGAAATTATACAAACACACATGTGAATAAGTATATGAACGATGTAATGCAATCATAATGAAACAGCGTCATCTGCGTATGATTTATGTCCTTTTATGCATGAGTGTGTGTTATTTAATGTCTGCTCATTTAATGTTGGTATTAGATATTAAGACCCTTTTTTGCGAAACATTTTGACAATTTGGATTTTTCTATTTGATAATCTAATACAAGGATTTGAATAAATATCAAAATATCAAAAGTACAAAAGCTTTTGAAACGTTTGAAATGGTAAGACCGTTTAAATAATTGCTACGTATGCCCGGTGGAGAAATAATAAAAAAATCTTATCATATACCTTCTTCTACTATCAAATTCTATATATTAATTATAACCTAGTCTACCATGTCCTCTTTCATCTAATTAAATCTATTTCATTTTTGTCTCAGCTCATTTTGAGTTCAAAAGTAAAAAAAGCATGCTGGTCAGGTATGCTTGCAAACGCTTTATAATACAAAATGTATCAAAACATGTGAGAATATTTTTTCAAGTGCACTTTATATAAATTCAACGTATGTTCGTTCATACGAGCACTTCAAAATGTCGAGTGGAATGTTACTTTTTATTAACAAAAAGAACATATTTCTTTTTTTCTTTTTTTAAGAATCTTGCATTGGAAAATTAACACTATACATACGAGTACAATATATGTATGTATGTAGTGCATGCAGTGGAATGTGTTTGTATGTAATGATACATGTACGCAGTGTAATTTATAATGTTGTTGTGCTTCATGCAACATTGCTGCAACTAGGTTAAGTGTAAAGTAATATTAAAAATAAAACCCTAAGAAAAAAAGGTGGTAAAAGGAGGTTGCATTAAACAACTTAAAAAGTGTAAAAAATTAATCTTAAACAGATGTTGCTATAAAAATGAACAAGAAACAACAACATCGGCATAAAGAAAGTAAAAGTAATGAGCAAAATAAGGGGCACATGAACTAAATATTCTTCGAAGCGTTATGTATTTAAACCCATACTTTTTTTAAAATATAAGTATGTCTTATTGTTGGGTATATTATAACAACAGCATTGGCAATAAATATTAATATACAAAGTAATAAATAGGGGCATTTTTAGGGGATTCTTTAATATAAGTCTTGGAAAACACAATAATGTATTTTTTTTTGGCAAATCTAAGATAGGGAAGGGTCACACTCATTAAGAGAAGATAAAACGGTGCGGGAATGCTGCACGTTGTTGGATGAGAAATTGAGAATTTGCAATATCCTCCTTTATTATATCGGAAACCTAAAAAGAATTCGTAGGAGGTACAATTTAGGGCAGTTCAGATCACATGTATACTGAAGCCACCTGTCAAACTCGCAGTGAATACTCAAAATCCCTACTTTTACCAAAGTTTATTAAAATTTTGAAAAGAAGAAGTTTTATTAACAGGAAACCGACCAATAAATGTCTAATTTTTGCTTACAATATCTTCTAGAAGGATAAGACTTTCACGCTATACTGCTTATTAAAATATGAAATCAGTCTAATAAATGACTTGGGAGTCCCATCAGCATAAAGTAAAAGTATAATAAATTTATTTCTTTGGAAGTCGGTGTGACTCAGGAGTGAATTGGGGTAAGAATATGTAAGAATAATTACAGTGGTTTCAAAATTTGTCTCATGAGCAAAAAGGAAGTTGTTTGGCGGTCTATGAAGCCATATAAGTCCTAAATATATAATTAATAGTTAAATCCAATTCAAACGAAAGAAAAAATGCAAGTCTATGACTTCTGCTTTTAATTGATATTTATCTCTTCTAGGCTTGACAAATGCGGCCAATATACAAACAACAAATCATTCAAATTCATAATTTAATTTCCCTCTATTACACAAATCACAGAATAGTTTTGGGTTGATTTGATGAGCTGCTGTATAAAGACGAACCGCCAAGAAAGTCATAAGAATACAGAATTGTCAATCGGAAAAAATGCATATTTTGATCATTTTCAATGACTAGCTTGTGCTTGAACTGCAACAAGTTCACTTTTTTAATGATTATCTACTGAATTGGATGCCGTTGTCGAAAAGTAGCAAAAAAATGTTATTAAATTTTTTTTATATACAAATATATTTTGTATTCTTATGTTTTCATAGAAATTGAAAAATAAGTTTTATTTACGATAAAATTTTTATACATAAATTTTAGATATTTATAAAAATACTATTAAATGTTCTAATAGATTTATTACCTATAGAACTTTTTTAACAACAAAAAAGAAATGATAACTAACAAAATAAAGTAGAAACGTAGGACCATGCGTCCTACGTATATTCAAAGTAGTTGCATGTTGCAAGCTACAGATGTTCTACTTTTGCAAGCATCATAAGCTGCAGGCGAACAGCTGATTTTAATAGTTAATGCTGAAGAATGCGTCGCATGTAAATTAGAAGGTAGAATGCGTAGCAAGAACGAAATGAATAGAATGCTCAGATGCGAGAACGCGTCAGTTACTTTTCGTTAATGTTGCAGTTCGTAAACTTTGCGGGCAACTTTTAGTTTAGTTAATCTCCTAGAGTACACAAACGCTTATAAACAATGTTATCGTTAATACCAAATAAAAAGCGATTCCCACGAAACAACGCAAATACAAGCAGAAAAGAAATAGTTGTCTGAATTAGAGTAAAAAAAATATATATTTTTCTGTTTTAGGTTTAAGATTTCTCTTTATTTTCGAACATTTTTATTGTTTGTGATTTTTTTATTAAATTTTAATAGGCTAGTTAGTTCAATTGTATTTCATAAGCCAAATTACATGTGATAGTTATCAAAGAACAAATTACACCAAAGACACATGTGTATATCATTCTGACAAACATTTTTCTGTACTGTTTTGTTGGTTTTTTCTAGGTTTAGTTTCTTCTTTTGCTTTTACAACAATTAAATAAAAAACTGTTGAAATAAAAATCTTAGTTTTAACAGAACTGTTTAAAACTGATTTTGAATTATGGGTTATCAAATTTCTTTTCGTATTATTCTCCATTTTGTAACACATTGATTTCATTCTGTCACACTTTTTCTGTTATTTGAGTTTTTGACAAGTTTTAATATCCAGTATCATAGTGCTTAATGGATATTTTCCATCAAACTATGTCATTAATCATTATGTTTCAAAGCCATTTTAAAGTACTTTGAATGCTGGCCTATAACACAGACAAATCCTCTCACTCTTTGCGAAAAAGGGTTTCCAAGCTAAATTTTTTTATTTTTATGCTAATTAATTGCTCACTATGATGATAATAACGCTAGGAACTATAAAATAATACTAGTTTTAAGAAATAAGAGTGAAATTGCACGCCCTTGTGCAAGCTTAAACTTCTAATCTAGGTATTATCAACTCAACGTCCTACGAAGTTTACAAAATTTACTAGTTAATACATAAAAAGCAATTAGAAATAGTTGCACTACCCCATTTAACTTTACAACTCTCTGGGTCCTAGATATGCTAATGTTTAACTAGAATTAAATTTCGACGCATATGAAATATCTCTGTCTTTGAAGTGGAGACATTGCCACAAATTCATCTCCAATGTCATTGTATTTACCTTAAGAATGAATTGTAAAATTAGAGATTTTCCTATAATCAGCTGATTTTGATCGTTTAGGGCCTAATTTTTGGTTTTGCAACGTCATTAATTTACACTCAAAAAAAGACGCAATAAATGCAAGTAATTTTTTTTTTAATTAATTGAAAAATTTCTTTGATTTAAGTAAAATATACCTAAAATTAGGAAAAAATATAAATAAATGTAAAAATTTTTTTAATTATTATTAGGCTAGGAATTAATGCCATAAAATTAATAAACTTTTATATAAGTATAAGAAAGCTTGGGAGATTATTTACTCGCGAATAATTAATACACGTACAATAAAAATGGATGACTTTAATTTTTGATCACATCGTTTCCTGCCTTTACAAAATTTTTCTACAATCGCGAAAAAATTTAAATTCTAAAAGGTATTTCTAAGTCCAATGAATAGTTCTCACAAATTCAAAACTAAGTACGAAGCAGTGAAGTTTTTTACTCAATTTAAAGAATATTTGAACTTAAAACTGATGAATGAACACGCTCTTGTTTAAAATATATAATTTGATCGATACGTACACGTATAATGTCCCGATAGACAAGTGTTTTAAAATTCCGTATTGTATTCTGGTCTCAGGGGTTTGTTAAAGAAAATATTATTGAAAAAAAATTTCATTGTTAATTTAAGCAACATTTACACCTTAATATTAAAAGTTATCCGAAGGTACAGCGTAAATACTTAACAGACATCACTCGGTTTTATTGTTATAAAAATTTAATTTAATTGAATAAAATCAGGCAAAAAAATTTAATTGATTACAATTAAGATAAACTGTCTTAAGTGTTAATATGTATTATATGAATATAAATATCCGGGGCCGAAAAATTTATCCAACTTGGGCTCGTTGCCGAAAAATCTATTTCGCCTGGTTTTTACCCATTTCATCTATTCCAATATTTGTGTGCTTGACAATTTTCATGTTAAATTCAAAATGGTGGCCTTTCCAAGTCACTGTATCAATATTTTTATGCATCCCAATGAAAGAAAAATAAAATGTAATCACCCTAAATGTTCTCGGAGTGAGCTCGATCAACCAGTTGGATTATAATGAAACGAGATCAACTGCAGAATATTTAAGTAACTGCAGCTATATCCGGCTGCAGGACATAAAATAACACAATTAATAATCTCAATACAAACTTTTCTTCTCTACATTTTCGTTGATATTGGCTGCAGTTGTAATTCTATTCTCCTTTCTATCATAAAACCAATACTATACAAATAGACAGAAGTAATAATTCCAAAAAGAAAAGAATTATATAGAAAAGAATTATATAATATAATACAAAATTGATTTTATTACAAAGGACACGAATAAAATGCGATGTTAAGAAAAACGAAAATTTCAAAATTAAATCTGCCATTATACAAAATGCAAATTTTCTTTGCCACGTTTATTTTTTCTCAGGAAAATTTTTTATCTAAAATTCTTACATTGAATTTGTACGACATGACATCTAAAGCGGAAGTAACAACTGAAATTAATTAAATTTCTCTACCGTTCGAAATAAGAAAAGTTTTTGGCGAGCAAAACGCAAAAATGAGAAAAAAATTTCCAAACGGAAAATTAAAAAAATAAAAGACATCCACTGCCAATGATTATAAATGGTCAAAAAATCTAAAGGAAAACGTGGTGTATAGAATTTTGCGATGAAGGTACAACTTGGGCAAATGTTAGATAAGGTAGATACGCTACTTTTTGCCTTCGGAGATTTTGGTTAAAACATTTAATATTGAAATTTATTATTTCAAAATTTCTTCCAACTAAACATTAGTTTCACTGTGTGTAATTTTTTAAGTCGTGGCAAAATAACCATATACGGACACCACTACGTGATAAAAGACTAAAAAAAAGACCCGTCTCTCCCAATTTTTCCCAAAGTCATGTACTTTTTTTATGGGCCGCCAAAGATTTGGGGCCTCCGTATCATTTTCGCAAAAAAGTATTCATTTTCTCGGGCTCATATCTTGCAAACCGTTCCGAATTTCGATTTACTCTCTGAGGCAAACTTGTAGCTCTTGTCATAAAGAAGAAAAATTGCGAACATATAAAATCAAAAAAACTTCACCTTCCAGATAAAAATCGCAAAAAACTTAAAAAAATTCGATTTTTTACCTTTTTCTCTTGTTCAGGTCCATAGGTAGCAAACCGTTCAAAATTCAAGGAAACAATCAACTACAAAAATTTACCTAAGATCTCAATAAACAAATTTCATATAAACTTCCTGAGAATAATTCTGAACACCGTTTAGGTAGCGCTTAGGTAGCCGCAAAAGTGAAAAAAGTGACGCGGTGAAAGTTATATAAAAAACGGTTTCGTGTTGCACTGTGTTTTTTATGGCTTTTTTCCCATCAAACATTAAAGAAAATTTAGTCTGAACGATTATAATTTATAGAATTTCTCATACTGTGCGTGTGTATGAGATAAATATTAATTTACGAATTAGAATTGAGACTAGGATTATTGTAAATAGTTTTTTTTAATATTTTTTCGTTTTTAGGCTTTCGATTGACATCATCGTTTCAGTCCGAAAGGTGGAAGGCCTTGGAATCAGTAAAGAGCTCTATATTACAAGGTATACTTTCAACCATTTTCCATTTTTTATTTTTCTTCGTTGGCTGGAATAATTTTTGTATACCAACCTAGAGCAGAGTTCTTGAAATGGATTTTAAATTCATATTCTTTTTAGATCTAAGCTTTTTTATTATAAACATCTTACAACCTTCAAAGGATGAGCACAGCTGAGATTAATAGGTTGTCCTCGTTCCGAAAGTTTTTCAACAATTGACGTACTGTAGGGTATTTTATTTAAATCAAAAAGTGGTACGAAAAAAATTTCAACACTACTTTTTTGTATTTTTCTTTTTGCTTTTTATGTCCTTTATTTAAGGAAACTCTAAAAGTGACGGATGTTCGAAATGAATGAGTGCGGAAAAAAATATATATTTGAATATCCTTTTGAATTAGTGGCATCTATATCCTTTTGATTCAATGTTTTTCTGTTCCTATTTCCAAATGAACCAAATCTTTGTAATACGTATTTTTTTTACATCGCGTGCTATTCATGTTTCTCACAAATGAAATTAAGACTAAAGCAGGAAAAAAAAGGATTCATTGAATGAGGTGAAATTAGCATTTGTTGGAAAGCAAGACAATAGCAAGAAAGTTTTTTTCTTCTTTTTTGGCCAAACTTTTAAAGATATTTTAAAGCTCTTATATTAAATAAGGGTGATTTGCAGCAACATCTGTTGGTTTGTTATTTAATATAGTCAATTATAAACCCTTCAAGTTTTATTTACTTCATTTGAAAGTTCAAAAATTTAGAAATATCAATCACTTTGAAATAATAATTTTATGTTGCAGTTTGCTTGAAAACTAAAGTGGGTATTGATGTATAGCTTATTGTTGAAAAACTAATTGAAAAATGGGAAAAGGCACACACCCTCTCGTTTTCCTAAAACACGATTTTGCCAAAAATTCAAATTGAAGTTTGTAATTGCGTTTTTGGATTTTTTTCTTCAATATATTTAGCACTTAAACAGAAATTTTTAACTTTTTGTAAATCTAGAACAGGGCTGGTACACTCAAATGTATTTTAAACAAAAAGATAGTGATAAAAATATATAAGACGTAGCTTGAGATCATAAAATAATTTTTCTAAAATCGTATTTTTGCTGTATGATTGACTTTTTCCTGTTGCGTTTTTTCAAGTTTGGATCCGTTTTTCGGACTTGGTTACTTCTTTTGCGGGACTACTCGTACTATTTTTTAAATGTAGGCCTCTTTGGCGACGCTCTTCTTTTCCTGGAAGTCGGCTTGGAAAATTTGTTTACTTTACATATTTTTTTGTTGAATTTATGTGACTTTATTACGGACCAAAATTTTCCGTAGATGAATATTTATTTTATTTTTATAATGTTATAAATTCCACTACAACTTTGGCCTTAGAGATCACTAATAAGAAGCTTAACGCTTTTGCAGGGGGTATCGAATCCATTGCGTTTATGATGACAGGCCAGTCTACTAATCAAATCTTCATTTTTTTATATTCTTTTAAGTAATTTTTTGTGAAATTAAAATTTTCAGTTGTGTTTTTATTCATAAATTTTAGCGATTTTCTTTATTTAGCTGATTTATTCCGGCATGCACGATTTCTCTAAATAATTTAGTGCGGAAAGCTATTTATGCATGAGTCCGTCGAAGTAATATTGAAAATAAAATTAAATGCAATAATAGAATTACAATTATTAAATACTAGTCATAATAAAAAATAACTTAGAATTTATTGAAAATTATGTGAAATATAATTCCAATTAATTAAATTTTTTTATACGAGTACCGAGGGGGTAATGCTTACCTCTATACCCATACAACGGTTATACAATTGGATCATACTCGTATTTATTCTTTATAATAAATGCTCCGTTTCTTCTCTTAATTTTTGGAGTTGCTTTATTGCGGGAAATTATTTTTCGAAATTCTTTAATAGGCTCGATGTTGTTTTAAATTTCTTTTTAACTTCTTCTACTGGTTTTGCATCAAAAAGAATTAAGGGAGTTTCAAAGCTTTCAAAAACTGTTCTAAATATTTTTGTGGAAAATTGTGTGTGTGTATGTGTGTGTGTCTTTAGTCATGAATACGATTGGAGCAAAATTTTTGGCATTCTAAGGATTTTGGCTTCATATCGATATGTCTCGTAATCATGGGGGTAGATTTTTATATTTTCCAAAAGTATGTAATTGTCGAAAAGATTTATTTCTTGAAATAAATTGTGAATTACCATTCCAAACCGGAAGTCTTGACTTTAGAAACTAGAGTCAGTGCAACAAATTTACTTTATTAATCACTGTATAAATAAAATTTTAGAAAATTTCGAGAAAACTGTTTTCAGAGTTATTTAAACTCTAAAGACTTGTTTAAATAACTCTGAGAATTTTCCACTTTATATATTCAGTATTTACTATTTCCATTTTGGATATTTAATGCTTATTTTATCTATACCGGTCAATCGGTGTGAAAAATATTGTCGAACACTTTCAAAATTTGCGTTTTAATATTTCGAAAACAAAAAAATTTCTAAAATCTTTTTAACTTTTCATATCAGAAAACCTTTAGAGATGACATGTAATGTCAGCCGTATATTTTCTGTTTCAAATTAAAAAATTATAGAGCCTTTTTTATAGCAAATAATTATAAATTTTTCCACGTTGGATATCATATCGTAAGGATTTTAATTTATAAAAGCTTAACAACACATATAGAATAATAGAAAGCAAAAATGAAAACAATGCACTAGTGTACATCGTGTGAAACTTCTCCTATCAAGATTTCCTCTATGATTTCTTGCCAACAGGCATGGAACCAGTAAATTTGTTCTACTTCTCCAAAGGCGTAAAAGAAAATTCTTATTTGTTTATTTGAAATATTTTCCAAAATAAATTTTAAACAATTGCACTTCCAGTTAAGCTGAAAATAAAACGATACTATGGTCTCATTGGACCTTACGAAGCCGATTTAAATCAATTGGCAGCTTGTTCTATCCATCCGATCTCTTATTGCATACCGGCTTTCTTATTCATATTTCTGCTGATTAATCTGACATCCGTTTGTTTTTAAATTTTCACTGCTTCCAATTCTTGTAAATTAAATTTACGACTTTGGAACGATTTTCCGTCATCCCACGTCAAATTTGGTTTATGAACAGACCGGTTTCGGCTTTGTGCCATCTTCAGTGTTCTCGAATACTAAATCGTTTTTCTTGCTGTACGTTGTCTTTTGTATGGTTCGTTTTTTCTTTCTTTGCCCCTTTGTGTTTCTCTCTCTCGTCCTTGTATGTCTATGTGTGTCTCATTCTCCCCCTCTCTCTACCTGTTACCTGTTCCTCTCATTTTTCTATATACCATGTCTGTGCTCCCTGTCTTTATAGCGCGGCGATTATTTAATAGGTGTATTATCTGTATGCAGGTAGTAATCTATGATTGTGCGTTTTTGGATTGGCCTTTTGTCTTGTACATCTGTTGTTATATTGTTCGGTTCCGTTAAATTATTGTTCTCTTTTGTGTAAAAATATTTTAATGGTTCAAATATTATGTCCGAGGCAGTGTTTATTTGTTCATTTATTATTCTCCCGTCAAAAGTTTTCTGTTTGTATATTTCCATGTTTTCTAATACGTTCAACCGCCGTCCTTTATGCTGTATATGTAACAGTTTAACCGTTTTTCTAATATGCGCTGTTGTACATTTTTTGTTGAATATGTGGTTCGCAAAATTCGATTCTGGTGTTGTTCCTGGTTCTCTCATTTTTTTGTTGTAGTCTCTCATATGTTCCCGAAATCTGGTTTTTATCTTTCGTCCCGTTTGTCCGATGTAACTGTGTTGGCATGTGCAAGTTAATTTGTATACTCCTTGTTTATCCAGGCAGTCTGTCTCGTTTGTGCTGTCTTGGAGTATTCTACCCAAATTGTTATTTGTTCGGAATGCTGTGTTAATGTTGTGCTTTCTAAAAAATTTAGCAAGTTTGTATGTTGATGTGCCCATATATGTTAAAGTAGCCCAAGCTTTCTTTTCCTGCTCCTGTTCTTTGTTTCGTTCCCCACTTGTTTTGATATCTCTTCTGATTTTGTCTACCAATTTTTTCCTATACCCGTTGTTTTCCGCTATGCTATAAATTATTTTCAACTCCTTTCTATATGCCTCCCGCGTTAGTGGTATTCGTTCAAGTCTCGTTACTAATTGTCTAATTGCCGCGTTTTTGTGTTGTTGAGGATGGTTTGATGAATTGTGTATTATTGTGTCTGTAGCAGTTGGTTTCCTATATATTTCGTATTCGATCCTATTTAAGCTCTTGTTTGCCCGAATTGTTAAGTCTAGATAATTTATGCTATTGCCTTCTTCCACTTCCATTGTGAATTTTATGTTTTTGTGTTGTTTGTTCAGTAGATCCAGAATTTGCTCCTCTTTATTTCCTTCCAGTATACATATAATATCATCTACGTATCTCGCATAGAATGTAACCCCGAAATTGGTTTTTAGGTTCTCGACATATTTCTCTTCTAAATTTTGCATAAATATTTCCATTAGGATTGCTGATGTTGGATTACCCATTCCTAGTCCATTGGTTTGTCTATATATGTTATTGTTGAATTTGAAATAATTTTGCTCCAATGTGGCTTTTAGCGTATTTGCGAGTTGCATTGAAAACTCTACGTCTTTTGTTTTGTTGAGCAGTGTTTTATGTACAATGTTTATTGTCTCTGTTGTTGGAATTGATGGATACAAGTCTTTTATATCAAATGAGACTAGCCTAGTGTTTTCTGTTATATCCACGCTCTGTAGCCTATTAACTAATTCCGTGGTGTTGGCTATTGTGTGTTTGTTTTCTAGGTCCAAGTTGTCTTTCAGTATTGTTTTTAGGTATTTCGATAGTTTGTAGCTCGGGGCCGATTTGTAATTAATTATGGGTCTCATTGGTGTATTCGGCTTATGTATTTTCGGTAGGGCAATCATGGATGGAGCGCATGGGTTCATGAGTGTTAACGAGTACGATATGTTTGGTGTTATTATTTTGGTTGCCTTTTTGATTATTTCCCTGACTTTCGCCTGGCATTCGTCTGTAGGATCTTTCCTAATTTTCCGACATTTAGTGTCTTCTATCAACTGCTCCGTTTTGGTAATGTAATCATTTTTGCTGATTAATACCGTTGTGTTTCCTTTATCTGCTTTTGTTGTTACGACATTATTAGATTTAAGTTTTTGTCTTAAATTTCTAACAGCTTCGCATTCCCTGTTTTGACTCCTTTTAGATTTGATCTCCTTCTCTATTATGCGTTTGCAGGTATATCTGGCTTGATCCTGCTCCTCGTTTGGTAGCATCGATATTGCCACCTCTGTGTCCACAATGGTTTGCTCTATTTCCCTCCTTTTATTATTTTCTCGGATATTGTGCTTTAGCCCCTTTTTCAGTAACTGAGCTTCTTCATCATTGACTGCCATTTCAGTTAGGTTTATAAATCTAGTGTGGAAGTTGTGTTCTTTGTGTAGCTTGCAGTTTGCCGATCCTGTTAGTTTGTCGAGTTTTTTGTTTAAATTCTTGTATTTCTGTTCAATTGCTCCCGCGTTCGCTGTGTTTACTTGGTCAAATATGTCCATCAGTATGTTGGTTGGGACTCGTTCTGCTAATTGTAAGTGAATGTGTAGAAGTTCAGAGTTCGTCATTTCCTTTTTCTTATATAGGCTCTGGATTTCAAATTTTACGAAACTTCTTTCTGCTATTCTAACAGTCTTCTTACTAGCTACTGTGTTTGTCTTTAGTTGTATTTTAGCGTATTTTGGTGTGACATTCAATGCAAGGCATTGTTTGTTAAACCAAATGTTTGCTTTTATTGTACTTATTTTCAGTTGACGTAGTTTGTAAATTGTTATAAGTCCAATTGTGTCCGAGTTCTAAGCCTGACAGGCATTTGTCGATTTTTGTGATATTCTTCCGACGGGGTTTGTTTGAATTTGGAACGATTTTCCGTCTGTCAGGCTTATAACTCGGACACAATTGGACTTATAACAATTTACAAACTACGTCAACTGAAAATAAGTACAATAAAAGCAAACATTTGGTTTAACAAACAATGCCTTGCATTGAATGTCACACCAAAATACGCTAAAATACAACTAAAGACAAACACAGTAGCTAGTAAGAAGACTGTTAGAATAGCAGAAAGAAGTTTCGTAAAATTTGAAATCCAGAGCCTATATAAGAAAAAGGAAATGACGAACTCTGAACTTCTACACATTCACTTACAATTAGCAGAACGAGTCCCAACCAACATACTGATGGACATATTTGACCAAGTAAACACAGCGAACGCGGGAGCAATTGAACAGAAATACAAGAATTTAAACAAAAAACTCGACAAACTAACAGGATCGGCAAACTGCAAGCTACACAAAGAACACAACTTCCACACTAGATTTATAAACCTAACTGAAATGGCAGTCAATGATGAAGAAGCTCAGTTACTGAAAAAGGGGCTAAAGCACAATATCCGAGAAAATAATAAAAGGAGGGAAATAGAGCAAACCATTGTGGACACAGAGGTGGCAATATCGATGCTACCAAACGAGGAGCAGGATCAAGCCAGATATACCTGCAAACGCATAATAGAGAAGGAGATCAAATCTAAAAGGAGTCAAAACAGGGAATGCGAAGCTGTTAGAAATTTAAGACAAAAACTTAAATCTAATAATGTCGTAACAACAAAAGCAGATAAAGGAAACACAACGGTATTAATCAGCAAAAATGATTACATTACCAAAACGGAGCAGTTGATAGAAGACACTAAATGTCGGAAAATTAGGAAAGATCCTACAGACGAATACCAGGCGAAAGTCAGGGAAATAATCAAAAAGGCAACCAAAATAATAACACCAAACATATCGTACTCGTTAACACTCATGAACCCATGCGCTCCATCCATGATTGCTCTACCGAAAATACATAAGCCGAATACACCAATGAGACCCATAATTAATTACAAATCGGCCCCGAGCTACAAACTATCGAAATACCTAAAAACAATACTGAAAGACAACTTGGACCTAGAAAACAAACACACAATAGCCAACACCACGGAATTAGTTAATAGGCTACAGAGCGTGGATATAACAGAAAACACTAGGCTAGTCTCATTTGATATAAAAGACTTGTATCCATCAATTCCAACAACAGAGACAATAAACATTGTACATAAAACACTGCTCAACAAAACAAAAGACGTAGAGTTTTCAATGCAACTCGCAAATACGCTAAAAGCCACATTGGAGCAAAATTATTTCAAATTCAACAATAACATATATAGACAAACCAATGGACTAGGAATGGGTAATCCAACATCAGCAATCCTAATGGAAATATTTATGCAAAATTTAGAAGAGAAATATGTCGAGAACCTAAAAACCAATTTCGGGGTTACATTCTATGCGAGATACGTAGATGATATTATATGTATACTGGAAGGAAATAAAGAGGAGCAAATTCTGGATCTACTGAACAAACAACACAAAAACATAAAATTCACAATGGAAGTGGAAGAAGGCAATAGCATAAATTATCTAGACTTAACAATTCGGGCAAACAAGAGCTTAAATAGGATCGAATACGAAATATATAGGAAACCAACTGCTACAGACACAATAATACACAATTCATCAAACCATCCTCAACAACACAAAAACGCGGCAATTAGACAATTAGTAACGAGACTTGAACGAATACCACTAACGCGGGAGGCATATAGAAAGGAGTTGAAAATAATTTATAGCATAGCGGAAAACAACGGGTATAGGAAAAAATTGGTAGACAAAATCAGAAGAGATATCAAAACAAGTGGGGAACGAAACAAAGAACAGGAGCAGGAAAAGAAAGCTTGGGCTACTTTAACATATATGGGCACATCAACATACAAACTTGCTAAATTTTTTAGAAAGCACAACATTAACACAGCATTCCGAACAAATAACAATTTGGGTAGAATACTCCAAGACAGCACAAACGAGACAGACTGCCTGGATAAACAAGGAGTATACAAATTAACTTGCACATGCCAACACAGTTACATCGGACAAACGGGACGAAAGATAAAAACCAGATTTCGGGAACATATGAGAGACTACAACAAAAAAATGAGAGAACCAGGAACAACACCAGAATCGAATTTTGCGAACCACATATTCAACAAAAAATGTACACCAGCGCATATTAGAAAAACGGTTAAACTGTTACATATACAGCATAAAGGACGGCGGTTGAACGTATTAGAAAACATGGAAATATACAAACAGAAAACTTTTGACGGGAGAATAATAAATGAACAAATAAACACTGCCTCGGACATAATATTTGAACCATTAAAATATTTTTACACAAAAGAGAACAATAATTTAACGGAACCGAACAATATAACAACAGATGTACAAGACAAAAGGCCAATCCAAAAACGCACAATCATAGATTACTACCTGAATACAGATAATGCACCTATTAAATAATCGCCGCGCTATAAAGACAGGGAGCACAGACATGGTATATAGAAAAATGAGAGGAACAGGTAACAGGTAGAGAGAGGGGGAGAATGAGACACACATAGACATACAAGGACGAGAGAGAGAAACACAAAGGGGCAAAGAAAGAAAAAACGAACCATACAAAAGACAACGTACAGCAAGAAAAACGATTTAGTATTCGAGAACACTGAAGATGGCACAAAGCCGAAACCGGTCTGTTCATAAACCAAATTTGACGTGGGATGACGGAAAATCGTTCCAAATTCAAACAAACCCCGTCGGAAGAATATCACAAAAATAAATTTACGACCCTTTAATATTTCAGCTAAGTTCCCTTCTCTGGCTTAAATACCAACATTTGCAAACGATTAAAAAAAGTTCCATAAAGTAAAACATTTGTCAAATACAACTTACACTGGCACTGCTGAGATATATTAAAATTAAAATAGAAAAAAAAATCATGAAGACAGTCGACCCCTTTTTTCTTGAATATTTTGGCACGCAGCAAACAACAACAGACTGCTAAATTTATAATATAATATTTTGCAAACAAATTATAAAAAAAAACAATTTAACATTTAATCACGCACTATTCTATTGCCAAAAATACAATGAATTATAATGCACTGAATGGGGGAATTGCCTTGGATTACAAAAAAATGAGTTAATAAGTAGCGAAATAAGGGTTGTTAAGGATTGTAAAAGATAAGGAAAAATATTTAAAAAAGGATTTTCTGCAAAAGGTGTGTGATGACTTTAGAGGGAGAGCTGATAGGCCTCAGTGCAACATTTTCAATAAATTCATGCGTAAATATGTCTCTGATGCCATAAAAAATATGTCCCTGATGCCATTTAAAATTGAACACGGATGTTAAAAATAGGGATATGCATTAAAATATTAGAGATGTTTTAGGAAATGAAGCTAAATTTTTGAATCATGGAAATTATGCACCCCAGAAAAGCTTGATTAATATTACGAGTACTCTGCTCCACTGGGATCATACCAGCGCAAATGGCGTAAACGTTCACATCGTCCAAATGAGTCAAATCTTCGGATATAGTCGATAGAATCTATGGAATGATATTGGGCGATCGGTGAATGAAAGGTAAATGTGTGAACATTTGGATAAGACTGCTCATACTCGACAATGAGCTCGAACGCGTGACCACTTCAAAGGAGTGTTTGGCGAACCAGTTTTTGTGCCGTTTTGTACTTCTGGATCCGTGAATATTGCATTTGGTAAAAGAAATGCTCTACCATCAAGAAAATATATGAGTGCAAAGGTCTGTAGTCTAAAAATTGCTACCCCATGTTGTGTACTCTCCAGATTTAGCCCCTTGCCACCAACTTTAGTTTCCAAATTGTAGAGGATATCATAGAAAAAACCACCTATTTTGAGGGCCTTGAGATATTTTATTATTTGGTGGGTGTAAATATAAAGATGCTAGACTAAATGCACTGAAGGTGAAGGAGACTACGGTGAGGCAAAAAAGGGTTTTATGACCGAAGTTATGGAATTGTTTAATTGCTCTGGTAACTGGTGGAAGATCCTTTTTGTACATTATGCAAGAAGTCATAATTACGGAGTTTTCAACAAGAATTTTGGTTTGAAAACAATCTAAAACAAAAAATTCATATTCAAATCTTTAATTATATTTGAAAGAGTAAAGTTTGGCAGTTATAAATGAAAAAATTATACCAGCTTTGACAAATTGAAATCTCTTGACCCGTCTAGGCTATAACTTTACTATATTTCCACAAACAAATCCATTGGTGTTAAATCGCATGATCGGGGCGTCCAATTAACAGCTGAATTTCATAAAATTATGCGTGACTTATGACACCGTCCTGTTAAAATGAAATTTCGGTTATATTCACCATCCTAATGGCCTAAAATGTGACGAATTCTGCTCAACATCCTGTATAAAATTTGCTCGTCCTTATTATATCAAGGAGGAAAAGTGAAAAAATAAAACCCAATTTTTATCAAAATTATTGTTTGTTATGTTTTGCTCTTTTGCAAGGAATAATAAAATTAGAATTTTGTTTTTCCTTATTTCTAAACATCTCCACATGAAGCGTAATTTATGAGTCTAATAAAAAACATGTGAACCTTCTCTCCCTGCACAGACACCAAAATATGTTGAAAGTAAAATTAATTTGCCTGAAATTGTTTTTATGCGAAAAATAATCTAATAAATATTTTTTTAATATTACTTGCATGCATTTATGCTTTGACATTTTTTATATCTTTACAATAAATAACCCTTGACAGGATGAAGGGGAATTTTGAATATTTGAATTTACGTGATGAAGCAGGAGGGTTGAAAGGTAGAACGATTAAAAATAACTTTAATGTTAAAAATTGTTTAAAAATATGCTTTTGCTCTAGGGAGATGTTTTTCTTAGGATCAATATAATTTAGTTTTTGTGGAATTTAATTGGTTCATATTGCGAAGTAAGTATGTCCAGGATGATGTCTATAAAAATATAGTAAAAGATGAAGAAGAAGGTCCATTAACATTTTATGAGAAATTAAACATTAAGCCTGCTTTGGAATCTTATTCTATACCACTCGATCTTAAAAACCAATATGGTGCTATGGAATTCAATTATGGCGCACCGCCTCGGCATGCAATGAAGACCAAATTCAAAATGGCAAAAATAAAATCCGCCGTATGGTTACTGCAGCGCCCAGGCATTTACAAAATCCATGCACTTAGAAAAATCTAAATGTTCCATTCGTAAAAAGTAAAAGTGTAGCGAATTTTCGCATTGTCATTTGCATTCGCATTCGCAGAATCGATGCGATTTTGAAGCAAATAGTTAAAACAATATTAAAGTACGTGGATCTGGTACTTTTTAAGAAAATAAAGTACAATGAAAGTCAAAAGCAAGAAAATCGTTTAAAGAATCATTAAAACCTTAATTGGCTGGATTTTGACAAGATCTACCGCAATTGACAAAGTAATTGGATAAATGACATTAATTCAAGACCTACTTTTAAATTTTTAGCAAGGAATGCATTTTAAGCGCCTAATATGATGAACGGTGTCTTGCTACGAAATATGAGAGAACGGGAACTTTTCGCAGAATGTGTTTGTTGAACTTTGCATGTGTAAATTATAGAAAGAGTTCCTATGTTGTTAAGGACATTCAGAAAATCTCCATTTAAAACTGATAATTTGGTTGGCGCGCAGTGCTAATTTATTCCTTCTCAGTTTGACGGCTCATGATATATCGTATTATTCTGGAAATATTTTATATATCCTTTGAGCTTTATTAATATAAATCTGTTACTACGTTTATACGCAAGTCTTATTTGCAAATAGAACTATTTGCAAATAACTAATTCACTGTTTATACGGGAAATTGCATACAGAACTTGTGTTATTGTTAGTGATGCCATGTGACGAAAATATGATTGTTTGGTAAGTAAAACACAAATAACGTTCATGAAGTGGCAACGTCTTACTTCTTATTTGCAAATAGTGTCGTTATTCACGACTTGTTTAAGTGACTTAATAAGTTACAATAAAAAGTTATACGGCAACATTCTTCTTTTTTATTTGCAAATAAGACGTGCGTATAAACGTAGTATGTATTATAAAATTTAACACATTTAAATTTATTTCGACCCTTTTTATTTATGGAAACACTCGTATGTGTATTCCAGCAGCAGGTTTCTTTAATTTATTTATATTTTATAAAATTTAGTTTTTCAATATTCAATAGTCAGGATTGAAAATAAAATTAAGCTAAAATTATTTTGATGATGCCACCCGAAGTTCTGGCGAAATATTGAAAAAAATAATTACATAAAAAATATTTCTTTGAATTAAAGACACCTGCTGCTGGAATAAACATACGAGTAGTTATTTTTATTTAATATTAATAAAAATATTCTATTGTTTGTTGTTAGCTTAGCTAGGTATATGCCTGCATTTCATTGGCGCTAACCAAATCATCAGTACCCTTTTAGCCAAATCAATAGAATATTAAAATGGTTATTTTGGAGAATATCTCGAATAACAAATTTGATAAATATTAATAAAAATACATACTAGTACATATACATACCTACACATATACGTACATACGTACAATTGTATGTATGAAAATATATAATGAATCTTTGTGGTGTTAAAACTGAAATTTTTGTTGCATATGATTTATATTTATTTAATTCATCAAACTCACTTTCTTATTTTCTATAGCAAAAATGTTGGTACATTATTCGATTTCGCATTAGCAAATAGTATGGTTTCTAAAAGCAAGACTATATATAACGAAACTTGGATACTAGCCAAGCCAACTATTCCGCAAACTGGACTGAGGAGGGGACTCTCTTGCTTTTAACCGAGCACAAGAAATGTAAAGTCATCATAGCAGACGCTTCAAGAACTAATCCTTATCGTCTGGTAGTGGCTGGGCTAAAGTAATTGGTAATTTTAAATTTAAGATTTGAAGTTGTTATTTGTTCAATATA
This sequence comes from Germaria angustata, assembly GCA_963681545.1. NCBI lineage: Eukaryota > Metazoa > Arthropoda > Insecta > Diptera > Tachinidae > Germaria > Germaria angustata. The sequence continues at coordinate 81,358,162 of OY813000.1, read as the reverse complement.
TATTGAAGAAATTTCATGAGATATATTTTTTGTCTTATATATGTTGGTACAATCATCCTGCACACATTTGCGCAGTTTTAATGCATTGGACGATTAGCTGCTCTGGAATAAAACAGATAAAAAAATTTTCTGATATAATATTTTGTGGTTTTTGTATAAGTATATGAGTTTGAATGATTTTCAAAGATGATACGGCTAAAGAGCACTGATGATTTGGCTAGTGCCAATAAAATGCTGGTATATACTCAATAACAAACAACAAAGTTCTTTCTAAATAATATAACTAAATGTTCCAAAATACATGAAGTATTGCAAATGGTTTAGCAGAATTTTGTTAAAACAGCACAATAGATGCAAATATCAATGTAAATGTGTAATTGTCGAACCACCGTTGAAAAAATTGCTGATGGCGTGAGCATCTCGTTTTGATCGCTTGTTTGGTCATGGGACATCTGTCAGAGAAATTTATTTCGAAACAGCTCAACCTTGGCAAGAAGGACTACCGCATGAACATCTCCAAGGAACGTCTTGATGACGTCAATGACGATCCTGATTTGCTTAAACGGTTAATAGCTGGTGAAACAATTAAAATCCAATTTCCAATTCCCTCAATAGATGACCAAAAGAAAAAGATCACTTGAAAAAGTTCACTTGGGAGTCTAAGTTTTACTTGAATTTAAATGCCATTTGCGAAAATGGCCTCAAATATGCAACTGCAATTATGGAAAAATTGCTAAACAACATCAATCATGCTTTTGCGCCAATGTTCACATAATTAGGTCTCACATAGGGGCCCCGAAACTTAATAGAGCCATGGAGGTACGAATACTTGTAAAGGCACTGTAAGGATTGACAAAAACTTTGCAACAAGTGTGATATATTTGGCGTGGATTTTTTTGGAAATACCAACATGAATTTTAATCAGTATACAGTTTCAATAAAAATAAGTCACCTTACTTTTTCAATACAACTTGTATCACTCCTTTAATAGAATGTAATAATAACTCGAAATAATAAAGTTTTGAGATCGCTGGAGGAAAGTATTAATTAAATCCCATTTTTGCGTATAAAATAAAATATTTTTTTAAAAACTATAGCGTCATTAAACTTCTTTTTTACTTCTAAGAACTTCGAAACAAATATTAATTATAGTCGTTACTCACTGGAATCTCTGAAGGCATTGCCAAATAAGACTTAAACTGAGAATTCAATTTTACATTTGGTTTTAAACTTTCGTGACACCGGTTTTAAAGATCTCAGCAAGTAACGTATATAATATTAGATTTGTTTCGAGATTTTAATAGGCTCTATTTAAACACGGTTGAATTTTTTCTTAAAAAGCTTTTTTTAGATTTTTAGAGACTATTGTTTAAGTCGGTATGGAGGTGCCCTTTCTGCTTTTACACAAATCGAAATCGAAATTCAACCAAATCTGGACCATACCACTCGTACTGTTGTAGTCAGCCAAATATATGATTATTAGTTATGAATTTGTACGAGAGAAACCATTCCTACTGCTCCTGTTCAATTTGTTTTTCTTCATACTGAATGTATTGGCCGTTGAATAGTCTCTGTGTCATATTAATTAATTAAAGGTTATTAAATAAATGTTTTTTAAAAATTTACCCTTCCCCCTGGTCCTATCATATATTACTTCAAATGAGACCACCTCTAAAGAAAATAATTTTGTTTATATTAGGAAGCGTTTGCTTTTGAAATATTTTGAACTGAACACCAATTCCGAATGTTTTCTTAGTGTATTATGTGTGATTCAGGTGCTTATAGGTCCTAAGATACTCCGAGGATTTTTATAAAACATGCGTTCTGCACTAAACCTCATTTTCAAAATCCGTTAAACACAAAAAGGAAAATACGAAATGTTTTTGAACTGCTTTGCCTTTGTCATTTATAGATATATAGATGTATGTGTAATTATAAGAACTTGATTTTTCTTTAGCTGATTAAAAGCAACTTTGAAAATTATTGCAAAAATTTTGATATCCTTTTCTAATTCTCAATCATATCGCAAGTTTTGCTCAAATATCGCAAATATAAGCTGATGCTCTCAAGTAACATCGGCAACCGAGTGTTGTCAGTTTAAAATATTTCGCTGGACTCTGCACAGTTCTCGATGTCTAGCTTTCATAATGAATTAAATATTAAAAAAAAAAACCTTCGATGTTTATGCAAATTTTCAATAGAACATCACTTTACTGTTCGTAAATGCATAATTTGAATTAGATTCCTGAAAGCAAATATTTAAAATTGATTTTTAGCAGGGATATGCACAAAGAAAAAATAAATGAGAAATAATTTGTTGTTTTCAACGGACAGAAATTTTGGTGGCCCAAAAGAATCGAAGGTGTTTGAATAGTCCATAATTTTATTACTTTGAAATCAATAATATTTGTTTATTACAGTTTAATAATAAATGGGAATTTAGTTAATTTTAATGTGAAAAACAGCGCCGCGCAATTGGTATTAGTGCCACCCCATCTTAGCTTTGCATAGTCGCTTTCTTTCTAAATTGTTTTTTTTAGAAATTTTTTCAAGATTTCTGGAGGTATTTTTGTTGTCTTATTCACAAACAAATTTTTCGCTCTCCACATTTCACATATTTATTATATGCTGCAAACTTTCTTGCCAGGACACTACGAAAGGATATTTCTGCTTTACACAATACGGCAGCTGAAAGGTTTCCGAGGATCTGAAATATTTAACCCAATATTTGTAAGTAAGAGTTTAGTAATTTTAGAGCGTTTAAATTTGAAAAAAAATCAGTGGCCATGAAAAATAAGAATTTCGATTACCTCTAGGATCATCCTTTTATCTGATTAATTCCGAAATGTTTTGTGGATCAGTGTACTTCTTCAGTCCGTAACGAACAAAAAGCTTTATAACATATAATTTCAACTTTTCAGATTTTGTTGCCTTAAAATAATAATTTTCCCATTCACTTATTTGGCCAATTACTGAAAATTTCATCATAATCATATTTCTATGCATGTGTATGTAGTGAACCCACACACATACATACGTAATCATTCGATAACAGTAGCAATTTGTATTTTACTTGCAAATACTATTCCTTTAAAACTGATTATCTGATTTTTGTTTCCCGAGTGAGTCTGGTGGAAATGTATATTTTACATAAATACATTTTTACACTATTGCTTACATATGTACATAAATTATGCAAATTTCAATTTGGGCATTTTATATGTATGTACATACATATGTAAACATGTTCGTATGCGTGCATGTGCATGCTTTGTTGTTGTTACTTAAATGCTTTACTAAATGCAATCGTTTATTAACATTTATCACACATTTGCACATGTTTGTGAAAATGTTCATAAGTTTAATACACTTTTTCATCAAACACAAAACATTCTTGGAAAAGTATGAATGATTGGGATTGACAGAGGAAGATAGAGAAATTTTAAAGTAAAAACTTTGGCAATAAATATTTAAAATAGCAAGTAATACTGAGAGTACTTGTTGTCCATGATGGAACTAAATACTTGAATATACAAAACATATCGCAAACGGGGGCACATTTGCTAAAAAAATTTGAGATATCCATTCCGTCACATACATATTAAATGTAAAAAGACTTACATATTTCTTTAAACGACGGGTTTCTCTCGTAGACGAGTAAGTGTTTTATAATAAATGAAGAACACCAAAATTAACTTCTGAAAATGTCGAGTATGAAAAAATACGCGTTATATCGAGTCTTCCAACTGATATTTCCGAACTTTGACAGTTAATAGCGGCCATATTGTTGAAGCTACATCTGTCAAATTTGCTATCATTTACTCAGTCTGTCGCTGTAAAATCACAATCACAGAGTTCAATAGCACGAGTAAATGACAAAATTGTTTTATAAAACTGTGTGTTGTGTTCAGACAACTTTCCGCGCTTTGTACTCATTTTGGAGTCGCCATAAATGTCCTCCATTTCTGGATGATACGCGATTATTGAATTTGAAACGATACTAATCCACATGAGATCCAAGAGCGTCCAATGCATCGTGAAAAAGTCACAGCTTGGTGTGTATTTAGGGCTGGGCATTTAAGATATAAAGTAAATTTAAACTGAGAACTCATAAGCTGTTCTTTTCTTTAGTCTGATCCAGATCCAGAATCATAGAAAATTGCTGAAAACGAGAAATACAGTTAAGCTATCGAAAGAAACCTTGAAATGTCTTTCTGTTTGCAAATTCATTTGCAACATAATGAGTGTTTCTGCAGTATTAAGTGATTTCAGCATATTTCGTTTTTTAATGACTTTTCTATCTACCCCCCGTTTTATAATCGTACATTCGTATAGTTTTCACATAATTCTTGTTAAATACTCATAATTGAACTTTTTGGCCAAAATATAGTATGAACTTAAATAATACAGCCCAAGACCATGTTTGTGTGTGCATTCGTAGCGTCGTGCACAGGTGTGTTTACTTAACAGTGTGTGTTTTACATTTAGTAAATAAATATATACATGCGTATTTGTGTGTTCGTGTATTTATGCGAATATTGGCTAATTTCATATGCAACACATTGAATTTTGTTTTTGATGTACATGACGATACTAAATTATAATACACTTATACAAAACACAGGCTGCTCACACATATTTAATGTAAAAATCCTTAAGAGGACCAATGGAAACTGAAAATAATCTAACGAAAAAAATAGTTTGTTATTTTTATTATTATTATTAATATTATATAATTTTTTTTTTTTTTTTTGAAAATGTAGAAGTTCTTTGGTCCACACATAATGCAAAATGTATTTTTTTAAACCGCCACCTTCCCGAAAGAACTTACTAATGTGATCTCTAATAATATCAGGCCGCTTATATTTAAATAAATCAAAAGTTACTGGTCTCATTCTAATTTGTTGCAATTGAATAGTACTTATAATGCATTGATGAGGGTCCTTTCAGTCATATGCAAATTTGTGATGTTATCCTGATGTGATAACAGGAGCGGATGCAGAGAAGGAAATTATATCGATTAGTTAAAAATATTTAAACTTAAGGTGGACCAATTTCCAATGAAATATAAGATTTATTATACTACCTTTCTACTGAATACGAGTTTGAGATCTTGGTATTGTTAACTAATCCTTCTGCAACATTTAATATGAAAGAACTTGATGGTCTATTCTCATTAGTTAAAAACATTAGTAAGAACTCAGGCTAAAATTTATTTTGAAACGTATGGTAGAGCAGATCAGTAAAAGAGAGCCTGGGTTAAAAGTTTATATAACTTACTTTAATTCTTTCGTCTGAGTATAAAATTTGGTCTCAATGTAATGCTCTAATCTGAGCGCAAAAATATAGTAAGAGTGTAAGACTTTGTCCTTATTATAAGGATCTAGTCTTAGTATGACACTATTAATTGTATAATAAACTAATCACTCTCGTCTAAATATAACATACTAAACTGGTATGAGAATAGAGCCTTAGTCTGCATATTAAATGACGGTGTAAACATAAGGCTTTAGAGTTAGTAGAACACCTTAGTCTAAGTATAAGACTTTTACCTGTACATTATATTCTATTTTCGTATATAATACTTTGGTCTGAGTATATGATTCTAGTATTAGTACAAAAAACTAGTATGTCTATATCTCAATGTAAGAAAATGCTCTGAGCATAACACTCACGTGACAGTCTGAGAATGAGACTTTAACCTGTCGATGAGACTGCGTATAATATCTTGGTCTGGGTATAAAGTCCTTCCCTGAGTATAAGAGGCCATTGTAAGTATAAAATTAAACTCCCAGTATGAGCCTCTAGACTATATGCACGACCTTTAGCTGAATCTAAGACTATCTATTGAGTGTCAATCTGTATTCTGAGTATTAAATCTTAATCTGAATACAAGACTCTCTTTTTAGTATAATACTCTCTCTCAGACTCGGTATAGATAGTAGTATAAGTCTTTAGTCCGAGTATAAGACTCTAGTCTAAGTAGTGGATTATTTCTACTGTCATAGTCCGAGTATATATTGCTGGTATGAGTATAAAATTGCATTCTCTCTGCTAACGGCATGTTTCTATTCTATTCCGGGTATTACACTCTATTTGCAGTATAATATTTCTTGCCTGAGTATAAAACTAAGATCTGAATATTGGAACAATGTACCAATTTTCGTCGCATTCCAGGTACCAATAATATGGACATACAGATTACTTAAATGCTACAATGTGTGCCGAAATTTTATTTAATATATACTCTGATATGGCAGATTTAGCCATAGTAGAGCAATCAAATTGTCCGATTTTCATCGACCACAAAATATGAAAAATCAACACCAATACATTTTGTTTACACCAGAGGTAATTTTCAAATCGTATGAAATAACTATTATATTTTTTCCTTTTGTTAATTCTGCCATATAATATCCACGAATATTACAGAATATATAAAATAGTGCTCTAATTATAATTTTTATTGTTGAAGAACGGAAAGCAATTAGTTTTTATCAAATAAGAATAAATCTACAAACATCTACGTCCCTGTTTTGAAAACATTTGTTAACAAAACAAAAGGAATAATCAATTAAGCAAATAAATAAAATATACCGCTCATTTGCTCAAGCAGCGTTATAACTAAATAAATGAATTTTTATTTAGTTAATAATGAAGGATTAATTGTCATAACGTCCTTTATCCTGTGTAAAAAATTCACATAAATATTTTGTCGTCACCTCTTGAGAGAAGGTTATTGTTTAATTCTTCCATTGAGTTTCTAAACTAAAATCTTCGAGCTCTTTTTCTATAAAAGTAACATTTTGGAGTTACTACGTTGTTTGAGTGAGAGAGGGATATGATGATTGTTGTCACAACCAGCCAATCTTTGTAACCAATTTTTGTTTAATGTAACCGATTGAAAATATTATCAGTATAGATTTCCTTTATTTGTTAAGAGAAATGCATAATTAATATAATGTTTTTTTGATAAAGTATTTTTTCCAGTTTAAGCTTTTACTACATTTAGTACTTTTCCGAGATGTGTGAGGGTTTTTAAGTTTCGTAAGGTTTTTTTTATATTCTTTAATGAGATTTCTGCATTTTTAATTTATTTTTTAAAAAAACTTACATCATATTTGTAATTTAATATATACTCGTATGTCCTTGTTTACACTTCCAATTCAGTTGACTATTTCGGATCGGATGATTGGACTTGGGAATACTTTTTGTATTAAAATTCAACTACATTTTAATTAAATCTTGGAGATTTTGTATTCTTGCCATAAAAGTTTTTATTATATGTTTTACTCCTTCTTCAGTTTAAAAGGATTTTAAGACATTTCCTGCTATTGTTTATTCAGAAAAGTCTAAATATCGATTTCAGTAACCAAATTCATAGAAGCAGTAAAAATTTTTTATGAATCCGGACCTTTCGAGGAATTTTGTAAATTCAGCAATTTAATTTAAATGGAATTTTTTTTCTTGCATTCTGTATTAGCTGTGGCAATAAAAAGCTTTGACTGAGAAAAAAATTTACTTCAGACAAAATGTTGGTCTGAAATTTCTAAAATCTACTAAATTTTGCTGTTTATTGCAATAAATGTACATATTTTATCCTATTATTGTTTTGATTAATTAGATTCTTATTGTTGTTTTTAGACTTTTTCTTGGAATTTTTTAAAAATTTTCTTTGTATCGTAAAAGAACTTACAAAGTAGTCTATAGCATCCAACAACTTGTGATTCGGAAGTAGTGAGGATTCGGCTCTTTGCCAATGATTTTAACAAAGGCTTGCTATTGCAAGATGCTCATCCGTAGCGTGATAATATCAAAGAGAACTTGCATTAATTTAATATATAGAGGAAAAAGCTGCGAAAGCAAAAGCGAAAAGAGCTTCCAAGGAAGTTTTGGAAATGCAGAGATTTTAATATATAACATATACAAATGTATATCGTTCACAAATGTTCCTCTCATCAACAAGTTCTGTTTTTTTACATTCTTTCACTGAATTATAAACTGCTTGTAGTAGAAGTGTATGTATATGTGTATATGTATATGTGATCAACATTTTCAAAAACAGGGGAGTTACTCTCTATTGCGATGCGTAAGCTAGTTCGATGCGTTTGATGTTTTGTTAGCGCAAGATATTTGCTTTTAACGAACGATTTTGACAATTACAGAGTGCATTGATGCCAGATTTGCGAAAGTGAAAAAAATCAGATGTGCGTAAACTCAATAAAGGGTACCAACTATCCGATTATATACAATTTTTCTTACGCATCGCAATAGAGAGTAACCCCCCAGTTTAAGAAAAATATTGTCTGCTCTTGTGTTAGTCTAATGAATAAAGTATTTATTTTCAACTTGATATAGACTTTTTCAAACATTCTTCCTTCGCAGTCGATATGATATCGTTTGCCCCATTACGAACGAAGTGTGCCCGTATCGCACCGATTATTGTTGTGATATTGTTTCATTGATTTCATTGCTGCAAAATGCGATGACAAGGCGACACATTAAAAATAGATTAAGCAATGCTTTCAAATGTACGCTCTATTTTCATCGATGGTGGAATCTTTATTTACGACTCTAGTCACGGCATAACTTTCTAGTCTTATGGGCTGAGCAACAGACTGTTGTCGAAGTACAAGATCAGTGAATATTGGAGAGTATTCCAGACGAGACAAAAACGATATCCATGTAAAGGCAGTTGGACTGAAAAAACAAGTTCTTCTTTATGAGGCGGTAAGTTGAGCTTAGGGCGCCACAACAATAAGTACACGTTAACCAACATAGAGGACGCTGCTTTAATATGGTTATATAATCATTGGAATAAACAAACTAAATTTAATTCCCTAGAACATCCAATCTAAAACTGAACTTATTGTGTGAATTCACATTTGAACCCGCTATTGTTCAAAGGGATCATATATCCATGTTAAGAATAGTACTACTTATAAATAGCATATTTATGTATAAAATGTATTCCATGTCTGAACATATATACACATACGTAAACGTCTGTTAATGTGTGCTGAAGCACACATATCCTTTGGCTCATATATCATCGATACATTTAAGGATTCACCATTTTGATATCCACTTATGCTAATGCTAATATTGTCCTTTATTGTAGACAATATTATTCAAATGTGCTTCATTATTGTCATGCTTATATGTATATGTGTCTGTTTTGCATACTCATACATATAATGTGTTGGCATAAACGCTTTCATTTATGCTCATGTAAAATCAATGAAGAAGATTCCTTTACGTGCACTGTTCTCTGTCAATTTATGAATCAATGAATGAATGAATGGATGCATTTTGTTTAATGCGGTATTTGTGGTCTGTTCGTTATGTTGCATGTATTAGTTGAAAATTATTACATTAACGAGGTCAGTACGAAAATGGCTTGAAACCTTATATTTGACTATAAGTTTTCACTAAATTGGCGATCTGACTGCGTGGCTACGAATACGGATTATGATATTCATTCCGTGTGGACACGGCACACGGGTTTCGAAGATGTAAAACAATTGTCATGGCCGTAGCAGGAAGTTCTATAAGACGGAAACAATTATAGGATCATGACTATTGCAGATCTCAAGCAAAGACAAATTGCTAGTTTCAGGATTTATATTTGGTGAAACCAAGACAATGTGCCAACTGAAGCTACACATTTTTTGTGTTATTGTAATTTAAGATCTCAATCCGAAATTTTACATGCATTTTCGTTAAAATCTGATTTAAATAAGTGACTGAGCTGTTAAGGCCTGAGATATTTAATCATTAAGTTCTAATTCCTTAAAATCCCGTCAACGTTTGAAAGCACTTGCAATACTATCCCTTAAGAGCAATCAATCAACGTATGCCGTCCTTGCATGCGTAAGTAGATTTGGCTGCATTTCATTTCCGTTTACAGCTAAAAATATTGTCAAAATATATGCTTTGATTTTAGACGTTTTCAAGCTGTTTGTGTGCCAAAGTGATATTTTAACTATTAAAGTTTTTTATTGCTCTTTAGTGATTGATCCATAAAAACAACATTGACGTGCTTTAAAGCGGCAAGTTTGTTGAATAAAGAGAATGGTTCATATAAATAATTTCTACACCACAAACTAATCATTTAGGTCAAATAGGTGTCAGCTTAATGCAAAGCTGGGAGATTTTTTGATTTGATTTGAATTTGCTTTTCTATAATTAAGAGATATTCTGCTGGAGGTAGGGTAGGCTGATCTAGGTTCTAATGAAACACTATATTTTTTCTGATCAAAATTGGAAAGCACGGGTACCGATTTCCCAAATTGCCAACCCATCATAGGACTCTATTTTAGCATTTGAATCTTCAGGCAGTTTTCTAACATCATCATATTGAAAGCAGAGGCCACTCTCTGTGAAATTTAAAATTTCCACCCATTCCAGTTGGCAACAAATAATGATATTTGATTATAAATCGGTATTTCTAGAAATTTAAATGGAAATTATGGTCGATAACGAGAGCCGAAATTCGGCAACTAAAATAGTTACAAAAGTCCTTAAGGTTTATCATACTCGTATATCAACTGAGCCTGCATACAGAAGCTTTTTGTTCGCAATTGCTTGACTATATGCAAATTGTCACATTTAATTTAATTTTTTTATGCGGTGGTGAATGGCTTTATTCCCCCAGCGAGAATTGCACCATCAGGTTGGGTCTTATGACAGGTACTGAGGTAAACTCTTTGACATATGTGTTGGGAGTGTTGAGAGAAAGAACTGACAAATCTGAATCTTCTTCTATAATACGGATCACGGAGGGGTTATTTTGAGTTGAACGGTCCGTTGAAGCACGCGATTATATTAACACTTTATGTAGCAAGATAGTCGACGCAAATTTCTCGATCGAATTCTTAACAACGGTCTAAGAAGGACCGAAAATATCACGAATTCAATAATAGCTTTTATGGATCTAACATTTTCATAGTGCATTTTTAGTGAAATTTATATGGGAAATTTTTTTTCTATATATTAAGTCTAATAAAAATTTTCAAACTTTTAATAGCCAAAGCAGCGCCTGAATTTCTTTGAGAATGTTCGGTGAAATTTTTTAAAAACAAAAACAGATTTACCTTTTTTGAAAATTTTGATTTTTTCTCTATATAAATTTAACTTTATTACGTGTTTGATCGTTTTTATCGTTTTTCGAAATATATATCTGTGTCGTTTTATCATAACATTTTAAGTCTAATATATTAAGATAGGACTTAAGACGTTATGATAAAACGACACAGATATGTAAAGCTTAGTTTCAATTGGAAAGAAAGAATTAGTTGTAAAGCAGACTTCTAAAGTCTACAAGGAAAACAGCAACCTTAATTTCAACCTTCACACAGAATCTCCCAAAGATCTTTAGGGGGCTAATTCATCCCCTCTTCAAGACTAATTTGTTTGGTATGATTATTCCCAGTTTTTAAGTTGTAAGTTAATGCTTCTTAAGCAACTTTTTTAGTGAAAAATGATAGCAGATTTTATTTCATTATAAAACTTAGCAAATTAGGTTTTTATCATTTTGAATTGTCCTTGAATTATCCAAGTGAAGAACTGAGATCATAGCCAACTATTTTTGCTTCATGACCCTGTATTTTCTTAGCGTATTTTTAAGCCCCAAATGGCAGTAGCTAATTTTTTAATTACTTATTTATTATTTATTTTATTGATTTAATTAAAAAGAAACTTTTGATTTTTTGGCTTAGATTATATGCATATAGTTTTTAACGGTTATTTCCAGGAAAGGGTATGCAATTTGGCAAAAATAAAAAAAGTTTATACGATTTACCTCACACTTCTGTCCTCTAGTCATAAGAAACCTTTAGGAAAAAGCTTTGGTAAATTTCTAGCAACACTGATTTTAAGGAACATTTTTTGCTTATCAAAATTTCTTGGTTCCTGTTTTCTTCGAAACACTTAAAATTTTTGCTCAAGATTGGTAAACAAAGTTTAATATATTTTGTTGCAACTTGTTGCATTATTAAACCAGTCCTGAAGAAGACATCTCCAAAGAGGTGCCATAATATTATATATTTGTTATTTTAATAAATTTATTTAAATTTAGGAAATGATGGAAAAATTAATATTACACAATATAGAATTATAAAAAAATGTATTTTGTTTTACTGTTTGAAAGAACATAAAATACGACTAATGGAATAGTATTTACATTTTCCATGAACATAATAAAGTATTTGATACAATCATTTGTACAAACTATATAATACATTTGAATATATATACTTTCTCTGACGGACCTTCGTAGACTAGTAGGTAGTGTACTAGACTCGTAGTGCGAAGGTCCCAGGTTCGAATCCTGCCGCAGAACTCTGGCAGTTGTGTTTGACAATTAAAGGGAGCGCACAACAAGCATTCACTGGCTTTTAAGTGTATGTCGTATGACATGGGCTATCACACCCCTCTAATCAACCTAACCTAACCTAACCCTATATTTTCTCTTGGAAAAGTTATAATGTTTTCATCGGTGTGTACTTAAAGGAATATAAGTATATTCATCATTGATTTTATAGAACGTTTTCTTATCGGACTAAAGTTGAACTTACCAATAAAAATATATTAAAAGTAATATAATTTTCTACTGAACATACCTAGAATGAGAAAAATAAAATAAAAATTATTTAATAGAAGGAAGATAATATTACTTATTAATATAAACAAATTCAATAATATTGCTACAAAAGGTTCCACATTTCTTTTCAACTGATTCATTTAAATCTTCTATCTATATATATATAAAATTGGATGTGTGTATGTATGTATGTATGTATGTATGTAACGTAATGGCTCCAAAACGGCTGGGCCGATTTTGACGAAACTTTCAGGGAACCTTCAGAATACTCGGGCGGGTGACACTGTGAAGTCCGATTTTTATTTTCGGTCTGTGGGCGGAAGGGTGTGGCAAAATCCAATAATTCATAAAATGAGAACGGCTTGGCCGATTTCTGTAAAACTTTTTGAAATCCCTCCGGAAAAGTCGGAAAATTGGAAAAATCGAAAATCGAGTTTTTGCATGAAATTTTGTTTGAAATTATTCCTTTTTTCAAATTAAAAAATAGAAAGTTTGTCTGAAGGCTTAAAATTGGGGCGAGGCGAAGTTCGCCTGGTCCGCTAGTAGCAAATGAAATGATTGTAGTCCTCTGCGGGCAGAGGATGTGATAATTGATCCAACAATATTTGATACATTTTGATTATAAGTGTTGCAAAAATTATTTCTTTAAATTAAGGGCGTATGGAGGATAATGAATGAAATGAAATTTGCCATAGAGCTTAATAACGAAATCAAAAAATACATGGCTTATTCTAATTTCCAATGTAGTAAGAATTTAACATTAGGAAATAACGATTTCCGGGCAGTATGCATTCCCTAACATTGTATGAAAGGAAATTAGAAATACGACAGAAATGATTTTTTGATAATATTAAGCAAAATAAAAATGAAAATAAATCCTGGCACTCAAAAAAAAAATGAAATTAATAATTTATATGAAAGACATATTTTGAAAATATTTGCCAGTATGTAACGTACTTTTATTACAAATGTAGCGACGATTTAGTTTCTAAAATTGAGGAAATAGTGGGAGTAGGCATATCTTTGCAGCGGATGAAATACAATTTCAAATATAATATATAACAAAATATTTTGAATATATAGGAGAATTTTACTGCATTTCGATCGTAAATGTAGCTAAAATTTGGATGAGGATATATGAGTACAAATGAGAGGCATACATGTTGCAACGATTGACATGAAGTTCGGCCTAGAGGAAAAATATAATTTCACTTGTGCTTTACGGGCGATTTTCGCTCATTCTGGTTACAATTATAGCCAGCAGTCAAATTTGTAGAATACAAGATGTGTGGGTGGTAGGAATGTTTCAACTACATATTTGTTTATTTATTTTTGTTTGTCAATGGGAATTTTTCCTTTCATATTTTTTTATATTATAAGAGAATATTTACAAATTAGTGCCATGTATATAAATATAACAATAATTAAACTGATTTTAAGCAAATGAATATTGCATTTTTATGATATTAGGATATAGCGAAAAGTCAATAAATCTATTTAATCGATTAAACCTTGTTCACATTCTTCTAGAAGGTCTGCATCAGCATACGTATTTTACTGATAGTAGTAAAAAATTTCGGGATATATATTCTTCTTTCGCTCGTACAGGGAAGAAAGGGTTGAGGTTTCGTTAATCAGTTTTTTAAGATGATAAGGTGATTAGCCTTAAGCTTCCGTTTCTGGTGTTAGGGCTACCAATATAGTCTACCAGATAGGCTCTTATGGCGTTGGTCAACAAAGGTTCATCCGCCTTCTTTCTGTCGTTGATCATATAAGAAGGTTCATCCGCCAACTAAAGGACAAAAAAGTGCACATCACACTACCTTCGCTAAACACACTCCATTTTCGTGGTTGTTACTGCCCGTTTTGTTTTTCATTTGCGACCGTACCAGTTGACACAATTTCCGCTCACTCATAATAACAAAGAACTAGCTGGCATCCTTTAGACTAGATTTTTATCACCTCGGGGTATATTATTTTTTCAGTATCCTCCATATGGGATCAATATAGCATTCATTACCTATTTACAATGGGAGGGTCATGATGGAGAATCTTTCAAACCCTGATATAATTATTATTTATTTTGTAATAATCATGTACGGAAGAGAATTCTCATTTTGTATTTGATTCGTTTGGCTTAAGCATAGGAGCTTTTCAAAATGCTTAAAGTTCACTGACCATTAGAAACCAACGAAAAGCTACGGCAAACAAATATAAAAGTTTATTTTTTATTTAAAAATGATTAAGCTTCTGTATAAGCAAATAAATTTCTCAAGACATAGGGCTGCAAGGACATTTTTCCGTGTAGAAATAAATTCAAAAATTTCAAATGTGAAATTCAATATTTTATATTGATTTTGATTAAACGTTTAACCATACATTTAAATTTAAATATCATGATTACATTGTGTGGCCACTTTAATAAGAATTTAGTAACAATTATTTAACATTTATTTCAACTCTTTTATTTTGATTTTCAATATAAAATCTTTCATAATAACAACTCTAAATTGTTAAAACGTAATATGAATTTTTTTAAATAATTGCCCTGACTAATTGGATTTTTCATTTATTGTTTCTTTTTTAGTTCAGCAACAATTGCATTTGCTATGATTTCTGTGTTTTCATTATTTTATTGTTATAATTTCCTTTTAAGCTTTAAAATAAATGAAGAGCAATAAATAAAATAGGGAGAACACAAAAGCACATATATTACAACTATAAATATTATATTTCAGATAAAAATAACAGCAACAAAATATGCTCGTATATGTATGAAAAAACAATTTTAAATGCACGCAATTTGTAAGGGAACAACCCAAGGCTGAACCCATACCCATGTCCTTCTTATTTGGATAACAACAATATTAACAACGGCAGCTATAAAAATAACTTAAACCTTAATTTCTATTGTACATACGTATTATTTTTCTGTTGAAATGATAAACTGAAAACTCATTGCAAGTCCTTTATTTCACTCTTAATACGAATTTAAAATTGTCTACACCTCTGCGTAGAGGTATGCATGTGTGTGTGTCTGTAAATTTAACAAAAGTCAAATTTATAATTCTTTTTTTTTAGAATTGAAGGCAGTTGAACTCGTTTATGGTGCGTGCAGGAATGAATTTATATTATTATTGCCGCGTATAAAATTTAAATTAAAATTTACGTTTTACAAAAGAAAAAGGAACCCACAACATCTTTCGCTTTTACCTTTTTGCCCAGATACACACACCACCCTGCTATTGCTTTTATTGTGGATTTCCACCAAATCCAAATTCAACTATCAGCCATTGTAAATTTATTTGAAAACTAGAAACACAGTGTAGGGGAGAAGAAAGGAAGGTTTTGTTAGATGTTTTCCTTGATTTTCATGCAGTTGTTCTCTCCTTGAACCCACACGTGGATAGTTTAAGGCTGATCTTACAAGTCCTAAACAAAATTCCAATGAGCATATTTAACCGAAAAACAGTCAGTGCGACGACAAGATGTACCTTTTTCTAAAGCTTCACATTTTAGTCTGAGGTGGATCCAAATGTAGAGCTGACTCTTTGACTCTTTCGTTCAGACAACTCACACAGCTTCTGCTGCAGAGAATAATTAAGAGTTATGAAAAAGGAGTTTTGCTTTGTAAATGCTACGAGTAGAAAGTCCTAAATAGCCTTCAATACGATTGAACGAATGCCCAATATTGTTCAGGAGTTGCTACTCCTGCCAATATATGGTCATTGATCATCCTGATAGAGATGGCAATTGCTTAAGCTGAATCCCATTTTCTTTGCGCTTAAAAATAAACTTGAACTCAACACGAAGGTCTCTTATAACCGAAATCATGCCCGTTCTTGAGCATTCATACAAAATGTGGTTTTTAAGGAAAGAGCAGAGTCCACAATATTACGAGATTTGGAGTTTCAGTGTATACAACCGTACATTCCAACTACGAGATTTTTTAATCAAGGACTCCAATTGGTGCCATATTATCTATAGCATACTCGATGCTCTTGGCCTCTTAAAACTCTTTCAATACTTTTCGCTGGAATTGAATATTATGAATGAAGAGAATATTTCCTCTATCCAAAATAAAGGCGCCTATGCCGCTTACAATTTTAATGATTTAAATTATAGATTTTTTATTCCATCGCTTGGATTGCTTTTAGTGAATTAAATTAACGTAAATGTATTGAAATTTCGGTCAATAATACAAGATTAAAAAATAGATTTTTTTAAATGCGGACTTAGACTGTACAAAGACAAACCGATGAATATGATTCCCGCATCCAAAATTGGGTCAACTGAATTTGCACTCGCTGTGCTTTGGGTTAGTCCAATTTGTGTATTATATGACTAATTACAAAGGAGTCCTTATTTAGTTACCGTTTGTGTCTCTTTAGTTGATTTTCTGAAAGTTTGTTCGCTAGAATAGGTAGGGTGTAGTTATTATTCTGCAAATCGCAATTTTCAGCCTGTTCACTTATCCAAATGATCTCAAATACTTTTTTCTCTTTCAGCTAATGGCTTGTAGTCCTGTAGTTTAACCTACTATATCTTTTGTTTGATTAATCTCGACCAAGACATAAATAAGGATCATTAAAAACACATGCAATTACGTTAAGAGTTACATTACGAACGTTACTAGTTCAAAATTCATTTAAAAGTTTATAAAGATTTTTGTCCCTCCTGGCATTATGATGAGCATAAATGCGTCTATATACTTTGTGATTATACAGATTTCCTTTTGAAACAGTGTGTTTTTATAAACCTTCATCTTGAGTTTTATTAGAAAACTACTCTTCTAAAAAAAATTATTGTTGTTACAATTACAGTATCATTTAATAACTATTTTGTGTAGAAGACCATTGTACACAACTTTCCATCTCTGCTTCCGCTTTTAGAAAAGGGACTGAGACAACAGTTAAACGTAGAAAATTAACAACCACAGAGTTGGTACGTATGTATGTATGTTTACGAGTATGTATGAATGCATTAGTCTATACTACTTTTCTCTTTTAAATGTTTCTAAAAAAATTTCAAGTTTGTTGGAAAATTAAATGCTATAAATTATCAAATGCTCATTTATTTTCTTTCTCGCGCGTTAAAATTAAAAAAAAAACGAAAGTTTTTTGGCTTTAGACATTTCTGCTCTGGCAAGATTTTCACGTAAATGTCTTTTAAGGTCTGGCAGGTAAATTTAAATGCGATTTGTTACGGTTTGTGTCAAAACAACTAACATTTTCTAAAATTCAATTCAATGAAACGAAAGTACTGAACAACAACGGATAAATTTAATGGTAATTGAGAAGAGGGCAGATTGGGTGGGATGTACGAGTGATAGTGGGGTATAGAAAATTTTAAATATATTTCCATATCCGCTTATGCTTAAAGCTTTTGTTTATGGCGCCTTTTTGTAAAAAATATGCACAAGTAAATACATTTAGAAAGATTAAAAAAAAAACCAGAGAAAAATATGTCTTTCAAAGACACATTGATTTTTGCTGCATAGCAATTGGCTTTATTTTTATACCAATTTATTTTTAAGTTCAAACGTTTAACACTGAATTTTATCAAAGTTCGACCGAGTCACGAATCTACAAGCAAATGAAAAAAATATGGTTGTAGTATTCTCAGCGCAACTATTTGTTGTTCCCTCCAGCGCTCAGAAATTATTGGAGACAACTGCTTGAAATTTTTAAATACTTCAAATAATATTTCTAATGTGAATTTTAAAAGTTAAGGGGAAAACTTTTGTTTTAAGAAAACTTTTGGAATAAATATTACCATAAATATATGTGATTTTTATATCATTGTCTGTTTCACAATAGGCCAAACCAAAACGTTCGTGTAATTTTAAATATTTTCCTTCATGTGTGAATTTGTCTCAGTTTGCAATACTTGTTTGCAATTGCAAATTTACTTATGTATTTAATTTTATACTTTTTCCGATTTTATATCGATATTTTTTTTCTTTGTTTTCCTATTAATTTTTAATTAAAACTTTCATATACAGATTGTAGAAGATCCACAGGTTTAAAATGTTGCATTTTTACAATTGTATAGCAAACTATCTTGTGCAGTACGCAATCAGCATAATCAATTCATAAGGGTCCACGAATAATATTATAATTTGATGGGCATTAAGAAATTAAATCATATATCAGTATTTCATGTCGTTAACTGCAACTACAACTTTTTTTTACTCCAGTGCCTGTATTCGCTTTGCCATATTTTGCTGATGTTTACTCTTAATTTATTGCAAAAATACGTATTGATGATAAGGTAATGAATACCATTTTTTCTCTTTGAAGGTGCAATGAATGTTTCACTTTTATATTGTAGATCCATCAATACTGCAGGTTAAGTCGTACTCTAAATAAATTTGGAGGTAAAATACGATGGACCGTATTGTGGATTTGAAAAAATTTGTAAAGTAGAATTTTAGAAATTTTGTTTTTTTTAATATAATTTCAAGACATTTTTTTCAGAAACTTGTATTTATTTTAAAGAATTTCAACGACTTAATTACAACTTTTACTAAAATCACGTAAAGTTTTCCTGAAAATATGGATTTTTACATTGACATTCGATACATTTTTTACTGGCAGGGAATTATGCCAATCAGTTTGAATTTAAATTGATTAAATTTTTCTAAACTTTACTTCATTATTATTTTTAAGTGCAATAAATACTTGTTTCTTTTAAAAAGTATAATAAAATTTCTGGCTAGTGAGACCGAATATTTTCATGATGATTTCATTGCACAGGCAATTCATCAAAAAGTTAGAAGAGCCCCTACTACATTGATATTGATGCGAATACATAATGGCCAACATTCAAGAACATTCAGAAATATTGGTTTAATGCCGATCACCTGAATTTAACTTTGCCGATTAGTCAAGCTGGCTCTATAACATTGCGCTGACGCAATAATTGAAGTGAAATGGCTGTAGATAACGACTTTGGACGACCACGCAGCCAATATTCGAAACGGCATAAATTCTCTCTTCTGCCCATTGAAAATCAAAATAAATTTCCGTGCCCCCATTATGTGAACAACATTCACACAATATCAACCAATTAAAATTTGATTTATAATATTTTTCTAAACATGTGAAAGTTACGCCGTTTTCGCCAATAGTGCTATCGTAGATTAAGATCATTCTAGTTAATGTATCACAATTATTATAGTGAGGAAAGGATAACTTTTGCAACAAGTCACAATAGTCGCCTAAAGACATTGTCACCATGCCGTCTTAAAAATCCATTATCAAATATTAATGGCAATTCCAGTTCCTAAAATAAGCCACAAAAAAGAACCCAAATCGTAAAAAAGACAGATTTTCTTGTAATTTTACAATTACAATTTTCATACCATTAACGGACTAATTGCACCTCAAAAGTTTAAGTACTGCAGAATGAAACAACAACAGCGCAAATATAAAAAGCCACTGTATACTGAGAGTCCTTTATGTACAAAATGCCAGTATAAGGCAGCAGCAAAATATAGAGAACGCAAGAAATGATTTGTTTTAAAAGAGATTTTATGGTTATTATTTTTATTATTTTTATTTTTATCTGAAGATACTAAATTATCAAGAGTGCGTAAGGAAAAACAAATAAAGATGTTGCCAAGTTGGTACCTTTTTTAAAATTTAATATTAAACAACTTTCTTTGTAAGAATATTTAAATAAAATTATTTTGAACAACATATTGAAAACAGCTTCGGTAAATAAACATCATACGATGAAAAGCTTAAGCTAAAAGCGTTTGAAGTATTCCGAAGTAGTACTACATCCGAATCATAAGCTCATGACTGTTTCAGAAGTAATTTTCTTATTATTCATAAATAAAATCAACTATGTCATTAAAACTTATCAACATTGATGATCAAAAATCTTATAATTTTTTAAAGGGTTTCTGAATCGAACGGGTTAATTAATACGATGGAATGCAGACTAATTTTATTATTTTTTTTATATCCGATCCTCACAAAAAATTAATATGAAAATGTGGCCAAAATTTGGGCCCTTAACAGTAGTGAGGCCAAAATAAAATCAAAGTTCTCGCCTGGTACACTCCCTATCAAAATCCTGAAAAAATAGACCACATCTACTTTACAAAAATTTCATTACTGTCGTAAGTGAATGAGTCTTTCTGTCTTAACGTTGATGAAGCTTTGACTTAGTACTGACTAGGATATATCTAATACAAGTCAGAAAAGAAGGCTGTTTAGCTATTAGTAATTATTTAGCTATTTTTTAGTAATTTCGTTCATGTATGACACTTCAATCTTTTTACTGACCAGTAATGTGGAATAAGACAATCAATATAATTTCTATTTGAGGAGGTCTTTTTGATGCTAATGGAAATTTAAAATTTGTTGACTTCAGTTTAAGTCTGAACCCTTTTCCGTGGTCAAATGCGCAATTCGAGAGGGTTTTCAATCAAAGTAATCTTGTTAAGTCTAGAATGTGAATTAAACTCATTCTAATAACAGCAAATTATTATTCTGCACATTTTAATGTGTTCAGTTTCAGAAGAGCCGGTAGTTTTTGCTTCGACTATGAAATTCCTCAGAGTTTTCTAAAATTTAAATAAATAAATAAAATAACTTCGACCAAAAACAATATGCTGTTGATAATGATGATTTAATTTTTAAATTAAAAAAACCTTTTTGATATGTATAATTAGGTAATTCATGTGTCTTTTTTGGATTAATTAAAGCCAAATTATATTATATTAAAATATTTTTTAAATAATGAGTTGCTAAATATTTTTTGTCACTATTGAAGTGCCATGTCATTTCTAGGCAACCTGGATACTTGTCACTATATTTTTAAATCATAATTTTTTTCTATACTAGAAGGATAAAAATATCGTTACCGTGGCTGCCTTCATGCTCTGGACGCCATCTATTCTGCCACCATGTCGTTCGGCAGAGCCAGAGATTGAAAGCATGCCGGAATTCACTTCGATTTAACTACTTCTATATCTAGGGCCCTAATAGCAAAATAATCGATTAAACTGTGGCCCTTGAGATGAGGCCCTTAATTCCTCTATCGGTATGTATTTCCACCTGGAATTGTATGGTTAAGGTGAGAGAGGTAGAGAATATCCCCAACACAGTCGACCTTTCTGGGTACCTTGACAGATGTTTATGACAGAGATAAAGTTGCCTGTTTGCATCCCAAGAACTTTCTCCTCCACATTTCACAGGAGTGTGCCATGTCCAATGCAGTCGAACTTTAAATTACCTGACTCTCTGATTTTGAGGTCCAATTCGGCACGTGCACCACGTGGGGTTTAACTTCATTTAGGCACTATTTGTGAAACATGAAATCTTAGCAGTTCTAGCTCTCCTCAAACATTGCCTTATCACTTTAATCATCATTGGCAATTTTTCATATTATATGCTGCTTTACATTTTTACTAAGCAAATGGAAATATTTTTCAACAAATTTCATTTCTTATATAATCGATGTGACAAGATATTAATTTATGACATCAAATGTTGTCAATCAATAAAGATTTAAACTTTAATCAAAGGGGAATTCACTACAGGTGATCCCATTAGCCCAGGTGATCCTCAGCTGATTTAAAGCAAATTGAGCAGTTCAAGTCCAAGAGAAAATATCAAGCAAAAAAACTAATTAAGACTAAAAAAAGGATAATTAAAAAAATAAAATGAATTTCATTTTTTGTTTGTTATACAAGATGTTCAAAGTAATCATAGAATTAGAAACAGCAGCTATATTCGCTATATCCACTTTCTAACGTATATTCAGCCGCACTCCCAATTCTAGGAACACTTCCTAGTCCCATATTTCCGTCTTTTAGTTCAGTTAACTGCATAATGACTGCATCAGTAACAATGTTGCCTACGTCTAGGACAGCATTGATGTATACACTATCCTGCTGCATCGTTATGTCTACCATATCTGCAGCCGCATTCGAAATTGTAGAAACACTTGTTAATCGCATATTTCCATTTACATTTATGGCTCTTAGCTCATCCAACACCAGTAGACGATCATGAGTTTCTACACAGAAGCCGCCTTAGGAATTTGTAGGAACACTTCTTTACTCTATATTTTCGTCTGCACTTAGGGTTCTTAGCTCATCCGGTAGCCTGGTAACCCATCATTAATATTGCGCTTATATATAGACTGTTTCTTATAAAAATCGATTACAAAATCAGTTTTTAATTTTACAATAATTTTTGTTTTTTTTTTTTGGGACACGTTTATTGATTGAAAGCAATTATCTTCTATTTTGTAATCAGATGTTTTTAACGGATTAGTTAAGTTGTTGTAGGACGTACTCAGTGTTGTATTGTAGTAGTAATAAGGCCACTTGGTGTTTAATTCGCTTTACTTTAATCTCTAGTTCTCCTGCATGGTTTTTTTTAACTAAACACATAAATATAAATATTTCGTGAAAAGGATATTTAATTTGTAGTTCGTTCTGCATCCAAATACCCGGCAAAGTTAAATATTTTTGATACTTTTAAGTGTAAAATAAAAAAAAACAATAACAATAACAAAACTTGGAGAAAACTCTATTATGAAGTTTTCATTTCGTAGTTCTCTTCTTTTCTTGCTTTCTTTCACCTAAAATTACATTAAAATGCATTCAGCTGGTTTGTTGAAAAGTTTTCACGTTTTCG
The DNA here is from genome assembly GCA_963681545.1 of Germaria angustata. NCBI lineage: Eukaryota > Metazoa > Arthropoda > Insecta > Diptera > Tachinidae > Germaria > Germaria angustata. Next base: position 81,334,897 of record OY813000.1, on the reverse strand, counting down.
ATCTTTTTAGCCAAGTATATGAAATAAAATTGTTAAGAACATGAAGCGAAAGAATGTACTAAACAAAATGTGTGAGAGATTAAGAGGAAACGAAAGTTGTGTTGTTTAATGAAGTTTAATTGACAAAATATTTAATTGAATTGCCATTTGGTTAAAGAATGTGGAAATTTGGAAAATTTTAAGTTTTTTTTTCAATTAGTTTTGGTTTGCGAATTAAATATTTTTAATAAATAAAAGTTTAAAATTCTATGCAACTTCTTCCTTTAAAAAAGTAAGTGCACCTGAAATGATGAAAAAGTTTTACACAATCATTTCAATTTACTTATTGTCTTTAGCTGTTCAAATGTGGACATTTTATTGGTCGCTTATCAGTGATCTTTAAGAAGTTTGAAAACATTCAATCTCATATGTTTATGCCAGACGAATCAAATACAATATGGGAATTCTCTATCATATATAATAATTACAAAATACAACAAACAAATTTAAATAATAAATAAAATTAAATTTGGTCTTATACGGCATCCAATTACTTATTTCTGATTGTTAATTTTTGACAATTTACACAATTATAAATGTGTTAGAGAAACCAAAGAAAAACTACAGCTCTTACATTTTCACTCAAAGCAAATTTTTTTACTCAATTGAACAAAGTTATTGAGTTAATTGCAATGTGGAGTCAGGCCATAAGTATTAAACATTATAAATATAATTAACACATGTTATTAATAATATTATTTAATATTAAATTATTAAAGGGTGAATTTTTAGAGACTTTATGTTTCTCAACAATGTCTTTGGCAGCTCTGCTGTTTTTGGGTAACATGTTACTGTTTAACATGTTCAACTTTTGCAGATTATTGAATTGTATTAGAAAATTCGTGCTCGGTTAGGAATGTGCATTGTCCACTTTTATATCGGAAAATTTTGTTCAGCGGAGAAGCACACTTCTGGTTGAATGGATACATGAACAAGCAAAATTGTTCAAAACCAGCCAGAAGTATTGCAAGAACTGTCAAAGCATCCCAAAAAATGCACTGGTTGGTGTGAATTATGAGTCGGTGGGATCACTGCACCGTACTTTTTCAAAAACGACTAAGCCAGGAACGTCACTGTGAATGGCGAGCGCTATCGTGCGATTATTAGTTTTTTTTTTTGCCCAAAAGAGGCAGGTAAACCTTGGCTGACATGTGATTTCAACGAGACGGTACCACATGCCACATAGCACTCAAAATAATGCCCCAATTGAGAACCGAGATCTGTCACATTCACGACCGGTCAATTGACCACCTAGATCGTGCAATTTAACGCTTTGAGACTATTATTTGTGGGGTTATGTTAAGGTTCATGTCTATAGGGACAAGCCCGCATCCGTTGACAAACTGGAAGCCAATACTAAAGAATTTATTCGTGATATACCGGCTGATATGTTGGTGAGAGTATGGCAAAGAAAGACCCATCGTATGAGACATTTGAGGCGCAGCCGCTGTCAACTTTTAAAAGCTCTTAACAAGCACCCTTTCAAATATCAGTCACAATTTTATTTACAAAAATCTTAAGATTGTAAAAAAATAATTATAAAACTACCTACGATTACTTATTTTTATTGCTAGACAAGTACTTTTTTTAAAGTGCCTTTCGAGAAAAATACCAACTGAAAAATGTGACTTAAAAAAAATTTTCTTTTGAAAAAAGAAAATCTAAGAAATTTGTCTTTTGAAAAACCTGCTTCCAAAAAACCCCTTTGAAAATGTATCATTTGACAAAAAGAAAAAAAAAAAAACTCAAAATAGACATATTTGAAAACATTCCTTTTGAAAAAGTAGCTTATGAAAATACTTTTTGAAAAAAGGAACTTTTGTTAGTACCTCTTTCAAATAGAGCCTATTTAAATACGTCGCTTTCTACCATCTTCAAAAGAATTAAAAAACAACACTGACGAGCATCTTTCCATGTTCAATTATGTTTTTTGACTATGAAACCTCCGTCGAGCGGCGTAGGCTTTATTTAAGCCGGTCAATACTTTTTCAAAAACTCAAAACCTACGACGAAATTTTAATAACATCGTTGTTGTTATTACACACAATACTCTTCTGAAATTAAACTTTGTAGTAGCGAAAATTTTTTGCGGAGGCCTGCTACGAGTGCGTCAACCATCCATGTGTTTTCCTATTTTCCGTTTTGGAATTCGGATTTCTTATACATATATAAATAAACCCATAATTCTATGGAAACAAATTCTATCCTTTAAATTCTTTGCAGCAATTTTTCTAGATTATTTTATAACATTCTTTATTAAAACCTCTCATACAAAAATTGTTTCCAAAAAGTTTCTTTTTTTTAATGGAATGATTAAAACCTCAAAAATTTCATCTATTTGTATGAATATGATTTTCTATATATTTTATTTGACTAAAACCTCAAATTGTACATACAATTTGTAGTATTAAATTTTATATCTAAATACAAATACATTTACTTCTATTTTATTAAACAAAAAATATCCACAAGCAAATAGAAACACATTTTGTATAAAAAAAACATAATTTTGTTGGACATTTTAATTTAAAATTGTCAATTGGTTTTGCACAAAATAAAAACGATTGCATGTGTGTGTGTTGTGTAAGTTTACAAGTGTTTGAGTATTGTGAGCAAAAGTCTATATTTTGTGAGTTCGATGTATCTAAATTCTCATCTATATTGTTGCATGTATGGAAACATATTATTTAATAGTGTAAAGGTATGTACAAAATAATATCTACAGTATTTGGGAGATATTTGCAATATATTTATTAGGGTGCAACAAACACATGTACATCCCCTAAAGGCGGACTTCGAGAGGATATTTCCTATCGCATAAACAGCCCAAATTAAATCATACATAAGTGCTTATAAGTGCAAGTTGTAAAACAACACGGCAAGTGACATGCGGTCTGTATAAATACTTGCAAGCTGATTTTCTGACCCAATGGTATATGGAGACCTTTGGGGGAGAGGTAAAGTAAAGCTCATTATTATAGAATTACGAGCAATAGAGTGTTTGCGAAATTGGATGAATCACTTTGGAGATGAACGTATAGAAAATAGAAAATAATTGGGGCCAAATTTAATCAAAAAGTATGAAAAGTATTAAAGATAAAAAAATAATCACTACAAAATTCATGGACGGAATACATCATTGCAAAAGCAATAAATTCAATAAAAGCTCAAAATTTTATAAAAATATATGACATATAGTTTGATTTTAATATATTTGCGGAATTGTTTAAACAAATATTGATTCCAAAATTTTTCGACAACGATTTCTTTCGAATAAAAAAACCATTTAAGTTAAAATATACAACAGTCGATGCACCAAAAAGTCACCAACTAGTGACCAAACTTAGATAACTGAATCGAAAACAAAAACGTTTATGACAATAAGCCTAATCTATTCAACTTTACGACATTTGAAGTATTTCAAAGGTAAAAAAAAATACTCAATCTGCTATACTCAAAATTTCAAAACGCCGAAATCCCTTTAAAACTTGATTTTCGAAACTTAAGGTGAAGACAATGTCCCTTATCGTGTTTGGCGATTTTCGACTGCAAATTCGACAGTTTGTACTAGACTAAAGATACCGAGCAACATTTTTCTTTAATCTAGTACAAAACTTTGGAGTCGTAGGCGAATTTCGCCAAACACAATAAGACCCAATAACTTCGGGCTCTTTAATAATTATATTTTACAAAACTATAATAAAATCAATTTAATAAACTCAATTGAAAATTAAGTTGGAATTAATTTTAAATAAAATCGAACTTCTTAAAAAGTATATATGAGTCATATAACAGAACTCAATTTCGTAAATCTAGTCTACAGGAAACGACGAACAATATTATTTAATTTTTAGTACTAGGAAATGGTAAAAAGGTCCAAGTCTACTTTTCTAATTTCGGTTTTTAAAACAGATATTAGAAAAATCTAACCTCAAAATCGATTTTATTTTGGAGTTGGTTTAAATTTCATATAAAAAATACCGTTTCCAAAAAATCGTTAAAAAAGTTAAAAGAAAAGTTTGTGGCCCATATTAATGGCAAGAACATTACAAAAGGTTTGAAAGCCCCTTGAAACATTTTTTAAGACCAATTTTTCTAGACTGCATAATATGGCATTTTGTTGAGGAATATCAATCATCTACAGCAACACATCGTTGATTCGATCTTTATTGACCATCATCGCTCGAGCGTATATTATTTGCTTTTATGGGTATTTAACTGATGTACATACGGGAGAAGGCTAAAGAACCTTGAATCACTTCCACAATAGTACTTTAATTAACCAGAACATCAGCTTCACAGTTACTGGCCTCAAATTATTAATGTTTCTTGTGAAAATATTTTGACGTATAAACTTTGGCATCATCCTCAATATTAAAAATCGATTACGAAGGCTGAAAAATTAACTTCAATATAAAGTCTCTCGTTAATTTTTTACTTAAAATCGATTTTTAATTGGAATCGAAATCGGTTTGCCATCTCCTAGTTAATAATTTAGCGTCTACGAAGTTTTGCGGCAGCTGCAGCGGTCACTGAATATGCCAAATGCAGCTTTTAATTGATCACATTTTACAATTTATATTTTCAATCAATATTATGTTCTGATATTTTTCTATAGTGTTGTCATATTCGCAATTTCTTCTGGGTCTTTGGTACACTCGTATATTTCTCTTATTTTTTTAAGTTGTTCTCATTTATTGAAGGTCTGGGAAAGCGTCCTCTTAATATGTACCTTAAATTGGGAACCAATCCCGAATATTTATTTGGAGTATTATGTCGCTTTAAATGCTTGATGGCTCCAAAATACTAAACCGACGATATCAATTCCGCACTAAAATATATTATACGAGTACTTAAAAATTCCCTTTTTTGTTTTTCGTAGATCCGATTTCTTACTTTTTTGCACCCCCTTAATTTACTACAACTGCCATGTTTCATTTATAGAGAAAGCATTTTCGACTTTACACTCCAGATACTGAAGAAAACTACTTTCATATTTTATATACACACATGCAATGTGTATTGAAAATATGTATAAATCTATGTATACAAATATAAATGCTGGCATGCTGAAGCATGCAAAAATAGGTATTAAAATATGAGATGGACAAGCTTGAAAATTTCTAAATACGGAAGCAACTCAACGTCATAATGTCTTGGGCTTGTAAATGACTCTTCAAAGCATTTTTGGGTTCATGTAATCGAATGGAATAACCAGATGGGGCAAATATTTGACAGAATAAACTCAAGTGCTGACTGGCTTATATTCTCTTATGCTTCGTCGTTTAATATTATTTTATAAAAACTTTAAATAATGGGAGCCATTGTGGATTCGATGCCCATTAAGCACTCTGAACTGATTAAAAAGAACCGGTATTAATTCTTGTTAATTTGATCGGTAGGTTTAACTCAATTACGGCTTAAATTATTTGCACTAGACTAAAGGAAACTATTGATCGATCTCTTTCGTTTACTTCAAACTGTCGATGCGATAAGGTTGAATACATTTTTGTACTACATAAGACAGAACATTTTACTCTTACTGGACTATGAGATTTTGTATAATTTAGGAAAAATACTGACGATTTCAAAATCAGACAACTTACTTGCTATAAAGCTGTGTTTGTATATACACAAACTGCCAAGTTTACAATCAGAGTCACCTAGATTGTCTCCTGCCGCCAGCTTAATTATATAACTAAATGCTTGCCTCAAATAACCATAACGTTCCATACATCACTCTCGATTCAATACACGTATATCACATTTTAAATGTAGCAAAATAACTCCTCTTTAATAGTTTTTCTAATAATTCGTTTCTTATTATGCTAATGTGTCCCTCTATCTTGCTGCAACATTCAACTTAAGGGCCTTAAAATGCATCATTCAAGCATCATTTATATGCACCTCCAATTTGTTGCATGTATTCAATTCTCGATGAGAACTATAAAAAGCTTTTTGACCACATCCAATACTCTCATCAGAGGTTGTAGCAACAGCATTTGCTTTAAAAGCCAATTACTTATATGGGCCCTTGGTTGTACTTTCAGGATTACAAACTCTAAAAGCTATTACTGTGTTCCATAACAAACTTTAGAATTATGTGCTGCTGATGAACATCACCAGGGATAAATTTGTCAATTATTAAAGGGGAGACAGATGTACACAATACAATTTTAAGATTAAAGAAGACTATTAAAAATTGTTGTATGTTTTAAAATACATAAATACATACGGCAAGAAATAATGAACTTTTGTAATACAAACTTCGATTACGGACAAAAGTTTCTTGTATTGTATTGAAATATCGATCGATATCGATAGACTAATTTCGCCTCCAGAATAAAAAGATTTGTTCTAGGCAAAGAAAAAGTCTTAACAACTAACAAGGATACACTTATTTTACAAATATATAATGGAAATGCAATAGTGGTTATTTATAAACAGGGTTAAGATTATGAGTAGTATTATATGAACCAAGAATATGTGGTTCATATTCCGAAAAAAATATCTTGCTTCCACTTTTTCTCATGGAAATTCAGGATGGGACCCAAAATTTTAAAATAAATATGAAACCGATCAGTTCAATAAAAAAACAGTTATAACTTTCGAACCTGTTGAAAATCAAGTTTGACATTTTCAGTAAACGAAAAAATAATAGTTGAGGGGTCCTTTTCAGGTATATACGAGAACGAAAGACGATTTTTCATTACTATAAACTATGAATAGAGATGAAGTCTAAGTCCTTCCAACAATACCAACTTCATTTAAATCTGATCCACCTTTTAAAGGCTACAATTTTCGACCTAGAAGCGATTTGCACTACTTTATGCATCATGTAATGCGCGGATATAAGGATATATGTGAAATACTGTGAAGTACAATTGACTGTAGCACGTATTTTGTTATTAAAAAAATACAGGTTGCAAATTACGCTGGGTGGAGCATAATATTAAAGATGAGCTTAATACAGCTCAAGAACAGGAAATCACCTTTAACCTTATGCAAATTATTTATTGAATTATAATTAAAACAATTGAGCAATTTAAAAAAAGGACATATTGAAAAACTCGTTAAGAATAACGTAATAAAAAAACACGATAAGTACGGCGTAGTGAGAAAGGAAAGCAATAAGAGTACATGCGAAAAAATGGAGCGGATTAAATGTGAAATATAATGAAGCAAGTATTACCTGAATAAATAAAAAAATATTTAATTTTGATTGTATGAAGTCGCTAAATGCCCGCCAAGATTTCATTGTAGAAAAACTTGTATCAAGCACTAAAAACGAAATAAAGACACATCACTTAAATTCCTTAAAAAAGTTACAGAATAGTCAAACCAACAGTTACTAAGGCTAATTTACTGTTCTAAATCTAAGACATATCACAGAAACGAATCGCAGTTAAAGCAACCAGGGCCTTTCGTAAAAAATTTTGGAGTCACGACTCTTACCATTGGGAAAAAAGTTGCAACAGATCCCTTTTCTTGAAAAGTATTTAATCATATTCCGCCGTACGTTTTTTTTTTTGGCAGGAAGGAGGTCAAAATGCATTACTGCATACATGGAATCGTCACTGGCCGTGTTATGTCGGGCTCCCCAAGATGGTATACCGACTAAAAAAACCTCCTTATGCCCTCTACTTGGAAAATGATTCCACCCCGGAACCGCTGTGATGCATTACTTCGGGGTGGTTTCCTCTTGGCTGTGATTTCAGCTCTCTTCCCCTTTGGACCTGCGTCCAGATCTCTGCTTGAGTTGATCTGCGCCTAGTCTGCTGCCTCTAGATCAGGTTTCTTCTTCCTTAGTATGTATTCGCAGTACTTTGATACTGCTCGCCAGCTGTTTTCGTTCTGGGACATGCGATCCACAATAGACTCAGCATTTATTTCTCCTACTAAGACCTCGAGTTCTCTTCTTTTCTCTTCCCATTTACAACATCCAAAAAAAGTGTGTTCGGCGTCATCGATTATATTTCTTTCTTCGTACAAGCAGTATGCTGTACTACACTTTCCTATGTTTTTAGGTATTTCCTGAAGTATCCGTGGCCGGTCATCATCTGTGTCAGGTAGTAGTTTACTTCATCGACTCTCCGTTCTAGCCATCTGCTTATGTTTGGGAGAAGTCTTTTGCTCCATCTTGCCGCTGATTCCTGGTTCCATCTTTCCTGCCATCTTTGGAGGGTCTCTTGTTTTATTATCTCCTTGTCCTCTTGTTCAAGTGTATAAGACCGTTTCTTCATCCATATTTTCCTTCTTTCCTGTATTTGTAGATCTATTGGGGTCGTTCCCTGGATGGCTGCTGTAGAAACAGTACGGTAAGCAGAAGCTATCCGTAGGGCAGATATCCTTTGCACAGCAAATAGAGCGTTTATCCTGCTTTTATTTAGCTTCATGCACCAAATTTCACTACCATAAAGAAGGATGCTATTAGTAGTCTCCATCAGTAGCTTCCTCTTGTGTTGCCGCGGCCCTCCTATATTAGCCATTAATCGGCTTAGTTGTGCCGTCACCTTTGCCGCCTTGCTTGCTGCATGACCAAGTCCAGTGTGAGAATGTCATCCTCGAGTCAAGTCGTATGCCAAGATAGTTTACGAATCTCTGTGCGTATTTGTGTTTCTTCGATGTTAATGTTTATTTCCAGCGATATGTTTCTTCTGGTTAGGAGGACCACTTCGGTTTTCTGCACTGCCAGATGAAGACCATGTGCGTCAAGCCAGCTCTTCGTCCTGATCATTACCTGCTTAAGTTTTCTTGTTGCTGCTTCCGTATCTCTGGCTTTTATTACAGCTGCTATGTCATCAGCGTAACCCACAAGGAACGTATTTTGCGGCATTTCAATCTTTAGTATGTTGTCGTAGCTAATGTTCCATAAATCTGGGCCCAGAATTGATCTCTGTGCTGCACCGGATGTTATCGCGATCCTTTTCTGTCCCTCCTTCGTGTTGTACACGAGTTCCCTATCCTTGAAATAGTTTCTTATCATTCGCGACAAATATACCGGTATGCTAAATCTCATCTCTAGGGCCTGGAGGATATCGGGCCATCTTAAGCTATTGAAAGCGTTTTTAACATCTAGTGTGGCTAGGAGAGTGAGTCGCATGCTAAAATGATTTCCTTGTTAAGCGGCGTTGAATGCATCGACAACATCTTTTAGCGCGCCCACGGTGGATCTTCCAGGTCTGAAGCCGTGTTGCCTTTCTGATAGTCCTCCTCTGTTCGTTATGGCTTCCGTCAGCCTAGGTTTCAGGAGTCTTTCAAAAAGTTTGCCTGCAGTGTCTAGCATACATAGTGGTCGATACGCTGATGGTGAGTTCGGGTCGCCTTTCCCTTTGTTGATAAGCACTAGCTGCTGTAACTTCCATGCCTTTGGGAAAATGCCTTCTATGAGGCATTTGTTATACATGTCAAGTAATAGCTCTGGCCGCTTTTGTGCTATATCCTTGATCACCTCCGCTGGTATACCATCTGGTCCAGGTGCCTTCTTGGGTTTTAGTTTTTCCGCGGCTATTTTTATTTCTTGTTTAGTGAACAATGTAATTTCTGTCTCTGCCACCATGTCCCTTCTATCAACGGGGATTTCATTCGTCGGGAAGAGAGACGCTACCATGTTTCCCATTTTTTCTTCGTCCATCAGCTGTGTTGTTGTTCTGGTCTTCAACTGTTTGTTAACTATTTTGTAGCCCGTGCCCCATGGGTTCGTGTTTATATCTTCTCGAAGTTTCTCCCATAGCCTTCTTTTGCTGTCAAAAATCGCCCTTTGCAGTTTTTTCTTGGCTTCTTTATATGCGTTTTTTTCGTACGTTGGTGCCCAAATTATATCAGTGATAAAAGACTGGCAAAATACTGTTTTTTTAAAGAATTGCAATTTGAAATTAAGATAAATGAACCAATGAACCTCGAATGATAATTTTATACCATTAATGTCTGGGTATGAATTCGGCCCAGTGATGGCCGCGAGCTGGGCATAAATGGTGTAATTGGAAGTCTAATTTTGTTATAATTTTATCATAGATAAAAGCCATCCTAACTCAGCAATAACCATCCGTATATTATGTTCCAAGTATTATATCGTTTCTTGTGCTCCAGCGTGAACAATGTAATGGGGTTGGATAGCACGCTTTTAAAGGGAAATTAACAAGGTTTTATGCGAAATTATATCATATATTTTTCTAAGATAAATTTATTGATTTCAGTTTCAGTCATTTGCTGGCATTAATGTGGTGTGAGTCTATTCTTTTGAAATCAATCAAATCAGGGTGTTTCAATTCGCTTTGAAAAAAATATTCGAATTTATTTATACATGTGATAATCAAATTTTAAAATATTTTTTTTTTGTATTGCGAATTTGTCAAAAAAAAACAAAGTTGCCAATTTAAAGATGTGAGCCAATCAAACTGCTTCGGACTTTTGAAGGCGTAGTTCTCTGCTATTCTGGCTTCTCAATGATATTCGTATGTGGGCTGACTTTTACCCGTGCATTCGGTTTCGTTTCTATTTAGACTATCAAGTGACTTTAATTAAGACTAATTCTGATAAGAAAGTTTCAATATTAGGACGTGCTGAACAAACGCTAAATTGCCGATGCAGTCATGTCAAAAAAAAAAAAATTACCCTCATTGAAACCCCTTTTTAAGAAATATTTTTCTACTTCGATTTGTACTTGAATTTAATAACACATTTGAGATTTATTTGATTCATTTTCATTGATCGTTTTTAAAGTATCCATCATTTGATGCATGCAACTTCTTTTTATTGTCATTTCATTCAGCAACAGTTGGTGAAAAAATCTACTACTGCATAAAAATTGGATTTATTTGAAATAAATTGTTTGCAAATGTGTCTCATGTGTCATTTAGTTTTGAGTAAAAATTCACAAAATTACATTTCACTTTTAGAATATATAAAATTTAAATTTAAAATAAATAGTGAGAAGAGTGCATACATATATGTACGTAGTACTGAATATGTTGAATTAATGCAGACTGCCATAAGGATTTAATAGTGCATGAGTAAGAGATGGGCGAAAGTAAGAAAGAATTCGTCAATTGTTGAGAGAAAAGTAAAAAATTTACTCTTAAGGAGCTGAAGGAACACACAACTAATGGAGTCATATGCTGCTGGGAAACTTTTCCTGCTTTTGAACCCCTTTATTTTGCCTCTTATCGTACTTAAAGAAAGAAGTTTCCCGAACTAGCTGATTGCATTAAGACATCGTCAAAGCTTAAAAAAATTATAACAACACTGAATTTAATTCCTTCAATTTAATAAATAAATTTTATAATTTATTTTTTCTAAAGAGTTCTCTAGAATTTTTTTATATATAAAACAATTTTAGTAATTCGGTTTTACTTCTTTTTTATGTTCTTAAATATTTCTTTCTGCTTGTTACGTGCAACACTCCACATGCAATAGCAGCAGCGACAGCATCCGCTGCCAAAAGCAAAAATGTACCTTAATTTGCTTCAAAAGCTTTATGCCAAACAAAATTGAACTCAAGTAGTAACTAACTGCTAACTTGAAAAAACAATTTCTGAAGAAAAGGAAGAAAACGCATCATACCTTCACACACACATAAGGATTTTTGCAAATGGCGCTAAAATTTTACAGCGCGTGAAACGCAATGTACTTGAGCCCCACCACCATCAGGCAAAAGTAATAAATTTTCTTCACAAAAAAACTTGTTTTTTCATTAAAAAGAATAATAATAAAAAATGTGTAAAAATAATAAAATACTTTTTTATTTGAAACAAAAATAATGAAAACAAAAAAAATTACACGCCTGAAGCGCATCTGTATGTTCTTCTTTTGGAAAATGTAGAATCATTTGTGTTCTGTTCCTTACAGTTTTTACCGCATTGAGTTCCTTATTTTACAACTAAGATGATTAAGGCAGCCTTTAAGGATGCGATATTTTTCTTTAGAAGTCAGCAATTTAAATAAAAAATTAAAAAAAGTTTTTCTGTAGCATTACTGCTACCGGCGCACAGTGCTTTGTTTCATATACAAAGAACAACGAAAACCGATATTTGAAGAAAAAGAATGTATAATTACATTAGATTTGCATCATAAACATAAAGCATTTTGATAATAAATTAATTTTCCATATATCGGACTGAAATGAATCCCTACAGGAACTCGTGTAAAAATCGAAAAAGGTTGTAGGACATACATAATTCTTCACTACGTGTGGTCGCATATTTTCGTTTTTAAAGGATATGTGTGGCAAACTGGCCCTGAAGATCAGGTTTATGATTTATTGGAGAAAGAATATTTGATTTGAAACAAATGTTTTCATATATTTTTTAAAACGGCCTACGACAAGACATAGGTTTTTTCCTTTTTCTTTCACCCTGCGCCTGATATGAAATTGATATGTCCTTTCATTGATTTCTATATAAATTGAGATTTGTTTCACTGCAACATCAGGCTGTAGCAGATGAAGCTTTATCATCTAGTGATAATGTTTAACACTTTTTTGTTGTTTTTTTTAACAAAAACATAAATAAAGCTCTAAACACATAGACGACAGCAGACTTCACGACTTCACGGCTTCAAATGCTGCCAAATTCAAATACCTCTCTGAAGTCAGCTTCATAATTATTTTGAAGACAGCAACAGCATAATACTCAGCTGATGTGTATTTTAGCAATACAAATTTCAGGGATGCCGCACATATATGTATTTTATAACGATTAAAGTTAAAGTTATTGATAAAAAATTTAATAATATCACGAAAAACTATAAAAACACATAAATTTATTTCTTTATTGTATTTTTGTAATATTCTTTTATGTTTAATATTAAAAAAAAGTTTTTGTTTTTATTTTTCCAATTTATATATACAACAACACTATATTTGTTTAATGCTGCCCGTCAAAATAGAAAATAGCCTAAGTTGGCAGCAGCAGCAAATGCTATTGTGCAGTCGTGCTGCTGTGCTGGGGTTAAAATAATCTTTTCATTTAAATAAATGGATTTTATTTTTGACATATTGTTGCTTGCTGTCTGCTGTCGACTATGTGTTTAGTGCTTAAGGAACAGGAAAAAAGAAAAAGACTATTGTATACCCGATTGCCGATTTTTATATAAATTTTTTGAACTTTGCACTGATGATTATAAACTTTATGAATGCCTAATTTTTTTGTTGTCTGCGGATTTAGCTCTTCATATGTCGATATTTAATTCGTTCTATCTAATCAGTCAAGTGAACTTCAACTGATTTGTAAGCATTCAACATGGTGTGTTTATACAAAACCCAACATATACAATATGAGAATTCTATCATATATGAAAATAGCAAAATATATAAACATTGTAGACAAATAATGTCTCACTACAAACTGCACTAAAAATTGTTCAAACGATTAATTGGGAAGAAAACCCAAATAATTAATTTCCATATTAGTAATATTTGATTATTTCATGGCATACAAAGTATATATGGTAGCACGACGAGTCCTTACAGAGATTCTAATGAAATTTATTTATGCGCCTTACAATAAAATTTTAAAAGTATAAACTTATATTTGTCAGTAAAATTAAAGTTTTAAAATTAAGGATGTGTCACAGGTGAATATGTCCTTGGAATAATTCTTCTCAAAATCAAGTTTTGTTATTCGACACTAATAATCCGATTTCTCTGACTATCTGATACTACTTATGTGTATTATAATAGTTCCACCAAAAAGGATATTAATGAACAGCTCCAATCCTTGAAATGATTTTGACTATAATTGCAATAAATTCACTGTACATTACCAACATAATTAAATTTTAGTTTATGGAGTCATATGGAGAGAAGGCCTGTAATTTCAATGGATATTTTCACATGACAAAGTATTCTTTATTTCCTTATTACACAAGGACAAATGAAAGTTGCTGTAGTCCTTAAAGGTGTGCATGGTAAAGATTCATCATTTAATTAAACAATTAGTTACTAAATTATGTTGCATTCTGATCATAATTCAAATAAAAATTCAATTTGTTTTATTAGCTGTTCATATAATATGGACATATCCTGGAACTTAATATTTTCAAACCCTACAGCTTCAAAATTTTGTATATCTATAATAATTTTATTTAAAAAAATCTTACAGAAAATGTTATGGGATATACTGTGAGTCTATAAACTAGTAGTTTGTACTGTATTTCTGCTGAAATTAAATTTTTTTAATTGCAGGTTATGTGGTGTGTCCTTGATTCGAGTGTTATTATTAAATATAAAATGCTTAGATTTTGTCTATATATTCTTATGTAAACTTTTTCATGCCAACTTTAGGCAAAGGATTATTCATATAAGAGAACTTTGCATCCTTGGTGGAAGTAAATAGAGAAGTTCTTAGCAACATACGAGTACTCAATAAACAATCACCAATTTGTGGCTGCATTCTGATTATAGTGCCTGTAGAAGTTGAATGATTAATTTAAATTTGTATTATAGATTTTGATTTCGAATCTCTAATATTAATTTTAAGTTCTTTTTTACTGTGCCAACAGCAATTTCAACAATTTTGTGGCAATTTTCATAGAAAGTATAGGTTGCACCATAAAGAGCCCTCAAGGTGAATATAAGAAATGAAAATTTCAATACGAAAAAGTTCATCATTATGACTCTGAAAAGAGTCTCCAAGCTGTCCTGCACTCGGATCTGTTCTCAAACCAATAGTTTGTTTTGAAGTTAAAGATTCGTAAGTAATTAAATTATTCTGGTACTATTTTTTTTAATTTTTAAAACTTTGTTCTTTCTTTCCTTCTTTCCCTTTTTAAGAGAAAGTATATATGGAATATCATCGTGTCCTTGTAAGTGTTTCCAGTGAAAAGAGTTTCAAAAAAGCATGAGGAAGCTAAGATTATGATGCGGAGTAATTAAGAACTCTGATCATTTGCAATGATTGTAATATAGGATTGTCATCATAGGCATAGCTTGAAAAATTTTTGAGGGGCCTACAGTGAGGGCACTGAAATGCTTTAGGGAAGAGGATATTTGTAGCCCGCGCTAGGCAGGAATATCTATGCCTATGATTATCGCTAAAGGAAGTTATCATCTTTGATAATTATTCACTGATTCATAAACTATCTTCCATATGTCGTTGATATAGTTTTTGTTTGTTTTTTTAGGAAATTATTTTTTTTTTAATCACGATGGTTTATTTACTACCGGAAATATACTTTTTATCCGGAAAGTGTTGAAGCTTTGTTAACAGTCATGATTTGTTTTCCGTTACTGCATCAATTAATAATTGAAGATACATAACGTTTTAACTAAAGAAAAATAAGTGTTTTTTATTTAAAAAATATTCTCAAAAATTTTTAGATTTTTATATAGAAATTATGGTTTAAAAAAATTCTTTGCATTTGACTTCTTTGAAGTTAAAAAAATGCTGCAATGGATTCTCTGTAGCAAGGACATTTCATTACTTAAGGACGATTTGTAAGTTTTTCACATATTTATTTATAAAATCCACTACAAGGCAACAAAGTTTTTTACAGTGTCTGTCTTGACAACGATTTTTTTATGTTTTAAATTTTTAGTAGATCTTTAACTTTCAACTATTGTTACAATAAACATATATAGTCCTTGTAAAGACTGAAACAAAACTTTAAAATGCATTTTCAAAAGCAGTTATAAGTAAACATTGCAGGCCTGTGACAGTAACTGCTGCCCTTAACGTTAAGGATACATTAGAGGGTGGTATATTCTTGCCACAATTTCCTCTAAGTTAAATATTTTTAGTAATATGTGAAACTACTTTTAAACATTTGCGTCTAACAACTAGTGTCCCATGATAATTTGTATAAATAATATATGGGGCTGCTTGGAGTCCTTGTAAGGAATTATTAGCAATAATAGTTATTTAAAACACATAATGAAAGAAAGAAATTTTTTCCACAAATTTTAAATTTAATAACTAAACCCTAAAAGTTTCCTTTATATCAGGTGATAGTGTAAGAATGAAATATTTCACGTTGACCTTTACGCATACATATACATTTTTAATTTCTCATCTCAACTAAATGCTCCAGAAAGACCAAATGAAATAAAAAAACTTAAATTTTTACTTTTTTCTCTTCTTATATATCACAATATAATTGCCAAATAAAATCCAATTTAGCTGTTAAGATGTGATTTTGAGAAAATGTTTAATAATTTTTCATTTCCTCTTATACTATTTCCGTTTTAGGTAAGTGTTCACGACTAAAAGTAATTTGCTGACATAATTCTGTTTATGCCCTCCCTTCTTTCTGGTCCTTAACGCTAAATTTCATTTCATTGCAAAGTCATTGTGCGGTAAGTATAATTAAATTTTTCCAGCAGAAGAGAGCAATAATAAGCCACCCTCTAGAAAAAGTTGTTAAAAAATAGATGAGATGAAACGAGAGAAAGAAAAATATATGGAAAAATTTAATTGCAATTTGCAATTGTGACTTTAAGCACAAATTATGAACATGAATGGAAATGACAAGGACTAAGAAAAAAATGTAAATTGCAGCCATAAATATTAAAGTCTATCAAAGCAATACCCAAGTTAAATTGAAGATGAAACTAAATGAAAAGATTTATTTAAAAAAATGCAATTTAAATAATATTTTTGTATTTAAACCTCCCATGGCTTGTACAGATTACTTAGATCTAACTAAGACAGTCATCCAAATTGTCCTACATCCTCACAACCTTGTAAGTATCCCGCATAGAATGAGTTGTTTGTTTTATTTGTAAAGATTTTCTAATGATACAAATTTGTCGCCTAATATTATTGTTATTATTTTTCTCTATTAACGAGCAGCCAAAAAGGAAAAGAAAAACATCCTTAAAGAAATCCTCTTACGTCTCTTAATAACACTTAATGAGTTTTTTTTTTCTCTTAAAATTGGAAATCATAGATTTTATTTGCGTATTCCTAATTCCAAACGCTTTCGCTTTTCTAAAGTTTTTAATATCATAACTTAAAACATCCCAAAGAAAAATTTGTAGTCATCAGCAAAAAGAAATTTTTTACATTATTCGATTTTTTCCTACACCATGCAAATTAATTTTTCTCATTTTTTTAGTGTTTTTTCTTTTAACTTAGAAATAAAATTAAGTGTTTTGTTAACGCCAACAAGAAGCAGGAGAAAAATTACAGTACAAGCACAACTCAGTGGAGGATATAAACCATTAAATCCACTGGCAGGGGCAGTCCCAGCAGCAAGAACACATCA
Source organism: Germaria angustata (assembly GCA_963681545.1). NCBI lineage: Eukaryota > Metazoa > Arthropoda > Insecta > Diptera > Tachinidae > Germaria > Germaria angustata. The sequence continues at coordinate 81,317,656 of OY813000.1, read as the reverse complement.
TCCATCCAACACAAGAAATCAAGGCCTAAAAAACATCGCCTCGTCTCAAGTGCTGCACGTAAAAAAATAGACTTAAGCAAATCTCGAATGTTTATCCAAATGGGCAAAACTGCTTTATTTTAAACAAACCAAAGAATGGAGAAAAATTTAACAGAAAAAAACAAAATTTAAATAGAAACGAAATGAGCAAAAACAGAACAAAGTGTAATAAATATGAGGAACAAAATATTAGAACTAGATTTAAATTGAAAGCCAAATAAAAACAACAAGTAAAAATATCTTCGACGCAAATTAAAAATATTTGTTGATCTTTATTAAATTTAAAATTTTTAAATCACTCGCTTATTTTTTTGACAAAAAAAATCCCGAATTGCACTAAATTACATTTCTTGCAATTAATTTGTGGGAACAATCGTAGTAAAATTTCATTAGTAGTAAATTTTCTATAAAAAATATTAATCGATCCGAATATTTCAATATAAAACTTTCACATCTGTGATAAAATTTCATCATATTAGTGAGGATTTTTCTGGAAAAAAATCACAGTTTTGGTTAGAAAAATCTCTTCAGTTGGAATATTTCTTAAGACAAATTATGTCAGCTAGAATTAAAAAATATTCCATAAAAAAGTTCTTCAGCAAGAGTTTTTTTTAATAGAAACACTTACTAGCGCGAATTTGATATAGAATTCTGAACAGAAAAATCTCATTGGAGAAAATGCTACTAAAGAAGAATTGCATTAAAGTGGATTTCTCTGTAGAAAAATTTTATCACTTAGAACTTTTCTAAACATAAATTTGATTAGTTAGAATATTTCTACAGAAAACTTTAATAAGCGATAATTGTTTTAAGCAATAATTTTGGTAATAAACTTTCAAAAGAGAAATTGCATTACTTTGAAATTTTCCTGGTAAAATTTCGCAGAATAGAGTTTTTCTCTAAAAGGATATTCCATCAGAGAGAAATAAATAACTTTTTATTAGTTTAACTACTTCTATAGAAAAAATTTGTCAAAGAAATTTCTTTTTCTTTAGTAGAAATATTTCTTTCTATAAAAACCCTTATAGGTGAGTATTTTGTACAGAAAAGAAGTTTTCTGTATAAAAATTGAACCCGTAAGATTTTTCAACAGAGAATATCATTAGTGACAATATTTCTAGAGACAAATTTTATCTGTAAGAATTTATCAGCAAAAAAATATGAATTAATCAATGAATGTGTGTTTTTCTGTAGAAAAAAGTAAGAGCTTTGTTAATAGGAAAATTTAGTTAGTCAATATTTTTCTGAAGAAATATTTCATTAGTGTAAATTATTTATAAAAATTTTATTAAAGAGAATCCACAACAGACAAAATTTTATTATACCGATTCTTAATATCAAAAATTTAATCACTTTATTTTTTTCTATTGAAAAATGTTTTCAAGGAGAGTTTTTAATGTAAAAATATTGGAAAATGATAATTTTTTCAATATTACAAAAAGCCTAAAAAAATATGGAAGCAAATCTGACATGGATAGTTAAACAAAAATTAAATATTATAAGATTAAAGAAACTCAGGGCGAAAATTTATTAAGTGCTGAATTCAAATAGATTTTCTTATAGCTTTTCACAAATTCAGTTTTCGTTTCTAGAAAAAAGTACAAAATTAATTGCCCTTTTAAAAAAGGACAATTCTGTGTTCTCTTATAAATGCAAAATTATAAGGAAAGAGTACCAAGTCCTGTAGGATCGTTAAATTTTTTAGATTAGAGCGATAAACAGAGCTTTTCCCTTTGCAAATTTTGCTCGTTTTTCAGAATCGGAAAGTGCTAAATGATTTGCATTTATTTATTTATATACAACCTAAAAACTGGGAACAAACATACAATACACTTGAGCTTTCAAGAGGGGTTGTAGTGGCCACCCAACATCATTGTTATGTGCTGCTGTGTCTGTCGGAATTGCAGTTGCATTTTTGCCTTATAATTAATTCTTTCTTCATATATTCGAATATTAATCTCCTCCTCAAGACTGATAAATTAAAAGTTCGTTTAAATTCAATCAATTAAAATACGAGAAGTATGTAAGTTTCCTTTTAATATTTTATCCTTCCTTATTCTAATTATCATCGTCGTCGTCAAAAAAAAGTCGATATTAAAAGGAGATTAGTCCTGTGCTCGTTGTAAAAAGTAATTAAGTATTATTGACGGCAACTTGCCATTTTATAAGACTAAGTTATATCAGTAAATTATAAATAATATATAATTGGTTTTGACAACGCCGTTACAGCTGTCGACTTCGTATGTCGTAGTTCATACTGTGAAAGCTTCCATAGCCGGACACTCTTCGTAACAGTATTTCTTCTGGTTACAAGAGATGAAAGAGGTCAAGAGGTGAACCTATTTTTATTTTTTGTTTTAAATTAATTATTTTTCTATGTATGATAATATTTAAAATAAAGAAAATCTGGTAAAGATGGTTAAAAAATTTATTCAACTTTGTTGCTTCACGTTGAGCTTCTGATTTTGCTCTGTAAGGATACCCAGTAATCTTTTACAATATGCTTTAAACGGGATATTTGTTTCAATACTCAGACGATATTTTTCAACCAGCTTTTCCTACATAGAGCTCGATTTTTGAATCTTCTATTTCCACAATAATAATCAAATTTTCATCTTTAATTTAGATTCTAGCCCTTAAACAACGATTAATAGTTCGAATATTTTGATTGCAAGAATGAAGTAATTGGTTAAGTTACAATTGCTTCAAGTTTTTTATGATTATTAATAGATTAAGATTACAAATAATCCAAAAATTATCGGTATACATAATATAATCAAAAGGAAATGAACGTCAACAAAAAATAGTCCGAATACTTTCATATTTATTTTTGATTATTTAAGAAAACTTTTTTTAAATATTCTACAGATTTTTCGGAAAAATCGTACGTACGGCCTTAAAGTATATTTCCGGTTTCCCCAATAATGGTATTAAAAATATAAACACACGACCAATATTACGAATTAAAAAAAAAAAACTAGGAAATTAAGCGATAGTAAAATTGGAACATAATATACAGAGATGGGTAATGGTCATCACCAATGCATTTTTTGTCGATTGAAAGAACACCAACTTAAAAAAAATTAGACGCAAAATTAAAAAGATTTCCATGTGTTGAATTGATTGTATTATTCGACCTTTATTTCGATTATTTAATTGAATTATTTTTTGAGTTTGAGGTCGTTCTTTAAAAACAATATATTTATTTTTAATTATTCAATTATTCTTCAGGAATATTTAAAATATTATTTAAATAATATTTAAATAATAATATTTAAATATTATAAATTATTTAACAAAATTAAAAGAAAAAAAAATTTTTAATATTTTCAATACAAAAATTTACAAATGAGGATATGAATAAAAAATTTTAAATTTCCTACATAAAAAATTATAAATTTGTTTGGGTAAAACAAATTAATAATATATTTTTTATGTTTAATTTCCGTTTCTCGTAAATTAAATGTCTATAACTTTGAGCAAAGTTGTCTGTATCTGTTTTTAAATTCATTCCCTGTGGTACTGGTATATTAATTACTTCTAACATTTCTAATAAAAAACGACGTTTGTAAAAATAGTTGTATTCTCAAAGTCCGGTTAATGCCATTTATTAAGACAATGAGTTAACAAATCCATTTTTACGAGGAAATATTATTTTTAAGTTTTTGGTCCAAACTAAGTACTACAAATCTTGTCTTTAGTTTATTTTCAGTCGTACCTACATATCTATACTTCTGAGCATTGGTCATTGTTAGTTCCTTTCAATGGAATTTTGGCTTTTCAGTAACCTTCATCACATCTGGCCGATTAATTAATTTTGCTTATCAGCGTTAAGCTCGTCGAGGTAATATTTTTTAACATGCGTTGCTTTTATTAATAACATGACACACTCTTTAAACAAACAATGAACATATTTTTAAATGCATTTAATTGTCTGTGTGGAATTTATTACTCTTTCCTTTTCATTGCGCTTCTACAGTTTCAAATTAAATGATCTGTAAATAACGACTTTTCAATGTGGATTTTTCGAAAAATAGTAGAAAAATTTAATTGCAATTCTTGTTAAACTTAAAAGATTTTTGAATACTTATAATTCCAAATAAAAATACTTATAATAATGAAACGAACTCCTGCAATAAAATGAAACGAAAAAATAACTTTGTAAATAAATTTGCACAAACAATGGTCATCTAATTCGAGTCATTATTTATAGAATTTCGTTGAACAAATGAACACAAAAACTCAATGAAGCTGTCATGCTGTTCTTTGCTCCCAACTCCCACTTTTGCAAAGTATGAGTAAACCTGTTTTTATCTAATTAACAAATATTCAAAGGCTACAACTTCATTTTATCACGTTTGTTCAGTTTGTTGTTTCTTGAATTCACGTTGATTTTTCTTTCATTTGCCTCCCACTCCTTTAATGTGTGCTTTTGTGTGGGTGTGGGAATTTGTAGGAGAAATCCTGCTTGTTGCTGTTTATAATTGAGTTGCTTTGTCCTCATTAAGTCAATTTGTTGTTGTTTTTCTTATGTTCTTTATATTTTTGGCCACTTTGTGCAACGCTACAGAATTAGTTCGTCTACACGCAGTCATACATGTAGTTCTTAATGTATATGTACGAAGCTTCGTGTATTGCTCTTTTGAATAGCCAATGTATAAGTATTTTATCTTAAATCATGTAGGAAACGTACTAGTCTTTTGTGGCCCTTAATATGAACTCTCATTGGGAGTCATTATATTCTAACGAAATTAAAGGTTCACGGGATTTTCCAGAAAATAAAGCTTAATGCGTCATTTTGCTACAAAACTTTTTTAAAATGATTAGATAAATTTAGACATCTTAAATTGGTTCTTTCATTAAGTTTTCTCTAACATTTTCTAACAGCTAAATTACCATTGTTAAAATATATCCATAAATTTGCCAAAAAAAAAACCAATTTTTAATTCTTTTTTCTGAAAAAATTTTGTCACTACTCAACTTTTTCTATAGAAAATTGTATTCGATAAATTTTTTCTATAGAAAATTTCGATCAACAACGTTGTCATATAGAAGATTTATAATAAAGTTTCTACAGAAAAATGGGAATGATAATATTTTCAGTGCAAAAATTTTAGTTTAATAAATTTTTCTGTAAAAATAGTTGTATTGTAATTTAAACTTTGTTTAGAAAGCTTGAAGTTGACGAAAAATTTCTGCTAAAAAATTGTAATTGAAAAAGATATTAATTTACAGAAGAGTTGAAATTATTGAATTTTTTCTGCAGAAAAATTACTCTGTGAAATTTTTTTTGTATAGAAAACTTTAGTCTATAAAAAGTTTTTAACAATTTTGCTACTGATGGAATTGCTCAATAACAAATTCCGACTTAAAAATTTTTTTTATAGTTAAACTCCTACTGATTAAATTTTTTACAACAATTTTCGATGTAGAAATTTTTTAAAGAATAAATTTATTCTGTTTAAACATTCTTACTGATATATTTTTTTACATATATAATCTTAGTGATAGTTTAAAATAGTAAAAATTTTGTAGAAATATCCTGAATGGTGATTTTTTTTAAATGTCTGGTTGGTTTGCGTGCCTGCTTAAAGAACAACCGTTTTGATAAAACACACCACTCGTCTGTGTATTGTATTAATACAATTACACTAAAATATCTAATAACAGCAACCAGGATAATCTCCGATCGACGTCAAGTCGGTGTACCATTTGTTGATGCAGCTAAATTGGCGGCGCAATGGCCAGTAACAAGCCTGCTACGCTGAAGCAAGCAGGTTTTTAGATTTTGTACAATTTGTAAAAAAAGAACTTTTTACGTTGCTGCAGAAAAAAATCTCATCATAATAATAATTTTTTTTACAGAAAAATTATCACCTGTGAAATGAAATCTTTGTTCCGGAAAATTATACTTAATAAAATTTTTCTACAGAAAAATTCTCTAGTGAAATTTTTTTATTTAATGAAAATTTCTTATAGAATAATTCTCTTCTTGTGCTTGCCTACAAAACCGAGTACCCCAGGTTCGCTCCCTGGGAGAGGACAAAAATTATCCCCGTGGTTTATTCTAGTTTTTAAAATAAAGTGGCTTCAACCCCCTCCTAAAATCCATGAAATGAGCCCCTTGACCACCCCCTCTCCCTGGGAAAAGGGCAACATAATGACAAAAAAATTTCAGGCAGAGCCACCACCTTCCGGGGAAATAAAATAAGATAGGAATCAAAGATTAGCAAGGTTCCTCACCACTATACCAAAATACAAAAATGCAGAGGGGGCGTTGTTTCTAGGCAACGGCAGATGACACCACCATTATTCTAGATCTGCTACAGGAGACTAATCATCTCCTTAGCTAGAACAAGCACCGATTACCGAACCTGATACAAGGCAACAAAGAAAAAAACAAATAATAACGATGTGAAAACAACTGCAACAACAACCCGTGTAAAGATGGATATGCTTCGTAGAAGCCTTATGCTCCCTCCAAGAGTGAAAGGAACGTAATAATTCTCTTCAAGTCAAACTTGTTATACAAAAATTCTCATTGATAAAATTTTTCGTAAACAAATATTTTTAACAAAAGTGTGCAATTAAAAATTTCTGTGATCAAATTTCACAAAAGAAAAAAATTATGGAATACTTTTCATGACGTTGTTTTTATAAAGAAAATCCCTTGCTTTTAAATTTTCACTGTTGAATCCGTTGTTATACGAGTATTCGGATTTTTTGTTTAATAAAATTTTTTTATTCTATTTTCTGTAGTCAAACATAACTGGACGGCAAAAAAAACATAAAGACTTAATTTTCTATTTAAATCTATTGTTTGTGTTTAGTTATTTATGCAAAATATTTAGTACAATTTTATTCTATTGTTGTTTGAAATACAAATGCATTCTAGACAGAGTTTTACATGTGTATTTTGTATGTTGTATCAAATGAATTTGTCTTGTGTTTGTTGCTATTGTTGTTCATATCCTCCAGGGAATTTTCAATTTATTTTTGTCACTTAAATCATGTTGAATAACAACCAATGCATTTGTGTGCGTGTGTGAAAGTACGTGTGGGTATGGGTTTTTCTCCATGCATACACACATCTATACACATACATATATGTATGTAATTAGAGATATTCGTTGTTAAAGGGAGTTTCGTTGTACTCGTACATTCGTTTAGAAATAAAATCAAGTTTTAACTTTATGGTTTATAGACAGTTCTGTCCCATTTTTTCTCCCCATTGACGACAATTTGCAATTGTTCACCTCCCGGCATAATAAGTGTTTTGTCTGCATATATGTATGTTCAAATAGCTAACGACTGGCTGTGTGTGTGTGTGTGTGTGTGTGTGTATTTGTTTCATTTTGCATTTCGTGTCCTCTATTCATTATTTTACGATTGAAGTTTCCTATTTCCGGTCGTTTGCATACACACATCTGCATTCATTATTGTTTATGAATTAACTCACTCATACAGCTTATATCCTTGCCTAGTTGTCTGTATATGTGTCTCTTGTATGTGATCGGTGGTGTGAGTAGCAACGGCTAACGAAAAAGGTTATTTCCTGTTTTATTGTCACACTGGTAATTCTTGTAGTTGATTTTTGTGTTTATCTTTCTCAAGTGTTGCATGAAGAAGAACAAGAAGAAGAAAATGTGGAAAGAGGCAAATGAGCGGTTTTTCTTTAACAAGTTAAAATTTAGTCTTCTTTGCTTGGACTTTGATCTTGTTAGTCATTTTGCTGGAAACTATTGAATTTTTATTTATGATAAACATGTATTTCTACAAAAATGACTCCAATTATGCGTAAGCTACTGAATTATTAAAAAATATTGAACAAGAGACAAAAAAGGTAATTATCTCTTAATTATATAATATATAATTATGTTATCGGAGATAGTTTTAAAAAGAAATGGTTTGCATTCAATGATTCTAAGCATCAAGAGAAATATTTGGTAATTTTCTTCTATGAATTTAGCCAGCGTTTTTCCATAGAAAAATAACAGGATTGGGAATTTTTGTACGAAATATTTAGTAAAAGTTTTTCTAAATAAAACTATATATATTCTCATGGCTGATAATTTTTCTATAGAAATGTGAAAACTGTTCTAGAAAAAGATTTTATTAGTGAATTTTTTTTTACACAATTTGGTGAAAAGCTCTCTCTAAATAAATTTTATCGCTGAAAAGTTTTCAGTACAAATGCTTTGATGGTGTCTATTTTTTGCGAAAAATTTGATCAGTTTTAGCTTTTATATAAGAATATGTCATAAGTCAGATTGTCTTATAGAAAAATAGAATTTTCCCACAGAAGTTGTTCTGTAGAAAATACCAATAAGTCAATATTTTTGGCAGATAAATTTTATAAGTGAGCGTTTTTCTAGACAACACTTTTTGCTTAGACAAATTTAATAATTGAGAGTTTTTCGCAAAAAAATTTTAAATGAAGTGTTCTGAAATATTTCTGTATTGAGCCAAGACATTTTGCATTGTGGTATGTCTAGAAACGGCTTTGCTTCATAAAGCAATACAAAAATTCGTTAGAAATTGAAGTTCCTCATAGCTGGAAGTTTCTACTCCCGACAGACGGCCGTTTTCGAGTAAAAAGCTTCTGTGCCCCAACCGATGGCTGGCAATGTTTCAAAATTTTCAAAAGTGAAGACTTGGATAGATATATTTTGTTTTATGTATTAAAAATCAATAAATGCAGAAAGTCAATATTTTCATAGAATGAAATAATTCAGAAGATTGTGAAATTTAAGAAAAAATACATATTTAATAAATTGGGGAAAATTTAAAGTTGTTTCTAATACAAAAAGTAACATTATGTATAACGATATTGAGAGATTAGATTATATGTAGTTTTGGTCATTATTTCATAAGGACGAAAATTCTACTTTAGCAAAAAAAAAACGAGTTGTATAATAGAAAATTTTGTCCTTGAAATTTTTTTACATTAAACCTTTTTCAGGCAGAATTTTTATATAAAAAATTTTCATTGAATGTTTTCTAGATAAATATAATTTTTTTGGGAAAACTATTGGCGATAGTCAGTTTGCAAGAAAATTATCGGTGATAAAATTTTGCTGCCGAAAAAATCATCAGCGAGAATTTCTCAATAGAAGCATTTTTAACAGAGTTTTTCTATAGCAAAATTTTCGCACAGAAAATATTAAATTGTAAGAGTTTCTACCGTAGATTATTGTCAGAGAGACTTTTACAGAAAATTTTAATGAAAAAAAAAATTCTTTTGCTAGTAGAGTATTTGAGCAAAATTTCGGGAAAAAACGTCGAGCGTTAATACCTCCAAAACTAAACATACTTGACGAGAATATCTAAATATAAAAAAAATTTTCATCAGGTCTATGAACGTATTTCTAGCAATTGGATCAAGAAATTGTACATGCCTCGTAGTAAATTTTAGGGATGTGTCGTCGTTCTCCAATACTCCCAAGATAGTTCTTCGCTTGCCAAACGATTACGAAGCACATCATCATTTTATTTTTTTTTAATTACTCGAATGCTTCATTAGTTATTTCTGATTTTAAATTTTATTTTAGCCGTTGAGTATTTTAAAAATAAATTTTCCTTTTAATTTTATTGATTAAAACCCTTGTTTTCTTTTGGTTTCATAATCCCCATTAACTGATCTAACCCATAACTACTCAAGACTCTACTTTAAAACTGGTATGAAAATTTTTTATACATTCTTCACCATTGAGTTGTTAAAAAAGTAAAAGATGAAAAAAATTAAATAAAAAAAAAATTCAAGCTTTCACTGTGATTTAATTAATTTATACGCACGACCTCAATCAAGTTCCTAAAAGAGTATGCACATACACACCAGCAAAAATTTACTCGTACATAGACTTTATTTGCTAGTGTGTGACACTCACACACAGGACACGCGTATTTACACTCTTATAAATGGCTGAAAATATATGACCGAGAGAGACAGAATTTGCTGTGAAAATTTTCATGATGGTATTGGGTTAAACCAGAAACGCCAAACCAAATCATTCACCCCTGCCTAAAATATATGGACTGGCAATTTAAATCGAGTATAATTTCTTATTCCAATTCTAACTACTATTACTGCTGCTGCTATTTTTTTTTTAATTAATGCATAACAGATTCTCATATCTAACAATTTGATTTTATAGTTTTAAAATTTTGCAATTTTTTAGTTTAATTAACTTTCTAAAAATTTAGTAAGAAAACTGAAGCCAAAGCGAAGGTATATAAATATATAGATTTAAAAATTTACCAAATTAAAACTTTTCTTAACTTATCGAAGGCCTGCTAAACATTATTTCAAAATGGATCGTTTTTAGTCCTTGCGGGAAATGTTTTAAGATTATTTAAGCAGCAGCTGAAGGATATCGTTATGAGTGTCGCTTCTACAAGAAAGTCGCCGTTAAATATCTCATGTAGAAACTGCAAGAGCTTGGAGGACTAAGAAATGAGTTAAAAAATCGTTATGTTAAAACCCCCAATGATAGATTTTAACGGAAAGAAGGTTTAGTTTTTTTTATTAAAACTGTTTCATATGATGGTTTTTTTTATATTCTATTTATTTGTAATCCCAAATATTTTCATAAGGCTACAATGTTATCGGTAAGTCCTTTTTATGGTATTTCCCTCTCTGTGAGAAGACGCAATTTTCGCTTTACTGTCTTATAGAACTGTGCGCTCTTTCTTAACGAGCTTAGGCTTCCAAACTCTATACTCCCGTTTTGTCTTCCAACGGGCAAACAATTTTACACTTCGTTTTCTTAAATAATCGTTACAAAGATATTAAGTCCTTTGTATCCTTTTTGTATTTTCCTTATAGGCTACCTGTTAGATCCAACAGCGATAATCAAATATTAAAATTTTTGCAATCCTTGCAGTTTTCATCCTTCTATTGACATTGTGAACAAATATAATGCTCGATTTTTTTTACATTTTTATGCCTAGAAGTTTGCCAGAAAAAACATATGTAATCACATCCAATTCACAGATGTTACAAAAAACATTTTAAAATTCTAAATAAATTTTTATCACAAAAAAACATCAAAAAAAGAATCATTTTAAGCCTACAAGTAATTTCGGTTTTGTTATAACCCTCTATTTTTAAATGGCATAAATTAAAATTGTACATAATGACAAGTGAACAAAATTTTGCAACAACATTTTGTAAAACATGTGACAATTTCTATACAATGGCAGCTGTGATTAAAAAGTATTTAATGAATGGGGGAAAACTATTTAAATTATACACAGGCTTAAATGAGATTAAAATAAATTGTATAGCATACTTTAAGGTCTTGTTATGAATTTATGAAAAAAAGCATATGACAAGGGGATACAAGCATAAGACTCAAAAGTTTATATTATTTGCTTTTCTTTCCCTAATATCAATAATTAAAATATTTATACGCTGGAGCTGTCCTGACCATAAATAATTGTTATTTGGTTTTTATAAAATTTTTGTTTTCATTACCTTTGAAAAACTTTTGTTCCGTCATTATAAAGATATACCCTTCGGCTATAAGTTTTTATTATTCCCGTACTAATACGTATAAAGGTTAGTTCAGTGAGTAGGGCATCAAAAATAAACAAAAGTGATATGATAATAATAAAAAAATTAAGTTCTACATTTATATAATACTATTAACATAAAATATTTTCTGTGATTAAAATAAAATCGTGTTTCTTCTTTTTAGCATTTAGTACTTTTTTTATTTTTAAACTCATTCACAGAAATGTATGAATTCAGAACGTTTTTGTTTTTTGCTGTATTTGCTTTTTTCCTTCTCAACAATTTTCATTCCAATAAGAAGAACAACCGCGCACATTTGCCTCCAACATGCATAAAAAAGGCATCATACACGAATTGATGCCAATACACACACACACACACATACAAATATACATTAGCAAATACAGCTACAAATATAAAAAAAATTTATATGTAACTTGACGAATGTTCTCAAACAAACTGTGTACCGAAAGAAAATTTAGATCTTGTTTCTGATTCACAATTAAAAAAGCTCATATCAGCCTATTTTTCTGAGCGCTTAAACAAGGGTCCATTTACTAGAAGTCAAAATTTATTTGATTTAATAAAAACTGTAGGTCCATTTATAAGAATATCTTCGTATGATGTCTTCAATGGGGTTTGTATAAATGGGTTTTCAACAACAAAATTAAATATAGAATCTCATGATCAGGCAGTCGAATAGCAGCTAAATGTCGTGAAATTATGTGATCGTTACAAGAAATTCATTGTTTTGAAAGCTGTGTCATCGTCCTGTAGAAACGACACGTCAGTGATATCCATATCAACAATAGTAGGCAAAAATGTTATTAACATCTCTCAACAGCGTGATCCATTCACTGTAATCGCTTTTTCAGCCAAGTTTTCAATAAATTAAGAAGTAATAACAATAATAAATGGCCTCCAGATCGCATAACACATGCGATACCATAGAGTAACGCTTTAAGCATCCATAATGTTTTTCCAGAAACATTAGCAGATTGTTTTTAAACAAATTGAGTACATATAAGGGAAAGTGAATAATCTACCGGTTTGATTCATGCACTAGTTGCACTTGGTAAGGTTTCAAAGCCAAATACTAACGCAATACTCGTCATGTGGTCGTAGAACATGGCCCCAACAGTTCAGGAATTAAAAAAAAACGGATCATCATCAACACTGCGGCTCACTAATGTGATGTTATCACTTGAATTAATCGATCGAAGCTGCTTTGGTATTGACACATTATAGACCGAGCCAGTCGAGCCAGTTCATTCCCTTAATTCTTAATTGTGGTCTCAGAAGGATGATTATATTGACGGAAAATATCACGAAATTACACAAATAAAGCTTTTACAGATCCACCATATCCATTGTGGATTTTTAAAATCTTAATACGATTTTCTTTCGCTCTATTTCCAAAGCTTTTCCTACTTATACGTTAACAAGTAAAATGTTAAATGGCTCAATCACTTACTGACGGGCCATATTCATTATATATTACAAAACAATAGTAGTTTTTGTCTGACAATTTTGATTTTTTTCTGTGGGGGGAGTTATATGCATTTGCCTTTATCTATGCCATTATCCAGTGGACTTTCAGAAATTTTTTAGAACTTAAAATATTGTATTCTTATACAAAAGTTCTTTAAAACCAAATAAAAGTTCCATAAAAATGAGAAAGATGAAAAATTCTACAAAACAAAAGCAATTACTCCTCCTATCGTAAATATTTTTCCATCGAGATCTTTCTTTTAATTTTCTCAAACTTGTTATCCTTGTTGTTATTCAGTTTTATTTATATAAAGATAATAAATTTTAAAATATATAGAACGTTTTCTTATGCACCTATTATTCTTTTAGCACTAATTTTGTGAAAGAGCTGCCCGTTCTTTTATGTGCCATGCTAAAATTTAATTTATAACTTTGCACTAAAAAAAGAATCTGAAAGAAATCAGGACGATTCAGAGATATTGATGCAGAAGTGGTGCCAATTCAGATCATTTCCAGTGACTTTAATAAGGGCCTTTCATTGCAAGAAGTTCTTCGTTTTGGAGCTTTTTCACCTTATATTTTGACAAGTTATTTAAATGTTTTTGCAAAGAAAAGCTTTTTTTTATCAAACTGCGATAACATTTTTGAATAAAAAGCATATTCTTTGCACAATTTTTTTAAATCGTATTAGAAAATAAAAAAAAAAAAAAAATTAATGTTATGTTATGTGAAACATAACGAACTCGTTATTACAAATTTTAAATTATATATTTTTTAAAAGTAATCCTTATGTATTTTATTCATAAACGTTTTTCAAGAAAACAATTTAGATTATTTTTCGTTTTTTTTATGTTAGGTTAGGTTGATTGGAGGGGTGTAATAGCCCATGTCATACGACATAAACTTAAGCCAGTGAAGGCTTGTTGTGCGCTCCCTTTCATTATCAAACACAAACTGCCAGAGTTCTGCGGCAGGATTCGAACCTGCGACCTTCGCACTACGAGTCTAGTACACTACCTACTAGTTTACGAAGGCCAGTTTTTCGTTATTTTACTAAATAACGTTAAATTATTTCAAGATAAAAATCATTTGCGATTTTTGCATCAGGAGATGGGAAAAAAAATTCGAGGGAGAACATTATGAGTTTTCTAATCATGATATTGTCAACTTAACTTCCTAAGAAGTCCCAAGAAATCACCAATTGAAAGTTTTACCCCTATTTCTGCTGTTGGATCTTTCGTTTTTCTCTTCCGCGTCTCACAAAATACTTCTTGATGTTTCGCTCACTGTATTAGTGAACTAAAACAACTGAAATGATGATTTAAAAGAGAATATTCGTATATGTATGCATATTCATCGGCATAGATAGAATTGTATGAAAAGCTTTGAAAAAATGAACAAGCTTTTAACTATACATAAAACTACCATAAAATATACATAAAAACCCAAACACACACAAGTTTACAAATGCCTTCATACATTTATTCATATTAAATACTTGTATATGAGCCAGTACACTCACTCGCTACAAAATACACTCGCATTCGCACACACATCCAACGACTTGAACACTTAAAAGGATTTAAACAAATTTGCACGTAACATGCACATGAATTGTTAAATACAACAACAGCAAAAACCTGAATGAAATAAAAGTTTTCATTTTTTTTCTTAATTTGAAAAATTGGAGCCATGAAGGAAGAAGGAAAAAAAATTAAATGAAACTTTCTATAGTTTGAATAAAACTTTAAAGCAAATGTGTGAATATGTCTGCCTTCGAGTGTGTTTGTGTGTATGTGTGTGCATTATATAATAGACAAAATGCATTTGTAAATAAATTGTAAATAAAAATTTTTATACACATACGCAGTTTGAAACCTTTAAACAGACATACTTGTACTATGGCAATCATAGACGAACAGCTGGAGGAGAACAACTGTGCATTCATTCATGCTCGTTAGAGAACTTATACAGTTACTGGGCCAGTTACGGTAATTTGTAGGCGAACATAGGAGAGAGGGTTTAGGTGAGATTTCACTTTAAGTGACACTTGCATTCGAATAATGCTGGAATTTGATTTTGATAGAAACTTTTGTCTGACTTAAGGCCGCTTCATGCTACAATACAAGTTCCCAGATTTCTATTAGATATTATAAGAGAAATGAAATAATAGTTGTTACGATTAAGAGTATTTTTATTAATTCAGCTTAAGTTCAATAAACTATAAAAATTTATTCTTTTTGTTTGAGAAAGGAATAATAGATTATTTAGTTATTAGAGAACAAATAAATACTGATTTATAGTCGTCTATACCATTTCATACTATTGAGTAGGAGTAATAAATACTTAATCAAGTTATTTAAGGAAATATGAGTAGCAGTGTTACTTCTTATATTTGTTTAATAGGTGCACCCCTCAGGCAAGGGGAAAGAATTTTTTTCCGCTTTTCGACTGCATCTGTGACTCAGGTGAGGAGTGTCTGTCGTAGAAAGGCTTTGTGTGCCCGCGATCCAAAAGCAGCTTGTATGTCGTTTCTCTCTTAAATAAATTAGGAAATATATGAAAAAATCTGGAAAAAGATAATAATATAGCGATGCAGAGTATGATGAGCTCAATGTTGAACTTGAAATCCTGTAACCGTGACACTTTTGCTGAGGTGGGTGCCTGAACCCTCGTATTCGTATATACCTCGGGTGAAAATAAGAGAGAAAATATGGGATAAAAGAAGTCAGTGAAAGTATTATATAAATTTATAAACAGCAGGAAGCTGCTTTCTGGGGCACAGCGTAGTAAACTGGCGAATATCCATGGGCAAATAAGTACATAAACTGCATAGGATGTTCAAAAGAGCAACCGGAAGCTCTCACAACCTCAGCTCAAGCTAAAGGAGAAGAGAAGCAAAATAGTTGGGATAGCCTTAATATTGCGCCCAACGAAAGAAACTCTCAGTAGCCTCCAGCAGGTGAGGAAGGAAAAATTTCCCCAATTACTAAAAAGGCGAGCCATGCAACTAGCTCAATATTAAAGGGATAATACTTATCAAATACACATACGTTTGAGAAACAAAGCGAAAAACGACCGGACAAGGTTCGGTAATTTAATCAGGTACCGTCTGGGGTAGTCAACCCGAGACCGCCTGGGTGAAAAGGGCAATAATGTGGATATGTTTAAAAAGACTCTGTTTAATTCATACCAAATGAGTGAGTTTAACTTAAGAGGCCAGAGAGCTCAAACACATCAAATTAAAACATAATTACCATTACAGATTAGATCGTACCAGTGCGCCCGCTGGTACAAGCCAAGCAGCAACGTACATGTGAGAAAAGTAAATGATGAAAAAACGTAGTGGTAATCTATAATAGAACTAAAGAACTTCAAGGGCACTAGAAATATTGAACTCCGACGTGGAACATTCAGAATACTAGCCGCTCAGCAATACAACTTAGATGAGTTTTCAAAAAAAAAAAAAAACAATAACAATATTATATTTTGAATCGTTTTTATTTAATTACTCTATGCATCATTTGACATGAATTGGAATGAAAAATTGTGATTTAAAAACTGTTTACTTGTTGCACAAGGATGCTCTCGGTGTATCATTATTTTAGTTTCATTTCTATTAATAAAAATAAAATAAAATAAAATAAAAAAATTAAAATAAGTAAAAACATCCTTTAACTTTCCCTAATTATTATATTTTTAAAACAAATTAACCACTTTTTGTTTTAGCACTAAATTCTGACCCAGCAAAAGGATGTGTTTCCACCAAACCCCAAAAAAGACTAAATCTGCTGTTTTTTTATTTTCTTTTAATGCGAAACAATTTATTTTTTATATAATGTCTACATACATAAAAATACATATATTTTTTATAAGTATTTCATTAAAACAAAGTGTGCTTAAGAGTACTTTTATTTATTTATTTTATCTCTTCTTTTTTAACTACTTGTCACTACTTCTTTTTCTGTTGCTGCTTTTTTATTTCCTTAATATCCTAGATAAGAAGGTATGAACTTGAGAAGGAGAAAAAAAATTGTAAAAAAGCAAGCAAAACAACAAGCGTGGAAAAACAGCCAAAGAAGCAAAACGCCAACATACTTAAAGTTTAATTTTCACATAAGTTGCACAAAGACAATCGAAAGTGTCGCTTTAGAACTCTATTAAAAATCTTTTAGTGTTTGCTTTAGATGAAGGAAAAAAAATGGAGCCAGATAAAGACAATGACGGTAACGCTGTCAACGTTTGAGCGAAATAAAAGATGGCAAACATTTACGAGTAAAATGAGAAAAATAATAATAAAAATCAAGGAACCTTGAAAAGATATTACTTGTATTAGGGATACGGCAAGAAAGGAACTAACGACAATAGCAACAACTATTAGTAAAACAATAACGACTAAAATATTTATTTTAAGGATAAAACAGAACTCAGTAGGGCTTAAGCGGAGAACGAGTGAGTGCAGATGAGTGCTACTACACTTTTGACGCAAGCAAACACTTTAAAATAAATATAAAGCACACAAACAGTGTGGCAAAGAAGTTAAGCAACACTAAAATTCTTAACTGATTTGGTAGCAGACGAAGAAATAATTCTTAAGTATCATTCTTCAAGTAAATGCTGAACATTTTTGGAGTTTCAGCAGAATTGTAGGGAATTAAGATCGTATAGCTGGAGAAATTGATCTTAGTCCTTTTTCACCGACTTCAAAAAAGGTGAAGGTCAGATTTATTCGTTTGTATTTTTTCACGCACAACTCTATCACTTGCGAACATATATTCAATATTTTGTTTGAAAGGGCATGTCTGCAGCTTTATTTTATTTTTTAGTCGGACGGACGGACCATCGTAATTGCAGTTTGGTCCTATAGAAATTTAGATAGAAATCGCTATAAAAATTCATTATTTTAAAGGGTCTGGTTACGGTTTGGTGAAAAATGTTGTAATCTGTTCGATTAGCTCTTCGTATTGAAGTTATTTTTTTGTTTTTATTAACTTGGAGGTTCCTTTGGACCGCATAACATCATTACCCTACATGTATTTTATTTTAGACATTATCAGAAATGTTACGTTCTTTTGAGTGAAAAGGAGAAATTCACCATTCGCTTAATGATTTGGGGAAATTTAATATATTCAGATTTCCTTTTAATTGAAAAACAACTACTGTAACATAAAAGCCAAACCCTATAGTTTTATTTCTATTGAAGGTTTCTAAAAAATATTTTCTGTATTTATTTTCCATTTTAAAAATTTGATTTATTTCCATACACGAATACTTCATTCCACTCACTGTACTTTGAAACATATAAAAAACAAACAAAACGTGAATTGCAAAAAAATACTATAAATAAAAGTGGTGTTGAAGAGCAGAGTAAAAAAAATATACAAAACCAAATCAAAACTACAATATGGACGCACTGACAAAATGAAAGACAAAAGCAAATTACTTAAGAAAAGACTATACGAACAATACAGAATAAAGAATAACAAAGAAGTAAAAAAAATCAGCAGCTCATAAGGAGTTGAAAATGACATTAAAGTAAACAAACATTTAAAGACGGTAAGACAACAATAATAGCAAAGCAAAAGAAAGGACCTTAAACTAATACCATTAGCAGCCAACATAGATAAATGGAAGGAATAACAAATCAAAAGATTTTCTTTGTAACAATTAGAAGAAAGATTTAAAGTAAAATACATCACAGATAAACGATTTTGTAAAAAAAATTAAAGCCTACTTTTAGGAGACTTAGAAAGATTTTAGGGACTTTTAAGCAGAAATATCTGATAAGTAAGTCGACAGTATAAAATTTAAGGAAAAGTTTATTTCAAGACATGACCAGGTTGTTATAGAGCTTAAAGTGGCTCACTTGGGTAGTACAGAAAGTTAAAATATTTCTGTATTGGAAATATTTTTAATTGCCTTCCGAAAAAAAATTCATTCTTTCGTGACGTTTAAAATAAAAAGTATTTTTTGATATTTTTTATTTTTTCTTCATAAATTTATCTACAAATTTTTAAATTTATAAGTGTATTTCAAATTGGTATTTGTTGCCATATCCTTTATGTTTTTTGTCTTCATAAATAAAAAATTTTATAAATGTAATTAAACACTCTTTATGGATCTAGAGAAGCTTAAAAAAGTATTGCCTGAATTGAGGATTTTCTTTCAATGTAAGTAGTCAAAATTGTGCGTGAAAAGTTTTAGCTATTTTAAACGTTCACTTATGTATAGATAATTTTTTTCATCACTTCGGTATACACAAACAAACTAAAAAATTTTTTAAATACATTGAAAAAATTAATTTAAAATCTACGCTTGAAAAGATACGACTTTTACACATCACACTTGCAAGCCAACGTTTTCCCTAAATTGTTGGACGTTTAGAAAATTTTTTCAAATTTACAGCAAAAGTGTTTATAGCAATTACTTAGTACGAGTATTTTGCAATGGTTCCTTTCCAGTCGTTGCAACCAATCACAACGAATAGATATTTGTAAGACCAAAAAATTCAAAGAAATGAATTGACTGCTTCCATATATCTAAAACTGTTATACTTCTTATCTAATACGTTCCATTTTAGGCGGCCACGGTACCTTCCTAGATTCACAAGTCGTGGGAATACTTGCTTCGAACAATTGTACAATAGTCCAACCGAGTTATTATAATCATACCTCATCATTTACATACATATTTACTTTGAATATTACAAACACAAAAACACCGCATTATATCTTTGGGTTTAAGGTGTACAAAAATACAATCATTTTGATTTATTAAAGCAGACCAGAGTATAACATTCGAGTCAGACTAATAACCACAAAACTAATAGACTAGTGCACTGAGAGCCAACCTACCGTGGCAGCCTTTTAACTTAATTAACAAGTTTGGCTTATACCAAGAATAAAAGAACCAAATATTTCAGTTTATAAAATTGTTAAAATTTTTCTATGGATCTGAAGATCTTTATCATATTTATCTATATCTTAGTAAGAGAAAACGCAGGTAATAAAGCCAAAGCTGGAGTGCCACATTTACCATTGAATATGACCATTTCTAGTCAAATGATTAAAACATCATCACCTTTGTGGTTGAACTGACGGTAACTATTATACACAAAAAGGTTAATTGAAATTTTGCCTTTGAACTTCATCAAAGGCAAACGCATCATGTATGTATGTATGACACAGGACCATATTAACAATCACAGACACATAAATACATTCATATAAATAAAAGCAAATGGATTTTTTTTAACTTCTCCGTCAAGTTTTTATTCATGTTTTTAAAAAAGCGTGTGTGCTTCTGCTTATGTTACACTCTAAAAACCACTTTCAAATGAATACGTTAATTAATAAAAAAAAGAAAAACATCTCTGGCTGCTTTTAGCCTTCTTTTTTTTAAATATATTTTGCTTTAATCTAAATAATTGCTGCAAAATGTATACTTTAATTTTTTTTAAATCTTAATTCCAAGTCCATTTTGATAGAATAAAAAATGAAGAAAAAAGTTTAATTGAAATGGTGTTGGTCTAAAGGCCGTATGTATGTATGCATGTATTTTTTTAAATAAAACATCTACCCTTTTATTTTCTAAAAAAAATCAAACTGCATATATTCATACTGAATGTATTTTACATTTAGATACTAACTTAAATAACTAAAGTATATTTTAAAAGCATTTGCATAAAATGTCAAAAATATATGTATTTAAAAAATTGTTTCGCTTTGCAATGCAAATTTATGCAAAACGTGTCAATGTGCTAACAACAAGCCTAATTTTCAATGGGGGGCTAAAATGGCGTTAAAGAGTTATTTGTGTATTCGTGTCTGTGTGTACGAGTATATGTGTAAGCATTTCATTCTATATACATGTATGTGCATATGTACATATAATGGAGATTAGAGCCTCAAAATATAGAACACTAACACGAATTTCGAATGACACACGCTTATACACTTTAAAGTTTTGTGGATGTGGGTGTTGAGCATGAGCGGATACGAATGTGGAAAGTCTGTGAAAATTAGAATTGTGAAACAGGAGTTATTCGTAAAATCTGATGTCATATTTACATATGTATGTACGTATTGCATAAAAGTTAAATAATTTTTCGAAATTATTTGGAGTGTTTTCTCAATACTACTTACATATATTAAAGTTAAGTTAATATTTATTGAGCCTTTTTTTAAAAAGAATTATTATTTTTTTTACAACATAGGGATGTGGAACATAGATAACTTAAGACTATAATGTATTGTCTTAAAAACAAGAGCAATTTACAGCACCACGCTTTAACAATAAAATGGAAAATATAAATTAACAATGTGTAATAATATAAAAGTTTATATGCCTTTGCTCCCGGGGCTAACATAACTAAAGAGGAAAACTCTTAAAATACACTTAAACCTACCTTAAAAGCAAATAAAATAAAATAAAAAAAAAAATAATAAAAAAAAATTAGAATAATATTAATAATAGTAATAAAAAAAAAATAATTCACAAAATTCCCCCAACAGAATACTATCCTCTGTGAGTACCTTAAGTTAGATCTAAAATCAAAGTTAACCGGATCTTCATTTAAAAAACCGATAGGTGAAAGGTAGTTTGTATTTCTCCAATTAAAAGCCCTCTGATTATCAAATATTCCCTTAATGTTAGCATTTTCATGCATTTCTATACATATATTAAATATGTACATATATAAATGAAAGCTTGTATGTTTGGGTATATTTAAGTCAATCACGCAAAAGGAAAGTAAGTGGATTAGAATGAAATTTGGTATACGTAAAGTTCAGAGGGTTAGTTAACATGCAGGATACCTTTTATAAGTGTAAAAGACTTTATTTGTTCAATAGTCATACCACCACGATTCTTCAGGCATAAACGTCAGAGTGGAATTCAATAAAACTAAGCACATAGATTGTTTATATCTTTAACATATACTAATTAGGATATAGTATAACTTTACGCGGTGTAAAGGACTTGCTTTGTCCACTTATGGCCTTATATTTCCATATTTGCTGCTCATACGGGGCTGAACGTATTTGAATGAAATAAGTTTTGTCCCTGTGACAGATGGTCTTTTAATTCAGAGAATACTTTTAATTCCCACAAAAGACGTGATTTAAATTATTTTATGATTATAATTACAAATAATTTTTGCATAGATTAAAACGCGTGGTATGTCTCTCAGCCTTTATAATGATTACAATATCTACAGAAGTTTACTAACTTGAAATATGTGTATACATATATACTCAAACGGGCATTAAACATTTTCTATCCAGTTATTATTTTAATTAACAAAAACAACCCTCGTTTCTCCCCGGGCACAGACCAAGTCATGGTTATAAGCTAATATTCAATGTTTGTTCTGTATTAGAATACTCGTATATGTATTTTTATAAAACCAAACATATATTGTGGTGTTGTCTTGATAATGTTCCTATAAAAACTCTCGTTTAGTTCTTAAGACTTACTATAGCAATTATTATAGTAGTAATAATTTCGCTTACCGCCAAAACATTCTTTTGTAAAAAACTACTTTTTGAGTAAAAGATGATTTTAAATATTATGATTACTTTGAATTAAAGGTGTTCATTATTCTTGTTGCGAAAGTTCGTAAAATTATGTAAAAAGTGAATATTTGTTAAAACAAATTGTAGAAAATGTAGACGAATAGAAATTTATCGAAATCATTACTGCAAATTATTTCAAATGTTAGCAACTCATTCAACCAATCATAAGCTGCAATGTCGAT
This sequence comes from Germaria angustata, assembly GCA_963681545.1. Taxonomy (NCBI): domain Eukaryota; kingdom Metazoa; phylum Arthropoda; class Insecta; order Diptera; family Tachinidae; genus Germaria; species Germaria angustata. The sequence continues at coordinate 81,294,854 of OY813000.1, read as the reverse complement.
TTAATATGTTAATTGTCGACAACTTGATATTCATTTGTTGTGAAATAAAAGGACGCTAAACGAAGTCCTAAATTTAATCAATTTTAGCACAAGACTAATTTGAATCTAATCAAATTTTCCGGGCACTGAAAGTTGTTTCCGTAATAACGAAGTACCGGTTAAAGTTATAAGGATGTGATGACTTCAAGTAAATAATTGCGAAGTATGAATTATTACACTCAACAAAAAAAGAAGACAAATTCTTAATTCAAAAGAAATTTTTCTTACCGAATAGAGCACAGATTTCTTCAATTTAAATATAATTTTCCTAAAACTAGTACAAATATATTTTAATTAAATATACATTGAACTTAAAATATTTATAGGTTCAATAATTTTGTATTAAAATTTTATTAATTTTTAAAGTATATTTTCTAAAATTTAGCACATTTTTAATAAACTTGGGTAGTTTATGTCATAAAAATAAGAATTATTTTTAATAAAAAAATTAAGTTTAGGTTAATTTTCACTCTCGAATACATACCTCACAAAATTTTATTTCACTGTTTACGATAATACCATAATAAATAAGTGAACAATTAAGGTGAACGTTACTGGTTGAACCCTTCAGCGGCGAAAGGCGAATAAAAAATCAGTTTTTATAATTTCGTCTCGTATAAGGGACTTAAATTACGAAAGTCCTTTTTACATCGTTGCACTATTTTCTAATGAAAAATTGTTCAGTTGGAAATATATATCAAGGGATCCGTGAAATAGAATTTAAGAAAAATTATTCAATTCGGATAAAAGTCGTAATTAATAAAAATTGTGATGTAACTCTTTATCAAAGTGAAAATTTAAGACTAGTATACAGTCTTCCTTAAAGAAATGGACTTAATATAGAAAATTTAGAAAATTTTACTACACGGTTGTAATTTGAAGAACTCTTTTTAATGCGATTTAAGATATTAAAATATTTTGTAAAAATTCAGTCAAAATTTTACTAAAGTTTTCTAAAAGTTATGAATATTTTATTTGATATTCAATAACTAGCAGCGAAAAATTCTGTATTTATTTTTTGCGTGTACCAATATTTGAAGGTGATTGCCTTCAGTGGCTGAAGTGAGTGTTGACGTGAAAGAAGCCCACGAAATGATTTAACCACTTAAATGTAGTCAATAATGCAACTAAGAAAAGTCGCGGAAAACTGTAAACTAAATGGATTAGAAGTACACGGATGACAGCGAGGCAGGGTTTTTGACACACAAAAACCGACCTAAAGTAGTTGTTTCAAAGTGAGTCCAATAAAACCAATCAGCTACGTATGATAATCGTAATCACAATACCTGTAAGACAAACCCATGGTTGGTATTGCCTGGTCAGTACCAACAGTGGTAATTACTACGACCATGCAGAACTTTTTGTCTTACGTCTTACGTTTTTAGTGAACCCTCTCCAATGGTCACATGATGAAATTGATTTGAAACCAAGTCACAAGAATAATGATCTCAAATATGAAAAAGAGAGGGCAGCTGTTTGAGCTAAGAGCAAATTGTGGCTCCTAAAGATGTTGTTGCAATCCAGCAGTTGTACTTAGTGAGGTGAATATTAAAAAGATCTAGACATTTTCCAAAAATTTGCCAGTACTAGGCCATGCTGGCATGTACTTTCACAAATCTAGAATAGAACTTTGAACCATATCTTTCTAGAAAATTTTAGCATTTTTATGTATTTTAAGCCAGAGAAAATATTTTATCTAACACCACATGGCAAAGTTCAGGCTCCCTAACCGATGAGTATCTGACTAGAAATCCATTCCATGTTGTTGGTGCAAACATTTTTTTTCTACCAACACCACTACGTCCATTTATCGTGTTACTACTAAATATTTTTTGGCTCCTTCATCTGTCTTAGATGAATTATAAGACGACGGTAGAGGGGCTACCATAACCTCAGAAGTTTGGAAATTAGATTCCGATTGCGTACTACAAAAATCAGTAGCACTCGGAACTGAGAATGCTTATTTGCAACTCACCAGAAGATTTATAGAAGATCATTACTTTCTTAAAATTAGAGCAACAACTTTTATTAATTTTATTTTGATAAATTGATCAAGAAAATTTTGCACTTTTTTCAAAAACGAAAACTCCGTAAGGCTTTAAATAATGCCATTTAAAATAAAAACAAAACAAATTGCCTCGCATGCATTATTTAGCACAAAATGGAAATCTCTCTATTTCATGTGGCCGTTTTGCAACATTGCACTGTGGCCAAAATAAGCAAAACATGAAAATTGACCAACAAAACAAAAGATACATTCACGAATGCATGCATGACGTTGTACTCGTAAGTCAAAATGTCATTCAATGTTTTAAGTAGACAATGCTTAATTGAAAAAGAATAATGAATGCTCTAGGCTATCAGCAGCTGATTTAACCCTCTACAGGGTAGAGGGTAAGAGTTAATACCGGGCGGCTAGTGCATATAATTTCTTTGTTTCTCTCTGTTGATGCTTTCATTGCCCTCAAAAAACTGTATTTTCAAGTCAACATTATTTGATATGGCATTGCAGTTTTGACTGATTCTCTTAATGTTGTGGCACTTTAACAAATAATAAAAGTGTTTGCAACAATAGCCGCTCCACAAATCTGTTAAAAGAAGTTTCGGCCTAATGAAAGCAAAGCATGCAACGTTTATTTTTTTATATTCTTCAAATGAAATCAGGAATCGTTAGAAGTTTTCATTTTCTCCAGTATTTCGTTTGAATTTCTTTTTTCCAAAAAGCCATATTTGTATCGTTAAAAAATATCTTAAACACTTTTTGGCAGCAGCTGTGAATGTTTTTAGAAAAATGTTAAAAGTTAAATAAGTTACTATTTAAATTAGTACAATTCACTTAAATCTAATAATAAATAGCTCAAATATATCATTAATTTTTGTGACCTCAATTTATATATTTCATCGTTGGTCACTTTTAATTTATAAACCACGAATTTTTTTTACCACACGTTGCATAAAAGCAACTGCAACAAAGAAAGCCCCAACAATAGCTTGGCAGAATCAACAATTGCTTCGGAGGAAATGAAACGAAACGGGGAATGTAAAGAGAACTTTATATCATATTTTGCATTAACCATTGAAACCAACATCACTATCACCACGACTATTTGCTGGAACATCGCTGCAAGGATGTGTTGCATGTACTATCTGACAATTAAAAGGGATTTTAATTTAAGTACAAATATGTTCAGATGAAAATAAGGCTTTGAATTGGTAAAATACTAACAAAAATATTTTAAAAGAAAAACAATTTAATTATTTTTTTGTCCTAGAAGTAAAATTTTTTCTGAAGTGCTTCACTTGGATGCAACTTTCATTGAACAGTTTTTAAGATAGGATTTGGTCATCTTGAGTTTTGATTGAATTGTTTGGGTTGTCCAAGGAGTAGGAAGATAGATGAGAGAAAAAAAACTACCCTAGTCAAATTGAAACTCCTTGATTTGGTGTTAAATTATCTCGTCACTAATATAAAGCAGTTTTGTCTTCCTAATAGCTCAACCCAATATTTCTGCCAAGTCTTCCAGCAACAATCTGTCTTTAGAAGACGCACTCTCTTCAGAGAGAGTAGATCAATGGCACAAGTGATACTCGATACTCTCCTTTCTCACTGGTAGTCTCTATAGATGTCATTGAATCGGATATTAAATATCCTGCCGTATATAGCAGTGCTCAGTCACATCTACTACGAGGGTGCATAGCTTATCCCGGTCCTTTCTAGGACTACAGATCATATGTAGTAATTTCAGTGCCAGGTTAGACTCGTGATCTTGCAATGACCTTGCTGAGCAAACTGCTTTTGGTGATTTCAAGAATTTCCTCCTGAGTAAATTTTCATATATCAGCTTAGCGAAATACCCACAAGTGGATCTGTACTCCGATTACTCAATCAGGTTCCGGGTATAATGCTACATACTACTACTACAATGTTTGAAAATCGCGCTTGGGGACTCCTGGCATTCATAATAATTCATAATTAATTAAAATTTAATATCGTACGCACTTCCGATTTCAATTTTTAGCAGTCTTACTTGTAGAACATATTGGAATATCTTCATCCAGTTTGGCGTCCTTGCTGTGGCCGCTATTTCAGCCAATAACGCAATACATTTACCCTGTAGTTTTAAGTTATATCTTCGTTTTCGATATATTCTCCAAGAAGATTTTAACTAAATTCTTAATTAAAAAAAGTTAAACCCGGTTGTCTTTTCTGGCCCTGTCCATATGCAGCATATTTTAACTTTTCCTATTATCCACCGATCGGGCACACATAAATTTATCCAGTTTCACTAATTCTGTCTGGCACTACTGATGGCGAAACTCTCTAAGCCATAAATCCTATACAGAGAAATGTTAGAAGTAAACCCCAACCAATATTCTATAAGACGATTTTATCAGAAATCAGATTTGAAGACTTAAAGATTTAGTTGAACTATTTCCAAAACAACACATTTCACTTGTGATCGCCATAGAGTCCCGTTGATCAAGGAGTATATTTCTACTATCGATGTCGCACATTTAGTTTAACTCTCTTCACATGTATTTGGTCAGATATATTGGACATCATATCCATTCAGTCATATTCATTCAGTGGTTCTATATTTGTGCCATTCACCCATAGCTTGCAGACATTTCGCCACGAGAGCTGTTTCATACCTTATACAGAGGTCAATGCGTTAGACATATAGAATAGTCTCCAGTGCCCTTGTGGTGGTAGTTCCATATATATTGGATAAAACGCTGATGCTCTAAGTAAGGCTGAGTTTCGGCTGGTAAAACAAAGCCTAGAAGAGCTATTGTCATTTAACACAACAACTGCGTGGCTAGAGCTATGACCCAAGGGTCCATTTAGATAAAAACATTTTACATGTAAAACGGGAATGCGTTGTTGACAGTCGGCACAGGAACTCGCTTTACTCTTGCTTACGCTTTTCAACATGTATAGTGGGAATAAAACAAATAATACATTTTTAAAATATTTATTGGTGGTTATATAATCGAATAGAGTCAAATAAATAATTCTGTGTATTGTGCTTAACGAGACTCTAGCCATGGCAGAAGAAAATACTGATGAATAGACAACATATCGCAAAGAATACAGGCCATCCTACCTCTCTTGTCTAAGGTGTTTGAACGTTTCAGATATCAAAAAAAAAAAAAATTAAATATATAAAAGTAAATTTAAAGTTTTTAATTTCTGAACACGGTCAACGCCACTGATATCATCGTATTTAATAGATCACCACCGATCTGTTTTCATTAACAATAAAACTTCGCAAACTTTGCCAGTAGTACAGGCCGTGCCACAAGGATCGCTACTTCGACCTCTGCTCTTGCCCATATATGATACGGATAATGATCTGACAACAAAATATTGTAAACTAAATATATTTACAACTAAAATATTGTAAAGTGCATATGTACGCGGACGACGTGCAACTCTTATTTCGGTCTCTACCACGTTCATGATTGGCTAAATGTAACCATATAAATTCAAAATGTTTGGTATCAAACAAAAAAACAATGGTGCTGCCTCAGGAGCCGCATATACTCTTAGACAAACAGAAAATTGGAGTTGTAGCAACTGCAAAAAATTTAATAATTCTGTGACATGGAGTGATCACATTTATTATGCAACATTTAAAACGCTCACAAAACTTCATGCTGCCAAGAATTCGCGTTATGCTTGCCACGACGTACCTCATACCAAGTTTGTTGTATGGATGCGATTAAGCTGGTAGAAAGAATCTACTTTTAACATATAACTCAATATTAAGTCCTGCTTATGGTCTGGCGAGATATGATCACATAATCTAAGACTCAAGAAAACTTTATGGGGTTCAATCCAATAAACAACGTATATTATAATTTCGTATACACATCAACCATTACGTCTCTATGAAAAACTTGTTTCAACACTTTTAGAGAGAACTAATGAAATAAGAGAATATATTACGTATATTAACTCTGTATATAAATTAGATTAAGCAAGTCACCGTCGACTAACCTAAAATTCATAAACAATGCAAATCAATTTAGGAAAGAAACTCTTATATTTTATGCATCAGACTGATGTTTTTATTTTACATAATTAATTACAATTTATTTAGTTATTTATGTTTCTCTTTCACTATACTTATGTTATTTAATTTTTCATTATTTAAATTTTAATTTAATTTAACAATAAAAAATTCGCCACTGTAATTATAAGATGTAATGCCTTGTTGTATGGGAGCCAATTAAATAAATAAATAATAGTGGAAAATAAAGTTTAAAAACTTTGCTTGAAGGAGGCCAAGGGGCACGTTAAGTGCATCCGCATATAGAAAATTACTATCATTCAACATTGTGGCATGAAGATAAAACGCTACTGACTAAGAAAACTTTGAAACAATTATGTCGACTGCTCAAGAAGCCGATGATTAACTGGCAAACCCGAAACAGAAAGCATAAGAGTAAATATATGTTTCACTATCCTCCCCACAATTATGTCGCCGTACATATGTCTATCAAATTAAGAGACATTAGAAAATCATATACCTTTTTTTCCTTATTTACTTATTACTGAATGTTTCGATGTGCCTTTTTCATTGAAATACAATTAGAAAGAAGTTGTCCAAATAAGTTCACTAACATCTTTGTAGTTGGCAAATATGAATTACTCTCAACCTTTAAATGCAACTGGTATGCCGGTAACTACCTCCTAGCTAATGAGAACAAGTACTCCTGTTAAGAAATAAAATGTTTGCCAGCATTGAATGTAGATTAAGAGAACTAACAGTTTGAAAGGGTACTTACATCCTCATGCCAGTTAATAACTATTATGGGAAAACTAGCACATCTAACTATGGAACACTCAAATAGAGGCGGAACAGATGAGGTAGTATGCTTCCTTTTACATTCTTTGCTCTTGCAAAGCAAAAATTACTGTATTATATAAATAGCCGGAATGAAAATAGTTAACTTTCCACCTTTTTATTACTATTTTACTTGTCTATGGTACTAAATATCCTTTAATATGTTTTACGAGATTTGACAGAGTTAAAAGGGAGATAGAATAAAAGGTTCACCCTTTATAGTTTCCAAACCCTTTAACGTAAGCTATAGACATACATAAGAAAACGGCATCAGTAGCAGACACATCATCAACATCCACAACAACAACGCTGCCAATATCAGTGGTAAAAATCATGATATTATGTATTTGAAACCCCAACCTGTACGAGAACGTCTGTGTAGTGGGACGACTAGCCTCTGCTAGTTTCATGCCTGTAGCTCGTAATAATTGCATTGTAATATGAAAATAGATGTATTTGCTGTTGTTGTTTTGTTGTAAGCACCCTAATTCGATATATACACAAGCACACACTTATAGCAATAATCCTTTCCTTGCACTTACGAGTACATACATACATACATATAAGAAAGGGGTTGTAAGCATTTCGATTAGAAAAAGCATTGAAAGATGAAAAAGATTGTTCTACTAATTTCCAATCCCATTTGACGTTAAAGTCATTTATTTTCCATACAACCTACAGACATTTAGACAAGCACAACTATGAGGGCAAATGACGCTGTTGCTCTTTTTCATGTTCTAGCGGTGTATATTTGACTGGGAGTCCCTGTTGCATGAGGCCACATTAGCAAAAAGAGTGGAAAACACAGATTTAAGTGTTTATGTTAAAGTGTGTTTTGGGGCAAAGTTTTTATCGGTTACATTTTGCTACTTATTTATGTGTCTGCAGCAATTATAATGTACATCGTACATGGACTTCAACGTTAGAAATAAAACAGTATTCTTTTTCATTTGCAGACAGAGAAATATTGAAACTGCGAAGGTGATTTCATTTATTAGCAATGAAAATGTAACTGAGCTGGTGATGCTCTATATTATTTCCATGTGTCCGTCCTTCATAACGTCTTCTGTTAGTTGTTAATCCATGCACCTATAACTGAGTCTCACTCCTGTTTTATTTAGCTATAATAATTCTTAATTAACTGGCTTCATACTAGTAAGTCGATATAACATTTAAATTCTAATGTCCTGTAGTTTTGCTTAGTTGAAAGCGGAAAACCTATTTAGATCTATCTGTCCATTATAATACCACAACGACTCTAATAAAGTCCCCGCCTTCAAGCCAATATTATGTAGTTTAAAATCTACAACATCAAAGAGATCTCCGAATTCATGATATTAATTATTGGTCTCCTCACTAATAAAGTAGAGAGGAGACGAGATATAATATCCTCAACAGCTCATTGCTAAGCTTTATGCCTAAGTCTGAGATAGAAGGAGATCAAAGACGGACCCATTTACCCACAATACAGCCCTTTATTCTAGCTAGTGCCAACGAAATTGTCCCGCTCTACTTTTGATACAGATACCATACGGAAAATTATATGTATATTAATCCAATTTTCAAGTGTTCACAATTGCTCGTAAGGTTAGATTAAATTAGGCTGGAAGAACAAGAGAAAAATTTTGTAGGTACCGTAGGGGGCGATAGTATCGGTGGTGGTGCTTAAAATACTAACTATACCCTACACGTTAAAATGAAGTCCTAGATTTGTTTTAATTTTATGGATTAATGAAGTAGTATTTACTCGGGACAGTCCATATGATGAAGAAAAGGGTTATCTAGAAATCTAAGCTCACATTATTGCAGAGCAGGGAAGTTGCATAGTAAGTGCTAAGCTGACAATTCTTGCTCTTCGCGGAGCTGCTTCTGCGATTGGAGAACATATGACTGATCGGAAAGCTAACCGTAATATTGCCACCAAGAATACCACAAATCTTTTCCCGGGGATTGGAAACTGTTCAGTCCAATCTCTTTTTCGTAACTCTTGGATATTCTACAGGTAAAGGATATGACCGATCTGAGTTCCATCTTCTTCAGCACTCACTTTTTAAATCCATTCAACAGCTTAACCCAACGAAAACAAATATCTGTATGAGTTCCTTTCTCTTCACATCTTTTGCTGTCCTGGATGCCTTCGTGCCTGAGATCAAATATATCTCAAGGAGCACATGGATTTCACCGACCTTTAATTATGATTGTATTACCGGCTGGACTAACCACAAGATTGTGGATTGTAAGGTGAGCTCTTAAAATTGTTCGCACGACTAAATACTGCATATACTTTCATCTTAAATACAGTGGAGGTGTCAGCTAGCCTGGATGAGACTGAAGGATCATAGAGAACATCCCCATCCGTGAACGGTGTTACTCCAAATAATAGTTTGGTCCTCTCTGTTATGTCTACGTTTGTGTCGCGAAAGGGTGTTTTTTAAAGTTCATTACAGGTCATATAGTCTGCTTCACCCCTAGTAATTGTATCTGCAGTAATTTCTAAAATATCACCTCTGTCTACTATGCGCGGTACATTCTTAATTCGTGCTGCACCGCAGTCAACGGATATTATAATTGATAGGCGGTAATGCATGTATGTATGTGTATATGCATTACAAAATTAAATGGCGTATTTCCAAACAGGCGAGATAAAATTAACAGTTTAACCCTTAAAGCATTTTATAAGCTGATATAAAATTTTAATATGCAAAATTTTAATGCAAACGATGAAACATGATATTGGCTAAAGTACCTAAAGGCTATTAGGCTTCAAAAATATCTGTTGATGATTTAAAAAATATAAACGAATATTTAATCTATAGTTTAAGCTAATTTCGCAATAGAACACACAAGTTGCCAGCAATATCGATTAATATCGCCTTTAGGTACCTGAATGAATTTAGGCAATTTCTTAACTCGTGGTTACCCAGTGTTCAAGACTCCTTCACTACCTAAATTTTAAGGTATTTTCAATCAAATTCGGTTCCTTGTACTCTTATATGTTTGTCTAACTACGCTCTAATTCATTCTAAAGCATTGAACATTTTATAGTTCGATTTCCAGACATTTTGAATTGGACAGTCGTAAGTGCTGAGATTCTTAATCGATTTTGATTAAACATACACACTACAAAAAGTTAATATCTATTGACCAATAGAAGAGAAACTGGTCCTTATCTGTTTTGCAAATTTACATATAGAATAACAACAAATAATCCATTTTAAACTCTTTCTTTGCTACTAACTAACTGAAGTTTCCGTGAGCAAAATTATTTAGATTTCTTGCACAAAAATCTCTGTCTGGCGTTGTTCACTTGTAAAAACCCCAACATGCGAAATTTACAATCTCGAATTTCAAGTCCTTTTATATCAATGTTCATGATTTTTTATTAAAACTTAAATTATTCTATTGGGATTTTTTTTTCTTTAATCAAAATTTAATTATATTAAATTTTTTAAAACCTTTTTCCACTCTAGTTATTTAAATTCAACAGTTTAATTACACAGTTTTTATACATATATGCCTGCCTGCCTGCCTGCCTGTCTATCTATCTGCCGCTTTGTCTAATGCCAGCAAAGAAAACTACAAAATCCCTATTATAAACACACTGGCAAAATGACACAAAAAAGTAGTGAAGAGAACGGAAAGAAAACTGCCACTAGCAATTATACACTTGCTACGTTTTGGCACACAGTTTACCCACTAGCAGAGCAATGTGTGGCATAATACAGTTTTGTTTTGCACCAGCTCTTTTTTTCTCATTTATATATTCCTCTGTATCCTCCTAAGCCCTAATCCTTTTTATGGTGCAAGACTGAAAAGCGGGAACCAAAAACACCATCATATGTACACGATGGTGTTTTTTTTTAATAAAAAATATGTAAAAATCGAGTATTAAGTAATGCTAGTTAGAAATATAACAACAAAAGAAAAAGAAAAACAACAAGTGCCTGTTTTTATACTGTAATTCATACTTCATATGAAAGCAGGGTTATATGATCTATTTTGGTATAGAGCATAAATACATAATTCCTTAAGTTGTATATGCAAAATATTGAGATGAAATAATAAAGGAATAAATACGAGAAGATTTACATGAAATTTAGCACACTACAACGTAGGAAATGTAAAGTTAAGGATGTTGAGATGTTTAAGTCGGGCTTAAAATATTGTAATTTGGCCGTATCCTTCTATGCGACTTAAAAAGCCTGTAAAATTTTACAAAAGAATCATTAAAATGTGAAGTTGATGATCCAGAACTACTGCAAATGTGGGAATTTTCTAATGTTTTCAATATAAACTTGTCATTGCAAGAAATTTCCTTTTGTGATAACTATTCTAGGAGGATATTCCCTTCTTGTCAGTCAGTCAGTCTATTTAGAAACCCATCAGTACTCACTCACCGGTATTGTAATTGTCGTCTCCGTCGTTAAATCAAGTCGTCAAAGTAGCACTTCTCTGTACACCGTAAACAACAATTGAGTATAGTTGTGAGTTCTTTTTTTTTTGACGGCCGCTCGCCATTTTATATGCCTTGTCAATAACATTTTACAGTAATAACAAATTGTTAACGAGAACTATCAGCCAATCGCCAAAATAGTGGAGCAGAATTCGGGAAACGTCGACGGCGCAAATAAACCAAGGGGTTTAATATGTCTTTTCAAACAGAAATAGCCAGTTTTTAGCATGAATGCGATTACGAATGAAACGATTTCTTAAGAAATTCATTGGGAAAGTCTCCCAAAAAATATTTTGATTAACCCCAGCCTTAGCATTATTTACGTATGTCAATATAATTATTTTAAATAGGATATAACTGATAAATATGTATGTAGTCCTATTTGGATGCAGTGACCAATTTTTTGAATTCTACGAGCAGTTATAAAAGTTATAACAGATTCTAAAAATTATATTATTTATAGTTAATTTTTTCCACTTTTATATTTTTTCTTCTTTATATGCACTATTTATACGTTTTATGTTTCCCATTATTTATACGATAATGAGTCATTCATGACAAAGGCTGTAACAAATGAGTCTTTAGGCATTGGTATGAACGTCAGGATTTTTTTGCATTTGCCGCATACTTTCCAGATCAAAAATTTTATTTTGGTGTTCTAATAGGAAGCACTAGGATAGGAAATCCATTATGCATTCGATGCATTCTTCGTAAGAAAAAAAATTTTATATCTAGGGAAATTGGCACCATGTTCAAAATAATGAGCTTAGGACCATTTAAGAAAGTTTAAATTTTTTTGTTCTGTAGGTCATCGTAAGGTTCAGCTTGGCTAAGCAAAATTTCTTACTTTTTTTGTGTTTAAAAATCTAAAAGTACAACTTGTTACATTTTTCCAGTGAAACATCTCTCGTTTTTCTTTGTAGCCGGATATGAAAATATAAATTAAAGTAAGTGTATGTAGAACATATACACACTCACTTGTTGGTGTATATGTAAAAGAGAATTATCTTTTAGTGCCACTTAAACTTGGTTATGGCTGCAACTTAAACCATTTATGTATAGTCGTACATCCATATGCAGTTGCTATTCTCTTGCTGCTTTGTATCATCGTTTTTCTTACTATTTGGCGTAGATTTTCTTTATTTATAACGAGTATTTTCTAACTGTAATTTATGACTCTCTAGTTTGTTATGGTGATTATTGTAAAATACTGTAACCTGCTTGATTAAAAATTCACGCCAGACGAGCTTGCCACTTTATATGGGCAAATACTTGTAATGCTTTTAAATGCCTGAGAAAAATTGAAATATATTAAGTTCCTTAATTTAAAATATTTGTTAAATTTTGATTTAAGTTTTAATAAAAGAATTCTTAATGCTTTTAATGTTGTTTCTTAATTTTATAGTTTCTACTTCAGCGATCGGTTGTTAAAACTTCAAATACCGGCTGCTGTTTCTCTTGCAGTTGGTTTGCAATAAAACGTTTTTATAACTGTAAATTACATTAAGTGAAGTGGCACAAGGTAATAGGAATAACAGTAATAAATCAAAATGTTTTTATGCAACTCGAAGTTGCATTGCTGAAAATGAGTTTCTGTATTAACACTATTAAAACCGAAACAATCTTCAATTGGCGGCACTACCGACATTCGAAATATTTTCGAAAATAAATATTTAATATTTTATTATTTGTTGTTGGCTTAGCTACGTATATGCCTGCATTTCATTGGAGCTAACCAAATCATGATTGAAAAGCATTCAAGCTCGTATACTTATGCCACAGACTACAGATACTATATGAGAATTCAAACAGAACTCAATCATATTTTTCTATTTGTAATCAACAAAAACGCATAAGTATAAAAGCTTTAGAAAGCTTTTTTAAAAGCACAACACAAAAAACAATTATAATTGACTTGCGTCAAATAGAAAAATATGATTGAGTTCTCCTTGAATTCTCATATAGTATTTGTAGTCTGTGGCATAAGTATACGAGCCTGAATGTGTTTCAAACATGATTTGGCTAAAAGTGTACTGATGACTTACTTTTTGAATGGTATATTTGGAAGGTATAATTTTGAAAGGTACTTTTTTGCAATGTAGTTATATGGAAGGTACTTTTTTGAAATTTATTTTGAAATTAACTTTTTTATAAAGTACTTTCCTGAAAGGAATAGTGGAAGGGAAGAGAGGTCAGGTGGTGAAAATAAGAGAGAGATGAGTTCTAATGCAACTCTACTATTGCACGTCTTGATGTGTCGTGCTGTTGCGTAGACTCATTAACTTCCTTCAGCTGCATATGTTGTAGCCATTTTTATTAATTTTGCTAACATTACCGAGGAAGGAGGGCGCTGTGGTGTACATTAGCATATAGAAATCTCAGAATAGAGTATAGCTTTTTTTATAAGGTCTTTTATAAAATATGCTTTTTGAAAAGTTATAATTACTTTTCAAAAGATTCCTTTGAAGGACTACTCTTTTCGAAGCTGGTTTTTGAAGGAGACAATAAGTTAATTTTTTAAATAGTACTTTTGAAAGATAACTATTTATAAGGCGGTTGTAAATGATACGTATATTTTTCGAGGCGGAACTTTGTCAAATATACTTTTTTCAAGAGGTAACCGTTTTGATATGTACTTTTTCAGAGAGTTACACTTTTACACATTCTGAAATGTACTTTTTTAAAAGAAGGTACTTTAGAAAATGAACTTGTTTTAATATTTGATACTTCTTTTTAATGATTCTCATAACAATAATTGTGTTTTATGGGACAAAATTGTTTTAACTGTGGTTGCTGTTCTTGTTTCAAGACTTGATTTTCAGTTTGTTATTAATTTATTGTTTTTTTTGTTATTAATTTTTGCCCAAGTTTACCAAGTTTTTCCTAATTTGTTATTGATTTTTCAAGCAGTCGGCAATTATAGTGTTAAAGGTGCATACAAATAAAAACAGGGATATAAAACTATACAACATTCGACATGGTTGTTAACGATTATGTATACGGGTTGTTGGTTTTTGAATTTCCTCTTGTATGATTTTTTCGCCTGAATCACACGTTTGCACTATTTTTATTTTCTACCTCTTTATACGCCAATAATATCTAAAATGGTTGTGTATGTGTTTGAGTCAGTTGTAGCACCAATACACTGATATTCACATAAAAAGTATAGCAAAAAAGTCATTGAAAGTTCTTGTTTGTATGTGTGATTTTTGCAATTTGCTTTAATAAAAATTGTAAAAGTATACACAAACATATGTACACACATACATATGCACTTTCCTGTGCACCAACTTGTGATTTACGACTGCATGTTGCTTGTTTGTTGCCGTTTGCTATTAATGCCACTGCTGCTAACTTTGCTACTGATGTTGCAATTGACTGTTTGAATGATACCCTAGTGTTAAGTGAAATTATTGAAAGGTTATTTTTTCTCCCGCAGACGCTTTATTTCCTTTTTATTTGCTTGAATATATATACATACATATTTTTTGCAATTATACTTTGAGTGTTTATTTAATTTTGTTTGTATTAAGAAGATTGAATCAGGTAGTACAATTTTTATAAAATTTTTAAATTAAATCTTAAGCACAGAGTGCACTTTTAGTGGTAATGAAATAGTGGGTCACATAATTTAGTGTTCGTGTAAAAGTATTGAAGGTTTAGGGATGTAATAAATTGCGAATAGAGGTATGTGGGTTAGGCAAGGCTCAATATATGCAATGCCATCACTTTTTGTAATATTTTATAACATTTAATATTTAAATAATCATCACATCGTAATGAATAATATTTCAATTATATAATAAGCTTGACAATTTCCAACCACAATTTCATTGAACTACAGCCTTATCCTGAATTTTTGTCATAAAATGATTTATTTGTGGCCAAGAAGTCTAGCTAAAGGCATGACCACATCAGCCATTATTTTTGTATGCGTGTTTGCAAGACAAATCATTTGAAATTAATTAATTTCGAAAACGATATAAGTTACCCAAATCAAATTTCATGCCCTTCCCCTTTACTTATATTTATTACTATTTTCCACAAACAACGTGCTTTTTATATTACTCCAAAGAATATATTTTTTTCACCTGGCGTCTAAAACATATTGAATTTCAATAACTACATGTACATCTTGCATTGACTTTAAAAAGAGAAATATAATTAAAAATATTTTACGACTTTATTTTCCTTTAGCTGGGACTTCCTATCGAACATAAAATCAACATCTAATGTTTTATGATACAAGCAGATTGTGATTTGAAAGAAATAAATAAAATTAGCACTAAAAATTGAGACACACTCCTTAAAATTTTTACTTTCCTGTGGTGGCACAATCTAAAAGCAAACAACACACACCCACAAAGGTAAGTGAAATAACACAACGTTTTATTAAAATCTTAAATTTATTTTAATAAAAAGAAGCAAAGAAAATTTTTCATAGTTGAAGTTTCTGAGGAAAAAAATCAAGTACGAATATTAAATAAATCACAGTCCTTTTTACCAGTAATTCATGAAAAAAAACGACGGCGTTTTTCAGAAACAGATAACCTCAGATACATTTTGCAGTCGTGCAAATCAGTAACACGATTTTAAGAACACAGACTTTATAAAAATTATTTTTTTCAGCATAATTTTTAAGGATATTCACTGCCTCGATCCTAACGCCAACGATTTTTGTGGCGTTACTGAAGCAATTAATTCAGCTGTTAAGTGGAAGCACACCTTCTTCTGCCAATAGTGCAAGTTGTTGTTTTACAACAATATACAAAAACATAAAAGCATATTTATATATAACATTATTTTCATTATTTATTATTTAAAGAAACTAATGATTAATTATTTGGATAAATTGTTTGGCCGATACAAACTTCGTTTTTGTTCCTCTTAAAGCTATTCTCTTATTAGAGTTTATAACTATAAATTAGTGGATCACCAAATGGTTAGTCCAAACCTCAGTACTTATTGATAAGTTAAGTTTTTGTCAATCCTTTGAAAGTTACTGAATCGCACCCCAGGTGAAGATTAAAACAAAATGGAATTAAGTGCACAATTTATGCTGTAGTTCATAAAACAATTAAAGAAGAACGCAAATAATTAAATAAGAAATTGTTCCCACAGTTTTCTTGGTGGGCTAGTGCTCAAAATATAAACTCGACATGAGCAATTGTTCTGCTTACAAAGATTCATTCTCTAATGTATAAAAACCTTGTATGGCACGTTTAAAGAATGAGGTAGTTATCGAACACTTGAAGGAAGAATTACAATTTCATTCGAGTAGTCGCATATATATGCGAGTACTCGAATAAAGAATTATTTTTTAAATTCTAACACGATAATGAAGGATATTAATTTTCATACGGAGTAAGTCAGCAGAAGTATAATGAAAAAAGACTTGCACATCAAGTTTTTTTTTCTATTTTCATTAATAAGTATATACATATTTTTATATTTATAGATAGTTGTTTCTTATTATCTATTACCAACTTCGTGTGTTACATAATTTAGTGATATGTTCTATCATAAAAAAGAAATAATAAATTTAGCGAAGACTTGCAGCTTTATTTTGCGGTGTAGCGCATGAGTTCCTGTGTACTGCATTGGCAACGAAATATTTTGAGAATATTCTCTTAAAAAACTTTGTTGCCATTAGAACATTATTAACACGTCTTTATGAATTTAATTTGTTTACCGCTGTCGCAACTCTAGGTTGCCTTGCCTAAGATCATTTGTCTGGACTAAAGGATACAAAAGGAATATACAGGAATCTGTTCAATCAAGAGACAAGAGGTCTACGCCTGAATTTCTGAAGCTGACCCGAATATTTTTTTTATAAATAATAACTTCGTTATTTGTATTTATTCCTCGTATTAAGAAATCCTACAAGCCTTGTGGCGAGTCTGTAGGTAAGCGACTAGCAATATAGGAAGTATCAACATAATTTTTAATAAATATAAGTTTTGTAATTCCATAATATATTTAAAAATGTTACATTTTTAATAGAAAGTTTAAATTTATAAAATTTACTAATGAATTTTCATTCCTGTTTTTATGTATGTTTGTTAAAATTTTGTAAATTTTAAAATCTTATTGCGATGGTATAAGAGAAAGTATTTGTTATATATTTTGCTCATCCTGGAAACTCTTTTTAGGTAATACCTTTCAGTTCTTAGTCCTTGGTGCGATGAAATCACATTATGAGAGTTCAGCTATATGACGAGTAACCGAAAGGAAAATTGATATACGTGAGGATTTTGTTCTAAAATTTTTTGGTGCAACGCACAAAGGAGACTTAAAAGTTCCTTTTAATTTCCCATACACCACAATCTCTCAATTCTGGGACATTCAAGATGCGTGGACATCATAATAAGCTAATGCTCTTACTCGAATTCTTCACAGATACGTCTAAAGAATGATTTCGAATGAGCTTTCTCTTTTTCTAAAAAGCCAATCTGCCTAATGTCTATGGCTACATTTGGGCATAAGGCTCACTATAAGTCTAATGTGAGAAGTAATACCCAGTTGATACCGTGGAACCTCCAGATAATGAAGTCTTAAGTTACCAGTCTAATGTCAGGGTTTACTTTAAGCCTTTTATATATTTTTTTGTTGATAATATTACCTACACAAATTTGTATCAGTGTAATAATGACCAGGTGAATTAGAAGGAGGATGAACATATCATCATTCTTATTATAAGTAAAAATTCCATTTTTACTTTCTTCTTTGAAGTTTTTACGAATAGTCTTATTTAAAGCTGTGGGACTACTTCGATTCCAAGTATTAATTTCAAGACAGTTTTCAATTAAGCTAATGAATTTAAAAAAATATATTTTTCTATACAGCGCTTTCAAAAAAAATTTGATATTTCTTAAACTCTTTTATAATTATAATTGTATAAAAGCTTGCACAAAATCGAAATATTTTTACGAACAAGACAGTGATTGTATTTAAAAATTAGAATTTCTTAGAAAAATTTTCCCCTTGATATCTCTTGAATACTTAATAATTAATAATTTTTATTTAAATTCTAACTTTAACCTGCTTAAAATATAAAGACCACTGCAAATATGAAATGCTTAACAGCTTCCATTAATTTAAGGCCAAATAAATTTATTTAAATTTATTTCAAACTTTTTCCTGATCTTCTTTAAATAAAACACTACAGCTTTACAATAAATTCTTGGCAATCAATATAAATAAAGTTTATATTTTTTAAGGAATAAAACGAAAAGCAACAAAACTCCCACAAATTGTATATGGCTTTTGTTTATATTTCGTTTCGGTTGGGATTTCCAACTCAAAATCCTTAACACTTTATTTTATTACATTTCCATTCATTCATTCAAATATTCGTTTGCTCAATTCCTTGGATGTCTGTGCACTAAACAAATAAAAATTGAGGTCTATGGCGTTTTCTAGAGAAGAAAAAACCAAATATTGAAACATGCTCAAGTATAAAAAGTTCATTTGTTGAAATTGTAAAATTCATTTAAGCATAAATCGAAAGGCAACATTCCTTTTATTATCTTTTAGTAATGAAAATAAGCAAATACAGGCGGAGAAATTTTTGTGAATAAGTAAGATTTAAGTTGTAATTTCATTGCGAATAAATAGTTTTGAACTTAAAACATGAGCTCTAAAAATTTTGAGGTAAAACAATAGAAAATTTAAAGTAGAAAACAAATTTAAACTTTTATATGTGTTTTTGAGGTGCAAAATAATTTAAATTTCCTTTCCATAAAAATGAATTTCGAATGTGTTGTGTTGACTTTTTTAAACTTTTTATTTTTTTTAAAGCAATTTAAAAAAAATAAGAAGTTAGGATATTATTTTAGACACTTTGTGTTCACATCTCCCAAATAATGTATTTAAGTTTTTTTGTAGTCTACATTTGTAGTTGAAATTCAATTACAAATATTAATAATTTTTTAAGTGTAAGTGATTTTCATCTTTAAATTTTCTTAACAAAAATTATACACATAAAATTTGATTTTTACTAATGGTTTTCTTTTTTGGGTTGGCTATGAGGTTTCGCCGTCTGTATTCATTTATTAAACTTTGTAACTTATATTCATTGCCACTGCACAATGGGGCTGACAAAAAAAATCCACACATACAAAATTAATCACTTACGGCCTTATTCATAAAAAATATTGTATGTTTATTAAAGGTTTATTTGACAAATATCCCATAGAAATTTGTCAAATAAGCCCTTAATAAACATACAATAATTTTTATGAATACCGCAGTTAATGTGCTGTTAAGCCCAACACTCGAGAAAAAGTGGATCAATTCAGTTATTTTTTAAATTTATGTTTTTTTATGTTCCTTGAAGTCGTAGAAGGTTCTCATGAAGGAAAGATTTTAAAAATTGAGCGAAAATCGTTTCTAGCTTTGATTTTCTAAAATTAAGAAACCGAATTCAATGAAATTTTAAGCACATTTTTTTGTAATGGGGAAGCGATATGGTCGGTGCAATTTATTCTGGTCTATAATTAACCAACCCATTTAAATGAAATTTAAAGCATGGAAGGAAACTCTAGTTTGAAAGTAACAAGAGCTGACTTTTTTAAAGGAAGGACCAAGATCAAGTAGCGATAGAAGAGGGACAAACAAATCATGCGTCAACCAACAGATCTTAATGAAATTTTAAGTACCGTAGGAACTGAATGTGGAACAAGCAAGAGCCTTGATAAAAGTAGGATCTGATGAGAATGAAGGGGGTTAAATTTATGCGATAAATACTAGAATTAAAATTATTTTGTCATTTGTTTGCAGATGCAACGAATAATAAAAAAATATTTATAAAAAAGTAAAAGCAAATATATTTCAAATGTGGCTGGTAAAAATTGCGCTTTTTGAAAAACCAAGCAGGAGCAGAAAATCATTAGAAAAATAAATATTGATTATTATGAAAAATTATTTGGTATTTGTGTGTTTCCATACAACATTATATAATTTAAAAACAAAATTTCTATTACTCATCAATATAAATTTTATTTCTAAGGCATCGATCAAAACACCAAAAATGTGTGAGTGTCATCCATCAGTCAATTAATACCAAATATTTGGATGCACCTAAAAAATTTGCAAATAGAGGCTGCATGAATCTAAGACCTCATCACGTGGAACATTTGCTCCGTTAGACAGTATTTTCCATTACTTGGTTACATTGTTTTTCTTTCTAGCAAATTCGATAATGATTTCCTTTGACAATTTAAATTTTCCGAATTAAGAAAATGTTAGCGTTTCGGTGAGAAACTCGAAAATGCAGTCACTTGGTGCCAAAAACTTTTGACATTTGACATCATTGATATCAACTTGTACTGACAATTTGATCCACTCTTATGATTATGAGTGCATGGATTTTTGGAAGGTTAGTATTTATTACTAGGCAGCACATATTCCCTTCTAATCCGCGAAGTAATCAGAAGAAGTACATTTAAGTAGCTTTGATATTACGGAAAGTTAGGATTAATAAATTTTTATGTCGGGTCGATTTATTTAAAAACCTAAATTAAAAATATTAAAATTTAATTTTTGCACACCCTGCAGATAATTTAAATGCACTCAAGTTCTCTGCCTGCCATTTTCTACACGTATTAATTACAATTTTTAAGGCAGTTCCCCCAAAAGCTTATTAAAGATTATTTATACTCGACTTGACTATGCGCTGGAGAGCAAACAATCACATCGATTATTCATTAAAGATTACTTCAGAGGAATTTAAAATGTTAGGTTTCCTTTCATTAGTAATAATTACAAATATATTTTATAAAAGTTTAAGAAATTATAAAACGAACAAACAAAAAATAAGTATTAGTAAATCAAGGATAAGACTCAGACAGGACGCACAACAAAACAGATCATAGAAAATGATATGAAGTTTAAATTGAATGAAAAATAAAATAAATATATTTTTCATATATTTATCAGTGTAATTTTGCCAAAATGGATAAGGACCACTTCAAATTGGTCTCTGTACACACAAATGAGATATTATTTGAGTAGCAAGTGCGTCACGAAAAAGTAAAAAATTTTAGTTATTAATTAAAACTAGATATCCAGAGCTGTCAACTTTTAAATTTCAAAGGAGGGGGACGTACATGCTTTCCTAAATAATATAAAACTTCCATTTTTCTATAAATTTAAGCTGATCCATTGAACAATTTTTTAAGTGAATAAGAATATAAATAACCCTCCGGGATATTACCTCACAAAAATAAAAGCGGAAATCGCTTATAAATTTTGGATAAATGCTATAGATATTTTAAACGAAGAGTGAGTGTATTTATCACTTGTTTAACTCTGCTGAAAAAACACTAAACTCTGTTTTTTAAAATAAATTTTCTGGTAAATTCATTCAACTGTTGGAAATTAAGTTTTTAATATGTTAAACAAATTTATTTGGGTATCCTCATATTCAAATGGAGGCTACAACTGTTATTCTAAGTGACGACTGTCAATTGTATTGATATCAGGAATGAAGTATTTGTTTTTTTCATTATCAAAAAGCTATTACATGATACCTAATACATGTGTATGTTCCTCTTACTCCTCTGGGAAGCATAGGGCCGCAACAAGTTCATTCGAAGGAGCTCGATCACCAGGGCGATGTTTGACTTCGTTCCACTGTAGACTAATTTTGGATAGTTCTGTTGTGATTTGGCGTTTCTAGGTGTGTGACGGTCGCCCGATGCACCTGCTTCCCTGGGGTTCCAGTCTATGGCTTTCTGTGTCCAAGCCAATCCCTTTTGCGTCTTCTTATTTCCATCTCAATTGGTTGCTGGTTTGTGTATGACCTGAGTAGAGCATTGGATATTACGGAGAGCCAGTAAACACGCAATATTCTACGCAGGTATTTGTTAACAACCATACAATAATGTGGACCATAACAGATCGACCCATTTAACAGATGCGAGATTTATTCTTTTACATTTTGTTCTACTATTAAAAGTATATTGTCCTATTAGGTTAGGTTAGGTTAGGTTGATTGGAGGGGTGTGATAGCCCATGTCATACGACATACACTTAAGCCAGTGAAGGCTTGTTGTGCGCTCCCTTTATTTATCAAACACAAACTGCCGGAGTTCTGCGGCACGATTCGAAACTGGGACCTTCGCACTACGAGTCTAGTACACTACCTACTAGTCTACGAAGGTCAGTTTTGTCCTATTAAATTCCTTTAAAAATCCTATTCAGATAATTATTTAAATTGTGTTAATTTATCGAGTTTGACACCCACAGGGTGTCGAAATATTGAAAAATAAAAAATAAATATATTGTTTTTAGACCTCAAACTCGATAAATTAACACAATTAATTAAGAAAGGTCGAATAATATTATCAATTTATAATTATTTAAAATTAAATAACAACTCCTTTCCATAAGAGTCTTCAATTTGAATTTACGTTGAGAATATCAAATAGCTCAGTAAACTACGACAATAATTTTAAATAAAAAAATTATGATGGAATATACTTTTCCAACCCTGATTGCTACTCTTAACTTATACAACATCGATATGCTACGAGTACAAATCTTGCAGATTTGTTCAACTGAGGGACATCGAAAATTTATGTATTTCTTGAAATGGTCTAGTCTACTGCAGCATATATCCCATACTCGATATATTTGCAGGACCTAAAAAGCCAGTTTGCAACTAAGAGTGATTTCCACTAATACAAAAAAAAAAGAAGTGATTTGCACTAATATAAGATAAAACATGACAAAAGCAAGGATTTTTGGGGCTACTGAATTGTTTTGGATCTTTTTTCGTATGAATCAAAAACTCCACAAAAATTTACAATAAAGTATTAGGCATTGGTATACAGACCGGGGGGCGGGACAGACAGACGGAAGGATGGACAAATTATCAAACTACATAAAGTAGTATCTTGTATTCCTAATAGATTAACCGCGACATTTGGAGAAACATTTTAGTCAGAAATATGATCTTCTTACAATTTAATTGTGTGAATAAAAAGCATCAGCTTTAGTCACACGTAGAAATGTTGTTTTTCTGAATTTCATTATTCTTTAAGTAATTATTTTAAATATAAACTTACTTCAGCCATATTAATTCATAGACAGAGCACTTACCTGTAAAGAGAGGAAAAAAATATTTAGTAAAATCTTCAAAGCACAAATCATTTTAAAAATGTTGCAAATTTAACTTTAATGCAACAGCTTAATTTATTTAAATTGAATATTTACTTCTAAATATTTATAAAATATTAAAGCTTTTCAAATGCATTAAAGCATCAATCATTCTACCCTTAAGTACAGAAAGTTTGAGTACTTAATCAATAAAAAATTGATTTCCATGTCTTACTGATTAAATAAACATGTGAAATGTCTCAATAAAATACTGACGCATAAGTGTCTCTTAAAATACTTGTCAATCAATTGTTTGTAAATCGGCTTAAATGTAAAAGTAAAAAAAAATTTAAAAAATAACACATGAACATTAGAAGGCCATAAAAACAGGGGATAAAGAAACATAATAAAAGACAAAGTATTTGGGCGAAATAAAATGAAATACTAAACAGACAGGAGAAAATGTTAAAATTAACACTTGGCAAAAAATCAAATGTTCGGCAGCAACGCACACACAGAGACACAAAAAGTTTGAAATTAAATCAAATTTCCTTATCTTGAATGCAGCAACCCAGCAAGCAAAAGAACTAAAAAATATTAAATGCTTCTTTTTGGAAATAGTTCTTCTCTGACAGTCAACATGACAATTCCCATAGGTCCAGTTTGTTGTTCCGTTTGGCATTGTATCATCATAAATAGGCTCAAATTTCTTTAATCGGAAGATCTGTTCAGTGCCAGTAGATCGTCGCAATGCAATACCCTGCAATAGTTCTCATGTTATTGTTGGAATGGCATTTTTGCAGAAAAGGGTTCCATAATTTGACGAGCTTTATATAGTCACTGTTGGTATTATGGACAGTTTAATGAGAAAGAATAGCTTTACCGTGACTCATTTGAAAAACAAAACATTAAAGAAAGTGTTTTATTTTCAAAATATATTTTTATTAAAAAAAAAAAACAAGTTAAATATGCTTTCATTTGGCAAGTAACTTTTTTCAAGAGGTAATGCTCCTTCCAAAAAAGGCCTTTTAAAGGAAAGGCGCTTATTTCTGAAAAACTGAAATTTTAAAATAATACAAGAACATACTCTTTCAAGCAGCAATCCGTAATTCTAAATGAATTCTGCCCTCTTTAAACAAGTTCTCTTTTTCAAAAAAGATCTCTCATATTAAAAAATTGCTGTGGGTTAGAAAGAATTTTTTTTAAATGTGCTTCTTGTTAAAAAATATTTTTGATTATAGAAGGCATGTTAAACGAATTTTCATAGAAAATTCATTTAATAAGCGTTTTATTAACAAAAATGATTTCCATGAATAAGGCCGTAACTCTTAAAAAACAGAAATTTTTTAAGAAATATTCTTTATTTATACATATATATCCTAAAATCCTGTTTAAAAAAGGCTCATCTTTAAAAAAAGAGATTATATTTAATGAAAAACACACTTATAATAAAAGTGGTCTGGTTCATTTTTTAAAATAGGGTTTTTTGCATTACCCACCAACCTTTCATTATACATCCTTTTATTAAAATACCACTTTTAAAAAAAGTATATTTTTTAAAAGGAACATTATTTTATAGGTAAGACATTGTCATAAAAGCTGTTAAAAATTATAAATTTTTGGAGAAAAAAATCAATTTTGTAGAAAGTAGCTCTTTTAAAAAATAGTACCTTTTCTTGAGTAGTAAACTTGGTGAAAAAGTACACCCTTTAGAGAAATTTACCCCTAGCAGTCTTCTTTTAAAAACTCCTTTTAACAAAGAGCTCGTACTTGAAAGGCTTTCACTCACAAGCAATATCCTAATATATAAAAAACAGCTTTTTTTAAATACTCGTATATCCATGTATGTTTTTAAAAACACTTTTTCTAATGAAAATCTTTTTTCCTTTAAGTGCCTTTTTTTCAGAAAGAGTACTTAGTTGCAAAAAAGTTTATATTTAAATTGAGTAACACAAATATATTGCAATTTTATTACTAACGCTTATTGGGAAACTATTGAAAAAACAAGACAATTTTCCAACTTACATTCTCGTACATACGAAACCATAATATTACATCGACATTTGCAAAAGCTAAGCAAACAATAAAAATACAAAATCTAAAGAGGGATTTCCCAAAAAGATTTCAAATGTTCTTCTACCACTTATCACAGGTTACGGAAGGAGGGACGATATAAAACCGAAATGAAAATTCGGCTAAAACACAAATTTAAGGAAGACTATTGAAAATAAGGAATTATCATCAGTAGCAGCAGCAGCGGCAGGAACATAGAGATGGAACAGGAAATATTTGTAATGCACTTTGTTAAAGCTTTTAGGCACAAAAACAACAATGCAGAAAAAGGAGTTACATATATTCACACTTGTGTATTTTTAAGACTATGTACATTATGAATGTATGTGTGCGCATAGACAACACTAAGATGATGTTGGCAATTACAACGTGACATGTGACCGTAAACAGATGTTTTAAGTAGACACAAATCTAACGCATCCCTTGCAATTCTGCCTAATGCTTTACTTAAACACTTACATTTTCATACATACAAATTTGATAGAAAGTTTGCGATTACTGTTCCGGGTTACTAATTTTTTTTATTTTTGTCTAAAATCGAATGAAATATATATTTAGCTTCTAAGTAAAATAGTTTTTATTCATGTGAAAAACTTAGGGAAAAGAATAATTTTTTTAATTTTTCTTATAATATTTAAGAACTAATTTTTTTTAAATATAAAACAACAGAATATACCAGCGAAAAATGTACCAGTGCATTTTTTATAAAATTGTATAATGCTTTTTTCCAAAAACGTCATCTATTTCCTTATTAGATAAATTCTTTGAAAATTACTCATTTATTTCTTAAAGTATTTCGTTCATAAGTTGCTGCCAATTCGCTTATTGGTTATGAAGACAATAGATCCACAAATCACAAAACTTACGATATAGTAAATTACTAATAAGGTTTCTTGAACTGTTTTCCAAACCTCCTTTATGATTCCCTAAAAATATTATTTATTTCATTTTATTAAAAAAAAATGAGATTATATTCACTTTTTGGAGTACATTTCCGAAAATCATTAGTACTGTAGGAAAACTGTTCGGATATAAATTATTTTTTAGATTTTACCTAAAGCCTTATTTTTCACTTTTCAAAGCACATTGGGAGTGCTTATCCGAAAAATAGATTTTTATTAATATTTTTTAAAGAAAATTAATGTGTATTAAATTATTCTTCAAATTAAGGTGGCATATTGTCGTTTAAAATTTCTGTGGAAATATTTAAAATTTGTTATTTATTAAAATTAAATTCAGGCTTTAATTTTCTGAAATTTGTCCGTCCTATTCCGCACAAAGATATACTGTATATCTGTCATTTACTAAACATCAAAGAAATCTAGTTTTATTGTGTTTTTTTTTTTTTTTGTTGTTCCACTTATTTCGCACTTACGATATATCAGTTAGTGCGATTTTGAGTCGTTTGTTTAATATCGTTGTCGAAATTTATAGAATTTTCAATTGCTTCAAATGTCTAAATTTGAGGCAAGTTCTGGGAATGGCTTTCGAGGTGGACCATTTTTCAAACGAATATTTTGATTTTGAAATCATATTTTTAATACCGAAAGTTCTTTTGGTGTACTTTTCGTAACGTTCTTCATTAGGAAAGCTTTCTGTGAACTTTTTTCATATTCATTTATGTCATTATTATTATTTATTTCATTTAGTTTAACGATCATAGTTAATAACTTTGGCAATGGGCCATCTGTAGAAGAGTTACTTAACGAAAGAAAAATATATTTTTTCTGGTATGTATTTACACTTCTAAAACAATACTAATACTAATTGCACTTCACTTCGGATTGTGCTTTCAAATGCAAGCGGGTGCCTGTAGAATTGTTTCTAAAAATTTTTTCAACCCCAAACTCGTAAGCTCTTTGGTGTATATCCCCTCGTAAACTGTATCCATTTCTTGCTCCTGTCTAAATGACACTTTCAGTACATAAATAAAAAATATAAATACATGGATACAAATACTTGGTTTCTATTGAAGAAAATAAGAAATATTGACAAAATGTAACATGTATTTATTTTCTATTTTGATTTCCTCTTCGAATTCTTGACTTGGCTAAAGTGCACCTTTTTTGCTAAATCTTTTCTATACCTTTAAATAACTCAATTGATTTTAAAATAAGATTCTTTCACTTTGGTGCTGTCTTTATCTGGTTGTTTGTAAATGTGTGTGAATGCATGTGTGTGTATGCGTGTGTGTCCCCATGTTTTGTATTGAATGTCTGTTTTTAAGCTTGAATAAATTTCCAATTGACTGCATTAACAAAACAAACAGAAAAGGGATGCATTCATCCTTTTTTCGTTTACTTACTTTCTAAATACAGAGAGAAAAAGGACCTTTCTTTTTTTATGTATTTATCTAAGACCTGAAAATTTACAAAGGAGCAAATGTATTTTATTCTACAGATTATCCTTAAAATTTAGCTCAGTTGTTATTAGTAGTTTTTTCAAGGAACTTAACAAGTTGCTGCATGTTTGACAATGATTGGACTAAAAATAGTTTGTGATTAGAATTGTGATTACAAGTGGATTTGCTAAATATTTATACTCGTACATGCTCGTATATGTACAGGCATACACATTTTGCAGACATTTAGCTCTATATAAGTATTTTATTTGGAGCATGATTTCCGTTTCGAATGAAACGGACATTTATCAAGTGTTGTGTTAAAGAAAAACAAAATAAAAGTAGTTTCTTTTCAATTGAAATTCATTGGACAACATTTGCCCACAGAATAAAACTCAGTATTTTAATTTTGTTTGGGCATTTGATATAGAAGCAGTCTGCACTGAGTGATATATGTTTTTTTTTAGCTAAAAAAGTATTTTTAATGCAACGATATATATAAAAAGAAAAATAAAAATTTTGATTCTATTAGAATGTTGTTTGTTTTTTGAAATCTTATTCCTGGGAAATATTTCTCATAACTATGGGAAAAAATTGCGTGACCTCTCCTTTTGCCAAATACTGAAATCTTCATTCGAAAAGGACATAATCTTAGAAGTACAAGTATTAGTATAAGCAGTACTAAGGAAATCAATTTAAACTTACAATAGAAGTAAAACGCATCAGAATTATGCCAATTAAACTCATTCTAGGACAGCGAAATATCAATTTAAAAAATGTTAAAAGTAGTGTATATTGTAAAAGTTGTGTGTATTGTATGCGCAAATGTCCATAAAAGTGCTTTTAGTAACAAATAAAATAAATAATTTTATTCCACACCACATTATTTAAAACTAAATTAAGCAAATGTACTTTAGGAGTTATTGCCTATTAGAATGGATTTATAAGATTCTAGATTAAAATTTATTTTTTTATTTTGTTCATAAATATGTAAACCATCGAAAATCCCGAAACAAGAAATATATATTATCTAGACCAATTTCATAATTATGGGCACAAATTTTAAACTGTAATTTCCGACTATTCTTTCTAAAAATATACTTTTTCTTAGAATTATTTTTTAAAAGTATATGTATAAGATGACAATTTTTTGAAATACAGTGAACTCGCGAAAACGTGAACACTCTTGCTGAAAATTAGTTCACGTTTTCGAGAGTTCACTGTAGTATATTTTTTTAAATACTCAAGTACACTTTCGAGAAATAACCGTTTTGAGAATGTAATATTTGCAAAAATGTATACACACTTTTGAGAAATCCTTTTGCTTCCTTTTTAAAAGGTGCTTTTTTCGAAAATGGTCTCGTTTACGTTTTTAAATTGTAATTTTTTAAAAAACTTTTTTGAAAAATAAGCTTGTTTAAAAGTACTCTGAAAAGACGCTCTAGTAAAAATACCTTCATATAAAAGTAAGTTTTAAAACATTAAATTTTTAAAGAAAAATCTTATTAAAAAAATAACTGTTTAAAAAACTACATTTCGAGGAAAGTAATTTTTTAAGAAATGTCCCTAAAAAACCCTTTTAAAGAACACTTTTTCAAAAAAATACATTTGTAGAAAATTATATTTTCGAGAAATTACCTCCGCAAAATAGAACTTTTGACGTTTTTAGAAGAGTTTATGTATTTTCCAAGAAATATTGTCTCTTTACATGTAATTTCTAAATTTCATAGCTGGAGGGTTACTCCCTATTGGGATGCGTAAGAAAAATGGTAAATAATCAGATAATTGGTACCTTTTATTGCTTTTACGCATTTTCCTTTCGCGTTTAATTTTTTCACTTTCGAAAATCTGGCATCAGTGCACTCTGTAATACGAAAGCGTAAGTCAAAATCGTTCTTCTAAACCAAATATCATGCGCTAACAAAACATCAAACGCATCGAACTAGCTTACGCATCACAATAGAGAGTAACCCCCTGGTTTAAATAAAAAGTGTTTGAATCTTATATGTGGCGACATATTTTTCATAAGTTTAGATATAAAATTTGTTATTTCTTACACATCCATAAAAAGATTTTATCGAAAAATTTGGTTAATCTGATTAAAGTTTGAACCATGGGCTTGACAGTCCAGCTGAATAATTTAAAAAAAGTCATATGAATTATTATACTAGCTGAATAATAATTGGCGTCCACATATTTTTTCTAAATTAAGAGAAAAAAATAGTTTGAGTAAATAATTAACCTGATTTTGAAATTTCAGAGCCCGAACTTAAGACTGACTTACTAAAATTTCCATTTATTTGGAGAATATCCCAAATAATAAATTTCAATATTAAAACTTATTTTATTTAAAAAATATATAATTTCAAAGGTACCGCCTTTGAAGAATTACTTTTCGAATCCTTTCAACGAACTAACTTTTTCTTGAATTAAATTACTTTTGCTGAAAAGCATCTTTTGAAAAAATAATTTTTTGAAAAAGTGCCTTTTCCAAAGATGTATTCCTTAAACGTCAATAAGTTGCCTCTCTCCCTGTTTATCTGAAAAGTACTTAATCTTGTTTTCTCATCATCTCCCCTGTTGTATTTGAAAATTTAATATTCCTTCAATGTTTTCGCATTTTACGCTTAAACGATAATATTATAATTTCTTGTTATCATTAACATTTGCTGTTGTTGTTTTCGTTATCTCATATAGCCAATCAATGGTCGGTGTCCCATAAACGCACGTTCTTTACAACCCTTTACAATATTAAACGATAAAATAAAATGAAACGTCGTTGAACAAGAAAATGAATAAATAAAAAAAGGAACAAAGAATCTATTTAATAACTAAACTGAACTCGGTTTTTTTTTGTTTTATTTTGCATATAGAGTATTTATAAGAACAAGTTGGGTAAATTGGCTGCTAAGCATGGAAGTGTGTGAACAAAGTATATTTTATATTAGTGGTATTATTAGAGTACTACCACTAAACTAACGCAAACACTCCTAGTACAGGCACAGTGGATTTATAAGGAAAATGAGCTAAAAAAGCATCGCGTAATTTTTGAATGCAAAAAAATAAATTCGCGAGAGAGTGGCAGGATAATAGTTCCTGCTAAAGGTTCGAAGGAGCCAAATAGAATTAGTTTGTTAAATTTAACAAATCCAGGTTTACCAATTAATGTGTAACTTTGATTACAAAGTTCCTCCCTCATTCTCTGATGAAAGGCAAATGAGATTATTTGGATGGGAATTGAATCCAGAGCTCTGCTAAGAAGTTCAAGTAAGTTCAAATCCCTTTATAATTCATTTAACAGACGAATATTATATGATTTTCCACTACCTCATTTAAACATCCTTGTTGCTATTTTAAATTAACTGCAATATTGTAAACATTTTCCAAACGAATACTTGGATACATCTATGACTGACTGTTATCAAGATACATAATAATATTCATCATGATTACAATGCATTATCCCCTGTTTTCCGATTATATGGTATGATGTGATATCCTATGCTGCACGGTTTTCCATTATACTTGTTATTTTGTTTTTTTTTTTTGCTTGCTCGTAACTGGATTTCTTATCCCTTTATTTCATTTTTGCGGATGTCTGGGCAAGTGTAGTAGTGTATTAGTTTTGGTTTTTAAGGAAAATATTATTATTTCATGCGTCAATGGCTGTGTCAGGGACAAGTGATCAGAGCTTGCACCAGTCAAGCAAACAAACCATACACACAGCCAGCCAGCCAACCGATATAATCAAGCTGACTGTGCTCTTTTGCATAAGTATCATATTCCAAAAAAAGAAAATAGAGAGAAAAAATAAATATATAACAAAGAATATAATAATCTCAACTGGTCAGAGGTGGAGGTAAAGGGCTACAGTTCTGCTTAAGAAATGACAAGATTTTCCCAAAGTGTTCTTTAGCAGAGAATGTGTGCTGAAATTACAAAACCAGTTACACAATAACAATGGTCTATTTAAATTTACTCCGTTTACTCCTTTTTTCTCATTGCAGCACTTTACTCATTTTCCTTCTTGTTGAACTTCTCCAAATTGTTCATGCAACGTGTATGCTTAAGGACAGGGTTGAGTAGCAAGAGGTAATTATTTTGTAAAGCTCAAATTATTCTTAACATTAACATTTCTTATTGCCTGAACTTTTTAATTTAACTCCTTTGCTTTCCATTTCCAATACTCTAAAGTTATTGTTTCCCATTATCAATCTTACAACAATGTGCGTTGTGTCCTTTCTAACTCATCTCTCATTTAATATTTATCTAAAAGACTTTATAATTTGTTTCCCAAACCGCCAAGACAGGAGTGGGTGTCAGTATTCATGTAAAAAAGTGTTTGAATGTGGCTTGTAATAAGAAAGTGTAGTTTTTCAATGACAGCAATGGGCGTGTGTTTTATTTTTTATTGTTGCAATAATTTATTCATAAGTGGCACTATGGCGACAGCCATTCATTGTTTCTAAGCTTTAATAAATGATACTCGGGTTGAAATTGTTTTGCCTTAACAATTATAGATATAAAGCATTAAGGATAAAGATAATTAAATATTCCCTTAAAACTGACACGTGAAATAACAGAGATAAAAATTGAATTTAAGGTTGTCGCATGTCGCAATGAAAAAATTTAACCAAATTGTTTTATTATTTCCTTAAATAATATATTATATTATCAATACATGTTGTATTCACCAATAAAATTGAAATATATCAAATAGTTTTTAAAGTTTTAAGCCCAAACACAGTGATTGAACACTTTACGCCGTACTAGTGGAGCACTTGTTTTTAAAAGGCGGCACCACATAGTTTTTTATGGCTACTGATTTTAAGGTCATGTTACTCATTTGAAAGTGAATACCAGTGAATCTCGGGAGCCAAAAAATTACAACTCTATTTTGACTATACCATAGCGAACAGGATGCTACAAGATGGACCTTTTCAGTATTTTGCTTATTTTAAAAATTTATTTCTAAATTTGAATATCTAAAGATTTGAAAGCAAAATCAATTTTATATAAATATGTAACTTATGGGCTATTGGTGCGAAAGAAGTATTTGTGTTTTTCAAATTTTGTTGCTTAAAAAGGGCTAAATTTCTCGTAAATCTAGTACTTAATATTCAGATCATAACTCCTTCTCATGAAAACACGTAAAAAAATTTTTCACTCTTTTGTAGTGCGGACCCCCTCCTAGACTGCTTTGTATAACCGCTAGGATTATACCAAACCAAAACAATTTTTTTAGACCCAAGGTCAAATATCTTGTGCAAAATTTGTGAAAAATTCATTTTTCCAACAAAAAAACCCTGCACAGAATTGAAACATTTTTTTTTCTTATGGCTGTTGTAGGACCCCACCCATACAAACAACATGTGATGCAATATTAGAGTCATCATCAAAAAAATTCCTTCAGGAACAACCAAATCAAGGTGAAGGAAACTCAAGTGACGGAAATACCACAAAAAAATATTTTCCCAACAAGATAATGCTAGATCTATCATTAATGACACCCGATTTTTTCGCGAATATAACATAGAAAAATATACAGATGTTGTACGGATGTACAAATGATGATGTTGTACACTTCAAGTCCATCTATATATGTCGAATATTGGAGTCATACCATTGTACTATACAATTTCTTTGAAATATTCGATTTATGTTCTAAAAATTACGTACGAATCAAACATTATTTTTCAAATTGGGGTGAAGTAGAATTTTCGACAGATAAAAAAATATTTTTCTAAAATTTAATATTGATAAAAAATGAAATAGGAACAAAAAATCAAAAACGCAGCAAAACACTAAAAATGTAACGCAACATGAGTTTCGGAACTAAAAAATACAATTTTTCACAAACGCCAAAATTTTTTTCGGCCAGAAATTCATTTATACAATTATATTTCGCTACCGTTTCACACACGCCGAATATTAAAACATAAAATAGAATGTATAATGCAAACGGTGATTAGATGATACTGATTTTACAATTGTCTTCTATATTAAAATATATTAATATATGTATTTGCTTATAAGACATGAATCTGAGCTTAAAATATAATAAGATATTGAAATGTAATATTACAAAAGCTTTGTTATGAACTTTTGTCAAGAGTTAATATAAGCGATAGATGACTGATTTTGTTAAGGTATTTATTTATATCCTTTACTTATTAAATCAAATGAATGTATTAACTAATACGAAATTATTTTCGAAATTTTTAGAAAATATATCAAACGCAAAGAGCTATGTATCTATGCCCAAAATACATTGTCCTGGAACCTTTTGGAACGAAATAGGTAATTTGATTAACTTTTTGGGCGACAAATTATATAAAAGCTCGAATGAAATTATTACGTATTTAATTACTTTGCAGCACTTTAGTGTTTCCACTGAATGGATCTTTCGATATTTGCTTTAGTAAAGGATATATTATCAAATGACTTGAAATTAGACACTTCTAAATCTACGATTTCAATAAAATACTGGGTTCCAAATAAAGATTTTCAAGTTCAAAATTATAGGCATTTAATCTACAAAACCAAAACGAACGCTAAAAAGGAAAATATTTTAATAATTTTTGTTATTCATTTCCTCATTTGTAAATATTTTTGTATTGAAAATAATTAAGACATTTTTCTTTTGATTTTGTTTCAAATTTTATTAATTTCCTGAAGATACCCACAGACCTCAAACTCAAAAAAAATCAATTAATTTGTAAATGTAATAAATTTTTTTCTTGTATCACTAGTTGTTGAGTTTTGACTGTTCTTAAAAGAAACATTTTTTTTCTTAAAATTTCTTTCGCGCCCCTACTGACAATTTTGCAACAAAAACGTTGGTGTAGAGTAGGGAAGAGTAGAGTATGAATAGAATACCAGAAAAAGGGAGAGACAGAGATCAGAGTAGAAAAAGTTGCAGAGTAGACTACAATAGAATCAATTGTATTGGATATAAATAAAATTAATTAGTTCGGGTCGAAAGTCTTATTGCGCTAGTACCTTATACTTTTTTTAGTTACATTAATTGTATTATGTAATTAAATCATAAATATATAAAATTAATTAGATTTAATTAGAGAGCGATGTACGACAAAGTAGAGGTTTGTTTACCATGGTCACGAGCTTATCGGGTCTATTAAAATACTACTGAATAGTTTGTTTTTAAAATGTTTAAAAAAACTTTGTAAGAATTTAATGAAAAATCTAATACTATTCTCTATTAAATTTCCTAATACACATTTCGCAATTGCTTTTTATTTTTCGTTGACATTTTATTGCATACATTTGTTACTGTATTGTATTAAAAAATTTCATAAAAATAATTATTTTCATTTCAAAAACAATTTGAGTTTCCTCTAGAAATTCATATTTTACAATTTTGTACATACGAGTACATACGACGACGTCATACACATACACTTGCATGGGATTCTATACTAAAACTCTGTATATAAAATATTTAAAAATAAAATAAAAATAACAACGAGAGAAAAAATAATTGCCAACTGTTGTTTTACTTGATGGCGTTATAAAATTGCAATCATTTCAATATTTATACGCGCAACGGGTGCAACTTCCGGCAAACAGTGCAAATATAAGCAAATGGTAGTAACAGTAGCAAAAACGTCAACAGTTTTTTTTTCTTATTTATTTTTTTATGTTTATAAAAGCAGAGTAGTAGGGAATAAAGAAAAAAATCAACGAAGGTAACACCCGGTCATATATTTACGTTTGAAACAACAAAAAAATCCAGAAATACTTTCCATATTTTCGTACACCTTTCATTACAAGCAGTGCCCCTACGTGTGACGTTGTATGTAGATTTTTAATTGTTTTTCATTTGTATTTGTATGTGTTTGTATGTGTGTCGTTGGTTCCTATATTGCATAAGTGTTTGTTATAAAATGCACAATTACAACATGTTGTTAACAAACAATATAACACTACACTCGCATTGTTGTTATAGTTTCAGTAACAACTTTCATACGTACTCGTATATAGTTTTAGCTTGACTTCAGAATGTTGCTCGCTTGACACCCTGCAACTGTTTTTATTGATAGACAATATGAGTCCAGCCTATTGTCGCTAAATATTCACTATTCTTGTTAAATTTTAGATTTCCTTATCTTCTTCACCGTAATGTAATCTATTACCACTTGCTGGTTCCAAATCAACCTTATTTGATTGTCAATAGCTTTCGATAGCTACAAAAAAGCTTAAAAATAAGAGAAATTATTTTGTTCTTTTGTAGCGATTTGTATATGTCGACCTGGATTTGTCTGAAATATTTCATAATGTACATTTCAATGCACACTTTTTGCTAGTTTTGACTACAATCAACCATTATAGTTCGGAGATTTTCATTAAAAAGCAACTATCACATGTGATGGTGCATTGTACATCGAAAGTTATATTCAATCTAGTGTAATATAAAGTGAGATGAATTTTTCATGAAAATCAATTGTTAAGACCATAATATTTCAACGTTGCTTTTGTTTTATTCACATTGTGTAATTAAGATTCTAAACTGGGAAAAATCTAACGAATTATTTTAGTACAAAAAGTCCTCAACAAAACTTTAAATTTATTGAAATTATATACCCCTTCCCCTCGTTAGCTGTGCAAATCTACCCAGCAATCATTCGCAAGCGAGGAGTCTTTCATTGCGTTCAAAACGCAGTTAGTGGAACTTTTCAACTTTTGATTAAAATTCAGAACTATTTCCATAAAATCTATTGTTTCCATTAAAAAAAAATTAAATACTTTTATTCAATAAATTTTTGTGACTTGTTTGGCTGTGTATATGTCTTCATTTCATTGGCATTTAACCAAAGCATCGGTATCATCTAATGAAAATTCAGAAACGAGAATTTCAGAAAATTAACAAACTCCAATACAAGGCCGTAATTTGAAATATTGCATCATATTGGGCATCAGGTAACTTTTTTATGAAACACTATTTTTGGGCGCTTCGTTCTTGATTGCGATGTTAATAATTGAGTCTTGTTGAACCTTCGTAGTGAACAGACGTGTTAGCGGAGTTTTTTTTTTTTACATAGTAAACAAAAAAAATACAAACAAAAAAAATATTCGTAATAAGTACTGATTCGTAATAAGTACGGGTTTTTGTGAAATTTGCTTTATTTGCACTAATAACATTTTTCATATAATCTGAAACAACAAAAAGAAAAAAAAAACAACCGTAAACAAAGTGACTGAGGAATACTTTGCATGAGTACCTCAAAAACAAACAATTGTGAAGTGAGTTCTAACGGCAGAAATGCCTATTTTACTGTGAGTTCTGAAGCAAGAGCTTCATTTCATTAAGAAATGCAAACAATAAAAATAACAAAATTGATGATAGTCTTTTTCTAACGGCAAAGCCAATTTTACGTGAGCGATCAAATTCGCTTACTCCGATGCCAAGTAGTGATTCTCTAACATTACCGCTGCCTAGTACTTCTTTATTTAAATCAGCGCCATTATCCGCTCCGGACTCGTGTTCTTCACTTAACCCTTATCCTGTACTTCAAAAATAAAACGCATGTGGTATTAGTGGGTCAATTTTGCCCAATACAAAATAATCAAATATTTATTCAGTCTTTTTGTTTTTTGCACATTCAGTACATATAATTTTGGTCTCAGAATGCGTTTTTCAAATAAATTTTTGCATTCACAACATTTATTTGCGTATTTGGTGCTGTTGGAGCGACTTGGATAAAAGTTTTTAAATTTTTTGCTTGCGAAACTTCAGCTGAATCCTTTTAAAGACTTTTCACGAATGCTTTAGTAGGGCTACTTTGTGGCATGTTTGAACTACGAGATATTTCACCGCTTATTAAATCCATACTTGTCTTCCAAGAAAATGCGGCGCTTATACTTTTTATTTTCATTCCAGTTTGGATTAATCTTTAGAAAAACTACGTAAGCAATATTAGCGGATAAATCCAGCATATTGTAAAATACCGCTAGAGGCCATCGGTTAGTTCTCCTTTTGCATGTATAAGTTCTTATAAGTTGATATAATGTATCGACCCCCGATTTCGTTTGATTATAAAAGTGAATTATTTCTGGCTTTTTGGAGCTTGCTCAAATTTCTCCGTCGTGCTGTAATGTGCTAAGCAAAAACACTAATTGTTTTTTTTAGTTACATATCCCACAAAAGTTGTTTTGTTATCATTGTCGAAGAAGAAGTTTGCATAGTTCTTTGGTTTGTTTTTTAATTGCAAAATTTTTCTGGCAAAAAAGTTTTATTTTTTCGGACAGTACCAACCATTATGATACTTTGTTTCAACAACTCAATATCCAGTTTATGTGAGGTGAAAAAATTGTCACAAGTTACATTATGTCCTTTCAAATCTTTGATTAGCTCCAAGACAACGCGGAATCCTTGATCTTTCTCTGGCTTACAGTTCCTGCCTTTTCCAATATACACCTGTAAGGACCATGCATAGTTTGTTTCTACAGCGCACAACGCCCAAATTTTTATACCATATTTTCCTGGTTTTGAAGGTATGTATTGCTTGAATGGGCATCGTCCACCGTGTGTTACGATCTGCTCATCCACTGTCACATATTTACAAGGATTAAAGATTTTTCTTAGATTCGTTTCCCAATAGCTCCCAAAATCTCTTATGGGAACAAGTTTATCACGGAATCGTCTTTCGCTTCTGTCCGACTTTTTATCAAACCGAGTTAATCGTGATATATTTTGAAATGGTGGATTCAAATAGCGGTCTGCCATTGCGGTCGTCCCATAGATATTCTAAAGCTTCGCCATGAGATTTGCATATACCAGTCAACAAAAGAAGTCCAAAATATCCTTCAATAGTTATATTGTCTACAGTTATCCGATTATTTTCAAATACTGATTGACCTATACGAATTGATTGAATAAAGATTACTCTATAAATACATTATCATTTATAGTCACCTTGTAAATTAGTCATACTAGTTACTAAATAAATAACAGAAAAGATGATTTTATGCTATCAGCACTTGAAATAGCATAATGCGTTAGGCCAGGAGTCAGATTTATTATGTCCTGCTTAGAGAATCTTCCAATATCTCTTATTGTAGATGTTTGTGACCATAAATATTTTCTTGATGGATACATTGATACTTCATTTGTAGTTTGATCGAGAATTTCGCAAATATCCGCGATGGAGCCCGACGAGGAGTTGGGGTCATAATCAGATGCAGCTTCAGAAACGAAGCCGGTTTCATCTTCACTTGATGTGCTGAGGATTATCGCCATCTGAGTCTGATTGCATAAGTTCTTATCTTCTCTGGATGCTAGCCATGATGTTG
The DNA here is from genome assembly GCA_963681545.1 of Germaria angustata. Lineage (NCBI taxonomy): Eukaryota > Metazoa > Arthropoda > Insecta > Diptera > Tachinidae > Germaria > Germaria angustata. The sequence continues at coordinate 81,255,679 of OY813000.1, read as the reverse complement.
CAAACGCAAGAAATGTTGTTACTAAGCTCGTATCACATGCGCAAATTGATTTTGTTGCATTGGGCAATTTTGACCCAAATGTACCATCTGCGTAAGTTTTTTTACACACGCTTTGTGAAACGATCTACAAGAATTATATTTTAAATTTTAATAGTATTCGCTAAAAAAATAATTGTACAAAAGTTTTAAAAAAATCCGCCGAGGGTTTAACGAATAAATGAGCAATAAAAACCGTTTGGGCAATTTTGACCCATTAATACAGGATAAGGGTTAATCAAGTTATTACAATAGACAATAATATTCAGAAACCTAAGGTGCCTGTCGGAATGGACAGATATATTACAGTAGTAAAGCGCGGGCGTAGCCCAAATTCGTCTAAAATCTCATCGGTTCCCAAGATATCCAGGAGTAACGACGCCGCCCCAGTTAACCGTCAAAATCGTTTTAAAATATTGCAGAATGACAACGAAAAACCCGAAGCATCCTCGAAAAAAAACCTCCAAACCACCACCCATCTATTTGAGACAAATAAATTCTAACACACTTATCAAAAAACTAATCTCGGTCATTGGTGAAAAGGCATTTCACATTGTTCCAATAAAACGTGGTAACATTGACGAAACAAAAGTTCAAATATATAATGAAAAAAATTTCCGGAAAATGGTTACAGAATTAGAAAAAAATAAAACAAGTTTTTACACATTCCAGCTTAAGAGCGCCAAGGGCCTACAGGTCGTATTGAAGGGCATAGATTCTTACGTTGTCCCTGCTGAAATAAAAGATGCTCTCACCCTCCAGGGATTTAAGGTTAAGAATGTCTCTAACATAATAAACGGGGAGAAGATCCCCCAACCCCTATTTCGCGTTGAACTGGAGCCAAATGATGTAATACTGAAGAAAAATGAGACCCATCCCATTTACAATTTAAAATATCTATTATACCGGAAAATCACAGTTGAAGAACCACACAAGCGTTCAGGACCCGTTCAGTGCCATAATTGCCAAGAATATGGCCATACGAAAACTTACTGTAAATTACCTAGTGTTTGTGTTGTATGCGGTGAATTACACAATACTGCTATTTGCAATAAGTCGAAGGACCAGAAGGAAAAAAAGTGCAGTAATTGTGGAGGTAATCACACTGCTAACTACAGGGGATGTCCTGTGTTCTCTTTTGTTAAACAAGCTATGAGCCAAAAGCCTAAAGTAACTCCAGCGCAAACAGGAAATACGTACTCCGCTACTTATCCTCCTATGGCCCAACCAATTTCTACACAAGTATCGTATGCTGACGCTGTGAAGATCAATTCAGTTCCAGTGCAAAAAGTGTCACCACCAACTAGTACAACAAATGCAAATGCAAGCTTTAATTTCAATCGCCTTGAAGCTACTATTGACAATTTGGTGCAAACTATAAACAACTTTACAACAAATATGACTAGCATGATGCAAGAAATGCTGCGAATGCAGAATACACTGCTTCTAGCATTAGTTAACAAGCCATGAACACGTTAAAAGTATGTTTCTGGAACGCAAACGGCATTCGCCAACACAAATATGAACTTGAGCACTTCCTCTCGGTAAAAAATATTGATATAATGTTGGTATCTGAGACTCATTTGACTTCGAGAAGCCTTTTTAAAATGAGTGGCTACACTTTATATGATACAAAGGACCCGAGAGGAAGAGCATGTGGAGGATCAGCAGTTCTAATAAAGTCAAGACTCAAACACTATATTCTTGAGAACACTTGTGAAGACCATCTACAAGCAACGAATATTTGTATCGAAAATTTTTGTTCAAATCTCGTGATATCATCCATTTACTCCCCTCCCAGATTTTCAATCACTGAGGATCAATACGAGGATTTTTATAAAACTATTGGCCCTTGTTTCATAGCAGCTGGCGACTACAATGCAAAGCATACGTTCTGGGGGTCGCGTCTTATTACACCTAGAGGTCGAGCATTGTTCAACACAATTTCAAAAATGGGTTTGGACGTCATTTCTAGCGGGGAGCCCACTTACTGGCCTACTGACATACAAAAAATTCCGGATGTTATAGATTTTGGGGTCATGAAAAATATCCCTAGGGATTTAATTCATGTTGAAGCTTCACATGATCTCTCCTCCGATCACTCTCCCACGATCGTTACAATTTGTAGCCCACTAAGAAGTGACTTACCTCACCCATATGTGAAGATGATAAATGGTGTTAACTGGCTGGGGTTCAAAAAATATCTCAGTAGTCATTGTACGGAAAACATCAGGCTTAGAACTTCCGATGATATTGAATTCAACATTGCCAATCTTACTGAAAATATTAAACAGGCTGCTAAACATGCCACTACCTCCTCTCCGCAGACTGGGTTTAATAGAATTTATTCTGCGGATATTGAACGTCTCGTATGTGAAAAAAGAAGAGCTAGAAGGGAATGGCAACAGCACAGATCACCCCAACATAAAATCAGACTTAGAGAATGCACTAAACGACTCCATGAGTTGCTTGCATCTGAAAAATCTGCTTCTCTTAAGAACTATCTGGAAGGTCTCGATGTCACAGCAGCATCTAATTACTCCTTGTGGCGCGCAGCTAGAAAACTTAAAACACCCGTTGAGTTTAAACCACCCCTGCGCACTTCGACCGGAGGTTGGGCAAGAACCAATACTGAAAAAGGTAACATATTTGCTGAGCATTTAAAACACGTATTTACCTCAAACTCATGTACTGGTGCTGTTGATTTGCCGAGTTTAGTTGCTCTACCCCCTCGACCCATGAAGTTTAAGATGCGTGATGTACAAAAACTAATTGCTGAAACCAACCAGAAGAAAGCTCCGGGTATTGATGGCGTTAGTAACAAGATGCTGATGCAGTTGCCTCGTGTTGCTATTAGAATCCTGTTGTTTATTTTTAATGGTATTTTACGACTGGAGTATTATCCACACAGCTGGAAACTTGCCATGATCAAAATGATTCCAAAGGCGGGCAAAGATCTTACCAAGGCTGAGTCATATAGGCCAATAAGTTTATTGTCAACAATTTCAAAACTCTTCGAAAAACTGCTCATGACAAAATTGTCTCCAATTCTAGCTGATAATGGGTGCATACCGGACCATCAATTTGGGTTTAGAAGTCAGCATAGCACCATTGAAGAAACTCATAGATTGGTTCATTTCATAAGAAGAGCATTTGAAGAAAAAAAGTATTGTTCTTCCCTCTTTATTGATGTCTCTCAGGCATTTGATAAAGTGTGGCATGAAGGCCTAATTGTAAAATTGAAGACATATCTGCCAATAAACATTGTAAATCTATTGGAAAGTTATATTCTTGCCCGGAAATTCACTGTTGTGGAAGAAGACTTCATGAGTGAGCCCGAAACTATCTCATCCGGTGTGCCACAGGGGAGTATACTGGGTCCAGTTTTGTATTTGATCTATACCTGTGATATGCCATTAAGCAGTAATATCCTCACTTCTACATTTGCTGATGATACAGCCTGCCTTAGTATGCATGAAAACCCTCACGAGGCATCCCGTTATCTTCAGGAACATATTAAGCTGTTGGAACTGTGGTTGAACTTATGGAGAATAAAAGTAAATGAACAAAAGTGTGTTCATGTCACATTTACTCTACGAAGAGACACTTGTTCCCCCATTCGAATCAACAACCAAGTTGTGCCTCAACATTCACAGGTGAAATACCTTGGTATACACCTTGACCGACGGCTTACATGGAAACACCACATCGACTCTAAGCTGACACAAATGAAGCTTAAATTAACTCAGATACATTGGCTGATTGGTAGAAGTTCTACCCTCAGTCTAGATTGTAAACTTTTAATATACAAGTCGCTTTTGAAACCCATATGGTGTTACGGAATTCAGCTATGGGGCACTGCTTCAGCTTCCAATGTAGAGAGAATACAACGTATGTAAAACAAAATTTTAAGGTTAATAACATCGGCTCCTTGGTACATGAAAAATTCTATTTTACATCGTGATTTAAATATGCCACTTGTGACCGCTGAAATTGCAAAATATGCAGGCAAATATTTAACAAAACTCGAGTCCCATCCGAATCCGCTTGCCCGAAATATCTTGAACTTTCCTGGACACATCCGCTTAAAAAAGAGGGATACTACGGCCTTAACACGCAACGCAGACGAAACTTTTTGAAAATAATTTTGTGCTTAACACGACATTTATGTATTTTTAATTATTATAACTAAGTTTATGTCCGACACTGGTTGGGCCTAATTATTCTATCTATATTTAAGATTTGAACACTTTTTGTTAGTTCAGTTCTGAAGATACAAAAATAAAAATTAGTGGGAAAAAAAATGTTAATAATTATGAAGAGGGCGCCCACGGAGGCGTTGAAATAGTAAAGTAGTAGTTATTGCACAGATCCATTCAGCATACATTAGTATCATCATTGCCCTACAAACATCACTTTTTTTTTTAAAAGGTTGGGACTGGCCAGCATCGGTAGGAATTTGCATTGTACTCAAATAACCAAACCGATCAGCTGTTGCATTAGGAGACTATTTTACATAACATTATCGTTTCGTTCTGATAATGTAATCGGCCTGTATCTAGTTGCTCTGAATGGGACACATGGGTACTAGTATAAACGGAGCTTTGGGGCATACGAAGACTAAACGCAATGACTCTATAGTCCAGGATTAGCAGTAGCAACATGAGAGAGTTTCTAACTCTAGAAAGGAGGTCGATAGCACTTCTGGTTGCTATTATCACACGGCGCTCGCGATCGGACGAGTGTACTAAAATTTACGAATCTCCTATGATCACCAGGGCAAGAGCTACTTCAACACAGATGAGGAGTAGTCCGTTCAACATTTTCTATGTGACTGCCCTACTCTTCAGGAGCGCAGACGCAGGTACCTGGGAAATCACCTCTTTCGTTAGCTTGACAGCCTCAGAATAGTGCCACTGAGGGATTTATCAGGTTTTGTGAGGAACTTTGGTTGGTTCTTGGGAGCTTGAAATCCGGAATTCCATATAGAAACGTAGAGTGTAGCTTATTGCTCTGGGCGTCAAAATCGACAGTATGTCCTCTAGTGCACTCGCACCATCGTTGTAAGCTGCAGTGCCAACCTGACCTCATCTAACCTATTTTTTCCTCGATAAAAATAGTCTGTACAAATTTAATCTGAATTGACAAGTCCAGGACTGGAGCTCGAGTGGGACTAAATAAAATTTCAATTTAAGTTAAATGGGAAATTTTCCAAACTTTCCTCAAATTAATTGATACAAGTGGTAGTCAAATGGAAAAATTTCTATCATAATTACTTTAAAAAGTTTTTTCTAAAGCTGTTTTATTTATAATGGCCAAACTTCGCCATCGATACTCTGCAGAAATATTGCAAATGAGTAATTGTTCAGTAGAATTGTCATTATAATTTCAACAACAGAGTAAAAGGATTCTTCATATGTGCTTGAAGCTCTTTCAAGAAAATCTTGTACACAAACTATAAGCTGGATTTTGCTACCTTTGGCTGAAATTGCAATTTTCCAAAAAAGGATGTATAGGAGATAACCATATCCTTACTGTGTTTGCTGCTCTGATTACAGATATTATTTTACGGCCTTTGGTGAATCGTAATGCTTTTGGCTGGTTAGATGATCCTTTACCATATATTTTTTTAGTAAGGATATATGAAAGGTACTACGGGTACTATGGTTGTTATGGCGATTTCGAATAAATCGTGAATACTAATTACAAGCTTTATAGCTCTTGACTGTTTGCTTGATGTGTGGAAGGTATGCGAATTCTTAACCAATTTTATCGGCCAAAGTTTTTCATAACTGGGTGATACAAAGGACTATGCCAAATTTTTAGCATAGATTTTTTGCTTCCATTCTTGTCAAATCTCGAAAACATTAATAAAACTATTAAGACTTCATTTGCCAAAACTAGCGGTAGTAACAACAAAAACTTGGTCGCCATTTTATCATTTATTTAAATTATTGTAAAATCCAAAACAAAGAAATCCTTTACTTCTACTATAACAAACTTTAAATACCTTGAGCTGCACATTCATTTGTGGCGATAAAAAACCCACAATCAAGTACAGGTATCATAAATTTTCGCTATTCTTCTAGTTGTTGCTGGTTTTATTGCACTTTGCCGACTACTTATGCCTTAATATATGCAAAATTTTTGTTGCTGTTGTTGTTGTGAATGCAATTTAGTGTTGTTTGCTCTGTTGCTTTTTGGTTGTCTCTCTATAACGTTAAGTATGTATAATAACATTATCTTTTGTTCTTTTAGACTTTTTCTCGCTATATACGTGCGAGTGTGTATGAAAGTATGTACTTTAAAGAGTATGGGTATAATGATGAAGTTATTCATTTAAAAAATAAATTGTTGCATACTTTGCGGCTGTTAAGCATTTGTTTTTCTTAGTTGCTTTCTTTTGTTTTTGCGGGCATGAATATATTTTGTTTCCTCATGTATGACTGTAAATCTTATTTGAATTATTATCGCAGTATACATGACAGTTTCTGTTTTATTATAATTGTTGTTGTTGTCGATGTTGTTGCCGGTGTTGAGCTACATACCCAAGTTTAAAAGAGACTTGTGCTAATGGTTGTTGGTGCTTTTGCATTGCAGTGCCTGTTGTAGTCTTATTGTTGTTCAGGACTTGGTATAAGGGTATAAAGTTGTACTTTCCACTTGTTAAAGTATTTTTTGTATTTCTTTATGTTTTAAATATTATTTTTTATGTTTAGAATGAGAAGGTTGCACATTTGTGATTGCCGTTTTTGTTGTTATTTAAGTTTCCCTAAGACAGGTAGATATATGGAGTTTTATTTGAATAAACAAGAGTCTTTAAGTTGTATGCCAAATAACACATATAAATTGGCATGCATATGTGTTGCTGTATTTGTTTTTTTTTTGTGTGTTCTTGCAACATTATGTCTGCATTTAATTTGCTACCATTATGCTAATTTAATGGTTCTTTTGTAGCTGTTTACATTTGGCAGAACATATTAGTGCAATAAATGCATCTATATGTACGTATGTATGTATATTTCGTTTAAGCTTTTTTAAAGCTTCTTTAATCACGAAGCGGTAAGCAAGAAATGCAACAGACATACATGCAGCAGAAAATCATTCAAAGTGTTAAATTTTTGAGTCGAAAAATGATTATTATATATATAAATAATCCGTGTTACATTTTTCGAAATAATCGTTAACCTTTTTATCATGAGATTTCTGGAAAACAGAAAAAAGTTTAAAAATTTTCGGCAGAGGGATTATCATCGTGAAAGATGAAAGAAAATCATTTACTGGACAATTTGTAAGTGTACATTTTTCTTCGATTAGGAATCATTATTAAAGTTATATTTTTATACGTTTTTTTAAATAAATCACTAATAATTTTGCTATTAAAAAGTTTCCACTTTGAAAATCTTATTCTCTGAACATTTAATACAATGCTACATTTTTATATAACTTGCTGATTAATAGACTTTTTGATTATTCTGGCTCGAGTTCAAGTGGAGTTACATTAGTTTTAGAACTAATGGAGTTTAATCATTAAATTAATACCCTAAAGTAAAACAATTTAATACCTGAAATAGAGCCAGTTTATTAAAAAAAATTTCATTTGGTCAACAGACCTCGATATAATACGTTAATAATTAAATTAAGTCTTTCCACTAAAAAACTTAACACAGTGATAAGTTTTGCTGAATCCACATCACCACAGTCAGACACAACGTCCCACAACGCGTACCAGTGACAAAATTGATTTATCAAAATGGGTGTTATTTTCGGGCAACATTTCATTTTCATTTCACATTCAACAATCGAAATTATTGAATTTGGAACATGTGATCCAAGAGCGTACAACGCTTCCCGAAAAAGTCAATATTCGTGGTGAATCTTAGACTGCTAACGTCATCTGTCCGTATTTATTTAAGAACGGACCATCACCGTCACTGCAAGCGCTATAGATCATTGATTATAAACTTCTTTTGGCCTAAATTGGATAATACGGACACCAACAGTTTATGGTTTCAATGGCGCTGCACTAAAGGCGACACAGACGAGCGAATTGGAGATGTGGTCATTTCACGTAGAGGTGATGTAAACTGGCCACCGGAATTATGAGATTTGACCGCGTTTAAATTTTTCTTGTAGAGTTTTCTTAATTCGCCGGTCTATGCGAATAAACCGCAAGTTTTAATGATCTTCAAAAGCCAACATAATCCATACCATCGAGCGATTTCAACCTGATTCATCCGCTAGAGTCATAGAAAAGTACGCCACCCAGCGAATCCGAGGGTGATATTTGTGCGATGTTATACGAGCACTCCAGACGTAATGGAATTGAAAAACGTTAAAGGTATCTCACGCGCACTTTGTTTTTTGCAATCTAAGGATATAAAGATCTTATTGAATGATCCTTTACAAAAGACTTAGATGTATTAATATTAAAAATTTTCTTATCAAAAATTTATCACTGAAAAAAATCGTTCTGACAAAATTTATATCTCTGATAAATAAAAAAATCACTGACAGTTATATAAAAAAATCTATTACGTTCATAATAAAATATTTTTTGGCTGCAAGGATGTTATATTTCTATGTATTGTATAAAAAATTTCTCTGCAAGAAGCTACACTTTGACAATAGCAGAAATCACCGCAGTAATTTATTCGTAATTTATTTACAAAAGAATAATTGTTTTATTATTTCTTTATTAAAAATTAAAATTTCTTAAAAGAAATTTCCCAGTGGAGTTTTTTTTAATATTAAATTATGGTATCATTATTGGACCTTGATCTGGAATAATTTAGGAATAATGCCGAAGAATCTAGAAGAATCACTGTGTCATATTTTGCAAATTTTGAACAGTATTTTCAGTTTGATGAATTTTTATAGAAAATGTAGCAGCCTGATAGTCTTTTAGTGGAATATTTACAGTAATTTACATCGAAAATTTACGATTTTAAAAAATTATCACTTATGATATTTCTGTGATAAGTTTATGTTTTGATAGGTTTGGCCTGTGATGATTTTTCCATAGAGGCATTGCCACTTCGCTAAGTTTTTAGGGAAAATGTATCACTGCTACAATTTTCTAACAAAAATTTATTGCTGTTAAGATTTTCTTTTGAGAATTTATTAATTATGTAATAATTTTCTTACTTAAGAAAACTTATAACTTTCATAATAAATTGCATGGCTTTGATGATTTTTCTTTTTAAAAAACCTTAAACTGTGATAATTTTTCTATAAACATTCTTTCGTTGTGAGAGTCCTTTCAAGTAAAGCTTAACTAATTAGTATATTGTTAGGAAATTTATCAAAAATGAAAATGGAATTATTAGTGATCAATTCGTTTTTTTGTCATAGTATTTTTTTTAATTAAATTTTTTTCTTTCTATTGGTCAGCTTCTCTGAAATATTTTTTTCCTAATGTGCTTTATTTAGTTCAACGCGTGTCTACCTCGACGCATGATTTTAATTGAATTATCTGTCAAATGAAATTTAATAACATTTGATGTAAATTTGTTTTCAAAATTTATCTACTACAAATGGTACTCGTATGTAATTTTAAACAGGCAACTTTCCATTGGAGTTAAATTTCTATCACATTTTAAACCATTTATAAGTTTGGGTTGAAACTCTTTTACTTCTAATATGATTTTCAGCTAAAATGAACATTAGAATTTTTCGAATTCACTGGGTAAATGCATGTTTAGAAAATACTTTTTTTATTTGAATGAACATAATATGCTCAAAGTGCAGAAATTATGTAATTAAATTGAAATTTAAAGTTTGTTGTGGCAACAGCCGGAGTGTTGCTTTAAATCGTTGCAAAGATTTAAGATAAAAAATATGTGTTAAGTGAAATTATCAGTGATATTTAGAAAAAATCATAGTGACTTTTTGAAATAAAATGTGTTTCGGTAACATTGATGTTAAAAAATATTTGAAGAAAATATTTCAAGGTGAAAACTTCTGTAAGGCCAGTTTATTCTGGAGAGTCCAGTTTTTTAATAAGAATCTAAAATTCTTTTAGATGATATATTGGAATTATAACTCATCTAAAGTATATTTTTCCTTTGATAGTTTAAGAAAAACATTATTAGTGACAATTATTAGTGATAATTTTTCTAAAAGAAATTCATCACAATGAACGATATTTAGAATTTAACAAAATTTGGTTTTCACAGCAATAACTTTTTTAAATAAAATTTTCTGCTGTGAAAAATTATTAAAAGAAAATTTCTAATAGTGACTACTTTTTTACAATAACAACTATTTCGTAGAGGATTTGTCGGCTTAAGGTAAGATATTCACAGTGAAGATTTATCGCAAGAATAATTTTTTGAGGAAATCATTTACAAATATCATTCTACTAGACAAAATTTGTCACCGTGAAAGCTTTTTTGAACAACTATTACCACAGTTATAGTTTTTCCAAAGACAAATTGTTGTAGCCATAACAGTGTGTGTAACAATGATAAATTTTCAATGGTGTATTCGTCACTGCGATAATATTTCTAATGGAAGTTATTCACAGTTATAGTATTTTGCAAATAATTATTCATTGCAACAATTTTTGGTAATTTTTATTTTGACAGGCAACGATTATCTCTGTAATAACTTTCGGAAATAAAGTTTACTTTCCAAGAAATTTTTGTGGGGACAAGGAAAATTTTTCCTAATGACAATCTTACAGTACGAACGCAGGTCAATAATTACGTGACTTTTTGAATAAAAGAGAGGTTTTTAGTTCAAAAATCATTCCGTTTACCAAAATAGTAACTGTTGGGCTCTTTATACTGTTTTCAACGTTTATCCTGTTTTTTGTTCGCATCAAAATTAGTATGGGCTTATCGTTACTGTCAAATTCCTTCCCGCTGAGCCATTTCTTCAGGTTTGCAAACATGAAATAGTCGCTCGGGGCTAAATCTTTCGAATGCGGTGAATGAGAAAGCAATTCCAATTAATGGAATTTCGTCATGGAAATTATACATGTGTGCACCCTTGCATTATTCTGGCGGAAATAAGCTCTTTCTTGTTCAAATGCTGTAATTTTTTAAATCATCATTAAATCGACTCAATAAGTTGGCACAATATTGATTGCTTTATCTTTTGAAGGTAGTCAATGTGGATTATACCGCGATCTTTATGACTTTATTGGCTGAAAAACTACATTTGACATTGTTTGGCGCCTATTCACTCCAAAGATACCCACTGCTTTGACTGCTGTTCTTGTGGATCCACTTTTCAGCTACGGTTACAAAACTATTCCCATATTAGTTGCGAACAACGCCAAACACTCCTGCGAAGGTGTCACACAATTGCGTTTGTGGTCGAATACGGAAAGTTATCATTTAAAATCTGAGCCATGTTATATACCATATGGGTGTAGAATCCATAAATGGACGTCTAGAACGTTCGGCATCTTCCGTGCTTGTACTGCCACATTTGTTTCAGCAAACCACTTTTTTGCCATTGAAAGTGATGTTGCAGAATTCCCACAGTATTTATCAAACTTAGTTTTAGTTTTACAGATGCCTTTGAAAGGAGCAGTCTTACCCTCTCAGTTATTGGGCGGAACTTATTGGCGGACTTATTGGCCCTTGTAACAAGGAACCTTATGTTCAAAACAAGTAATTTTGGTCATACCGCACAAACCTCATAAATGTGATCGTCTATAATCTATTTGGAAAGGTCATTAACATTATATTTCGCATCATACTCATATGGTAGAAATCGTATCTTCGGTCGATGTATATCCCGACTACTCTTCCTGTAGTTTTTTTCTTTTCATAGTCTAACATTCCTAAATTTAAAAAAATTTCTCATAAAAACTCATCATCTTAATTTAAATCATTCATTGATTTTGAGAAAACTATTATTTTACTCGTGAATACAGAAAGTAATTGCAAAAGTCATATTTTTTAGAAATATTAAAAATAATTAATATACCATCAGCAAATTTATTTAAAACTACAGGAAATTTGATTTACAGGCAACAGGAACTAAAGATAATATTATTTTATTACTTTTGGTAGTTTGAATTTTTGTTTTTAATTTTTGTTTGCAGGACATTTTGTATTTAAATTATTCCCTTCCTTATTTGTAAATATTTTGTATTTAATTTTTTAAATAATTTGAATTTTCTGAAGAAAGCACTCACAAGGTGTAGAAATATTGAATTTTTTTTTTATAAACGAGACCTCAAGTTTAATATGAAATAATTCAATTCGTTAAGAGAGAAAAAACTTTAATATTCAAACATGATTACCTGCCTAAAGAAAGTTTTTGTTTCTGTAAGTTTTTATGATTGTGTTTGAGTTGTTAAAACGGTTTCCTTTTATACTTTTTCGAGTTGCTATTTAATATTTTTCACACCATTTCACTGACTCAACGAGATTTTATTCATTAACTTTGGCTTATTTCATTTGTCTTGGCCTTAAAAAAGATTTATAGAGAAGTTTATTTATTACTTTTTGTAACGTAGTTTTTTTTATCCAACAAAAACTTCTTGAAAAGGACTGACGCACAGACATACATATTAACGCACTTTATATTAACAATAACAGTGCGGTAGATAATAGCGTTTATTTTTTACTTTTATTTTTTAATATATAACATATAACAGATCCATATTCCAGAATAGGCCGAACTAGAGACGTATACAGTTGTTTCGTGATATATGGATCATAAAATTCTTTATACCAACGTTTTATAAAACCTAGAACACCATTCGCTTTATTGACCGTCAATGTAATGTGCTCTCGGAAATCAAGCTTGTGATCTAACAATAATCCCAGATCGGTAATAGTGTTACTTTATCCAGTGTTGTTCCATTAATAAAATAGCAAGAATCTAGTTTCTTTATACGGTAAAATGTCATATGTTTACATTTTTTGATATTTAAGTCCATTAAATTAATTGTACACCATTGTGAAAGTTTGTCAATATCTAACTGTAGTAAAAGTTGTTGGTTGCAGTCATTAACACTATTGAGTATTTTGACATCATCTGCATACATTAGAACTTTAGAATGTAAAATAACGGAGGGAAGATCATTTATAAGCAATGTGAACAGTATGGGTCCTAGATGACTTCCCTGGGGAACACCGGAAGCAACCACAATGTCTGCTGAAGTAACATTCCTGAACTTTACTTGTGTGTTCTGTTGGATAGATAAGAACGTAGCCATTTCAAAGCTGTAAAACCAAATCCCATAAGTGCTAACTTGTAAAGTAACAATTCATGGTTTACTTTATCGAAGGCTTTACTGAAATCCGTGTATATTACGTCTGTTTGCATATTATTAAAAAGTCCATCATTTACCATAGTAGTAAGTTCTAGAATATTAGTTGTTATGGAACGTGACTTACAAAAGCCATGTTGACAAGGAGATAACAACGAACAAATTTGATGTGACAAGCCGTCCGCTAAAATCTTTTCTAAAAGTTTAGGAATTGCATTCAACTTAGCAATTCCTCTATAGTTTGATACATCAAGTTTACTACCACTTTTGAACAATGGAATTATAAATGATTTTTTTCCATTCGGGTGGTAAATTGCACAGTTCAATAGACTTGTTGAAAATTTTAGTGAGTGGACCGCACAAAGTTTCAGCACAATTTTTGAGAAGACAACTAGGTATTCCATCTGGACCAGCATTATACGACAATTTCAATGATTTTAAGTTTGATAAAACTCTTTCGCTGTTCATATATGAGAAGTGTATACCATTTGAATGCGATATTGCAAATGGATAGGGAGAATTTTGATCGTAGGTATTTGCAGAATATGTAGAAGCAAAGAAATTTGCGAACATGTTGCTTATCAATGTGTCATCATCTGTAGTACTAGAACCAAATTTAAAACATTTTGGATAGTCGGCAGCTCGCCGTTTCGAATTAATAAATTTATAAAATGATTTAGGATTTGATTTTAGCTGTGTTCTCATCCGAGCTAAATAGTTATCATAAGCCAATTTATTTATAGTATTGTATTCAGAGCGAGCAATAGAGTAATTTCTAAAATCAGCTAATAAGCCGGATCTCTTATATTTCTTAAAACATTTGTTTTTATTTTTAGCATTAGTTAAGTATCTATTATTCCATGGCGGGCCTTTTTTATCGCGATTAATTATTTTTGGGACAGTTTCAGAGATGAAGAGGTGTAATACTGAATAAAACTTAGACAAAGCATCATCGAAATTATTTTCAGAAAGAATAGTATTCCAGTTTGCATTAGATAATAGGTAATTAAGTTTTGTGTAATTTGTTCGTTGAAAGCAAAATACCTTGTTGAGACTATGTTTACCTCTATTTGAAGATGGTGCTGAATTATTTGATTGAAGATAACTTACGACATCTATTGTAGGATGGTAGAGATCTTCAGGATACGTAATAGGAAGGGTACTTTGGACGTGTATATCCATAGGCTGATTAACAAAAGCTAGGTCCAGAAGTTTTCCAGAGGCGTTGCGAACATGATTTACTTGAAACAGCCCAGAGTCGAGTAGTGATAGAATAAATGCATTTGACGTTGTTGGGATTAAATAATTTAATTCACAAGGTTGATGCCACATTATATTTGGAAGGTTAAAGTCTCCAAGCGCCACAAATATATCGGATGGATTAGATTGCATCAGAACCATATTAATTGCAGAAAAATGCGCATCATATATATCGGAAGAAGAATTAGCAGGGATGTAGGAGCAAGTGATAAATAAAAATCCATAAGTAAGTCTAATTTTGACAGCAACAAATTCAATATTTACACTGTGTGATAAGTCAATACCTTCACATGGAAAAACATCTAATACAGCAATTAGAGCTCCACCACCACGTTTGTGAGCCCTTTCATAGCGGAATATTTGGTATTTTGGGCATAATATTTCAGCATTATGAATATTTTTCATTTCATCAAGCCAAGTTTCTGTAAAAACAATAAAGTGATGTGTAAAATCGAAGCTGCTTGCGTGAAGAGATGTTAGTTTTGTATTAAGACCACGGACATTTTGATATATAATATTTATAGAGTTATCAGTAGGCAATTGAGTTAGTTAGTGAGATAGTGATGGTAAGTAAGCAATATCTGAACGGTTGTCATTTCTATAAATATATTCGTGTACTATAGCTTTAGGTGGCCAAAAATCAGTATTGACTATAGTTTCAAAGTTTTCCTCAAGAACAATTATTTTAAAGGACGATTTACTCCTACGTTCGGTGTATTTAAGTTTAAATACTTTAATATCAATGTCTTGACCAATTTTATTTTTCACATATTGAGCAACATCTTCAGTGGTAGTTTCAGATGCAAAACGAGCAGCAAAAATTGTTTTCTTCGGCGAAATAATCCTAAGTATAGGAGGATTCCTCACAGGCATAGAATCAGGGACATCAGCATTTAAAGCCACTGCAGCTGCGTTGTTTATCAATGGCGTGTTACGTGTTGGTGTCTGTACATCCTGCTGAACAAGAGTTAACGATCCGCCCGATGCATCAGAAGGAACAGTCAAGATATTATTATTTTGCGAGGAAGTTGACGGTGTAAAGAACTGCAAGTTATTCCCATCATTGTTATCATTTTCACCAGCAGTATTACCATTAGTTGACAGTATTTGATCATTTGCGACAGAAGTCGCCTTTTTCTTTTTTTTTTACTTGAAGCATATTAAATTTCTTAACGTGTTGACTTATGGCCTTAACATTTGTTATCTACTGTTAAATTAAAGAAATAGAATAAGACTGAGGAAAACTTGTACAAAAAGAAAAGCGAAGAAAACTTCATTTAAAGTGAAAATTGTTACTAACAAATAAACAATACAGCAACGTGAACAACTTTGATACTTCGTTTACAAACTGAACAATAAAAACAGCAGCAAAACAGGCAAAAAAGCCAGCATCCATCATCTTTACGAAATTGAGGTAAAAATGTGTATATCTGTACTACAAGTATTTTTGTTTGTTTTTAACTTGCGGTTAAATTAAGCATTTTTGCTTGAGTTTAAGCATATAAGTGAAGAAAGAAGTTTAATTACACAGTAAGGCCTTGATAACATTAACTCTTAATTAAAGCGAGCTTCTAAAATTTGGTGGCCGAAGAATTTTATGAAGTGGCGTAAATTTGTTTATTAGTCGAGCGGAATTTTGTGAACTTCGGTTAATATGTGAATAGTAGAGCTACATTCTATTCATTGATGTAGATTTAAAGGGATAGGTACGGACCATCCACAAGATCAAGTCTTAAATTCGGACACTTATAAGTTGATTCTTTGCAACAGTGGTTTTTGTCAAAATGGAATATTTTGATTATACTTGCCTCCCCTTCATTTCCTTGCTGGCAGCCACGTATACAGACAAATCTACCAGGCAAAAGTTATAAAGTGAGCACCTGCCTTGTGAACTAATCTCAGGCTGGTCATATCGCATGCATTTAATGCATGCACTACTGCTCCTCTAATGCACAGGTGGCAATTTTTTTACGACTACTACAGGCGAAATGAAGAAGCTCACCGAATGGCTAGTTAAATTCAAACGCACCTAGGATGGGTTGAAATTTAACTGTACGTGGCGGGAGAGCTTTGGAAGCCTGGCACTAACGCTGACTCCAACTACCCGCCAACATGTTGCTTGATGCGTCCCAAGTTTCAACCACAGCTCACACATGATCTCAAAAATGCTTCTTTAACAACCAGTCTAGTTATGGCATTGCCCTTGTTGGCCCTGTGCAATCATGACATGAACTCAGCAAACCAGCTTTTTACACTCAGATTTATATATCACGTAGGATGTCATTTTATTTCGGAAATATATAGGATTATATGGTGAGCTAGCCAAAGAAGAAGGCTTAGAAATTCCAGAAGGTCCAGCACCGAATAACAAGACAAATCAAAATGTATATCCAAGAAGCGTTTCTAAAATAGAAAATACCATAGAACCTCTGATATGAATTACTCAAGCTAGATTTTCTTAAGACTCTTTGACGTCTAAGTATCACGTCATTATGTCGCAATCGACCGATGTTTTTTAAAGTACATGTATAATGTATTCCAACGCTTCAAATGAGCTTAAGTGCCTTGCGGATCTTTTAACTAAAAAGCGCATTGGGTTCTTCTATTCAAATATCGTCTCGTCCCCGTTTACTCGCAGAAAACAAAATTCTCTTTGGTTATTCAAATTAAAAATTGTTTAAGACTCAAACCAAACTGTTACAACAGACATGATTTCTCATGTTGCGGTCAAGCTGGGTAAATATTTGACCAAATTAACGTAACCACTAAAAAGTTCACAAATTTATTTTTTTGCAATTTCTTAAGTTTCTCATTTGATACAGTAGGCAATTGCTATTCAAACTACGATTGTATTTTTCATGAAAGATTAAATTAAAAATTTACACAATATAAAAATAATAGTGGTTACATGTATTTTGTTGTATATTAATCCTTTCATCAAAATTTCATTGTTCTAGTTTACAAATTTAATCATACATGTGAGCAAAAATAAAAGTAGACATGGGTTAGTTAGAGCTTAGAAAAATACATAAAGAGATTTTTAGTTTGTGGAAAAGCTTTATTCTATTTATCAAACTCACACACGTAGACAAAATTGAATACTACTTTGAATTGTTAGCAATTTTTGTGAAAAACTTTTACGAATGGATTAAATAATTAAAAAAGAATGAATTGAATAGCGGAGTTCTTAATCTTTTAAGTTTAACACATATTAGCAAACACATCTAACTTTTACTTAATAACGCATTTGCAGCTGCTACTACTACTACTACTTGGACTCAAGTTAGTCAATAATCACACCAAAAAACATTTTTAAATACGGCAGCCATGTTTGTTTAATTTAAAAAATGTTGAGCTTTTCATGTAAAATTTATGCTCAATAGGCCACTGAATTTGAATAGGATATACATAAATGTCCAGCTTGAATGCAGAAGTTCGGAGGTATTTACAACATTCAACTTAAATACAATATAGAACCCGGTGGGAACAAAACGATAGTTTTAAATCAGGCTTTAAGGCAGCAACAACTTAGTAAGAAAACAAGTTATATCAATTCCTTTCTGCAATTGCGACGCGCATACGAAGTCGGTTCCGCAAAAATGAGAAGATAGGAGATGAGGAGGAGTCGGTTAAAGGAATCTAGAGGCAAGCGTACAACCAAGCCAACTGCAAAAGTCCTCAAAAGTAGGCTGTGTTACCCTGTGGGTAACAATCATAAGTATTTAAAGATAAAACAACGATTGGGCATAATAAATAAAGAAAAGGAGGAAAGCGTTTTGCGAGAAAATAATTTTGAAATCCTTTAATTTAATATGAGTCAAAAAGCAAAAGAAAATAATTGGAAATGATTAGAGAACAATCGGGAAGATGCTTAATCAGAGAGAACAGTAGTTTAGTGAGGGCCAAATCCAAAAGTTTAGAAATCAATGGAGAATTTTTTTTTATTTTGTACAGATTTTAAAGTTTTTAAAGTTGTTATTAAAATTTTGTTTGTTTCTGAAAGAAAGATTCCAGTTAAACCAAAAAGAAGTTAATAAATAAAAACGATAAAGGACTACATTGTAAGAGTGTTATATATCATTATATAGATATCTACTGCGCCAATTGCATAAATAAAAGACTGCTGGGAAACGGCAAAAGTTAAAACTTTGCAAAAAAGAAATCCGAGACAAAAATATCTCTATAAAACTATTCTAATTCAGTTGAACTATTCTAGCCAATCTAATTATTCAATCACAATTATGGAATGATTTGCTTCGTCCATTTCAATCATTCATTGAAATCAATCTTTTGAGTCATTCAACTGAACCATATATCCGAATCGTTCATTTTATTTATTTATATGAATCACTCATTTGGATTATATATTGAAATTATTCACTTGAACCATTTTTTTTTGATATAAATGATCCATTTGAATCATCAATTGAACCATTTGAACCTTTGATTGAAATCCATGGAATCATTTATTTCACAGAATCAGTTGGGTTAGTCGTATCGTTTGTTCAAATCAATAAATTGAATGATTTATATAATTATTAATTTGAACCATTCTTTTGAATCATTCAAATAATTCATATGATTCATTCAATATATTTATATTAATTTCAATCATTCGAAAAATTTATTATAAGTATTCATTAGAAATATTCATTATTAAATGAACCATTCATTATTAATTTGAACCATTTTTCGAATCGATCGTATCACTTTTTCGAATCATCTGAGTCAGTAATTTAAATCACTCCAATCTTTTGAATATGAACATATCAAACCAGCCATATCACTCCAAGGTTAACAGTGTTTTCGAGTACTTTACAGGACAGAAATATTATCGGGGCGCTCTAAGCTGGACCAAAAAAAGGAAGATGGCAACATGCTCTATGATGTAACATGCCATATACATTCGAAACATATATGAAATGGCAGTTAGTATGACATTAGTTTTAGTTAGTTTCTTAAGGAGGTGAAGTTGGAAGAGGTTCCCATATGGAAACCACATTTTCGAAAAATTATAATTTTTTAAGTCAAATCACAGCTTCACCCCCAACAAAATATAACTTTTTTGAATGATTAGTTGCGAGAGTATCCCGAATAATTTTGATAGATATTGTCTTATAATTCTAAATGGTTAGTGTCGCAAGTAAATGATGTTTATCTGTTAAGATATACAAACTGCGTAGCTGGATAATTAGGGAAAACAGCCTAATTTTATTTTATCCGGTCAATATCACATTAACACAAAATTCTTTGCCGTTTGCGAACTGAAAGATAATTTCGAGTAAATTTGGATATTAAATAAGAGCTTGTTTTAAATAAAGTATAAAGACACACCGAATATCACATTCCGTTTCGATTGTATCAAAAATAAATAAATCGAAAAAAGCTCTGACATTTACTATTCTAATCGTTAGTCACCGAAGTCAGATGGAAAGTGAAAAATATCATGGACCAATAAATAAAAACATGAACAATAATAAAATATTCAAGAGTAGTTATTGTTCGCATTCTATTGAATTTGACACCCGCCGTGTCACATTGTTATTTCAACGGAAAAAAGTGGCACTACCATTCCTAATCGGCTGTGGTAAGGGACTCTTCAGATAAAGCAAAGTCTTGCGAATTCATCGAATTGTGAAATATATTTTATTAGCAAAAAGAGCAACAAAATTTCGTTTCCACCGCACTTTGTCTTGCAACTTAGAGGTCTAGATAGCAAAAACATATAATGATAACAACTCTGTCACAAAATAAAATTCATTGGAACACCCTGCAAGAATTTTTAATTACTTTGATTAATTTGAAACAACTTTTATTTGCTTTATATATAAATGAGTGAATTTATAAATGAAAAAAAAATGCAAAACTAACATTTTCACAAAGAGAGTGATGGGAAAAGAAACTTTATTTCCATACGTGTATGTGTAGTAAACTTCTCCAACTCTTTTTTTTGTTTGTGTTGAATATTCACATCCAAAGCAAAGTGCTGATGCGAGAAAGAACTCGTAGTAAAATCAAAGTTACCTTCACTATTTAGATTGGTGGTGTTCAAGGTTTTAGTTTGATTTGTTTGCTTTTTTTCAAAAAGTTTGGTTCTTTTCTGCATGTGTGTGTTCTTTAATTTTTTTTTTTTTCAACAAATAAGTTTAATTTAGAAAAAAAGTTTTTCAATTTGTGTAACAAAAACTATGTATACACTATTATTATACGGAATACGTTGCGCAATTCATGCTTACCGCAAATAATTTAAGAAACAAAGTTTGTAGAGCGTGAATATTGGACATGAGAAGAATATTAAAATGACATCTTAGAATTAGACTTATGGCCAAAGAGAAACGTCATTTGTCCAAAATAATTAAATTAAATTTATAATAATGCATTTGGAATGATTCGATTGGATATTGGGTGGGTTTTTTTTGGAGGTTTTTAAGCAGCCATTAGAATTCGCTGCTGCACTGATGGGTTTAAAATTTAATGTAAATACTGATGAACTAGTTGCAAAGGTTTTTTAAGGTCATCAAAGCACATGGTGTGAAAATATTTATGTTTAAATTCATCAAAATTAGAGCATAACCAGCAAGGCGGGACTTTATTACTCTACACTCTTTTGTTGGCGCCTCTGTTCCTGATCGTGATTGATCAGATTACCAGAGCGCAGCTGAAAAATAACCATAGGCATTATATGGAATCCAACCAGACCTAACGGCCGCCTTGAATCATAAGACTATGCAAATGACATTATATGTCATATATGACTATTACATGCAGGATAACTTTAATGATCTGGCATATGCATTAATTCTGGTTGACCGAAAAATAAATATACGCACGACAAAGGAGATCCATAGTAAATCAAGAGCGGAAGATATAAAACAATTCTAATAATTGGGTGTTGGCGTAACTGAAGATCATCTTAATGTTCATGATATTTCACGTCACTCAACAATGTCTAAAACTACAGCACACACAACTTAAAAACCAAAATGCACATATTCAAATTCTGTGCCTTAGTCAAAGCTGTACTATAGAATTCTGGGTTCTTATGAGCATAAGTCTTCGAACGCTTAGGATTTTTCGGTGTTGTACAATATCGAAAGACCACCTTTGGACAAGAGCAGAAATTAACCACATCAATTTTGTAATTCGCAAAAAACTGTATACGGCATGTAAGCTTAATTAGAAAAGTAAAGTAGAAAGTGGAAAAATTAACTAAGAATTTCTGAAAATATATGAGAACTACTAAACGCAATTAAACTGTTTAATATGAGAAAAATTTTATCTAAAAATAAGAGATTTGTGTCAATAATTCTAAACGAACTTGTCTCACGTCTTGTGAAAATAGGAAGGTATTCCGACTGGTTAAATTAGAACCTGAAAAAATTATTTTTGTTATACAGAAGCAAATATCTCTCCGTAGCCTTGAAAGTGTAACTGAAGTTTCTGTTTTGACATTTTCAAAATATTTCTAAGCATTTAACAATTTAGGAAGAAAATTGATTTGAAAAATAGTCATACTCTTCCATGCACAAACGTTAATTAAACTTTTTGCGAGCAAGCATAATTGTAAATATTTTTATGGAAGCACATGTATGTGAGTATTTTGTGTACGTGTATGTATAAATGTAATAAAAAAATTATCCATTCGTAAGAATTCGTGAAAATGACATAAAACTAAGAACGCACAAAAAAAACTCGTTCAGACAACGAACGATACGGCGTAATATCAAAGAAATTTGTCATTGAAAGAGAGCTAATGAAGTCCTTCCCCAGATCAATGAAGAATTTTTCGTTGCATTTATGAAAAGGTTTTATTAATGAAACAAATAAAAATAAAATTAAAAATAATCGAATTTAGTAATGTGCGAGTTCCGGAAAGAATGCATCGCGAGAATAATAAATTTACAAAGTTTTCAAATCCACGTAAAGAGTTTTAAAACTCATTTAGTAGTGGGCTCTGTGAGAAGTTTAGCACTTTACACACTCGTCTATCTAGGCATTATAAGCAATTATTTTAAATCATATGTTGAGCTTGTACCACCTCAAAGAAAAACTGAGTAACTTATACCCCACTTTAGATTTTTTTCCTTCGCATTTACAATTAATTGAACATACAAGAGCAACTCGGATATGTCCAGATATGAGGATTTGAGTGTAACATGTAGAGGGATATCTAAAAATGTGTTTCATATGAAGAATATTTCATGACATAAATGATTCATTTTGATTGAGTTTATGACTGGTTTGCATTTAAAAACAAATTCAAATCAAATAAATCAATGCTTGTTATTTACATCTGACAAATTGTATAAAATTAGGAGAAAACATTCTTATTATTTCAACTGAAGTACTTCTTTGAAAAATGTATACAATAAAGAGCAGAAATTAAAATACTTTATATATAAAATGAAATTGTTCATTACGTACATTAATGCAATGTTTTATGGTTATAACGAAAAAATTAAAAGCAAATCCGTTTAAGTAAAGAAAACACAGACAACTTTATAGATTAAGAACTATATCGGTAGTAGGATATTGGCAACACGTGATAAAAAATATCTCAACTTGTTACTTGTTCCAATAAAAAGAAATATATAAGAAAAGTATACTAAAAAGGTGAGTCCTTTAACGCTATCAGAGAAACGGGAACTAAGTGAGTTCTTTTAGCCAGAATGGATAGATCTTACAAAAGTTTCTTGAAGTCATCTCTATAACTTTATTTCTTTGAGGCATATTCGGTAGCAGTATTACAGAAAATTTAACAGGCAAGTCATCAATTTGAAAACCATGTTGAAGTGATAGATCCCATTCATGCAAAGTGTTAGAACTCAGACCGGTCCCCATCCCCAAGGTACTAGTCGCGTGATATGTACTGCGTTACCACCCTTCCCCTGGTGTAATTAAGCACCTAATTTGAAGAAAATTAAGAATAATTACATCCTTTTTTTATTAAGTAATAGTTTTTAAAACTTTTGGCTACAAAAAATTTTTGCTTCGTGGCAACTAAGTTTATAAGAAAATAGGTTTTATTTAGCCGGGATGGAGAAAAAAAATTTATTATTTTTTTTATGTTATTTGAGTAACACGATGTTTAAGAGCTACTTGATACAATTTGGAAATTACTTTTGCCACCTCTGGTGTTAGCAAAAATGTACTGGCGGCGATTTTCCATTTTTGTGTGGACAATAATAATCGGCGAATGTTTTAACAGTTTGATTGCTCTACACTGGCTAAATTATGTTCACACTGTTAGCGCATCAGGATACTTTCGATCGTATATAGTAAAAACAATTTCGGCACAGGTTGTTGCAATTTTCAAAATGTTGTGTATTCACAGTATCGGTATCTGAAATACGAAGAAAATCGGTGCACTTTGCCGATAGTGGGATTTTAGCTTTAGACCATAAACAATTTTTATGAAAATTATTTTAAGCTTTTACATTTCTTTTGACAACATTCCTTCTGTTCAGCAGTTATAATATCTGTATATTAATTAAGCGAGTAATGTGTACGTATATGCATGCGTTTTTTCCTGCAACGGGAAACGGAAATGCATTGCAAATGTTATTTTAAGCCGATTAATTTTCTTTTAGTGCTGTATTCAGGTCAATGTTTTAATAGTGTGTCGAAAGTGTACGAGTATTATAATAAATTTTATTTTTCTCCCTCCTTCGTTAGTTTTCCTTTTTAAGAAAGAAATTTTGTTTTCTTAGTTAATTTCTATAATTTTCTTTCGAGAAATTTTCAGTTTTTATTTTTCTACACAACTTTTATAAAAGTTGCCTGAGGTGTGTTTTAAATGCTTAACTTTATTTTGTTTTTATAATTTGAACTTTTTAATATTTTTTTCCTATCGAAGACAAAATACGTGTTAAAGTTTTTTAAGTACATCGTAAATTGTGACACATCCGATAAATTGTTTATGGCCGCTATACACGCAACTACTTCTACTTTAATATTAGTGACCTGATTTTTAAACTTTTTTTCTGATGGTCTTTTGTGAAAGTTAAAAGGTTGTGTGTGTTTTTTTTATTTTTATTAAAGTTCGTTCGTGACAAGGGCTACGCAGGGTGGTGTTGAAATTTAAGGTTTATTTGAAGGTTTTAAAAAGGTAAATGAAAATGAGATAATTTTGCTCTAAGAGGACAACGAAGAAACCCAGGTAGTGCAGTAATGATTATTTTATAATTACGTTTCCTTTCTAAGACAATAACTATGCAAAATTTTTTAAAAAATTATAATTTAACATTCATTTCAAGAGAACTTGTAGTCAAAACGCAAATGACAATAAAATATTTTTGCCTTGTTCTGGGAAACAAAATATATGATATCGTTAGTTAAGAATAACATCGTTATTTAAGAAGAAAATAGCGCAAATTCCAGTTTGAAAATTAACAAAATTTTACTTTATTAAAGTATGAAAAATCGTTATTTCCTATAAAACAATATTAAGAGTGTTGATACTAAATTGGAAGATGGAGCACATATAGAAAATACGAAGACAAAAGTCAGAATTTGAAAATAATGCAAAAATAGCAAAAAATCAAGCTAAAGGAATCAATGACAATTCACCGATTTTTATAAGACTAAAAGTAACAAGATGATAGATGCAGCCTATCGGTTGTACTGAATCTTAAAGAAAAAAATCATCTCCTTGATTCGACTCAAAATGTTGAATTTAATTTAATATAAAAATAGTACACGAGATTCGAATAAATACTGATACATATTCAGGCAACCGTTAATATTACATTAGCTTGGAATATTACACCATTGTGAACCTTGAAGGTTTAGCAATTCTATTATATCAACATATTACAGTTCCCCAAACCACAGCAACACAGAGTCTGCAAAACCACAAGCGATTGTGCACAAGATTCCTATACGTTAATATAGCTATCAGAGCTGGGAAAGTTGATAGATGGAATGTCTTTCTGATATTTGGCATAAAAAGGTTCATCATACCCCAAAGAGTTTTCAACTATCCGATATTTTCGAACTAGTTCTTCCCCACATTTTAATCTTAACATTAAACATAAGATTTTATATTTATAGATTTTTTTTAAAATATATTTAATGAATTAAATTTGTTCATCAACAAAACTTAGGCTCTTCCTATTAATTTTTATGTCAGTATATTAAAGAGTACCGAAATATTGATATAAAAGGGGAATGTAAAGCTGTGAACTTGAGTCTTTGAAAATTTTAAAACTTCTGTAAAGTAAAATGATAAGGTAAGCTTAAAATTAAAAAAAAAAATTACATTGACTTGATTATTAAATTAATTAAACATTTCAGAATAAGCTAATTCGCGTATTTTTTTAGGCTCCCAGAAAATATGAATTATTGATATATTTTGTGCAAAACGTTTTGAAATTGAAGAAGGATGATATTATGCAAATAAGTTAAATATTTAATAATGCAAATGTATAATTAAAATAATGCTTACGAGGACTCTGGTAGAAACTATTGGCCATTTTTTATGTAAAACTGTTTTATTTCCCATGTTCAAATACACTCTGCACGTGTGTTTGGTTTAGTCAACTCCATTTCCTCAAAATGACAATAAGAAAACGATTATGACTAGGAACGGTTGTTTCGTTTTTCGTCATTCGTTCATTCTATTCTTTCCGAAAGGACTATTGTAAATTTAATTACGAACTAATTCTACAAGAAAAGTAATATGAAAATAAGTTCCAGTGGAATTTTCATTAACTAAGTATTTTTGGAGCTTTAATATATTCATATGTATATGTATTTGTATGCTATATGTACGTATATATAATTTACACTCCTTGGATTTCTGGGGATTGAATTTTACTCTAGTTTCAATTTATTTTTTCAACAGTCTTCGATTTAAAAATACAAGAAATATAGTTTGAAAAGAAAAACAAAATACTTTTATTATTTTAAGCCAACTAAACGTCTTTTTTTCCTAAAATTTTTAGCATATTTTTCAGCATATTTATCAATAAAATCTAGCATATTTTAGTGATTGAGTTCTGGCAACAATGCATATAATTAAGTTGCTACTTTTTCCATTTCAATCATTTTTTTTTTTTAGAAATTTCGGTGACATGTATTTATCTATAAACAAATATGCTGACACTAACAAATCAGCAATCAACAAATCATCAACATCATCTGCTTCAACTTGCAAAATAACTACAAACAAACGACACATGTCATACAGTGACAGATATCAGAAAACAAATCACTAGCACAGACTGTCATTTCCATTATATTTACATACATACATACATGTATGTAACTGGGTATTGAACAAAAAATGTTAACTCTAGTTATCAAAAGAAACATTAGAAATATCTTTGATATATTAAAAACAAATTGGAGAGAATCACACATACACCTAAAAATATGCAATTTTATAAAAAAAAACTCTTTATAATAAAATCCCAAAAATGTATGTGATAAAATATATAAATACATTTATGAAAAGAAAAAATCAAAATCCAATTGAACACATGTGCGTCTAGCGTAAATATGTGATTCACTTCAATCAATTTCATATTCATAAGGAATTTATGAATATGACTCACTCCTACACACATGTACTTATGAATAGAATATTAATTTCGCACATGTGTTAGTGATTGTCTTTTTAATTGAAGCATAAAGATGCACAAATATGTCTGTTATGTATATGTACAATATGATTGTCAACTGTAGCTGGTTGTCAGCTCTTGTCTGTGATATAATAAACGTAATTGAATTATAGATAAATAAATAAACAAAATTTTATAAATTTTTTCTTATTCAACACCAGATGTGTCTGACTTAATACTGTTTCAAAATTATATTATATTACAAAATTATATTAAGCAAATAAAAACGAAAACTAGGTTTATGAAAATTGATATATGTAAGTTGCTTCATAAAAAAATTATCAAATGCTTCAAGGAGCCAAGGATGGATGTGTCAATGAACGACATAGTCGAAAACTCCTTTCATTCTAATGGCGTATAAAAATAGTTCATAAATTGCACTCTGTAGCACCGAAATGTTAAAGATGTATATTGTTTATAATCATTGTATCTTGTTTATAATCTTTTGGGCCAGGCTGCGATTAGCAACATCTATGTTGGTCGTTTCAATTATAACTTTGATATACATACATATGAATATATGGAGCTGCTGCAAGTACCAATTACTGCAAAATGGCCTCAAATAAATCTACTGTTGCCAGATGACTGGATTTTTGCTTCATAACTCTATCACTTGTATAGTATTGGAGAGATTGCAGAATTCGATAAAACTCATGGTAACCGTTTCTCTTTTTGCTAGTCCAGACCAATGACATAAAAGGTGTTCTATACCCCCTTTCCTAATCAATAATTTGTCAGCTTCGCAAAAGTCATTGTATTCAACTCTTAATCACTCCTGTATGTCAAAGTGTAGCGGCATCCTGTCCTTCATGTTTGGACAAGTCCATAACTGACTTGAGTCCGTGCAGTCAGTTCTTGTGGACTACCTCCTATTTGTTTCTTTACCAGTTCCGCGGGTAAATCTGAGCTACAAAAAAGTAAAGCGATATGCACATGTACTGCAATTCTTGTAGATTTGTAAGATTATGCTATGGCTTGCAAGCTCCTCATCCTTTTCTTTCTTGGAGTGCCTGGGTGTGCAAGGACCAGTGTTAAACTCCTACGCCTTTTCACTAAGAGATGATCGGCAGCTGAGCGTCGTTTTTTCAGAAGTGGGAATAAATGGCTATTATGGCTATTCCAGGTTAGTCAGAGTAGATATCAAAGGCGGTTGTCTTAACTAATTTGACACATCTTTGAAAGACAGGATATCTGCTGGAAAACACCACAGTATTGCGACTATCACTTTTAATAATAAGGAGAGTTTTCAGAAAATAATTGTATACAATGCAGGATAAAGGTAAATAATCTAAAAACGAATTTGCCCACTTATCAGTTGACTTCAACCATTATGTTTAAACAGAGTTCTACCTCGTATGATTACAAAGGAGAAATAAAAGTAGTCTATCACAATTATTCCGGATATTATCCGATTGTATTTTAATTATTTTTTGTTGTTAACATGTCTATAAATCTGCATTTTGTTAATCTACCACAACAGGTTAGATAAATTTAAATAAATTTGATTAACCTTGTAAATATAATAACAAGAGATATTCAATCAGTACGAAGATGGCAGAATAAAAAAATATTATCATTTAACAGACTTCTGTTAGTAATTTTATTCCATAATTATTGCAAAATATTTTCTGTATTTTATGAAATATGTCCATACGAGAATCCTGGAAGTATAATCTTAAATAATAATTAAGTACTTTGTGTTGGAATGGCGCACACTTTGTAGTGAAGCTAAACCTATCTCAACGTGTTAAATCTTAAGAATCATTTAACTTGAACTATTAAAAAACGAATACAAAATTATTATAGGCATGGCAGTGTCTTTTTTCTAATAATAACATATTACCAGGACCAGTTGATGTTTGCAAGAAATTTTATAAGAATCGCTGATGGAGTTCTTTCCCTATATTTCAATAAAAATTTTATAATCTGCCCATGGCACTGATCATTTCTTGAATCCTTTTATTTTATTGTCACAGAAACTCTAATTCTGTAAAATATTTTGTTAGAGTTTGCCAAATTTTAGGGAACATTTGAACATTTTTGTAGGCATGCCACTGCCCACTTTTTTAAAGTTAAATGATGACGAAAAGTCAAAGTGAAGTAAAATTTCACAAGAACTATTTGTCTACGTCTCTCATAACAACAATATCATGCTTATATAAGTATCTTCTTTATCAAAAAGAAATAGAAAAAGAAATAATTTAAATATAAATATATCTTTTTATATAGAAATAAATCAATTCGATTCATGAATAAGGCAACACCAAAAAAAAAAGAATAAAAGAAAATTTACAATTTTATTAGAAGTCGGCTTAAGAGTTCTATTTGTTCAAACTTTTAAAAATTATTCTTCACCAAGTTAAAAGTAAATCAATATAAACTAATAAACGTTTAAACGAAACACCAAATGCTTTATATGAAACACACATCGTTTTATAGAAAAAATTTGTTTATTTATCGCTGACGATACGCCATATAGTATCGGCTCATGTTAATCCATTAAACGCAATCCATATGATCGCAACTAACGAAATAAATTTTAATTCCAAATCGTATACATCTATTTAATTTTTAGTATGTACATACATATTATATTTTCCTTATTCGGTTAATAGAAATTTTTTTAACGAAACAGTTTTCTCTGGTCCGATTTAAACGGAGAAATTAAAACCTTCATCTGACACAATTAATTGCCCGGCCCTGCTAAGGTCATTTTAACCAAAGTCCTTGTAGTTCGAAAACATTGTGTAAAATAGTTTTCGATAACAACAACTGTTGTGTAATTGAATAATTCTTCTACATTCAATAAACTGAAAATTGCAAATGAATAACAAATTAATATATTACAACTGAGATATTCCAGTCATATTCAACCAACTAATAAAAAATAATACACATATAAACCCCATAACAACATACAAGCATAGCAACATACACACATGCACACAAATTAATCATGAAAGGGATTCGTCATTAACTCAACATAATTTAACTACGATATCGAAACCATTTTCTCTCCATCTCTGGCTGTGGCCTTCCGTATTGCCATCTGTTTATTCATTCGGGCATATCTTTGTCATTCATAACAGCCAACACAGATCAGTGTAATCAGTATTAAGAATAATGACAGCAACAATACAATACGGCCGGCAATCATAGACATCATTATCAATCGACAACGGCAATGACAACATCGGAGTCCTCAGCATTTGGCGACACAGGAAGAGTGAAGAAAAAAAAACAGAACAATCATAATACTTAAACCAAAGCGGATTAAAATGAGCAAACACAGGAATATTGAGCATAAATGTCAATATGGTTTAAGCAAAAACAATAACGACAGGCAACGCAGCAGTAAAGACAATGGCAATTACAACAAGACAAGAAGGCCGTAGCCTTCAGTTGATGTATATTTCAGCTATTCATACTTCATACCACAGAAGTGGACCAAACACAAGAACGCTGATGATGAAAGTGTAGCGGCTTTCGAAAACAGCATGTTGTTCCGTTCTGCTAGTGTTTGTCAGAATGATTTACACATTTGATCTTTGTTGTAATTTGTTCTTTAATAACTATCACATGTAATTTGCTTTACTTAAAAATTCCTGAAGAAGAGAACCGATGGTGATCGAAATATGGAATAAAAAATAAAAATTTAAATAAAACAAAAAAAAGAGTTTTATTTAATATATGACCTAGAGCCGGAATAAAAATAAAAACAAAAATTACATATCATAAGGTCGGAAAAATTAACAAATATATAATTCACAAAAAATAGAAATTTTTATGTTCATATTATAAGACCCCCGAAAATTTAACGATCAATACAGACCAAACAATCGATCTTCAGTTTGTTCAATATAAATATTATGTTAACGGGCCGCTAAAAAGAAAGCCGATTTTTTAGCAGCTCCTTGTTTGAATTTGATTTATAGCAAAATCATTCGTATGAAATATATATTTTTTTAAAATTCAAGTACAATTTTATATTAAGAAAAACAGAATAAAAATCTAAAATTTTTGACAGCTTGTTAGATAGGGCTTAACACCTCGTTAGGCACAAACTATATATATTCATTTATTTCCTTTGCCGAGAGGTAGTTTCGGTAATTGTATGGCGGTTTCTTTACTGAAGAAATTGTGAAATTTTGCTATTCAATTTATAAAAAAAATATATTTATTGCCGCTACTTGAAAGATTTAATTCTCTTATAAAACTGCGTGCATACTTTTATGAAATTTGCGGTTATTTAGTAATACTAAATTTCCATTTTTCTTAGTCCACGTTTTTTTTTTAGTTCAGCATTGATTTACAAACTCAGTTTAAAAAAAACAAAAGGTTTCTGAACGTTTGAAATTTTTACTAAAAAAGTCCCAATAAGAGACGAGTTCACTGAATATTTTACATAAATTTAAATCGTTTTTATAAGTTTTTGTTTACAAAATCAGGCTCTAATCATAGGGACAAGGAGCAGGAGGTCTTTTCACCCTCTTCTTCATTGACCATGTGTATTTCATGCCAGTCTCAAGTTTTTAGTTGGTGATGGAATATCATGACGAATTCTTTTCAATTAAAATTGTGTTTTACACTTTTTTAATAATTAGTTTTTTAAATATTATTAATAAAATTGTAAATTATATTTTAAGTTGTGTTTAACGAATATATTCACACAAATATTCATTCATTTACAGTGAAGCATCTGTGGAGTCTTACGAAGGATGGTAAGCTGCGCACTTCGCCTATCCATCAGGTTATCATAATATAAAATAATTTTTAAAATTTCCAAATGGGGAATAAGCATCAAAAAAGAGAACATCCGTTGTTAAATTCGTTGGTAACTATGTTAATTTCCACTATATTCTGGATCATAATCTCTGCATTTTCATTACTTTTTGGTTGGTACCGCTAAGAACCGCCCTGTAGTATATCGACGGACCTAAGTGACATTAAGAAATTTTATTACACGGAAAGATTTGTCTCGTAGGACTAGCGATAAAGATTTATATTTTTTAAATATATAAAATAGTTTAGCACATTAAATTCCAAGGACCTTTTCAATCTGCCCTTCACTATTAACTGTGTTATAAATGGGTTTCTTACTTGCTATTTTATTTAAAATCGTATCATTTACAAAATTATTAAAACAGGACACACATTTACAATAATAAAAAACATGAAATTATTATTATTTATATTTGTTCATTTTTTTTGATATCGCAAAAAATTTATAAAACTTGGCATATCATATCCTGTGTTTGTACGCAATATTGCTAGCAAACAGCGGTTTTAAAGGATGTAAGCGCTCATATACTCTTATGCACTTGTACAAATAAGAGCTTTCTTTTTCACTTTCTGCCATTTCGTCCTTATTTTATGCGCTTTTATAATTTATATTACAATTTCATTTAGCCCGTAACTCAATTATTATTTACAGAAATAATATTTAAAATTATAATGAACATGCGAAGGATATTTTACAATGAAGTAAAAAAGGATTTTATTGAAACACGCAATATAACAACTAGAAAGGAAAAATCCTAAAAGTCTTATAAGAGGGGATTCATTTTTATTTCCTCCAAATAGGGCAGTAGCCCATACTTGATATTTAAATACTTATTAGTCATACGCCCAGCGAGATTTAATTTTCGCTTTAAAGATATTTTTAATGTTAAAAATTTTTAGCTTTCTTCCCCAAAGAGTTAAGTATTTATTATATACCCTTTTATATCCATTAATTTCTTATCACAATATCCTTCAAATAAATCCTTCATTTCCCTAGAAGCCCAAACTAAATTCTATTAATTTAGCAAAATGAAAGAAAAATTAGGAAACGTACGAGTGAAAGAAAACAAATCTACGAAATTAAATAGAAATTGTCATGTTATCGTTGTACTAAAGTTACGTTTAATTTAGGCTGTTAAGGGAAAGATTTCTTTTAATTTCAAGTATTTGTAAACACAAGTCGAACTACTACCGCTCGTGTTAAAATCTTTTAGTCTTCTCTCATCTGAAGTACAATATCTTGATGTAGTGGGTTTTTATTGTTTTTGTTATTATCCTCTTCCATTTTTGCTTCTTATTTTAGTGACATTCCCAGTGGCAATCTTGTCAATTACATTAAAATCAATTAAGATGTTGGCATATAAAAAAAAGAATTAATAAATGAAAGTAAACAAAACGACAAAAATATTAAGTAAAAGTAGAATTTTGAATGAAAGGCACGTAGCACATGTAATATGACATGGTTTTTTGACATTTATGCTTAGCACACATACACACACGTACACGCTAGTGATAAGAATACACCCACATTGAAACTATAAAACTTATTCACTAACACAAACAAATTCTTGATAGATTAAAAGACTAACATTGATTACTAATTAACAAAGAAGTGGGCACAAATGTAGAGATCACAAGGATAGTGTTATGCTCCTTTGAAGATGTAGATTCCTATCAAATATAAATGATTTCATAGCAGTCAATTTAAATTAGTACTTTTCATTATATAGTATATGATTCTGCGTTCGTAATCCCCTCCTTGGCTGGCATTGTTCTGGAACACTCGTAAGTGGAAACGTAAAATCAAGAACAGGACGAAAAGATTTTCTACGTTTTCTGAATATGCAAGAAATCCTTTGCAAAAATAACGGTCTTGAGTCCCAGATATAAGTTCCCGTCGTTTCTGTCAGGAGCATAGGGCCTCATTGGATAAGGATGCGTTCATGCGAGCTTAGTTTAAAAAAAATTCAAGTTTACTATTTGAGTGATGCGAAAACTCGAAAAGAATTTTAAAAGCTTTATTTTAATATTTCATATATTTTATTTTAATGGCTTCCGGCCATCGGGAGTGGACTAAGCAATGCACGAAAATGAGATTTACGGTCATGTTCAAGTGAGTTCATTCCGCGAAATAAGGAAGAATAGCTGAATGCTAAGAGGCGCGTCCACAGATTACGGACAGTGGAATATTCCGTAGCCATGCGGAGCAACTGTCATGACAGTTGCAGACAAACAGCGCTTCTGAGTGGTGAGTCTCAGAGGTTTTCCTGGTGGCGTCGGACTCCTAATAAATTCTGAGTGCCTATGATGCTTGAAACGTTAGGGCGAGTGATAAGCGCCTTCAAATAACCAATAGCCAAGAAATACCAGTAATTGTTCCTCATATAAGAGGTGGGTGGTAGCGGGCGTCAGATATTTCAACAAGCGGCTAGATATATAATCATGGTACAAGGCTTCTAAGCCGGCCCGCCTGGAGGCCAATTAGCTATTCATCATCATGATTACCGAAACCTCATGAAATAAGAGGTATTATGCTCCCTATAGGAACTAAAGGAATTATTAACGATTCAACGCATCTTCAACAGCGCTAAGATCTGTATTGAATTTAATATTATTTTGTGAAAGACATCTAGATCTCCCATATATCCTTAATATGGAATATTAAATATTTGCCGCAATTGTAATCAGAATGTAGTAAAAAGGTGTAAATATTTTTTAATACGACTTTTTAGCTCTGTGGTTAATATATCAGTTTGCTTAGGGACATTCATCTCTTCTGAAATATCCAATATTTAATTTTATTACAATCTCATTCAGAATACAGTGAAGATTCCTAGGTTTTCAAATCTTATTCCGGTATCTTTTAATTTTATTTTGAAGCCTTATGATAAATTACATGAAAGTAAGAGCAAAATTGATCATAAAAGTTATAATTTTAAACTCTATTGAAAATTTTGTTTATTCCGGTATAAGGGCATGCTAATTTTCCACATGTCCTTATTTTCAAATGTTTAGTTTTGCTAAGTTCATATTGAGAATATTGCAAAGTTGACAATATTTATTTAAAAAATTATGTTTTCAACTCATCACATAGTTTCGTTTCACCGTGTTTAAGGAGATTCTTATCGACCATATAGCAAAACGCTGATGTAATTGATGCACAGTTTTATTAAATTTTTTTAATTTCCCATTTTGTTTAAAA
The DNA here is from genome assembly GCA_963681545.1 of Germaria angustata. Taxonomy (NCBI): domain Eukaryota; kingdom Metazoa; phylum Arthropoda; class Insecta; order Diptera; family Tachinidae; genus Germaria; species Germaria angustata. The sequence goes on along the minus strand of OY813000.1, from coordinate 81,220,539 downwards.
CAAACTCAAACTTCATCACAAATCTGTTCTCGAGTCAAGCCAAAGTGGTTTAAAAATGACAAAAGTCAAAAGAATGAACCCAATAATACAAATACTAGAAATGATGTTAATGTTTTAGTATTTAAAATTAAATCGAATCTGTTCCACAATAAAAATAGGAAAATTCATTCCGCATAGCATCGCTGAGATTATAAGCCAAATATCCAGTAAAAGACGATTTCTGCCTTAATAATGTCTATTTTTCTTAAATTTGGATATCACGTTTTCTTAAGTTAGTCCGAAAGCTGTTCTTGAGTCAAGCCTTCTGTGCTTTGTTCAAAAACATCTGCATTTACCGCACTGTGGACACCGGTTTGGCTTGATTAAGATCGGAAAACTTGGTTTCTGTTTTAAGTATAAGGTTAATTTAATGCAAAGCTGGCTTTGAACTGAGCTTTTCTGCCTTAATCTACGCGATACCGGGCGTGTGGATTTTTTTTAATATTTCCTTTATCTCTTGCTATTTAATTTAATTTTCTCTTTTAACTATTGATCTTGATCCCTCTAAATTCATCACAAGTTCGTAAGCGATAGCGTTTACTATCTCAGTTAGAACAACTTTTTAAATACTGACGGCAAAATTACAATATACAGGGGAAGTATCTAAGACTTTACTCGCTTGACTTAAGAACTCCCCCATAGATTCAGTGGTACTCTGTACTCAAATTTTTTATCATAAATTTTACTGAAGGTACGAAAAAAAACTATAAAATTTTTTTCTGTGTATTATTGGGCGATAAATTCTATATTCTTCATTTATATACATATTGGGTTAAAACTTTTTATTATTAACAATCATCTGCAATTTAAATATTAACCATCTAATTTCATTGTATGCTTGAAGTACGTATTAGTTGTTGAACACTTTAAAAGACGTTTGATAAGATTTTTTTTTCATTCAAAAACACAACATATTTTTTCGTGTACACAAACCGGTGTTAAAAATAATTTGTTATTTTTAAGTAAAATATTTAATTTAAAAAAATTTGGCAGCAATAAAAATTCAAAACATACTTTTTATTCGAATGAAGAGATTATTTGAATATCGAGCTCCTTTTTTATTTTTGTTTCGATTTTTGAGAGATAACAGAACCATTTTCAAAAAGTTATATATTCTCTGATTCTTATGATTTTTACTGGGCATTTTGATTCAACTGTCAAATTTAGTGATCTGTTCTGAAAAAGCTGAAACTTCAAGCTTTATTTTGAGATGGAGTATGAATTCTTGTGTGCTACATTAGGCAAGATGCTCGTGTGTTATGAGTTGTACAATTATATTTTAAAATTGTCCACTTATAGTAGTTTTTTTTTGTTCACTTTTACTATTACTTAATAGTTCTCAATCAAGTTGTTTAAATGCTTCTGCCACACTATCGCGAACAACAGCAATGCTTTCCAGAGAACGAGCGTTTTTATATTTCCTACAGACCCGGTTTGCTGAAATTTGTCCACAGCTCTCCCGATTGTGGATACATTTTGTCTATTATACTGAGCAAAACAATCAGTGCACGAAATGCCAATTTTTGGTAAAAGGCTCTTACAATCTTAACTCGCTGCTTAATTATGTAACTCTCTATTATTGAATTTGTCAAACACTGAAACAAATAAATGTTCATTTAAGTTGGGGAAAAAAACCTTGACGTTAAGGTGTTTCTCACAATTAACATCGTGCATTATGGTTGGAATACCCTTTATTTTTGGGGCCCTTTGTCACCCCTTTAACAAATTTTATTTCAGTGACTTCCTTCAAACATAAGCGGAAATAATTTTACAAAATTAAAGCAGGACTTGTTTTGCAGTTGAATAAGCAAATTACTTGCCTCATATTGCTGATACCCAAATTAATTATATATGCTTATCCTTGTCCTTGTTTTTATATTCGATTATATTTCATTATTTATACTTTCCATGTAAGAATGACCTATGGCAAGGAATAAATGATTTCACTTTTACTATAATTAAACTAAAGCTAAATATATCTGTCTAAAAATCTTTCTTTATCTGTCCCACTGTATAAAATAATCAGCAAAAAACTTTTTGGTATCGAATACCGTCAAAATAAATCATAGGAAATATATACATGTATATAATTCCATTAGTTAAGTAAATAAATAAAAGTAATTGACTAACGATAACTTTAGCCGATGAGTCCATGCCAACATATACCAACGCAAGTATGCACACCAATACATTCAACTTAGCTAATACAAGCACACCCATACACAATCACATTAGTAATTATCGAGGTTTTACTACGTAGGGGAAAAATTAATGGTAAAACACACAAAAATCTCGATGACAAAGAAAGAAAAACGCCGCAGAAGGACACGCAGCCATAAACACCTAAAAACTAAAAACATCAAAATAGAAAAAAGTGTCATGCACAGATATTGACATACAAGGAATACTAATATACCATCATACACTCAAAGGAAAATGCACCTTACCCGATCATAAATCGAGTCATCAAGTTTGATAAGCATACATTTTCTTCGACCAGCAGGATCGGATCTTAAACAAAACAAGAAATTTAGTTCAGGAAAAGCGGATTTAGTTTAAGGCTCAAATGCGATGTCTTTGGACTGCATTGATTTAATTATCCATCCAATCTATGTCTACTATAGGAATAATGCATCCCTGTATTAAGGCAAAAAAGACCTATTGGCGAGTAGTTCCCATATAAGTACGTAATCAAATGATTGTACTAGCACTCCCATAGTCCCGTCTGTTCCCTATAAATTTAGGTTTGGTATTTTACTACTTTTATTCATATAAAATTATAGTTTTCGTAATAAAAGATGGAAGTCCTTAAAAATTATTATACAACTCTTCCTTGTTTAGGCGCACTAGGTTGCTGTCCTATAGATATCCTTATAACCAGCTCTGGTGGCAAAATGACTAAAACCGATGGGAGAATATACACAAACGCCTGATATGTCTGACTGAATACATGAGAAGACAGTTGAAACTAACTAGGATACACTGATACCGGAAAGTACTCCTAAATCAAGCTACACAAATGGTTCTAATTTATGGAAATGGACCGGCTTAGGATTTTTTATAAGAGAGCCAGAGTCAAAATTCACTTGAAAAAATACGCGGCAAGATCCGTCTATTTTGGGTGCTGGCCCACAACGGCATAATCGAAAATGAGAGTGCTAAATGAGTTACGATCAGGACCAGAGCATTGCCGATAGTGACCATAGTATATGCGAAGGGCTTTGAGGCTGCAAGGACTTCTTTTGAAAGTTGGGCGGGATTTTCCATTAGTACACTGTGGAGTGGCAGAACTATAAGGCGATTCAAATGAGGTTAAAACGAGTATTTGTTAAGACTAAGGAAGTCCAAGCGAAGTGAGTTGATACCCGTCTTCACATCTGCACCGAACTGGAGCTGCATAGGAAGACGTATACAGGGCATGTAAGGAGAACACTGATATAGTAGAACAAAATTCCGACCTCTTATGGACGCCACGTCGATGGACATTATTCACATCAATATTATTGAAAAAATTGGGGAACTACATTCATGACACGGATTTCCTATGGGGTTATAGGTTTTTTCCCCATGCTAGAGAGCACAGTAGGCCTTTTACCAGCTTATATGTATGTCTTTTTTAACCTATCCTAACGTACATAAAATATATCTTATATCTTTAAAATAGCAAAAGAATATTGTTTTATTTTATTTAGTAATTGGGACTAAAAACAACAATTACCAAGTGGACGAAGTCGACGCAAGTAGTGAAAAATATAACAAAAATTGTATTTTCATAACTTCATCTGATTTTTCACTAATTCCAGATCACTATCTCTGCCGTTTATCATTTCTTTTATGGAAAACATTTTTTGTTGGGACTCTAACACAAAGTCATATAATATTGACAGCACAAGGTTATAAATGACTTCGAGACTTTCGTCTTAAAGTCTCAGTATAAAATTTTGACATACTTCCTTTTTTCAATTTAGTGTCATTCGAACTAATGCCCTGTTTGCCGATGTCGAAAGAAAACTCATGCGAAAGAAAGCTAGTCACTCACATTCGAATCAATTTGGGTTTGTCTATGTCACTTACTTTCGTTCGCAGCTACTTACGTCAGTCAATTTTTGTATCTTACGTGTTAATAAAGCAAAGTAGTGCCAACTTATAAGTATAATTGTTTTACAGCAATTTCCTCTAAAAATACAAAAAATACTACTAAATTGTTTGAAGTCAAATGCAACTACTTTTGAAATTAATCAGCTGTCGAGATAAAAAAAATAAAAGTTTACAAAATAAAAAAATATAACTACAACAAAGTAAAAGTTTACAAATTGGGGGGAAAAACATGGATTTATCAGTAGCTGTTTATTTCTTGGAGGATTCTGAAGATAACGAGAGGAGTAGTGTAATAAATTGTAGGCAACTACATGACAATTCCAATATACTGGAGCTGCCAACGAGCCAGTAAGTATATTTTTTAATAGAAATCTATGCAAGGAAATTTACAATGACTCTTTGTCAGATTTGTTGCAAACTTCCGGGTGTCGAAAGATATTTTTAGAATGCTTCTGCAAAGGTTACAGCTAACAGCTGTACCTTCCTACAGAAGCACATCTATCCGTATGGACATAAAGCTTGCAACATTTCTACGATTTTTAGCTACTGGGAAGCTACCAGCAGACCGTTGGAAATGAAGTTATTTCTTCTGTGTGTAAAGCTACGGTCTGCAAAATTATCCGGAAATGCTTAGATTTATTTTAGGAGCACATATGTGCTCAATGGATTATAATGGTACGGAAGGAAGATGAACACACAATAAAGCAAGCATTTTTCGAGTCAACGAGCTTTCCTGGAATTATTGACTGCGTTGATGGTACTCACGTGAGAATAAAATCTCCATCACCTGATGCTCCTGTAGCAAATTCTGGATTCTCCTCCGTAAATTTTACCAATATTTGTAGTTGCTGAACTGTTGATTTCTTTAAACTAAAATTCATAGATTTTCAATATTCTATTGTTTGTTGTTTGCTTAGCTAGGTATATGCCTGCATTTCATTGGCGCTAACCAAATCATCAGTACCCTTTAGCCAAATCAAGATTAAAAGCATTCAAAGCTCGTGTACTTATGCAAAAGACTACAAATATATATGAGAATTCCAACAGAACTCAATCATATTTTTCTATTTGTAATCAACAAAAACACAAAAGTATAAATAGCTTTAGAAAGCTTTTGTACAATCACAACACAACAAACAATTGTAATTGACTTGCGTCTTTTTGTTTTTTCTTTTTACGTCTTTATACAATTAATCGCCTTTTGGCTGATAATGAAAGTATTTATAAGGCAATGAAAAAACAAAACTTATAATAACAATATTTATCAACAACAAACAATAGAATATTGAGATTGTTATTTTGGAGAATATCTCGAATAACAAATTTGATAAATATTGTTATTCATAGATTTTAATAGAAGTACCACTTTTATCTTCAATTTACTTACCATTTAGCCTCCATTTCAATTTACAATTTTACAACTAAAAAAAAACTATTTTTTCATAAAATATTTGTTGATTTATATATTTTTTCAACAAATTATTGTCATTCGAACACAAAATAACTGGTGCCTGATTTTGAAATTTGTGTTCGCAAAGTTAACAACAACTTCGAAATAGACAAACGCATTTTTGTATGAAAACACTTACGTTTTCATTCGAGTTGTCGTTCGAGTCATCGTTCGCATAGAACCAATTTAGGTAAACCCAAATCAGTTTTCTTTCGCTTAGATTGCGAAAGAAATTTTTCTTTCGACATCGGCAAACAGGCCGTAAGATTTTTAAGCACTACTTTTAATACAAGTCAGATGATGAAATAAAATTTTAGTATGGTGTTTGCAATCCGGTAAAAAAATTTATAAAAGTATTCAGATGTATAATTGATTTTCATAAAAAAATTTGACTCAAAGCGACCATCTGGATTACGTACAGCGCACTTTAGAAATTATTATTTCTCTCTGTGTACACCCACACACACACCTTTATACATATTTAACCCAAAATGAGAGATTTTACGGAAGATTTTATTGTTTTATTTGCCAAGAAATAAGCAATGACGATGGTTGGTTGCATGGAAAGGCATTGGGTGGATTTAACATACAAATACTTGTATGACACTAACACGTGACACACCTAAGAAACTTTATGTATTTTTTTCTTTCACTTTCCAACAGCTAACTTTCGTGACCCGTGAATAAGTATGGACATATTTTATGTTGTGCAGAGCTTCCTCGTGATGGTAGTCTCTAGGCCTTTTATATGGCCTTTTAAAGCACAAACTTACTTTTGCTTACCTTTTATTCTCGAGTATCCTTTCCACAAAATGAAAAGCGAAAAAATTAAATTGTATTTCAATTACCATCATTCATACTTATTGCTATCGATAATTTTATATACAAAATTTCTCATTAAGACGCCAAAAGAAAATCGGCGGTGTTCGAAATTTTTAATTGGTTACACATTTAGTGGTTATTGTTCTCGAATAGCACAAACTATTATTGTCCAATAACAACGCATGTGTTTGCCATTAAAGGCCTTCAAAAAGGCCTCTTGATTTTCTTATACTACATATCACTGGGACTATGTATGTGACAGTAAGTGTACTGGTTTAGTAACACAGTTTACAACATGAAGTTATATTTATGTGGCAGTATGTACATAAAATATGTATTTGCTTTGAGAGACAAACATGTGTATGTTTTGTTTGTTTTATCCTTAAGATGCTGCTTTAGAGATTTTATCTAAAAATGTCACGTTAAGATTTTAACATGATTAAATATTTAATGAACTTTCCAAAGAGATTTCTTAAGGCTTATGACGAAAATGATTGATTTAGCCATAAAATGTTTACCTTGCACTTTGGGGAAAAAGGGTGCAAGATTATTTGAATGAGACAAGAGATAAGTCGACGAATTTTAGAATCGAAGGTGTAAATAAAAAGAAATGCAGGATATAATGTTAAATAAGCAAGGAGCATTAAAAGCAAACATTTTGACTGGTGTCAAAACTTTGATATTAAAAAAAATATTATGATATGCGTTTATTTCTGAGCTTCATGCAGCCGGTAGCAAGCTCGCCGTGTCCTATAAATTTCATTTAACATGCAGTTGTGAACTTCTTGGTGCCGGTTTCAAGAAAGTCAGTAGGCCAGACTTATAGTATTATTTCAGTTATTTAATATTTGATACAACTACTCTCGGAAATAAATTCAGTTTTGAATATTCTTCTATTCGATAATAAGCGTTTACAAATTTCATTACGTTGTTCAAATTTTGAGTTTACATCACATCTCTGTGCTGTGAAGATATTCTAACGGTTTTTGGAGTTTATATTCGATTATATAAAATGAAAAAAATAGTTCAAATAGCCTTATGTGCATATAATCCTCTCGAAACTCAGGAATTACGCAACCATGAGGAACAAAATGTGAGGCATTCTGGAGCTTTTGATATCATGTAGATATCGAAAATAATTTTTTTCTTATATTATATTTTTAAAACCGATTCTCACCCATATGTTTCGTTGGCCCCAAAATGTATTCAAGTTTAATTAAACAAACAAACAAAAAATGCTGCAAGATTTATTCAATATCCATCGACTTTAAAAAAGTTATCCTTTAACTCCGAAAATGCGTGTCAAATCGATTTTTTAAAACTTGAACTACTTCGAATGCCACAACTTTGATTATAATTATTTTATACATTTGGTTGGTAATATTTTTGAAAATGTATGAGAGCAGTGATCTTAACTATATAAAACCTAGAATTAAAATTTTATTTAAAGCGATTAATTAGTCAGATAGATACAACACACGGGAGTTCTCGATTTCAATATAATTACTCCGACAACCTTTCACAAATCGAAAATGAAATGCGCGTTTCTTCATGTTTTCAATATTTTAAATAAGTTTTTTTTACAATTAAGAAGTTATTTTCATATCAATTTTCTGAAATCATTCACTGCGACAAATGCAAAAAAAAAATTATTTGTTTGTTGAAACATCGTTTTCGGAATAATTTTAAGATGCTGCTTTTGAATTACTCCGAAAATTCTACTAAAATAGATCTTGATATTTAAGCGAACTGCCTGGAAAGGCTAACACACACACTTATTTAATTTCAATTTCAACTATTGCTTGTTGTTGCTTTAGCTGTTCATATGGTCGCTAAACTAAATCGTCAGTAAACTTTAAGCAGTTTGAAAACATTCAAACTCATGTGTTTATGTCAAGCAAATCAAATACAACATGAGTATTCTCTATCGCATACGGCCATTCCGAGTTCCTAATCCCAGTAGGCTTGGAATTGCTTTTAAGTAACTAAGGTTTTAAAACTTTTTGGGGAAACTTTATGATTTAGGTCCTAGAAATTTAATCTTAAAATGTAATGATTTTGTAAGTCTCTTTTAATGCACCTCTTGAATATTTGGAATTTTATTTAACATTTTTGATGATTGAATAAATTGTATATAAACAAATTCATAAAAAAGCCGCCGCATTTATACATTTAACTCCTGAACTTAACCCAAATACAAATATGTGTAAATGCAGCTGTTTATACCACACAAGCTGCAAAAGCCTTGAGCTATTGACAAATTAATGCTGATATTTGCGGTACGTATTACTGCGGTAATAAAAATGATTGCCCCCTTTTTCATTAAAAATAAATACAACTTTTCAAATAGCGAGTATTAGTTTTAATTACGTTTTGATTTGCTTCTGCCATCATTTTAATCCCAATAATACATATACTATACATGCATACGTACGTGTGTGTATGTAAGTGGTTGTTCATATTTCTGTTGTATATTTTCTGTCATTTAATATTTTTTTTTGTTTTCAGGAGAAAAAGAAACTAAATCGTTCAATATTGCGTTATTAACAGATTTCATTTTAATCCTTGATTGAAAAAATATCATTTGATATCCTTTTATTGCTTTTTTTCTGTCTTAATAAATAAGACAAAGTGATTGCAAATGAAATGAGGAAAAATATTTCTCTAAAAGGAAAACGAAAAATATATAACGTTTCTAAGGAAGTGTTTACTGCCATTTATTCGATATTAGACCTTCTCATGGACATCATCAGGAGTAGTGTAGGTTAATCCTTGAGGATCGCATATTTATTGAGGATAAGTCAGACTCGAAATAGAGCAAATAATTTAGTGAGATCATCGCATCTCCGTGTCGTTGAATCGACCTTGCTAAAGTTATATTTAACAGCCTTTTAAAGGAACATCGAGTAATTTATATGTATGGAGATTACGCAAATAGGAGCTGGCCTTGGTTTGCTCTAAATATCATTATCATTGTAATTATTTTTTTTTCTTTTGCAAAATAAAAATATTATTCCGATTCCATTTTAGATCGATGATTAGCACATTTTTTCATTTATTTCGACTTTTGGATCTGCATTTCAGCCGATTTTGCTAACTTTTTAAAATTTTTATGTTCCGATGTTCTGTATGCTATTTTGATATCTGATTTATCTGGCTTTCGATTTATACTATAACATTCAAGTGCGCAAATATGCAGATATACTGGGAGGAGACTGGAAAGAATTGCTTGCAGTCAGCATTAAAACGACTGCATTGTCTATAAGGAACTAGAGTTTGTATACTTTACGGTATCGGAAATGAATATTGGAGAAATAAAAATAGAATGACAAGTCTGTATATGATATTTCCACATGTGGTGAAAGAAAGTTTGAAAAATATATGCATAATGTTGAAATTTATCGGGATTGGACCCAGTAAATATTTAAACTCTAAAATATAATGTTGTAGCTTTAGAAAAAAACAATTTATATTCAATACAAAAAAAAGCAACAAAATACAAAATCTTTATTTTAAATACTTAATCCTAAAGTGATTATGTATTTTGCAACATTCATATACAGCAGAGAATTCTCATATTGTGTTTGCATGTTTTGGTATAAACGCATGAAGATGATTTGGTGTAGCGACCAATGAAATTTTGGCACATGAACAGCTGAAGTCACAACGAGCGAATTTGAAAAGTTAAAAAATATAAGTTTAAAAAAATATTTTCTCAACTTGGAGCATTTTGTTCTTAAGAAAGCATTTGTTATTGTAATTTTACTAAAAAAAATATTATGTATAAAAAAATATGGTATTTAATGTAATACTTTTTATAAACTTCAATATTAGAACGAGTTGCGAACGTAATATTAGCTTTTCGAATACTTTAAATTTTTTGTATAATGAGATAGAAATTTGCTGATTTGATAAAGAAAAAATAATTTTTTGTTCAACAAAGAGTTAAAAAACTCTCTTCAATAAATATTTAACACTTAGTTCATCAATTTATAAAAAAAAATCAAAAGTTTTAAAAATTTAACTTATTTAGAGGAATGCGTTTTCCTTCTTAATGAAAAAATTCTGCTTTTCTCTTTCAAAAGGTTTTTTTTATTTAAATTGTGTTCTGAGTTTTAATGAAAAATAATTCGTTAAAAATATTTTAAAGTTTACAAGAAACAAAGTGATTTGCACTAAACGCATTTCATTTGAAAAGAACAATATTTGAAAAAATTTCGATTTATTTTCACACGTATTGTATCGGACAATAGTAGACAAGAAAAATTAATAAAGTTTAACGAAAGAGAAACATTCGTTTTGAAAAAAAGTATTGCCGAAAAATTCATATTGGATTTAAGTGATGATATTTTTCATAAAAAAGTTTCATGCAACAAATTTCATAAAAATTTTCATTCAGTAATGTACTATTACATTAAAAGACCTATTATTGTGTTTATGTCTTTCATATTGTATGAAAACATTATAGAACTTTATCATTTAATATTACTTCTTAAAAATTCCTTGTTAATCCTCATCATATCGCCATCATGCTACTAATGACTTTTTTACAAATGTTTTCGTTCAAGCAATAGAAATTCCTAATATATCACAGCTTAAAAACTGCAAATACTGAGAAAATTGTACACAAATTTGCTGGTTTTATTGAGTCCTTGGAAAAAAGTTTTTTTCCTTCCAATCTCTGTGTAACAGATATTTTTATAAAAGTCATGACTGGTTTTCATTAGGTGTGATTTGCAAAACATGAAGTTAATCCAAAATCTGCAATAGATTACAAATAAAAGAACACATATAACTGTCTACATATACAAAATATTCATGTAAATATGTACGACTGTGTCAATAAACTAAATTCAGAGGCAAAAAAACAAACGAGAAGTACCACAGTGCAATATCCTTGCAACGTGGCATCACTATGCCAGGTGGTTATTTATCACTCAGCTGTCAAAAGCCTGTGTATTGTTGTGTACTTGTGATGTGACTTGTGGACAGGGAAGTTTTCTTATGTTGTGTGTATGCGCTTTCTTGCAACATTCTTTGTGTTTTTTGACAGTACCATGTATTGTTGTACTTTTAGACCTAGTGCTGCCACCATGACATGTATTAAATTCGAAAGAAAAATGTGAAAAATGAAATTAAAATTAGTATATATTAAGTATTAAGCGGCGCGTTCCTAGTTCGATTTAATCATGTAGGAATTTTGAAAAAATATTTATATAATTTCTTATCGTATTTTAGTCGTACGAATTTTAAAATAATATTGATCGTCTGATGCATTCATCCTCAATTGAAAAAATAATTTATGGAATTCATAAACTACTAGAATTTTGGAACAATTACTAAGTTCGACTAAAAGCCTGGCGATCAAAGCCAGAGCGTTGACCGTAGTGAATGTGAAAGCATTTAAGGGTGCGAGGAAATTTGTTTGAGCGAAATTTGTCGACTGTGTTCTGTGGTATAGCCGAAATGTGAGTAATACGACGAAATCCTTTACGGCGATGCAGACGAGGAAGAAACGAGGGGCTTGATGAGACTAGAGAAGCCCGAATTAAGTAAATTGATTAGCGTCTTGACGGTATAACCGCAACTTATCGGATCGGTGCTGCATAGCAGAATAAATGCAGGTCATGCAGGGAATACTTAAATAATGGAACACAGTTAGTGCCCAGCTTCAGTTTAGGCGAGAACCGTTGCCGTAGAGATAACACCTTGTTATACATTATTCACCTCATAGGAATCAATGGCAGAGAATTGAGGAATTTATATCATAGAGTTAATATAAGATTATAGGTTATATTTTTTCAATATGAGAGCGCACAACAGGCCTTCTACTGTCCCATGTGTATGGCTTTCTAGTCAGGAGATAACCATTCTCCACTCTTCAACCTAACCTAACCTATCCTATAGATCCAGAATTAAGTAGAATTTTGTAATCTCTATATACATATATAAAAATTACGTGTATATTCGTGGTCGCTAAACTCAAAAACTACTGGACCGATTTTGATCAAACTTAATATAAATGCTCTATGGGCCGTGAGGAGTATTTCTGTGTAGTTTGAAGTTCGTCCGACAGATGGCCCAATATTTAGTTTTTTTTGTTTTTCCCGATAGATATTAGAGCGATAAGCCTATGCTGCATTTCACTGAAGGCGTTGGGTCCTTAATCAGCGTGTGGTGCCAGCGAGGGTATTTTTACCGATTACCAGAAAACAACAGCCTTGGCGCGATAAGGCAACCATTAAAAATATCATTTTATATATATATTTTTTTGTTTTGGAATATACATAGTTTACCAACAAACGAGTAAAACCGGGCCGGTGGAAAGGGCATCTTAAAAAGAATATGACACTTATTAAGATGCACTTTTGAAAATAATTTTGTATTTTAGTACTTAAAGCCGCATAAATATAAAGTGAAGTTACGATAATATCTTTTCCCATGCTCGTACAATTACTTCTGCACGTTATTACGCTGATGCGGCTTAAGTTCATAATTATTTGCCTTTAAATGAGGAAACTACACTTTGATGATGAATACATATTTATGCTCAGAGAAAACACAAAAACAGAAGCATGAAGGCCTTCAGCAAGGCCTCTCAAAATATTTGCGGCACGCAAAAGACCCCCAGAATGCTTATCTATTTATCACACGTTGCAAAACAGACTGCTTGCAAAATTCAGAAGCTCATATTTTGGTTAATTTTTTTCTAAATTGAATAGAATAATATGTAATGAACTGTATTACATACCTGATTTTTTATACTTAGAAAACTCGAAATGTGTTTGCTTGTTCTATGGAAAATATAGGGATTCTGATAAATGATGTGCATCAGATTAAAATATGATGTTGAAAAAGTATACCTGACACCACCTGATGATCTGGCTAGAGCATTAGTAATTTGGTTATAAAGACTTAACCTTAATCAATTTCAATGCACTTTTAAAAAATTTATAATTTTCTGACAAATAATTTATCAATTTAAAAAAAGCATTTTACACATTTAGGCTAAATTGTAATAATATTTTAATTCTCTAGTGATGAATTGAATAACGAAATTATTGCAACCACTTCAAAGATTTTCTGGAAAAAAGGAATAAGAACTATGACGATTTCTAGTAAGCAAATTTCTTAGATTTTGTTAAACAAAATAGGAATTCGTGAAACGGATAAAAAACTAGAATTAACAACAGCATAGGCGTAGCTAAATAATTATCTAGAAGATTTACAGATCCCGAGAATTTTCCAACTTGCGGGAGTGGCTACAAAACCCTTAAAAAGGGCGAAAATTTATCATTTTTAGAAATTGCACAAGGAAAATATTCGGGGATTGATAGATTTCTTCTGGTGGGTATTTTGCAGCCCTAGACAGGTCATGTATGGCAGATCATTAAAAAATTCCATTGACCTGAGAGAATCTTTTTTAGAGGGAGGATGGAGCAAATTTGGAAAAGAAAGCAATACTTTCACTCAATTTCCATAAAATTCCAATATTGGAATGCTTTTTTTGCAATTGGACCACGATTTATTGAAACATAAAAAGCTACAAAAGGACGAATATAGAACTCTCTAATTTATTGAATTCAATTGTAAAAAATCACGCTTCTATTTTAGAAGATGAGAAGTAAGAATTTGCTTCGATTTATATCTATTCCATTAGGTTCTTCAAGGGGACCGTTAAATGGAATAAAGTTCAGCCCTTTAAAAAGGAAATCCTGAAGACACAACTTCTTTAAAGTTTTACCGCCCATAAAGTGTGTACACATATGTATATGAGTGTTTATTTGTTCTTATATCTATTGAACATGGATATTCATTGTATGGTTTATGTTTGTGTCTCTTGTGTCTGTTTATCATCGTTTTATTGTTCTGGTGTCAATAGCATAATTGTTCTTATTGCATTCATTCATTCATTCGTTCATTCATTGTTATGGTTACACGCTCTTGATGAAATAATAATAATAATTTTCTTCATTATTCTATCCATCACTTTTCTCCTCTCTCGTCGTACATCTTGTGGTATTTTCTTCCTTTCCGTTTTTCCTAAATTTTTCTTTTTATTCAAATTGCTTATCCTTTGTCTACAAGTGAGTACATATTTTTAATACTTTAGGGTATTACCCATGAATTCATACTGTGTGAGAAACACTAAGTACAGAAAGTATGTGAACATTTTATTTACTAGAAGATGACATGAGTGTATCATTTGAGCAGATATACTTGCAGGCAGTAAGGACCTGATTATAATCCCGCTATTGAAAGCTGCTACTTCAAAATATTTCTGTTAAGGAAAGAGTTCTTAGGACGAAAATATAAATTTATAAAACCAAACATTTTTTGTGCGTTTAAAATTTTTTGGGAGAGATTGTACTCGTTCTTATATGAACTTCCAAATATGAATAATGGTCTGGTTATATTTGTCAATTATTTCTATAGAGACATGTTAAGACTTTGAGGATTATTTGACAAAAGTGAAGTTTTAAGGTTAATTAAATTAAAACCAGCAGATTATTTGGGTCCATCCACCCCCGCACAAACAATTAATACATCATATCTTACGGGAAAGTATTTTTTAGTCGATATTGAACCATAAATTAAATTAAACTTCAAGTGTGCCTCAGCAATAAAACCATCTTTAAGAAAATTATTGCAATATTTAATATCGTATTAATTTATGTGCCAAAGTTTGTTATGAGCTTGTGCACATTTCCAGCCCCACATAAAAACCTTTAATTTCTAAGCCGCTTTTTATTTTGTTTAAAGCCATATTAATGTATTTAAGACAGATTCCTGTTCATGTTGGTTGGGCTTTTTTAAACCAACAAGCTTAATACTCTATTTTAATCGCCTTAAAATCTTTGAATTTAATTAAAGTATTTTAGTATTATTTTCTGTTTTTTTTATGGAAGTTTTATTCTGTGCTGGCAATGAGCAGGGCGTATTTTAAGGGTAGAAGAAATCATTTGAGTGCAAAGAGATTTCTTCCACATTACAGAAGGATAGAAAATTGAACGTCAGTGAAGCTGCAGTAGGCATCAGCAACATAAGTACAACTAAAACTTTGCCGAAAAAACTGATATTGATAAATCCAATTAGTATTAGTTAATATCACTTTCAGCAACTGGTTCTTCAATTATGGTTCCTTCCATTGCTTCCCATTTCCGAAACGTAGTTTCATTTAAAAAAAATGCCTTCAAAGAAAAACGCAACTGGTCCATGCATTCACAAAGGGAGTAGAAGTATGGGAAAGCTATTTCACATATTGAAATGAATATAGTCTATTTAAAATTATGATTTCCCGCAACAAAATCAAAACTTCTGCTTTACATTACATCGGGCAAGTCAAATAAATGAATGTCTGAAAACCACATGGGTCTTGACTTCTATACATACGACCACTTTGTATTTATTCTCTTTTTGGTACGTGAAACAAATATACCAGAGTAGACTTTTATTCCGTGACCAAAATCTTTATAATGGGAATAGAACAACACATAACGTCAAAGTTAATACACGAAACGCCCAAAACTTTTTCTTTCATGTTCAGATTTGTCTCCAGTTAATACCAAAGTTATAATTATCATAGATGTGCTGCAATTCCTTCTTTTTGTCAATATTATAGTGCTCTGGACTTTTAAGTAATTAAAAAATCTAATGGTGTGAGGTACGTATGAAATCTAGTTTTTTCTGTCTTTTACGTTTCATTCAAAAGTTCAATAGAAACGAAAGTTAAAAGAATTCGGTACATCAAATGTACATTAATTGCTTTGGGACGCCATTTGATATTTAAATATATGACTATTTGATATATTACAGTTTACAAACTTGTGACAGACGGATGAAGATAAGAAAGACCTGAAAGACAGTCATCAATTCTAATCCTTTTAGCAGACACAAAAAATGCTGTAAGGAAAAATTTTATTCAAGATGAGTTTTGTTTTATTCGGAATGTGATAAAGAAATACACTTTTGCAAGTATTCTGAATCAAAATAATTTGGCTGTATTTATATACATATCTGTTCTTGCACTACTATATATATATCACATAAGAGTAGTAAAATCAGGTATGCCGGGTGGTCCAAGTAGTATTATTTTTTTGAAAATTAATTTTAGAAAATTAAACTAAATTTTAATAAATTAGAAATAAAAAATATCCCCATTACTTATGAAACACGATTTCAATCCTTTCACTGCGGCTGGCTTCGCCGAATCGATCTGTAACGCCACCCCACAAGAAAAATTCTAAAGGAGTAAATCGCAGCTGCGAGGTGGCTAGTTTAAATCTCCAAGATACCAAAGATCGATTATTTGATGAGATGTGTGGTATGGGGCGTCATACTGCTGAAACTAAAGATAATCCAGGTTTATATATTCCATTCAGATCATGCATTGGAAAAATGAGTATCAAAACAAAAATTTTAATCACATATGTAAATGATTTGTTTTGCATTATACAAGAAAATGCAATAAACGGAATGTTAACAATATTTAAGGGGTATGATGAGCCTTTAAAATTTACTATCGAAAGAGAAAAAAACTCCAAGTTAGCATATTTAGATACACTAGTGATAAAGAAAAATAATAGATTAATATTTGATTGGTATCAGAAACCAACAGCATCAGGAAGAATAATCAATTAGTATTCAAAGCACAATAGAAGAATTATTATTAATACAGCAAGGAATTTAATAGAAAAAGTATTGACGATAAGTGATAGAGATTTTCAAAAGAAAAATGAAGAGAAAATTAGAAAAATATTGATAGAGAATAGTTTTCCCAAAAATCTGATTAATAAATTAATTGACCAAGGTAAGAACAGATCAAGAAATAGAACAGGCCAAGATGAACATAAGATTTATAAAGCTATAGTTTATGTACCAGGAATATCTGAACGTATAGAAAGATCAGGAGTATATGATACAGAAAAATATAAGATGGCTTATAGGACAAACAACACATTGAACAGATTGCTCAGTAGGACAAAGGATAGTTTAATAAACTTGATAGATCTAATATAGTATATAAAATACCGTGTAAGGGCAATGATAGTGAAGAATGTGATAAGGTATATATAGGAACAACTAAAAATAAATTGAAAGTTAGACTTGCTGGGCATAAGTCAGATCAAAGAAACAGAGATAATGTTACACAGAGGACGGCGTTGTCGACACATTGTAAGGAATTGAAACACTATCCTAACTTTGAAAATGTTTCAGTACTAAACACAGAAACAAATTACAAAAGAAGACTAATTTTAGAAATGTTACAAATTATAAAAATTCCACCATTGATTAAAATTAATTTCAAACCAGACACAAACAATGTTGCGCATAGTTATAGACATTTAAATAAGAAATGTTAAATTTTATCACACTTAATTTTTCAATGTTAAAATAACATAAATTATAATTTAATGTTAAATCAACATACATGCACGTGGGTGCCCGGACATAATCCCCACGGACATTATCCCCTTTCCAGAAATGGGGATTATGGCCTGTTTTTTTCCGGTCATAACCCCCATAATAAAGTGGGGATTATGTCCACTTCCGAAACGGACATAATCTCCATGGGGATTATGACAGTTTGCTATAGAGATTATGTCCAACGAAAATAAGTCGAAATTCTTTACAAGAAACAAAATTCTTAGTTGAACTTAGTTTAGCAGGTAACTCCCGATGAAAGAGGTCCTTAACTTTGATATCATAGATATATTACCAAAGGCCGGCTATACAGACAATATTTTGTTACCGAAGCCGCTGTTCCATATACCATAGAGAGATCATTGAGCCATCCCGGCCTGGTATAACAAATACCGGCTTCGCTGTCTAAAAGTTTTCTCTGTAGCCAGAATAATGGAATAAGTCCTAATTAAATAGCTTCCATTAGGTGACTCCTAATAATAGCTCTTTAATTAATTAAAATGAAATAACTTCTATACCACACCTGAAGGTTGAAGGAGGAAAATATTTTGTTAGCGAAGCCGGTGTTCGAAATACCATAGAGGAGAAAATCTTTCAGCCCGGCCGAAGGCCGGCTATACAGAAAAAGTTTGTAAGCGAAACCGATGGAGCGCACAACAAGCCTTCACTGGCTTAAGTGTATGTCGTATGACATGGGCTATCATACTCCTCCAATCAACCTAACCTAACCTAACCTAACCTAAACCGATGATTGTGGGGATTATGACCTCATTGGAAATAGCCATAATCCCTATAATGGGGCTTATGCCCCTAATCGTATTGGACATAATCCCAATTTTTATGGGGGTTATGTCCATTACTTTGTGGGGATTGCGACCGCTTTATTTTCAGATATAAACCCCATTCCTTTATGGGGGTTACGACCAAAAAAAACCGGACATAAGCCCCATAATTGAAATGGGGATTATGTCCGTGGGGATTATGACACGTCACCATGCACGTGTACAAATAACATGGTATAGAAATACTTGCATATACATATGTTTTGTTACATGTTGTTTTTTAATGTTGTTTTTTAATGTACAAATGTATATTATAATTACTTTAAATATTTTCTGAATATGTGATTAGTATTTCAAAAATGACAAAAAATTTTCATTATTATTTTTCAAATGTTAAACTTTTTTCAATTTATATCAAACAAATAAATAATAAATATCCTGAAGATAGTACTCGATGAGTACCGAAATATCGATTATAATTTAAAATAAAATTTTAAGACCTTAAGCTTAATAAAAAAAAAATAAAATAAAGTTTATTAATTAAACAAAAACGGTCAAAAAAATAGAACATAAATATTTTTTAAAATAGCAAATATGAATTTTTCAATTAGTCTCCATTTTTAATCCTCTATGCATCGCTTGATAGCAGGGGCATTCTGGAATATTGCATGAGTTTATACGTCTGAACTTCTTTCGCATAATGTTCATGTGTAGGATACAGTGACTTAGGCAGATATTAATAATTCCCAGAGGTTTGTGTATTAGAGATTTTATTTTATTTATTTTATCTTTCTTTTTCATTTTTTATTGAATTCACTCCTTTTTTCCAAAAGCATAAATTCTTTATTTAATGTTTTAACGTTCCTACAAAAACGCCACCAAAGCCATTCACATACCATCTCCACTTTACAGACATATAAACAGTTGAAAGCAACAATTTTTTTTAAATAACAATAAAAAAAGAAAAAAATCTAAAAGAGCACATAAAAAATCTTGTCTGCGAATGATATTTGCACTATATACAACAGCAATAGAGAAGAAAACTCTGAATATTAAGGGAAAGATGTCAGACATGGCCTCCAGGCGGTAACACTTATAGCGACAAATGTAATAAATATATACAGAAAGGAGAAAAAGAAGGTGAAGAAATAAAAGAGCATTGAAGTTGCTCGCTACGATTATATTTAAATTTGGTCAAAACACGTTTTATGAAATAGAGTATATCTCTTAGAAAAAGAGATTACAGTCGCACTATTCTACATAAGAGCAGGAGGGCCTAAACAAATTTTCTTTGAAAAAAAAATTGTGATGAAGGCAATTATATTTACTACCACTTATCAAAGGAAGAACGTGTTTAAAATTACTTTAAAAATATTAAACATTTTCACAAGAAATGTGGTTGGTATATTTTTTTTAACTGGACCCGCAACCGAGATATTGCCCCTAATGTGCAACCCATTGTGTTACAGCTAGAGATATATAAATTAATACAGCGGTTGCTGCTGCCTTAATGCTCCATAGAGTTGACTACGCTATTGTTGTCATACACAGCAGGATTTTGGGTCATACTTTTATGAAAAATCATAAAATATTTGGTGTTACGTACATTACAATCAAACCGATTCTCATGACCCCACCCAAAGATTGTTACAAGATCACGATTAGGTGTATCCTTCATATTCTGCATCACGACACCGATCACCGACAGATCAGTTGCTAAATTAATACGAATAGCAAATGAATCTGTCATCTAAAAAAGAGTTGTTGGGACTGGAATTCTGACATAGAAGTTCACCAAGAAACATAACAAATATGGTGGGAGAAAGAACAGAGTCCTTCGGTATCCTTGAGTTGATTTTGAACGCGTTTCATGTAAATATTTATAATCAATTGAGAAAGCTCGATATAAATCAAGAAAAGTCTTTACCAACACCAAAGAGGATATTTTAAAATAACGCTACACTTTGCTACATGTCTGACAATAATCCCTTCAAGGGTTGAAGTTGTTGCTTAATTTCGTAGAGCACGATGATGATACTGAAGTAGACGACATCCTCTTTCAGAATTTAACATAATGGAGGAGGCCATTATTCTACATTCGAAATGATTTTATTACTTTTCCTGGAATATTTTATATTAAGACTCTGTCTCAGCAACCCGAATTTTATCCGATAATCGCTGATGCATACATAACATTGCATATATCAAGGAACCATATCGAAACCATATCTCCAGAACTTATTTGCCATATTATATTTAAACAATAAATTCTTTTCAGTTACTGAAAAAATATTTTGTTAGTTTCAAATTAACTGTCAAATGTATGGTCATGGCTCGAGCTACTGTAAGGTAAAAACATTTTGTGCAAAATGTGCCGGTTGCCATCAAACTGCTAATTGCAATGAGGCGGTTGTAAAATGCGCAAATTGTAACGGACCTCATCAATCAACTGACAGTAATTGTCTCAGCAAAGCAAATTACTTACTGTTCAAGCAGTGTAACAAGCCAGTGTTTAAACGGCCAAATGTGAACAACCCTTACATTGTGAACAACCAGAACTTTCCTAATACTCTCCAGCAAAATGTTCCACAATCATCAGGTGTATGGATAGCATCAAGAAACTTGCAGAGCAGTGGTAATAGTAACAATAATCAGACTGCAAATTCTCTTAACAATTCCGGACAATTGTTCTCCATTCAGGAATTACAAGCAATTACAATAGAATTAATCACTAAACTCCGGAATTGTAAAAATAAGATAGATCAATTTGAGGTCATAACAAACCTCGCCACAAAATTCCTTTCATAATGGCTAGCGATGAACTAAATATAGTAGCTTGGAACGCTCAAGGCGTTCAAAATAAAAGTATTGAACTATTTCAGTTTGGTTTAAGCCAACTTTCAGAAAGTTGGCTTAAACCAAATGTTTCCCTTACTCACCAAGATTTTATTATACATAGAAATGATAGAGAATTAAGAAGAGGAGGGGGAGTAGCTATAATAGTAAAGAAAAATATTAGCCATTCGACAATTCCTATTGTGAACACTACTCTTATAGAAAATATCGGTATTAAAGTTCCAACTATTACTGGTAATATAAATATATATGCTTGCTATTTTCCTGGCGGCCGCGCCGGTCCCGACAATTCCAAAAAGCAATCTTTCGCCTTTGATATTCATAAGCTTAGTAGGGGTGAAAAGTTTATAATGGGTGGCGATCTAAACCGTCGACATCAAACATGGGGATGTGTACGAGCCAACTGTTGGGGCAACATTTTATATGAGAAACAGGACTCTTACAATTTAAATATATTGTTTCCTGAGGAAAGTACATATATACCTCACCAATTAAACCGTCAAAGTTCAACGCTTGATATTTTCGTAACAAATTTTACTAATAATTTATCCTCTCCCGAAGTTATCAACGACCTAAGTTCCGATTATCTTCCCGTCAAACTAGCCTTGAGAACCGATTATGTGAAAAACAACCTTCACTACTTTGATTTTAAAAATACAAATTGGAAACGGTTCCCTAGATTCATTAACAGAAATATTTCCTTGCCTAATAATAATACATATACAACCAAAGAGATGATTGACTCTGCACTTCGCCAATTTATTGATACCCTTAATGATGCTGTTATGCATAGTGTTCCACAAAAACAAAAGAGAAGCCAAATAACATCAAATTGTTAATTAGAAACCGTAACCACTTTCGTAGGGAATGGCTTCGTTATAGAGATGCTCGTGACTACTATGAGTTTAAAATCTTAAATTCTGTAATTAAATCGGAAATTACTAAATTCAGAAACAATTCATGGAATCAAGTATTGTCTACATTAGACAAAAAATCTTCTCCTTTTTGGAATTTAACTAAAATTTTAAGGAAGAGATCCAAAAATATTTCAATACTAAAGCATAATAATTCACGATTTTCTTCGACTGAAGAAAAGTGTAAGTTATTAGCTAGTACTTTTCGGAGAATCATTTATATTCAACTAGTATAAGTGATACTGAAACTGATAATTTGGTTACGAATAGAATTAATGAATTCAATTCTAACTTTGTATCCACAGAAAATTGTATTGTTACGTATAAAAAAGTATCCGATACATTAAAATCTCTGAAAAATAAGAAGTTACCTGGTGCTGATGGCATCAATAATACAATTCTTAAAGCACTTCCAAGAAAAGGTACAAAGTTTTTGACACATTTTATAAACAGCTGCCTTAAATCAAGTTATTTCCCAGATGAATTCAAAGAAGCAACGGTTATTGCAATCAAAAAACCTAACAAGCCTGCTGATTCCCCATCCTCTTATCGACCAATCAGCTTATTATCTTCTATAAGTAAATTATTAGAAAGAGTTATAAAAGATATAATTATTAACTTCTTAGACTGTAGAGATATTTTACCTCCCCAACAATTTGGGTTTCGTAAAGCACATAATACATTACACCCATTAATACGCATAAGGAACATCGTTAAGTCTAACTTTAACCAACAAAATTCGACTGGTATGATATTATTGGATTTAAAGGCTGCATTCGACAATGTATGGCACGATGGCTTAATATTTAAATTAATACACTTTAATTTCCCACCAAATATTATAAAAATAATTCAAAGTTATTTATCTTCAGGGTCATTTAGAGTACTCATAGGCTCGAAATGCTCAAACGTTTTTCAAATAAATGCAGGATGTCCTCAGGGGTCTTGTTTATCTCCAATTTTATATAATATATACACAGCTGATATACCTACTTTAAACCACTGTGTCATATCCATGTTTGCAGACGATATCGCAGTCTTATGCTCAGGTATTTTCTCTTCAGAAATATTATCAAACCTGCAATCGGCCTTTGTAATATTATTTCAATATTTTACGAAATGGAAAATAGCATTAAATTATAACAAAAGTCAAGCAATTTATTTTACCAGGAAAAGGAATTCGTGTTTTATTCCCCAAAATGGTATATGTTTAAACAATACCGTAATCGAATGGGAAAACAACGTAAAGTATCTAGGTGTAATTCTAGACCCAAAATTAACTTATAGAGATCACGTATCATATATCGCTAATAAATGTAACATACTTATTCGAACTCTTTACCCTTTAATAAATAGAAACTCATCATTAAGTATTGACAATAAAATGTTAATTTTCAAAGTCATATTTCAGGCAATTATATGCTATGCAGCCCCAGTTTGGGCTAAAAGTGCTAAATGCCACTTAAAAAGGCTACAATTCATTCAAAATAAACTCCTAAAGTTAATTCATAATCTTCCCAAACATTATTCCACATCAAGACTGCACCAAATCGCTTATGTCTATCTGGTCGGTATTAGGATATACAAATTGTATGAAAATTTCAATATTAGATGTTTTCATTCTGTACATAATCACATAGCTGAGTTAACCCCGCTTTAAATTAGTTAGTTAAGTAGTTTTTAAGTTTTTATCCTAACAAAAAATTTCACAAGGTTTTTGAAAAGTTTCACCTTAACTTAAATACTATATTAAAATCTAGGATAACATAAAACAAAATTGTATTATTTAGTAGAAAAAGGAAAAATCCTTAAACTCTTAGTAAATGTAAATATACTATTGTAAAAAAATTTTGTAAATAATATTAGACACAATAAACTGAACTGAACTGAAATTAAAAAACTAAAGAAGCAAGAAGCTAACTTTAAAGAAATCATATCAATCCATTACAGTGGAAAAATTTTAAGTAGTCGTCTGGCAAATTTACCTTTAAACATGAAACTTAGTGCAAAGTTAGTTAATAAAAACATGTCTCTATTAAGATTTTTTGACAGTTAAGGCACGATATGTACTTTACAACAGATTACTATTCCACAGAAAATCGATTACCTGTCAATGATCATTGATTATATTTATATTAGGATCTGTTGTATTTTAGGTAATTATATGATCAGTTCGACACAAGAAGAAGTACATCAAGCAAGGACGACGGATTACACCTTTTCTTACTGACGTAACCATTAAGCTATTAACATGAGCGTAGCTAGAAAACTTTCTATGCTTGTCCAGCCAGAGGATTTTCCGAGAAGGGAGAAAATTTTGATCTTTTTGCGAAGAGGAAAATTATTTTATTTGTTAAGAATTCTATAGCGAAAAAATTGCTGGAGGAGAATGGGGGTTAAAACCTCTTCTGGTGGAGTTTAAATTTCTTTTGGGGGAGCCCATATCTCTCTTAACTATTTTACATACGTGCGTAAACTTTAACCTTACAAAATCACTTGCGGTCGACAAAGTGTGCAGCATCTCATTGGCTTAATTTACTGCGCATCCAATACATTATAAATTTATTTGTAACGTTTATACACTCGCAACTAAGCCAATACCTTAAGATTTTTATTGAAAAGGAATTTCAGAGATAATGGAAATAATATCTACTACTTGATTTTCCATCATATAGACAGATATGGAGATGGTTTATTATCTTATAGTTTTGGAATACAGAAAAATAGAGGCGATCTTCCAGGACGAAGCATGGTGAGGGTGCAGTTGGCTGAATTAGTTAGCGCGTTAACAAATCTATTTATGACTGAGAACACAAATTCGATCCATGTTTAGGACAAGTGTTCAACATCATCATGAGTTTTTCTAATTTACGTTAGTGTGTGTCGTTGGCCTGTTTAAGTGATGGAGCTATAGCACTGATTACTGAACAGTATTGGCAACGATTGATACCTTTCTACACTAATATATTACAACAAGCCGCCCTCCCTCTTGGGCATTGTTAGCGGAACCGTCAGTGAAGTAAAACAATTAATAAAATGACTTAGGCATATGAAACTTCATATGTCTACTTAACACCAGAGGCGCTGCAATAATAGTAAAACGATTTTAATCTCTCTCTCTCTCTCTCTCTCTCTCTCTGTATTCTCATTTTACCACCTGTCCTCTTTACACTATCCCTTTCACAGAGAGGTAACACCTTAAGTAGTGGGAATTAATTGCCTGAGTGTTACATCCCCTTATTAAAAAAAGTTTACAACTGCTTTTGTTTTCCGACACTAAAGTCTTATTATTTTTATTAAGTTGGACAATATTTTGAATAATAGATTGGAATTGTTTTGACAGAACAAATTTTATCATTTGACCATGCGATCGATCTACCTACTTTAAGGTCCATCCAAACACGATTAACATTTATGGCATTATTTATTTATATTTCGTTATGTTTCTATCAACTGACATCAATAGTTTACAGTTCTGGACAATCCGTCATATAAATTTCTATTAATCAAGAGTTCAGGAGATCAGGAGTTCAAAGAAAATAGTCAATAAATTCCTCATAATACGTTAATAGCACTCAAATTTATTAAGTTATTAATTTGATTGAAAGCCCATATATTTGATTTTTATAAATCGCCAACGTATTTACAATATACAAAGCAAATATACTAAGAAAACAACATGAATTCAAGAGAGTTATTGACGTAGAATGACACAAAAATAACATTTATCCTTAACAAACCTACTTAAGGTTTAATATTGATAAATTGATAAAACTTTTTTTACCTAAATTAATATTTTAAAAACTTACAGTAACAAAGTCTAAGAAGTTCAAGATAAAGAATTCATGAAACTTAAAAAGATTTTCATTTTTTGACAAATTATTATAAAAGATGTGCAATGAAGAATGCAACAACAAAAAAATTAAAAAAAAAATGGGGAAGATATAATGATACTGCAGTATGTTGTAGTATTTGAAAGTAAATGTAATACAAACATTTACACAACAGGATATTGTTCGCCATGTTTAACTTTAGCTTGTCTAGAAGAGCTCACACACACACACACACACACACACACACACAGGGACAGCTTCTGGTGGGAGCACTTCTTAGAAATGTTGGAGGAGTAAGAGAACTTTATAAATGAAGTCAAAAGTTGCATTTTTTCTGATAACGAAATGTACAAACTTAAAAACCGCATCATCTAAAAAAATCTGCAGTCAATGTGGCTGTTAAACACATTTTTCTTTTTTATTTTTACAACTGACGTTAAAACACAGTATAAAATGACAAGAAAAGTTTGTTTTGTAATTATTGTTTTATTTTATTTTTATAATTTTTGATAGAGCATGATGTCTTCCTTTTGATATACGTACAGGATATTGGAGGATAACTTCAATTTCGTAATTGTCTGTCCTTTTGGAGACTCTCATATATTTGGTGTTCATTGGTTTGAAACTAAATGGGTGAGGGACGTTATCAAAAACAGTATGGAATTAAAAAGGAGAAGGTATTCTAAGAATAACATTGAGTTTCTATATAGCCAAACGGCTACATTGCCGTAGACAAATCGGCTTTATTCATCCGCCAAAAATTGTTTTTGTTTAAAAAAGCTTTATAGAGATTGTTAAGACTAATACATTGTTTGTAATAAAAACTGTAGCCTACAAGGAAGTTGTCGAACCAGAGCAAATTATTTTGTAAAAAAGCTGTCTTTCAGAAGTAGATTTTTAAAAATAAAAGTTTTTCGGACTAGCCCCAATTTTTATAAAAAAAAAAAAAAACAAAAAAATATCTAAACTATTGAGAAATTTGTTTAAGAAAAGCTGTCTATTGCTTCGGAAAAGTTGACTGGACTGGAACTACTTTTCTTATGACCAGGTTAAAAAAAAATTCTCTGAAGAAGAGATTGTCTAAATTAAAGCAGCACTGTCTAAGGAAAAACTATCTAGAAAAATCAACTTTTTAAACAAAAACAAAAATTAATTGAATTATTTTATTGAGTTTGAGGTCTTATTTTATAAACAATATATTTAATTTTGATTTTTCAATATTTCTACACTCTGTGGGTGTCTTCATCAGGAAATCAAAAATATTTAACAAAATTTGAAACAAAATCCAATCCAATTGATCCAAATTTTAATAAATATTTTTAATTTCGAGATGAAGACACCCCCACAAAGTGTAGAAATATTGAAAAAATCAAAAATAAATATATTGTTACTTTTATTTTACACCTCAAACTCAAAAAATAATTCAATTAATTTATAAAAATTAAGGTCGAATAAAATCATCAATTTAACAAGAAACAAAAAGTTGTAGCTTGAGCAGCTTATCGAGAGAAAATTCTTCCAAATTAGATGTAATTTTCGCATAGAAAAGTTGTTAGACGACAGAATAATTTTTCTTCAGAATCGACTGTTAAATGAAATAAGGCAACAAATTCTATGGAAAAATGTCTAGGCTTTTAGATAAAGATTTTCTTAAAAAATATTTTTGTAAACAAGAGCAGCTTTTTCTAGAGGAATTTTACTTTTTTATTTTTTCTTACAGGCAATATTGTGCCGGTGTAGACAGCTTTTACATTATAAAAATGGAACCAAAAAAACTTCTCCAGTCGGCATAGGTTTTGTATAGACTATAGTGAATTCTTCTTCAAAAAAGACCTCCAGACTAAAGTTCCTTTTCTTTTATATAAAAAGATGTGGACATCTGGTTAGATTTCTCTAATAAAAATGTTTAAGCAGAAGTAGGTTTTTGTATAGAAACTAAGGGTAGATAACAGAAAACTTGTTCAGTCTTAATCAACTCTTACAGTAGAAAAATATTCTATATCAATGTAATTTCTGTAAAAAAATCGGCTTGACAAGTAGTATCCTTTTCTGTTTAAACATTTTATAAAAAAAATCAAATTTCACTACAGAAAAGTTGTCTTGGGTAGGTGTGCAGATAAGAGCCCGGCGCAAATTTTGCTACGCAAAAGATTTCGAAATTACAAAATTTTTTCTATTGAAAAACCTTTTTAGAGTAGACCCGGTATTTTGTAAAAAAGGACATGTGTACCTTTGTATTAAATTTTCTTTATAACAAAAATTATAAAATAATAAAATTTTGTATAAGACCGGATGAAAGAATTTCTTCTAAAAAATATTTTACTTCCCCTATAGAGAGATTTTTATAACATCTTAATGGAATTTTTATTCATTGAAACTTATATGATGTACTCGTGTCTCTAATATAAATTAAAGATTTCCTTTGAGATCACTTCCCTTTTCCCTACTTATCTTTTTTATACTTTTGCACGTTTTTAGACGAGACTAGACGTCGTCAATTGCTGCGTCATTATTTTTTGTGAACTTCATTTTCTATTGTTTTTTTTTTTGTTATTGCTTTTTGTTTTACAGTACCAGAATATATAATGTTTTGTTTGTGCAACAAAACGCTGCAAAATGCCAGCCAATACATTTTATTTTTTAATCTCAATTGCTATTCAATAAAATGATTCTTTGTTTCGTTTCTTATAGCCAACAGATTTATCATTTGATATTTATATATATCGTGTACACTTTCATGACCGATAATTATAAATCATATGAAATTTCATATTCAAACTGGAATATACTACAATTTAAAATATTTTAGTTGGTAACTAAAGATGCTAAAAATAAATAAAGGACTTACGATGGAGTACGAGTATGTCCTGAATCTTAGAATTGAGGTATGAAAAAATTCTTATAGGACGTTACTGAAATTGAATTTTTGTATTGAAGCAAATCTCCTCTGCGTATATTTTCATTTTCTTTTGCTTCTATATTTTTACTTTGAGTTTCTATTTTTATAATGAGTTGCAACTTAGTCCTTCTTGTCATTGAAAGAGACTCAAAAGCACACAAAAAACTAAATAAAGCCTTGGCATTTGTATTCATAAATGACTTGATAATAATATACAATTTAAAAAAGTTTTATTCATCTTATTCATGCACAGGAGTTGTATTACTTATTTATTCATTCTTCTTTGGATTACAACTTATGAGACGCTTTTCAATTATAATTTTTCTCTTAATTTTTTTTCAACTTTTCTTTAACATTCAACTTGAATTGAATTAAATAGGTGCAGGGCTAAATCGGATAATAATATTTAAATTTGGCGTATTAATAACAAAAAGCTGAAAGTAAATTGAAAATGACAAACAATAATAAACTTAAAAAGGTAAACTTAAAAAAAGTATGGGTACATACAACGGGTTTTTATTTAAGAGCTTTCTAACATATGATGCTATTATCTATGAATGTAACATTATACAAATGTCCGCCGCGTATTAATTAATGTGTTATGTTGTCTTTGAGATCCGCTCTGGTTTGTGACTTATTTGCATATACCAGAGACTTAAGAGAACCCTACAAGAAAAATTGTAACGAGGTCAAATTGCAAGATCTCGGTGGCTAGTTCACATAATGCCCACGTGAGATGACCTCAAATCCCTCGTGCAGAATGTCCAATGTGGCTTGTCGTTGGTATGCATCCAGCTCAGGCCAAAAGCACTCAAAAGCGGTTGCCGTTGACAGATTTGGTCTGGCCAACGTCGTTCTCAAAGAAATACGGACCGACAAGGCCGTCAGCCCGGAGTCCTCACCGAGTAGTGACTTTTCGAGGTGCGTTGTGTTGATTGGTATCGTCCACAATTCGGCAATTTTGTTTGTTGACGCACCAATTCATTTATAAATGAGTCTCATCGCTCAAAATAATTTTTTGATGGCCCACTCAGTGAAAACACATAATTTTCTTTGGTCGTTTGGCCTTCAGAGCCTCAGTCAGTTAAATCTCTTAGTGGGTAGACACAGTCGTAATCTACAAAGAGCCGAAGTCAGCATATTTTAAGTTTCGTCGTCATACTAGTCATTGTTCACTGAATCAGTGGACTCAAATTTATCTACCACACTGCGAATAATGTTCTCAGTAGGAAGATTATGACGACCGCAAAACCTGGGAATCACGTTAAACATTGCAATTTTATCATTTGCAAGTATTATATCCGTCCATGGCAATTTTGCAAAACGGACTGAAAAATGACAGCCAATTTGACAGATGTAGTTTAAACAATATGGCCCCTCTCAACGTCAAAATTTTAGTTTGAAAGATCATATACATCAGCTCCAGCCTAGAATCTTTTTAAATACTTTACAGAGATCTGCCTCAGAAACAACAGCACAAGGAATTCAATTAGGATTTCTTTTCTTATTGATATACAAAATTTCAATTTCTTTTTAAAAAGAAAATGTCATGAGTTTACTTGAGGGTGTTTGTTTTAGCTGGCCAGAATGTTTTATTTCACAAGAGGTCTAACAGCTTCAGTTGCTTTGTAGTCAGTTTGGTCCGTTCAAAGTTAATAGATTTATGCCGAAGGGAAGCTTACAAATCGCTGAAATCTGCTTGCTCAAAAGACTATTTGATGAACAAATGATTTCACATAATGATCTTGTCATGACCTCGATCAAGCGATTTAACTTAATTAGTTTGGGCTTATGTCAAGTCACTTGTCTACGACAATAACACAGAGGCCACTGGACACTTGGAACACAATATACTGCTAGTGATTGACGAAATACGACCGCAATTGCTGAGAAAAGTGCCAGCCGAAACAAAAAAATTAGCTTTCCCCTATGGCCAGTTTCACTGATATAAAAAACTTTCTTCATTCAATTTAAAAAAACACTCCTTATTCAACTTCTTTTTAAAAGTTAAAAAAAAAATTTAAATTGTTTTAGCAGTGTTTTTTAGTCAATTTTTCAATAGAAAAACTGCTTTAGCCGTTTTTAAAATTCATATCAGATTAATGTCAGAGACCTTTTTTCTTAAAAATATTTTGTACTCTGGACATGTTTGTTTACAAAAAAATTTCTTCAAAAATTAAAACATTCAATACCCGCACATAAGCATGTGTAAACTTTAGCATGTATTTTTTTATATTCTCGTTAATAAATCGACCATCATCATAATTTATAACTCAATTGGCGGGCCTCCATTTTACCTGTGGGGTTACTCTCTATTGCGATGCGTAAGCTAGTTCGATGCGTTTGATATTTTGTTAGTGCAAGATACATATTTGGTTTTAACGAACGATTTTGACATACGCTTTCGTATTACAGAGTGGACTTATGCCAGATTTGCGAAAGTGAAAAAATTAGATGCGAAAGGAAAATGCGTAAAAGCAATGAAGGGTACCAATTATCTGATTAGTTACCATTTTTCTTACGCATCGCAATAGCGAGTAACCCCCCTGAAGTAATAAAACGTTTGGCTTTTATAGAACATTCTGGCTCATTTCCAAAACTGTCCCGGGAAGTGTTTGTATGTGGACAAACTAAATCATGTTTTGAATGTGTATTTTAAAGAATCAAATTCCCATATTTCCACTAGGAACGATAAATGAACCTCAGGGCATTTTGTAGTCTGAAACAATTGCAAACTAATACTCTCCCTTTAGAAAATGCTTGAAATGAAAAGTAATATTTCAGTCAAAACAAGAAATAAATTAAACAGTTTTCAGAACTAAACAAGAACAAACAAACTAAATAACAACTACAAGAAAAAACAGAAATAACAACAAAATATTTAGCTGTAAAAAAGCAGTAAGTAGGATGAGTACAGCGCTAACAATAAAAACATAGTAAATCCCTTTAATAGGAAATGCAACAACATTTGCATAGAAATCCCAAACACATGCGACAGCGTTGACAGAATTATTTGTGGCAAAATCAGCAAAAATCGAAAAAAAGATTTACGAAAAATTCGCATAATATGTAATTTATTTCAAATATTTTCAAAACTAATTTAATTTATTTATATATAAATCTTATAGATGTAACCTAACCTAACCTAACCTAACCTATAGATGTAAATGGTGATGCAAAATTGTAAAAGGTGAACTACTCGCAATTAAAAAAAACTATATTTTATTTATAAAAAAAGAAGGTACTCTCAAATGTTGCGCATAATCAGATAAAATACATTATTTTATTCCAAAAGAGTTTGTAAATTTTTTTTGTTAAAAAAATATTCGTTAGGAAAAATAACTTCTGTCATTACAAGCGACAGGAGCGAACAATCAAAAATTAGAACAAATTATAATTATATATATATATATATATATATATATATATATATATATATATATATATATATTGTTATGTTTTTACCTTTTTAAAAACGTTTTCCGTGGATTCTTAGATTGCAATGAAATTAAACGCACGATTCTTTGATTTTTAACAGCTACTACTTTATTTAATTTAATACCACTGTACTATGCTTAAAAGCAATAGTAACCACATAATACACTTTACACGATCACGGTAAAGTCTAACAACTCACTCACTAATTCCAGACTCAACACTGTCTGTCTACTGACTGAACTCTGACTCTAACTGAACTTAAAACTGACTCTGCTGACGTTGATGCGCGCAGCTTTTATACTCTTAATGATCATTTCTCGAATAATCATCATGTTTGTTAAAGTTGTTTACATTATCGTACACTCAAATTAAACGTAAACACAAGCCATACACCCATACACACATACACGTACCCAATGTTCAAATGCCGACAGACAACAACAGCAATAATCATGATATTATTTGTTGTCGCTTTGCTAGTAAACAAGTAACTACGTATGCATGTATGTACAGCTATCATGTGTTCATTTAAAATGAGTAAATAAAAAGCAAATAAGAATAACAACAATGTAGTGAATAAGAAATAGTAAACAATTCAGCAAATAATAAACAACTCAGTAATAAGAATCAATAATTCAATAATTAAGAATAACA
Organism: Germaria angustata; assembly: GCA_963681545.1. Taxonomy (NCBI): domain Eukaryota; kingdom Metazoa; phylum Arthropoda; class Insecta; order Diptera; family Tachinidae; genus Germaria; species Germaria angustata. Next base: position 81,187,330 of record OY813000.1, on the reverse strand, counting down.
ACAATTCAGTATATTCTAGAGCAATTACAATGGGACTATTGACTCCAAATTCGTAACAATATATATATATATATATATATATATATATATATATATATATATATATATATATATATATATATATATATATATATATATATATATATATATATATATATATATATATATATATATATATATATATATATATATATATATAATATATATATATATATATATATATATATATATATATATATATATATATATATATATATTGATTGTCCCATATTCTAGCAACAACCTAGTAATTGGAACAAAAAAGACACATGAACACAACCATCGAAAACAATACTGTTCCGTTCTGCTAGTGAAGCAATTATTGACCTCTTCTTACTTGTGAATGTTTTTCTATAAAACTAAATAAATAAAATATATATGTATAAACCTAAATAATTTTTCAAACTAGGGACTTCAGACAGAGGAACTAATATAAATTGTTAAAATTTATTGATTTATTAAAAAAAAAAAAACATTTGATGAATGAATAATTTTAAGAATCCGCATCTTTTGACAAACGAAAAATTAGTTATTTGTAGCGCAGTCAGAAATTGTTTCTAATTAGATCTCTAACACTATGACGAATGAGAAAATTTCGTGATATAATGGAAATTCTATGCGAAATATAGTGGGTTGGGTATTAAATGTGTGAAGCTGGTGGATTAGTCCTGCACAGATTTCGTCGCTATTGTTGCATTTATAATATTTCGATACAAAAGATTATATGTATTATGTATTTGAGTACCGACTATTATGCCATACTTTTTGAACCAACAATTTTTCAATTTATATTATGAAATATCCCAATATAAATGTCAGGGAATCTGATTAAATTTATCGATTAATAAAAATTGTCAATATTATTAGGATTTGTCTTTTCGTTTTTGCTAAAGATTTGTTTTAAAAATTTCTGTTTCCTTCACATTTTTAAGGAATTAAAAATTTAAAAAATAGTTGGTTTCATTTCTAGCTTTAAAAATTCCTTCCAATACTACTTCAGACATTTAGAAAACAAAAAAAAAATTATAAAATGTAACTCTTAAAACCGACAATATGAAACAGTTGTTTATAAACTTCCTGAAAAGTTATTAAAAAATGTAAACTAAGAGTCCAACTCTAACAAAATAAAAAAACTTCATAGACATTAAAAGTACACTTACACACACACACACCAAAAAACCAAGTACTCACACTCTTAAGCATATTTCACTAGTTGAACAGGCTTAAAGACAAGGATATAAAAAAAAGAAAATTATTGTTATTTTCCCTTCAACTATTTTGTTTTAAAGATTGTACAAATTTTCCAGTACTTAAAATCCAAAGTAGTACTTTGCCAGTATTTTGCAGTTGAAGTTCAGACATCAAGCTGTGTTGAATGTCAGTGCTGACGACAGCAATTGCTAGACACGCAGCCTAAAAGTAGATAAAAATAACAAAGGAAACCGAATGAAGAAAACAAATTAGAGTTATTTTATGTTGCCAAATAAGCGTCAGGCCTTGATAAACAAATTGTCACAAGGGCCCTTATTAAAATAAAAATTTCCATTTAAAATTGACTAAGCAAGGCCGTTTTTATACTAGGGATCACCGAGGTCTCGAGCGATAAAATAAATTTCGATTTAAAATTTCGTTTTAACTAAATTTCTGTGTTTAAAATAATAATAAAATATTGCGAGTGATAGATGTGGTTCATAAAAGATGCTCTTATAAATGCTGAGAATGGGGATGCAGCTGCTGAACAGCCTGCTCCAAAAATATAAGTATATTATAGCTTCGGCCTGCAAATAAATTTGATCTTTAATAAGTCCCTTTGGTCTGTTTTACAAATAAATATTACAAAAGCTGCACGATCAAGCTACAGTCCCCACATAGATGAGATTCATTAATTCCTGAAAATTAATGGCTGTTAAAAGAATATAGTAAGGAAAGTTTAGAAGATGTTGTAAGTTTTGAATTTTCTAATTCTTTGAAAGCAACATTATTTTTAATAAAAACTACTGTTGAGTCCATTTCTCATTCCAAAGTAAACACTATTCATATTGAAGGTAAATTTTATCTAAACAGGTCTATTCTGATGTCAGAATACTCGCTACAAGCGAATAATACAAGGTGAAAGACTGATCACGATTTATTTTGTTTATAATAATCTTCAGCGTTTTGTAAGTGCTTCCATTTTTAGGATGATGGATCCAAACATAAAGATTATCATGACAATTGATACTTTTCATGAATTTTTTGTAAAAATAAATTAAAGAATACACAGAATTAATAGACGATAATTAGAAAACAGCGAGGTCCATTACTTGCACTGAATTAGAAATGAGCCTGGGAAATTTTTTTTAGTTAAGCAGAAAGACGATAGGAAGTTTTTATTTTTTAAGTAGATTGAATAAAAGCTAAGAAAAATTAAACAAAAATTTATAAATTTAGTTGACTAAATATGCTGCAAATACAAGAAAGTTCTAAGAGCATCTTAAAAACAACCAAACAAGAGAGAGAAGAAGGAATAATACACTATATGGAAAAATTTATTGAAACCTTTTGATCAATTAGACCCGTTAAATAAAAAAGTTGTTATTTTAATTAAACATTTAATTGATTTGATTAAGATTTTGATTAGTTAGAGAACTTGACTATTGACTATTTGTTATTCTTACTCTTGGCTAGATATGAACGTAATACTTTGCAAAACTACTTCTTCTGTATATGGTCAAAAGAAAAAACCAAAAACAAAAAAAGAAAATGGCTTTCCTCGATTAATGCCAGCGTCCGGTATATTTTCGCTTTGAAACCCTCATTTGTGTTTATGGATTTTCTTGTTTGAACATAATTTGGAATCCTTTTTGCATATGATGTCTGCATTGGTGATTTGACTAAGACCAATGAAATGCAGACATATTCACAACTTTGCCCTTAAAAATAACAATCTTTTAGAAAATTAATTAGGAGCATATCCCTAATAGTTTCAATGTATATATTTTATAAAAATTATAGCATATATCTTAGTTGGCCATAGTAAACAAAGTATATCAAAATTTGATTTTTAAATAAAAATTTTCAATAAAAATTATTTAAAATTTAAAACTCAAGTATTAGACTTTCAATTGTTGTTATTGACATTTAAGTAAAAATTTCGTCGGTTCTGTTAATTGATTTACTGATGCAAATGTAGATAATTTTTTGATTGGAACCACAAACTCCTTGATTGTAGCCACTGTTGTCAGAATTTTGGAAGTAAATTCAGCAAAGATTTTTTTTATAAAAAATTAAAACTCAGCCTCTTCATACGAGAGATCTTAAGCAAATCCGCCAAAGCCATTTTGATAAAAGTACAAATTAATTCCTTCAATAATCGGTAATTATTTGCGATAAGGATGAATGAGACAAATAAAGCTTTTATATCCTCTTAGACTATGGTACAAATAATAATATTATGTCTCTCTAGTTTAAGGTGTGCAGAGATGATCCTTATAACACAGCAAATGAGGACCGGTGATTTGGTACATGTAGACAACCGGGTAGTATAATATTTTTCTAACAGCTGTAAGTCAGACTTTGTCCATTTAAAAAAACAAAACAGTTCAGGTTCTTGAAATCCTTATACGTAATGACTATAAGTTCTATGTTGTTTGCTCAAACATCATTACTGTTTAAACTAAAATTTACTACAAGAAGAAAACGAGAAATTATTTGATCTTAAGCGCTTCAAACATAATTGTCTATTTGGTTAAAAATATTTGCATTTCAAATAATGCCATATCCACTCACAGAAACATTTATACATATTTTTTTATCAAACACAGACTGTGAAGCAATTTGACTTGTTTACAGAAACACTCAAAGTCTCCGGCTGGAATCAAAACCCTGACCCTCAGATTACTACTCTAGTACATTATCTACTTGCCTGTGGGACATTAACATTGCACACATTCAAGGGTGTTTCGCAGATATTTTAAGTGTCATATGAGCTCGTATAAGCATAACATTTTGTTATTCGCATTATAACGCCCTACCAAAATACACAGAGACAAGTCGAATACAATGTGTTGTGTTGTTTTCATAGAAGATTTCTATATAATTTGATAGTTTCAAATATGATTATATTTTCTATAGTCTCTATTGTTTTTATATACGAGTAAGCTTAGTAGATTGAAGGTTTTGCCAACAGGTTGGAGTCAACTTATGCGTAGAACACCAAGCGAAAGTCGTCCATGTAGACAATTAAATCCGTAACAAATGACGAAACTTATAAAAATATATAGTTTTCTTAAAAGAGACTTTGTATAATCTATATTTTTTTAGATAACTGTTATGAGCTCTCGATATTCGGAAATTTTACTACTCCACCGCTATTCCGTTCATGTTCATATATTTCTTTATATTTTTATATAGACTTGAGAGTAACACATAACTGCCTCAGTATTAGATTGTATCTAAACAATGACTACTTTTAAACAGGGCTGTTTTTTAAATTGTCTATATATTTTTCGTTAACATGTAAAAGTATAAGACTTGACCCAGCTCTTTATTCAGTAAGAGTTTAAAAAATTTTTCCTTAAAAAGAAAACAGAAAAGTGATTAGTAAAGAATGAGAATGAGACTTAGTAATATAAGGAAAATCATTATTTCGTTTCACTGCCCTTAAAAACGAACAAGTTCATGCCACTTTTTTCAAGTGATATTAGATTATTTTGAATTAGGGCACTTCAGACTTTCAAAGAAATCAAAGTACATTTACTACTGTGCGGCAGAGTTTCAACAGAATTGCAATAGTTTCTAAACGATTTCAAGGAAAATTTAAATATATTTTCTTAATTGGACAACATCATAAGGTTGCCTGCCAAATTCAGTTATTAAATTCTAAAATTTCATTTACAAAACCTTACAACCCTAATGACTTTCAAACAAACCCTTTTTTCCCTTCAAAGTTTTTAAAGTGTGTCTGAAAATAGTGAATTAATAAGAAACCCCACACATGGCTATGTTTTATTTTCCTAAAAGCATACGTTAGAATTAATTTTAAACCGACTAACCTCAAAGTATGCTATATAAAAATATATTTAAATAAATTTCCAAACTATTTTACTTCGTATGTGTGCGTCTACCTACATGTGTTGGTTTCAATCAAATGGGGTAAATAAACTCTTAGGGAAACATATAATAAACGAAACCGTTTCATTTTAGTAGCAAAAAAATTAAATTTTTTTGAAATTTATTTGACGCACATGTAACGTTATTTGTTTAACTCGATTTTCCAGGAGAAAGGACAAATACCAAAAGTGTGTTCAAATAACCAGAAAGGATCAAATGTTTAATAGCCAGAGGTTAAAAGTTAACTAGAGGGCATGATACTTTTATGTAAAAATGTAAATATTATGAAATGTTTATTATTTGTAGAATAACAAAAGTTGTTTTTTGAGCCAATTTATGCGCTCTATTGATAAAAAAAATTTTGAAATGCTGAAATATTCAATATAACATTTTTTAAGCATATGGGAAAGAGAAAAGCTATTTGGACATGAAAAAAGTTTTCAATAAAAATTTCGTAGTTCCTTAGTACAAGTCTACATCAGCAGTTTTTGTTTTAGATTTTATCAATTCTCTTTTGAAATAGTATTTGCAGATGTATTTTTTTTTTATACGAAAATCAAGTTCAAGTTTCAAGTTCTCCCAAATAAGTACGGCCCTTAATTCGAATCTACTTTCTCTGCGAAAGGGTCGAGAATTGGACAGGAACTTAAGCAATTTTTTGTAATTAAAAGTTGCATACAAGTATACAAACTTTTCCTGCAGAAAATTTTTGCATACTAGACTGTAAGAAGTTTCCGTATACAAAAGTGAATTTTTGTAGAGAAGGTTTTACAGAAAATATTATCCATGGCAAAATTTTTTTCTTTATAAAACAATTTTTGTTCTAAAAATTTGTCCACACTAATGACACTTATTCTTAAAATATCCTGTTTAGCCTAAAGAAATATTTTCTACAGAAAATTTTTACAAGTTGGAGTCGCTTTTTCTACAGAAATTTTATTTAGAATTGAGCAACTATTTCTACATTAAAATCATAAAAGAAAGAGGACATCGTTCTATTAAAAAATTAGGCTAGAACGATTTTTTATAGAAATGTTTTTATACTAAATTATTTAAAAAAAGCAATCTAGACTAGAGGCACGTAATAAAAGGTTTCGTTGGCCAGGGCATCTTTTTCATTGAGAATGTAGAATCAAAATTTATCTAGCCTTCTTTAAGAGATGTTGTCTAGTCCAAACAAGACAATTTAATTTTTTTCTTCAAAAAATTATTAGCAACTACTTTAGTATCGTTGTCTACTTTAAATTAGAAAAACTTGTTAAAATTAAATTTTATATTAAGAGGACTTTGCTTGAAATAAAAATTTAATTTCGAAAAAATGTTTAGAGTGCAGTAAATTTTTTAAGGGAAATTCATCTAGTCTAGGGAAAAATTTTAAAAAGAAAAATTTTCTATTTCAAATCAACTTTAGCTGAGCTTAAATTTTCTATAGCAAAGTAATTTTTCCTAAAGAAAAGTTCCCTATACTTGAGAAAATTTTCCCATGCAAAAGTTGTTTAGTGTAGAAAAATTTCTCTTTAAAAAAATATCTAGAGTCTAGAAAAAATTGTTCTAAATGAATCACTTAGGAAAGCTTTTGGATTATTTTTCAGTGTTTTTTGTAGACGTAAGTAGCTGACTTGCAACAGAGCTCTATTTTGTTGTTGTTGTAATTAATGACTTTCTTTATATATAGTCAAAATGTCTTTACAGACTTATATTGCTAAATATGCTTTTATTTGCATAAAAACTATGATGAATCTAATTACAGTTCACCATTTGCCATTGGAAAGTACAATTTATAACAGCAACAACAAACAAGATTCGTTTATGAGAGAAATAATCTCAATTTCATTTTGGATTATATAATACTCGACAAATCCTATGCGAACGACATCCTGTGGCGGCATTTAACCGGGTCGGTTGACGTTACAATTTGCAAAGATACAAATGTACACCTATACAAACATACACATGGTAATGGTATAAGGTAACACCACTTTGCATTAAAAGGATTCCAGCGAAATGGGAGTAAGTGTACAAATACCGATAGACATTGACTAACAACATACGTTTAAGATAATATCTAGTGTATTCGTATGATACTAATACTGGTGCAAGCAGTTTTAATTCGATCTCAACAAATTTACACGATTGCGTCAGCAGCCATCATGTGCGTGTATATATGTATTCAGGTGCATAATGCGAATCTGTGGATTCCACATATTGGCATTAAGCGTAAAGCCAATCTAAAGTTAAGCCAAATTTATCCATTTCTTAAGTGTTTCTGCTGTTGCAAAAGCACTGAGTCTCCTGTATATTTGGAATCACAGCAGAAAACAAACCATTAGAAGGATCTGGAGCACACAAAGTAATTTTTGTGCAAATTCATTGAAAAAGGACTCACTTATGTTTTCTTTTCTGTTCTGCTGGCGTAAGACATATTGCGTTTACGGGATTCCTTGAATATCATAAAATTTTGAATGTCCATAAGTGTCAATAAAACGCACATTAATGCAGGCTAATAAGTGTATTTAATGCGGCAATTAGCAAGTGAATAATATTGACTTTTGATTGTAGCGATCTGCTAGAAAAGCAAAAACTAAAACAAACAAAAAATATGAATCGAAATAATATAATTGGAACCTAGAGATCAACCCAAAAGTTTTTTTCAATGGATCATGTAAACTTTTACCGGAAAGCGTTATCATTTACCACATAATTAGTATAAAATTTAGAAAAAAATACCTTTTTGCAAAAAAATACTTTTCTAGAAAAGTTTACTTTATTTAGAAAAAGTTTGGAAGAAAAGTTGATTTCTTAAAAGAAAAGTAAAATATTTTTGGATAGAAGTATATATGAAATAATAACAATTTCTGTTTGGAAACCTGTACTTATTTAAAAAATACCCTATGAAAAATATTTTGAGAAATGCAATTTTTTTAAAGTACCTTTTAATAAGTGCTTTTTGAAAAATCATTCATAAAAGTACTTTTTTTAAAGCACATTCTTACAAGACCTATTTTGAACAAAGTAATTTCAAAAAATTTCATTAACATAGTAAATTTAGGAAAATATCATTCATTGAACTACAATTTTTAAGGAAAATTTTTACTAAAAAATATCCTTTTAAATTTAAGAATAACTGTTAAAAAATCTTCCAAAAAACATTTATACGATTATCTTTTGTAAAAAAGATATTCTTAAAAAGGACATGTTGGAAAAAGCTCATGTTGAAAAAATTGCTTTTAGCAGAAATACCTTTATAACTTGGAAGCTTTCAAAATAAGATAATTTCAAAAAAAAGTTTAAAAAAGAAAGTAATTTGAAAATTTACCTTTTATAAAAGTGCATTTGGAACAATTAGCTTTTGAGATAAAAACGTTTAATAAAGGTACAGTTCGACAGAAGTGCCTCTTGAAAAACTTCCAATATATAAAAAAAACACTTAAGAAACATGTTGGAAAACTTTTTGAGGAGAAAATATATTCTGAAAAACTACATTTTAGAGAAAGATCTATTGAGAATATAATATACTAGTATTCTTTGAAGAAAGTGGGGCCATTAAATAAACACCCAGTTAATAATTCACAAAAATTCCCAGTTTCTTTGGGGTATGCTTCAATTTTTACCGTTTTGTTTCAAAGAAAATTTGTCACGGCAAAGCTTAGACCACGTTAAAGTGAAAGCAGGCAAGAGAATAAAAAATAGTTCTAAATAACAAATGGGCAGTGTGACTGAATTAACTTTGAAAATTGGCCTATTGCGCGATTTAAGCCTACATGGCGTTTTTTTTTGTGCAACATGTCCAACCCGCAAATAAGCGGTTTTGTTTGATTGTGAAACTCTTGGATGCAAGCGATGCTATTGAAGCGCCTTCCTCATACATGGACGCCTCAAATAATGAATTGTTAACACCTTCTACACACATAGTACATACATATTATTATGTATCAATATCGAAATGAAATTATTGAAAAATGTTATATTGAAGAACACACTTGTAAATATATATGTAAACCACTATCAGCTGCTATTTCCTATTGGGGTGTTTACAAAGTTAATTTTATCCTATTCTTAAGCCGTGCGTATATAACCTCTGAATGAAGAGCTCATTATAAGCATCATAATGAAGTTGTGTAAATCTGATAATAATGATGGTAATGATAATGATCATGATGACAGCAGCAGTAAGTTCTTAAAAAATTTGTAATGGTTGCTTTCTCTTTTAAGACCTACTCGTTCACTTTTCTTTTTATTTTAAAATTCAGCCCTTAAAATGGATCGATATTATCCATGAAAAAGTAAATTGAGTTATAGTTTTATGGAAATGAAATATCCACTTTTAGCCTTGCAAAATTGGATACATTTTAAGCCATTTAGTTTTCCATTTGGGCTCGTTTTATATGGTATGTTTTCGTCTTCAGCGTTTGTAATGTTTGAAAGGGTTTGAGAATCCCTTGAGGGAATATAAGCAGAAAAGAAATCGTTATTGTTTTCGCAATTACTATTGAGCAAAACAAGTAGATTCATAAGCACATATACATACACACTTACAAATATGATTATTTGAGGCAAAACCACAAGATTAATAATTGCACGAGGGTGGTTACAGAGATGTTCAAACTGACTCGTAATTGTAGAAAGTAAGATTGTTAATAATATTCTTTGTCATTCGCCCTCGAATGGAGCGCAAAAATATTCTAGGACCAAAGAAATGCGCAAATTATGCATAATAACACAGTGCAACACGAAAAAAAATAACCATATACGGACACCACTACGTGATAAAAGACTAAAAAATAGACCCGTGTCTCCCAATTTTTCTCAAAGTCATGCATTTCTTTTTTCACAAAGAACAAAAATTGCGAACATATAAAATCAAAAAAACTTCTCCTTCCAGATAAAAATCGCAAAAAACTTAAAAAATTCGATTTTTTTAACATTAGCATGTTAACATTAACAAAGCTGTCAAAAATGTTGTTAACATGCTAATGTTAAAAAATCGAATTTAAGTTTTTTGCGATTTTTATCTGGAAGGAGAAGTTTTTTTGATTTTATATGTTCGCAATTTTTGTTCTTTATGACAAGAGCTACAAGTTTGCCTCAGAGAGTAAATCGAAATTCGGAACGGTTTGCAAGATATGAGCCCGAGAAAATGATCACTTTTTTTTGCGAAAATGATACCTAGGCCCCAAATCTTTGGCGGCCCATAAAAAAAAGTCCATGACTTTGGGAAAAATTGGGAGACACGGGTCTTTTTTTTTAGTCTTTTATCACGTAGTGGTGTCCGTATATGGTTATTTTGCCACGACTTAAAAAATTACACACAGTGTAACTTTTGACAATCTCAAAAGTAATATTACAATTGCAGATGTTCCATGTCCTGTGTATGTCAAATGAAAAATCTACGGTTAGCGTTATATTGTTAGATATTATCCTGGTCTGACCACACCCCATGTAATATACATGAATATCTAAAAGTAATGGAAATCTTGATACTTTCTTATTATTGTAACATATTTGTGTTATTGCAAGTTGCTCTAATTATTGGATCCTGCTAATCAGATCCTGGATCGAAAGCCAAATGCCATTCACCCACAGTATATTTTACGTTGCACTGTACATGAAATACATCCTGGTTACACATTAAATTTTTGTTCACATTTTTTGATTTCTTTGTTGATATTTTTAGTCAACTGGACTTGTAGTTGAACTTTGGGATATTATTTCATTATGATGTGTTTATCATCTCAGCCACGTCAAATAGTAACTGCACAAAGTTAATAAGAGCAGAACTGACCTTCGTACACTAGTAGGTAGTGTACTAGACTCGTAGTGCGAAGGTCCCAGGTTCGAATCCTGCCACAGAACTCTGGCAGTTTGTGTCTGATAATTAAAGGGAGCGCACAACAAGCCTTCACTGGCTTAAGTGTATGTCGTATGACATGGGCTATCACACCCCTCTAATCAACCTAACCTAACCTAACCTAATAAGAGCAGAGGGACCTGTGTGTGTAAAACTTTGGTAGAGACGCATTTAAAACAGTCTCCCAAGACACATAGATATTAACGTAGAAAATATGCAAATTCATCTCATTTCCAAATAATTTTATAATAGGCCTGTCATTACAAAATTATCTCACTTAATGGCCTCTGTCTTAACTATAGACTTATAAGAGGTTGAAAAGAGTAGATTTTTGTTTGTTTTTTAATAAAATATTTTCATACCGAAATTTAAGTCTTGAATGGATAAAAATACTTTAGTAGTCACAATTTGTTTTTTCTTCAATGAAAGTAAGTTTCAGTGGGATATTAAAGACAGATACTGTCTTCATGTAAATTCAAAGAGATCAAAATGATTTCCATTCAATCAAGATTTTCTAAACTTAATTTCCTAAGCAGTTGACAAAATGCAGTAACTGAACCTTAGAAAGCAACGAATGTGTCAAACGTTAAGAGCAACTACATTTTTTCACTGAGGAGTTGATAATAAACATAGTTAATTAAGATATAAATAAATAATTACAAATTTATTTAAAGATAATTTCCTACAATTGGCAGTTGTTATTTGCTTGGATTGGTTGTTTGGTATATCGGTCAGGATACTCCATGTAACATTTTCACCAAAACCTTTGGCCTCACTCACTACAATATGTGAAAATGTATGCGACTATTTTCAATAACTCGAAAAGAAATTAAATTTTACACTTAAAATACATAAACATAGTCCATATTCTTTTTTATATTTACATTGCGAACAAAATTAAATTTTAGTAACTAATAACTTCTTGTAATACTAAAAAAATAAATATATAAAAATAATGGAGACATAGTGGATTATTTTGATCCCAGGGAACAGTGCCACCGGAAGAAATGATAAGGCTGATGTGCTAGCTGAGCAGATTTCTTACCGGAAGTAGGACTAAGGATAAAATAAAAATGGAGGCCGTTATGCCTGCATAATCTGAAGGATCTACATGAATAGGAGAAAGATATCAATACTGCCGTCCATGATAATCGCGGTACATGCACAGTGATTAGGAGTCAAGCTAAAAGACTAAATGCAGCAACTGCATTAATGAAAATGAGGAGGGTGCAGAACACTTCTTAGGTCACATGGAGATCTCATGAATTCGACGATCTCGCCGATGTTGCAAACTTTACACTGCAATGCATAAGCAACTGCATTAATGAAAATGAGGATAGTGCAGAACACTTCTTAGGCCACATGGAGATCTCATGAATTCGACGATCTCGCCGATGTTGCAAACTTTACACTGCAATGCATAATGCACTTCATTAAAAGCTCCAGTCAATTGGTCTAAGTGAGTCTGACTAATACAATCGCGACTGCCACCCTTAGATAATCTATTTTTAAAAATAAAACATTCTCAATTTATTTTCACACATCAATTCCGTGTGTTAACATTTAAGAGTATGATCAGGAAAGCAATATTTCGCTCCACGCATCACATACAGGTCTTTCAGGAATAACTATAAGTGAAAAAACCCAAAATAGCTCTAAAATTCAGTGCTGCTGTGGCTTTAAATTTTATATAAAAAAATATTTATTTTTCTTTAAGTATTTAAAAGTTTGGAACGATTAATGTACGCATTGCATGTCATTTCGCAATTTAATGTTTTAAACGTTAATAGAATTTAATTCTTTATTTTTTTAAATTTGCAATACTTTTTCCAAGAATTAGTCATATGAAGAAAAAAATCCTTTTCTGATTTTAAATTCTAAGAAATGTCCAAACGTCAAAATATGTATATGTGAACTGAAACTTCGTTATTAATTTCTCAGAAGAGAAATTTTTTATATAGAAATGTATTGTTTGTCTCATTTATTTATAAAAAAACAACGAATATATTTTGCGAATTCCAGGGAATTCAATCATATTTTTCTACTAGTGGATTACAAGAAATATAGCTGACAGTTTAATTTAAATACAACAGAACAAACAATTATATAATTTCATTCCATGGAATTCTCATAATATATTTGGGATTTTTCGTGTAAGTACATGATGATTTGATTAGAACCAATATCCTGCAATTTTCCTAAAAAATATTATTAAAAAAATCTAAAGTCTACGAAATATGTAAAACTACATGCCAAATATCAGACATCTAAATTTTGAAGATATAACGTACAAAAATCTATAAATTTTTAAACACTGGAAATACATCATTTGCATCATTTCAAATATTTTATTTATAATAATTTTTTTTAATTTTGTTTGTTGTCATTTTAGTTGATCTTACACGTACTTATGGCGGCATTTCATTGGCCGCTAAGCCAAATCGCCAATGAATTTTCAGCAGTTTGAAAACATTCAACTTCATTTGTTTGTGCCAAAACAATCAAATACAAAGTCAGGTCGTGTGTAATTGTTACAGGATACAAACAACAGACCAAACAATTTCATTAGTTAAAAATCTATTTCAATATAAAATATTTTGTTTTTTATATATTACAAATATGTGCAATGACAAATCACATTGTAACTTAGATTACTGAGCAACTAAAGAATAATCCTCACTTCCTGTAACGACACAGACCAGTAGTGAAGGAGTGTTGCACCCCTCGGACTAATATACTATAATGCCATCAACTAACCATCCATATCAATAATATAAAGTTGAAGAAAAACAATAAAAAATAGTAATTATAACTTGCAATTTGAGATTAATAAAACATATGATGAAATCCTTTTTGTGCAAAATTAAACTGCCCCTCGTAAATTAAAAAAAATTGTTAACAAAAATTTCAAATAAAGCAGCCTTTTTTGTTCATTCGTCTATTTTTTTCTTCGAGTTCTAATGAATATGTAATAAACCTTTATATCATTATCCTTGACAAGAAGGCGCATGATTATTTTCTTTTCTTTGTCATTTCCTTTTCTTATTCTTCTTTTGTATTTAGCGTTTTTTGACTATAATAAATGTTGATGATGAAATATTTCAATTTCGTTTTCAAACAGGTTTTTCTTTATTTAATCTACGGGAGTGTGTGTGTGTGTGTGAGAGAGAGTTTTTGCAAAAATGCATAATAAATGAGGAATTTAAGTGGAAAATGTAATCAGCTTTTGATTTCTTTTTATTACAAGTCCCTATGTGTGTATGTGTATGTGTGTGCTTACTTCTTGTTATTGTGATTATTATTGAAGCTTTTGTATTCGATTTTAAGCTGTAATTCAATTTCGTGTGGAACATTCAATTTGTTTCGATTATATTTTATAGAAAACAATAAATAGTTTATGTTGGTTCTGTCAATACGGCAAAGTTTTGAGACAAAATTTTCTAAATAAGTAGAAGTATTTCTTCATAAAACTATCAATTATATAAAAGGATAGAAATTTATTTCTATAGTATATGCACAAAAAAAAAGTGAAAAAATTATATTAGGAAACACTTGCCGTGAAAATTGATTTTCTTTAAAACGAGGTTATTGAAACATGAATATTTTATTGTAACGATAAGACCCAAGGAAAAACTGAAAACATAAATTATAGTTAATTTTCCAGGCGTAAGGAAATAAGGCCGCAAAGTTTTTTTTTTAAATTTCCATTTAAATTTAAAAAGATACTTGTGTGTATCACGATTATACAAATGTAACTTCTGAAAATGATAATCTGTGTTTTAAGAAATTACTTTTAAAAAGTAACTCTCGTAAAAGTACCTTCTAAAAATCTACCTTTTAAAAAGTACTTTTCATAAAAGTACCTGATTGGAAAAAACATTAAAAAAGAATCCTTTAAAGAAGTACCCTTAAAAAACGGCGCAAAAAATCGCATCGGTTCCTTTATTGGGATTACTTTGGTTAAGCTAACAGGTCACATTGCACCTATCCCCAGTATCCCTTTGCGATACTGGGGATAGTTTATATAAAACTAGCGGACCAGGCGAACTTCGCCTCGCCCTAACTTTAAGCCTTCAGAAAAACTTTCTATTTTTTCATTTGAAAAGCTATTAAGGAATAATTTCAAACAAAATTTCATACAAAAACTCCTTTTGAAAATCAGAAATACGAAAACACGCTTATAACGCCAAAAACAAAACCACTAATTTTGTCTATAAATTTCTTAGCGGTTAAAACAACTATTTACCATATATTGGCAAGACGATAAGCATGAATGTAAAATTTTTAATGAATTTCTCATAAACATATTGAAAAATATGAAATAAATTTTATATATTTTAACATCGAAAATAATCACTGTACCCAAAAAATGTTTAACTTATTAACTTTTCAAGTTGGCTTACTGTTGCATTAGCTGGTTCATATGCCGGCATGTAACTGGTCGCTAAACTAAATAATCTGTTTTGGCATGAATGATTTTAAGTTGCTTAAAGTTCATTCATGAGTTGGTTTGGCAACCAACACAATATCAGCATACGATTATAAACAAACAAACTTGGAAAGTTACTTGTTCAAATATTTTAATTTCGCATACTTTTATCTATTGTAACGCAAAGGTATTTAAAGTATTGTAACGATCTTCGCCTATAAGGAACTAAGAACACTTCTTTTTCATCTGGGAAGGGCAACAATTGTAAAAAAAATCGGAAATGAAATTGCATTTAGGTTCATAAAATAAACCGGATATTTAAACTTTTTGTACCTTGTAATGACAACTTAATATTCTTTACAGATTTCCCTCTTTGAACATCAAATAAAAACTTAAAAAAAAACATAAATATGAAAATTTTAATAACTCAATTTTCTTGAAATACCATTGTATGGTTTACATAAAAATGGGACCTTTATGGACAGGGAAATACTTTTGAAACCATTGGAGCTGAAATTTATAAGATCAGCACATGTTTTATTACTCTCCACATAACTACCACGCTTTGAAACGTAATAAAAAAAGCTCATCCAATTTTGTATTAACAGGACATCATGCACATTGACTTGGTCTCAAATGTATGGACAAGTGGCGAGGAAGGCTGAACAAGCACAACTGCGTGGGTTGGAGTATGAACAATGAAAGAAAATCTTTTACACATTTTTACAACGTTCATATGCACTGGCATTTATGAATGCTTTCTCACAAGATATAATAAATACGTAAGTGTATATTATAAAAAAGAAATTAACTTTTACTTTTAGTAGTTCAGGAGGATGTGAGTGTAGAACACGAATTTTTCTACAGACACATACAAAAATACGTTCATTTATATTTTTTCTGAGCTGTAGTCTTTCTCTAAATATCACCTTTTTCCTCGAAAATAATGGGGAAGCTTTTTTAATTACCTATATCCATAAGAAAAAAATTGTTAATTTGAAAACAAATTAATACAACAGTTATGCAGTACCTGATGTAAAGTGCAGTTTTATTTAAAAAAACTTTAGGAATAAATATTTTCATTTCATAAATGATATTTAAACCAATTTATTTTTTATGATTTTTTTACTCTTGTTTAAATATTTACACACATGCAAATTTACAAACACCAACTTACAAAATTTATGTTGTTGTTATAGGTGTTGCAACCAACAAAAAAGGTATGCTTTATGGAACATATTTTTTGCTTGTTGCAGAGCTTGAATAAATATTAAAAATGTTAAGAGTGATATTATGATAATTCCTTTTATACATTATTGGTAAAAATCTTAATGATTACAAAGCAAATAAATATTTAGTCTTTATATATGAAAATATGGTTCAGGTGGCCTCTTGTAGGCCAAGCAAAAGATTAAAGTTAAAATTAAACTGAAATTTATTTGTCTGGCTTAAGTTCGATTTCTGAATTTGTTAGTTTAGATTTATAATGTTTTTAATTATTTTTACTTAGGAAGAAGCAGAAGCAGAACGGAACGGTATTGTTTTTGATGGTCGTCACACCATTATCATCTGCGTTCATGTATCTCTTTTTCATGGCTGTTAAATTGCAAATACAAAAATACAATTAGTAATCGATTTTAATACTTTTAAAAAATATTTACTCTTATCAAGAATTTATTGCAAATTATTAGAAAAATAATCCGGATGATTATAATTACGATAAAATAATTAAAAAAAATCGAATGTGATCCAAGAATAATCCGCCTTTCATTATATTTTTTTTTTTCTGTTTGACTATTTGCAAGATCTTTTGCACTGGATGTGGTTATAAAGTGCATTGAAAATTCAACCATAGTTTCTTTCTCTAATGTCTTCTAATTAAAATAACGTATATATATTTATGAAATATATGTAATTTTTTGTCCGATTATTTGTTGAAGTTCAAATTCTCATAATCGTGGATGGACTGTGGTCCATCTCTGGCTATTTTTTAGCAACTTTATAATCACCATTTTTTAATATTTTTTATATTTTTAAGGAAACCAGACAGTTTAAAAAATTATTCCTGCAAACATTAAAAATTGCTCATAAGAATACGAGAATTTCAAAGGAAAAATGCAAGTTTTATTGCTTAAGTATTTGTAGAATTCAACTAAATCATAAACAAAATTAGTAGCAAATTAAAATAAGTTAAATTTTACAACAACAAAGTAACAGAATAAAGAACAAATTAAAATTAATTTACAAACGCCTATCGCAACCAGGTGTGGCAATGATCCAAAATAGAATTTCACACATCCAATGAAGAAAAGCAGTATTAATTCAACTTAAAATATTCTCAATCGAATGTATTGAGATATAAAATCCGCATTTTACATAAAAAAGTTTTCTTAAATAATCAAAAAATTAGACCGACAATTTTTTAATTACATTCGATTCCTGTTGATTATTCTAAGGTTATGGTAAGTCATCTCAACTATTTTTGGATTATTTGAAAAATATGAAATAATCATAAAAATAAACGCTATGATGGTTTTTTTACCACTCATTTGGTGGCAGCAACAGCATCTATTTAACGTATTCAGTATGAAGAAAGAATACAAAAATTAAATGTTTCTTATATTTTAAACAACACACATTCGATTTTTCTCTATTTTCTATATCCTTTTGAAACGCTTTAAAACACTCAAATCCTCATTGTTACACACATACACTTGCACATAAATTTAATATTTTTTAATGCTGTTTTGATACAGAAAAATCTTTTCGTTCCAGTTGTGATATTTTGATGGCTTTTTGACTTTGTCATTAGTTGTTATTGTTGATTATTATCATCATCATGAAAGAAAATTGTTAAGAAATTCCACTCAATTAGTTCAGGATTTGAAATGTCTCTATTGTTTTGAATTGACGTTTACCGCAGTTTGGCAAACTTTTCTTGTTGATTGATTTTTTATTTATTTATTATTAATTTTTTTTTTTGCTCCAGCGTAGGATTATGTTTTTATTTGGCAGTTTGCTTCTATTCAGTTAAAAAAAATGTAAATAAATCAATTGATAAGGGCCAGTTTAAGGTATGCGGCATGCAGATTTGTAAGAAAGGTTAGAGTTTTCTAAGAGGATGACGGAAAAAAGTTTCTATAAAGTAGATCTTGTATCATTTTGGGTTACGGACTCGTAATTGCACTTTTCAGTAGAATTATGAATTTATGAATTAAGTAATTTTTTAAAGAAAAGCTTTTTTCAAAATTTCACCTTTTAGGACCTTAAATATTATTATAGAAAAGTTGTTTTAAAAAAATATTTAAAATTGTGTCTTTCGAAAAAGTAAACTTTCATAAAACATGTTTTTAAAAACTGTTGTTTCTGGAATGCAATTCTTAAATGCTTCTTTAAAAAAGTGGCTTTCAAAAGTGTCAAACGATTTTAAATATTACATTTTGAAAATGATGTATAATTTTAAACTGTGCATAAAGTTTAACTTTGAGCTTTTTTGAAAAAGTAAGTATTTTCATGCCCTTCGTAGACTAGTAGGTAGTGTACTAGACTCGTAGTGCGAACGTCGCATGTTCGTATCCTGCCGCAGAACTCTGGCAGTTTGTGTTTGATAATTAAAGGGAGCGCACAACAAGCCTTCACTGGCTTAAGTGTATGTCGTATGACATGGCCTATCACACCCCTCCAATCAACCTAACCTAACCTAAGCTAAGTATTTTTATAAAGTACGATTTCTAGACGAAATTATATTAAATTATATTTGTAAATGGAAGATGTATTTGTCTTAATCGGCAGTCTTTATTCTCTTCTTATGTACAGAGTTCCTGGGTTCTTAAACGATAAATATTTTATATTTATGCTACATTAACTTCTTCTGAACACTATTTACAAAATTTCTTTTGTAAGTATCGTATACATTTTATTATTTTATTTCTGATAGATAAAAAAGTTAATCAACATAAAATATTCCACTAAAAATGTTATAAAAATATTTTTGTTTAGATACTCGTAATTTTTGGGGTTAAATTTAATTCCTGCTGAAAACATATTCAAGCTTCGTCCTTTATAAAAGAAAAAGTTACTATATTTTCTAGAAAAATATGTAAATAAGTTCCTAATTATAAAAAATTTACTTCAAGTGAGCAGCTTTGTAAGAAAGTAAATCACGACTTCTGATTTGAAGCCTGTTAAATGTTGTTTTGTAAAAGATAATTTCCAACTTGTAAGTCTAAGGCTTAACAGATTATATTGTAACTACATACTTCCTGGTTAGCAAAAGTTTGCTAATTGTGTTGATTTGATGCTTGGAAATCGAGAGCAGAAGAAGAACATTTGCATTAATATTTTTCTTACTTTTAATACAAGTTTATGTATTCATTATATTCCATAGGAATAATTTAAAAAAAGTGTAATGCATTTGTACCATGTGTTACATAGAAATTTCGGATTTAAATAAAAAGAGAAGTTCAGCAAAAGTAAAAATATATCAAAATGTACGTACTCATGTCAATATACTATTCCGCTAAGTGTTTTCAATGAAACTAACACGATAACTTCTGTCAAAATTGTAGGTCTCCTTATAAAATAATACACTCATACATGTAATTTGTGAAGGATACCTGTCTCGTTACTTCGAATAATTCCAGGCTTTTACTCAAAACCCACTTCATTCACGCAGTGACCTTCATCAAATTTCGATAGTCTAACTATTATAGATCAAGGGATAGAGAATATTTCATAATTAATTTCAATGGGAATACCCGTCTCCTCGGCCCTATACCTCTATGCTTATGCTTGACTACATATGTTTGCCTATAGCAACAACGTCAAACTTGAAGAGTATTCCTATTGTAGTTCACCAGATATAACTTTCTATTTGAGATCCATGTCTTCTACCTCATATGCAACTATGCTTTTCCTGGAAGAGACACTCTACTTCCGTAGTAATGCACGTCAAATTTAAATTGTTCCAATACAATTGTTTCAATATTGTGATATCTTGACGTAGAACAATAAATAATTATTTTGGAAATAATTTAATTTAATATATTGAATAAACAATATTTATCAAATTCGTTATTCGAGATATTCTCCAAAATAACCATTTTAATATTCTATTGTTTGTTGTTGGCTTAGCTACGTATATGCCTGCATTTCATTGGCGCTAACCAAATCATCAGTACCCTTTAGCCAAATCATGATTGAAAGCATTCAAAGCTCGTATACTTAAGTCACAGACTACAAACACTATATGAGAATTCAAACAGAACTCAATCATATTTTTCTATTTGTAATCAAGAAAAACACAAAAGTATAAATAGCTTTAGAAAGCTTTTGTACAATCGCAACACAACAAACAATTATAATTGACTTGCTAAGCCAACAACAAACAATAGAATATTATATTGAATAAACTTTTTGTTAACAAAGCAAAGCAATAAATGCAAATTTTGGGCAAAAGATTTAAAAGTGAGATAATTTCCTTTTATGTAAATAAAAAGGCTTTATTTGGCAATGGCCAATTGTTTAGCCAAATCATATTTGAAAACCAGTCAAGCTCATATACTTATAAAAAAAACCGACAAATATTATGAGAATTTTGTAATAGACTTGCGCCTCTTTAATGTTCTTACAATAAATAAAACAATTTTATATATTTGTTTTGGGAAATATCGCAAATACTGAGTTTAGTAAATATTTTTAAATAAAATAGTTTACGAAATTGCTGTTCAAAGAATTGCGTTTTGAACAATAAGTCTCATCCTTTTTAGATCCCTTTTAGAAAAGTATTTAAAAAACAAAATAAAGGGTATGAACACACTTAATGTTTGTCTAAATAATCTTCTTTTGGTGCCACTCAATAACTAATACTAATAACTACCATAAGTAATTAATTAAGGCAAGTATTTGGGGTTAGAGGATATAAACCTGCATATGCTTATTATATTGTTCATAGATAAGTATTTGAGAGGTCCGCCCATGGTTACGAACCCAATAGCACTAGAAACACTTTATAAATGATTTTTGTTTTTTTCTAAAAACTTATTTAGTATTTCGCAACTTTATGCTGAATGTATGTATAAGTACATACAACAACATTAGACTAGGCATTTAATTCGTTTAAGTACTAAATAGATTTAATTTTAAGTGAAATGTTGGGCCGCTGAAATGCGAGCATTTTTAGGTTTTTCAGTTTTATGATGCAGAAATTTGCCTTTTTTGTGAAACGATCTACTTTATGATCGAGAACTTGTTTCTAAATATTTAAATTTTAATTTACGATACTATGGTGGCTAAAATTTACAAATTAATTTAATACTAAAATTTGGTATGTCGAAAGCTAGTTTGAACAGAAATTATTTTGAAACAAATTTATTTATTTAAAAATATGCTTTTCTGAAAAGGTATCAACAGAAAAATACCTTTTCATTAAACGTATCTACTATAAATAGGAATTTTTAGCTAAAACTCCTTTATTACAATAATTTTAAAAAAACCTGAGACTGGCTTCATTTTTAACACTTTTATTCCACCATTAATGGTAATTGTATGAAAGCCTTATACCCAGCGGAATTATTTAGGAAAGAAATTACCTACTTTATTCGACTGAGGCTCGGTCACACACTGATGACTCACAGCTACCTTTTACAACGCGACTCACCACCTCTCTGTCCGTATTGTGCAAACCGCTTAACTGTCAAGCATATCCTTGACCACTGCCCAAACTTATCGACTCTGCGTGCAACTAACTTTTATAACACTACACCATCAACCTTATTAAATGATATCAATCTTCAAAACGTTAAAAAATTGTTAAATACATAAAAGATATCAAACTAAATAACAAAATCTGAACAAAAATAATAATATAAATACATTAATTATAACTATATTTATTAATAAGCAAATCATTGTACACAAATAATCACACCGTAGGCCCTGGTAGCTAGTGTGTTTTGTAAATTAGGTTAATCTATATATATATAAAAATAAGTCCGTATATGTACGTCGCCGAACTACTCATAAACGCGTCAAGCGATTTCAACCAAACTTATACCCTACGTAGGCAGTGGCCCATATATGGTTTATATGAAGTTTGGTTAAAATCCGATAACGCATGTGTGTGCGGTGCGTATGTGAAGTGAGTGTGATTTTGGGAACAAAACCAACTTTATTAAAAACAAGTGTGTTTCTTTTCTTATTTTGTTTTGCCGTGCGAAGCAGGCAACGGGCCCGCTAGTATTTTATATTATTCTAATAAATAATAATAATAATAATACAATAATTTTTCAAGCATTACGATTTTTTGAGTATAAAATAATATCCTTTTTATATCTTAACAACATTTGGATAGCATCGCCAGGAGACAGAAAAAAGCACTTTTTTATTCAAAAAAGGAATTTAAGATTGTTACTGCTCATGAAGAATAAACCATTTTTTAAACGGAAAAATGTTCAATTATTTAGTTTGATTTGACCTTTTATTATAATTGTTTAAGCATAAATAAATAGCAGAAATATGGTTGTGGTAGAGAAAGCTTAGGAAACAAAAACAAAATAATCAACAAGGATATGCTCTTTATAGTTCATATGTGTAATGCAGCATTAGTTATATTCAATTAGGATTAAGAGTATGATTATATGAAACATTTGTATATGATTTTAGAAAAACACTTGTTCAACAACAACGCCCAAAATGGCAAGAGGAAATTTGTCGGTGTCTGAAACATGTACTTGAGGCGAAATTTCAAAATAAAGTTTAAATCGACTACATGAAAAATTTTATTCAACAGTCACAATGTTTTTCAACGTATTCAAAAACCCAATTTGAAATTGTCTCTTTTCTGTAATATTAATAAAAATGAAAAGGTCCTTTTTCAGGATGTTTTTTCATTCGGAAATTCTCTGCAACAAGAACATGTGTCGATTAAGACAAAAAGTTTAAAACTGTTCAATAACCGTTTCCCTTTGAATGAGATGATGCGTTTCTAAATTAAATTTTTCACAACAATGTCATACAAGTCCAAGTTTGGAGGTTTATAATATGACCTCCATAGCTGATATATTTTCGAGACTATGCGGATTATTCTTTGAAAAAGTTGGGAAAGGTCAAAATCCAACCTGGATAGAAAAAAATTTGAATTACCCGATATAATTCAAATGCTAAATAATTACAAAGTTCTTCATTAAAAACCTTCTTTTTTAGTTATCAAAACGAGTTATTTCTTATACTGTTTTATTTATCAACAAGTATTTTTGATAAGGTACTTTAATAAATGACTAAAACTAATATTGATTTAAAAACAAAATTCTGGAGCGTTTTGTTGAATTTATATAATTACGTGTATGTATTTTTGTAAGATGACACTTGACACGTTAGTAAACGGCACGGGTCATATTGCCAAAAAGTACTTTTTTAAATTGTACTTTCTTAATAAACGTACTTTTTTGAAAAAGTGTTGAAAAAGTTTCTTTGCGCAAAAGGTATTTCGAAAAAACATTTTCTTATTAAGATTTAAAAAAAAGTTATAAAACAATATTTCTATGAATGATACTTTTTGAAGGACTTAATTTTTGGAAAAAGAACTTTTAAAAAATACACTTCTCAAATTAATTTCTAAAAACCTACTTTCATTGGAAAGAACTATTTTAGAAAATATAAATACGTATTTAAAAAAGAACTGAAGCACATTTTTAGATAAATGGAATAATTTAAAAATAAAATCGCTTTGTGCGACGACGCTGAGATGCATGAGGTGCACTAAGTAAAAAAAATTCAATGTTCCGCAAAGGCTTTTCCCGGGGGCACCAATAATTTTTACAACCTTTAAAAAAAGGCACAGAACATTATGGAAAAGATGGCCGCTACGTGGCAAAGTACCAATATCGAAGTGGATAATTTGCAAGATCAGTTTCTGTATATGGATTTCCTCACGAAGATGAGATGCATTTGCCTCCAAGTAATTGAGATTTGATTTTGTAAGAATTTCCTTTGTTCATTCTTCCAAAGTGGAAATTTGTCAGCAAGACCTAAGGAAACAGATCCTTTTTGAATAGTAAAATATGGCTGGCCACAAGGTTTATTCTGGCGATATTCTTACTTAATTAAAAATAAGACGGAACTATTTTTTTTTAGTCGACATAATTAAAAATGAATTTATTATAAAATTTATAATGTACTATGGCGTGGTGTTTCAATTAAATTTAATTTGATTTAAACAGAAAATTCAATAATATTGCTGTATTAGTAATAAAATTTCAATAAGATTATATAAATAAAATTTATTATATCCTGTTCGTTGTTTATGACATTTATTAATTATAAATGCGGGACGTTTGTGTGAATTAATTAAATGTTTTTTGTTGTTGTTGTTGATGTATTTATTTGTGTGCAATTTTTATGTTTTTTATCAGCTAAATTATCTAAACTCAAACAATTATATATAATATAAAGCAATAAATAACTGGCGAATTAGATAAATATGATTTGTTTTATTTTAAAAATATTATTGTTTCTTATGGCAGCATTTCAAATCATCACATAAGGCCTCAGTTTTGGACGGTTTCAATAGGTTTATAACATATACACCAAAACCCGCCCAAAGCTAAGGCCCTCTATGAGCACATGTACGTTATGGTTATCAAAAAATTACCTTCAACAAGGAGTAGAATAAAAGCAGCACTTACCTGTAAATAGAAGAGACGAAGGGAAACATTTATTATGTGTATGAATTAAATTATTAAATACGTATTGTATCAATTATTTTATATTAAATTAATTGTTCTTCATTCAGTTAAATTCCTCCTGGCTAACGATAGCCATTATTCGTCTTAATAAATCAATGTAATCGTTAAGTCCAGCAAATAAATTTCATTTTAAATTGAGCAGAACAGATATAATTTGTTTTCTGCGAGACTTTTAAGACTTTAGAAATTATTTAAGAATAAACAACAATTAGTCAAGCGATTCAGCAAACAATGGGCCAGACCAGCCAAATTTATAAAACTTTATCATCATTCCACACATGTTTTCAAACAATATGTGCGTGAATATGTGAGAGTGTGAGGGAGAGAGTGTGTGTTTATTATCCCCCTAAATAAAATTTTAAGTTAGTGATAATGCCTTGAATATAATTTTCTCTTTCTAATGGAATCAAAGACCTGAAGAGCCTTAAACTGACCATTTAAAGCTACAACAATAAGGGAGAAATTACAGCTTAAGCATTAAAGTGCATTGAAATGTAAATGTTGAAAAGCTGAAGTGTGCTACATGAAGCACTATAGGATTTAAAATGAACTGTTGTACTGAAAAAAATAAAATATTTTTGTAACCCATTGGCGAAAATTTCATAGAGGAAAATTGCATTAAAAAAATTAATATTATAAACTTCCAAGTAATCGCGTACATGATTAAGTTTATATAAATTATATTTTTATGTATATCTCTATACACATCTCAATTCATGTTGCACTCTAAATTAAAGCTAAATTGGTGAGGCCACAATTGTCAGGTTACCGTACAAAACGATGATAATTGATCTCTTTTATCCGAAATTAAACAATATGTGGTGCTAGCAGAATGGTAATACTTGCCGCATACCGTACGATACGAGAAACAATCTGCAAACTAGACTAAAAAAGCTAAAGGAAAATCCCTATATTGTTATATAGGGGCAAACGGGTGTTTGGTACTCATTTATTTTGATACCAGAGTTTACTTGAAGATATCAGAAAATAATTATTTGTATTGATTGCTTCGAAAGCTTATAGCCAGTATTCCACTTAGCCCATACCTGCATTTCCAAAGCAGCCGCTCAAACATTCTACTTACTGACACCACTGGTATCTGGTATTGCTAGTACTGCACTTAATAACCACAACGAATCAATCAATTGCAAATGAAAAAGAGGCACAACGGTCTTATATACGTAAACGAAATCAACAACAACCAAACATCCCCAACAGTGTTACAGCATTAAATCACACATACAAACATAAATACTCCACTGCAATTACCACACGATATACAAAGCCAAAAATTCCTACAACCAAATGCAAATCATGGCAGCAGTTAGATTAATAAACCAGTAGTGGTGGTCATCAAAAGTTCGGAAAAATTTTGCGGAAACAAAATAACTGAATTACAAGAGAAATCTCAAGAAGAACAAAACAATCGAATCAAGAAATACAAAATAAAAATATTACATGATTCAATAATTTACAATTTCAATTAGTTTCCACAAAATGCCTCTAAAACTATACTACGAGTACTACCCGCTTCTTTTTGATCCGTATAAAAGCCGTTGACAAAAATCTCAATGTTCTTAATATTAATCCCATTTGTATGATTTCCTAAAACAAATGTTTCTTTTCAGATTTCAATACTCGTACTTTCGGATATATTTCAATAAAGCAAGTCGTTATAGCTTTAAGCGCTCCTATCGCAGCAGATTCATTTATTAAGGATTTTTTTTATAGATCTCGACAATATATTTTGCATTTGGTGACAATAATAAGACTGGCGTCTGACTTTTTTTTTGTAAAATAACACCATTTAGTAAAACCGGAGATCATTTAAAATATTGTTACGAATTTGGTGTGAACGGTCCTATTGTAATTGCTCTGGAATATGCTGAATTGTTGTTATTCTTAATTAATGAATTGTTGATTCTTACTTACTGAGTTGTTTACTATTTTCTGAATTGTTTTTCTTCTTATTTACTGAATTGTTGTTATTCTTATTTGCTTTTGGTTTACTCATTGTAAATGAACACATAACAGCTATACATACATGCATACATAGTTACTTGTTTACTAGCAAAGCGACAACGAATAAGATCATGATTATTGTTGTTGTTGTCTGTTGGCATTTCTAGATTGGGTACATGTATGTATGTATGTGCGTATGGCTTATGTGTATGTTTAATTTAAGTGTACGATATTGTAAACAACTTTAACAAACATCATGTTTATTCGAGAAATGATCATTAAGAGTATATAAGCTGCGCACATCAGTTCAGAGAGAGTTCAGTTCAGTTGAGTCAGAGTTCAGTCAGCAGACAGTCAGTGTTGAGTCACTAATTAGTGAGTGAGTTGTTAGACTTTACCGTGATCGTGTAAAGTGTATTAAGTAGTTACTATTGCTTTTGAGCATAGTACAGTGGTATTTAATTAAATAAAGTAGTAGCTGTTAAGTACTGAAAATCAAAGAATTGTGCGTTTAATTTCATTGCAATCTAAGAACCCACGGAAAACGTTTTTAAAAAGGTAAAAACGTAACAATATAAATAAATAGTTGAAGCATATTAAATCCTCTCAAAATATTGAATTTAGTGACAACATTCAATTAAAAAAGAGAAATTATGTTGCTCTCATTTAATTAGAAGGAATGAATGCCAAAAACTATTAGAAACAATAGAAATAATAGTTTTGACTTGGCCATAATCGTTAAGTTTTATATTAAATAAAGAAATAATTTGATAAAAACCCTTACAATAGGAATTATCACTGGGATATATTACATCCTGCAAAAATGTGGCTCCATTGATGAGAATGAATTTTAAAAATATTTGTATAATCTGGTATAAAAAATTTAAAAACTATCACCACGATGGTTTTTGGAAAAAAAATCATAGAAAAAAATTCACTCGAAGAAGTTTCTTAACAAAACGTAGGAAAAAATTACACTTTGAAAAATTATCGTTTTAGTAAAGTAATCACTCTCTTAATATTATAAAAGTTTTCAATTTAAATTTTAAAAGTTTTATTTAAAAAATGTATCATTATCCACCATTCTAATAAAATTTCTAAACAGTAAATATCTCCATGCCACGATTTCTTTAAAAAATTATTACTGTGAAAAATTATTCTCATAATATATTTAATTTATTTTAGAAAACTTATCAGTGTTGTAAATTTTTTTAAAGAAATTTCCAGTTAAACAAATTTTCTTTACATAAACGTCTCTCTGAAAAACCTTATCCAGCAAAATTTCGCGAACAATATTTTTTTTAATTTTCGTTTTAAAAATTTTTGCTGTGATGAGTTTCCTTCGCTAAATCTAGCGTTTTATAAACTCATTTTGTAAAATAAGTCGAATTGTAAAGTCAAGAAAAAAAAAATTCATTTGAATTAATTTTCTTAAAAAAATTATTTTTGTAATGTTTATCTATTTATTTAAATTGTTTTTAATAAAAAAGCATTACTTTTGAAGGATACTCATAGTTGAAGGATTGTTTTCCTCCCACGCAAAAGTAAATTTTTTTGACAACGGTAATTTTTTTAATCACATGCCACATGTCTGTATTTATTTAATCTTAAAGCCCGTCATGAGTGTAAGGAAACAATATGAAACTAAAAAGGAAGGTAATTTTATTTCCTCAAAAGTTTCCTTCTATATCCATTTTATTAAGGCGAACATTGAATTATTTTCTTTTAATAATCAAATTGCATTCAATTAGACGTTATGTGCTTCCAGTAAATTATACTAGCCCACAATTTATTCTCCTCTACCCTTGCGAAATCATTAAACTAACAAAAATTCTTGTGATTGTATTTGATGTGTCTACTTGTGTGTTATACATATTTGCTATTGTCCTCTCGGTTACAACACTCTTGAAGGATATACATTTTGGGCACGTTTCACAGATAAACTCAAACACGTGCTAGATTTTCCTCTGTATTTTGTCATTCAAACACTTTGGGGATGTGTCAACCATTGGCTGGCTAACTGATGTCTGTCTGTTTGTCTCATAGCATTTATGTCGCAATAGTCTTGTCAAATTATTAAAACTAAATATCAAATGAGAAGTAGAATTGGGGAGGGACCACCAGTAAAATGAATATTAGCAGTAATTTCTTAAAGCTTCTTTGCTGTCTGGCGTTACGCATGCCTGCACATGTGTCACAAAAAATGACACATTGTTATTAATATTGAAATAAGAACTAAGGTTTTATTTTCGCAATGTGAGAGAAATTAAAAGTCAAAGAGATAATTGAAAGAAACAAAAGCTGTTAAATGATATTGTGTTCCTCTAAATGCGACTGAAAATTTTTTTCGAGTAATTGCACTGGCAATATAATAATAAACTAATTTTTTTTAATATGAAGGTTCCAACAAAATGTTTTGTTCACTTTTAGAGTAGCAGGCACTTGTTAATTTTTGGACTATTATGAGTTGGTTCAAACGTTGCCCCCGAAAATTTTGCAGATGGCCAAAGTTGAAAGTGCGTGTGGCAACTCATGGCTAATCAACATGTCAATACTGCTTAAATCTACAACATAAACAAAGTTTTTTAAACTTTTCAACTTTAATTGCTAAAGCTTCTCACAACCTGGCGAGTTCAGCAAAGGCTTTCAAGGAAATTTTCTACTTTTTTTGCTAAAAGAAATAGTCATGGCAAAAGGAAACACAAAATACAGGCAATTGTTATTTAAAAATTTTTAATAACGATACACTAAAGGAAACTTTAATAACAACAAAACCATGAGGCATATATTTATGTACAAATTTGTAAGAAAAAAACTTGGAACAACCGCATTTAAATACTCAACTCTGTGTATCCTGTTTGCAATTATTTCATAAAGTTGTCCTTGTTGTTATTTATTTCGAAATACAGAAAAAAGGATTGAAAGTAAAGCAAATAACGAACAAAATAAAACGCAGTCTTAATTCTAAACGTGGGGGAAAAAAATTCTTTACTTTAGTTGGCCTTAAATTGCTTCACTTGAAGTTTTTAATAAGTTTGCAGTCATCAAGGAAATTAAAAATTATTAATAACTTATACTAGACTTGAAACAACAACAACTGCAATTTTCTACTTACAACTTTTTTTGCGTATATAATTTTTTCATTTCTATTTCATTCTTTATTTTCCTTTAATTATTGAAGTTGTAGGTTTATTTTTTCATTTTGTTTTTAGTTTTTGTTCAAGGCAGAACTCAATAAAAAGTTTTTATTGAAAGGGCTTGTTCAATAATTTAACGTCAAGCAAAATTTTTGGAAGGGCCCTTGACTTGGAAAGAGGGGAAAATATACGCCATACTCCCTTCATTAATTTACGGAAAATAGTAATAAATAAATAAAAAGTGTATTTGAGAAATAACTAATATTAAATAAATGATAATTATAGCACGCGCGTTTTGAGGTGTATACAAAGTAGAATTAAATTTAAAAAAAACACAGTTTTATTACAAAACATGTGACAGTGGCTCAGTTAATGAATCAACTAAACATATAAAAAATGTTACAATATTTCGTGATCAATTTATAAAAAATTCGATCGCTCTAATTCAAAAAATTTACAGAATTGCGTGCTCTTTTTCTTATAAGTTTGCACAATTGAAGAGGTTGAAAATGTTACTTTTAAAATGGAGGGCGCTGTAACTTGCCTCATGTCGGATTTAATTCAAAGAAAAAAAATTTTATAATAAGTATGAAAATGCTCAGATTATGATCTGAATGTAGTAAAAATTCAGATAATTTCCAATGATTTCAGCATAGGCCTGTCGTAGGAGGATGTTCTATTTTTGTACAGCTGTTCCCCAATTTAAAATCTATTTGTAGCAATAAATTAAGAGAAGTCTTTTTTTGCAGAGAAAATAACTTCATACAAAAAAACGACTGGTTATTTATCAAGAAACTATTATTTATATGTAGATCTGAAGAGCAAAGTATTTTACACGAAAATATTGTTTTCATTAACAGCATTTCGATAGTCGATAATTCGTTTAGAATGAAAAACGAAAAATTAGTTTCGTATTGAAAAAAATCAATAAAAAATAACTAAAAATTGTTTTTATTTTCAATACAAATAAACGAAACAATTTACGCTTGGTAAACAGGCAGTTACATTACTTTCCACTGGGTAGTTATAGGCAGTACTACGAAGGGCCAAATTTAGCCACCGCTGAGGAGAAAGCTTTGAATCATAGTAACTTTCAGAAATACCCGTAGCAGCAGGGTGCCAAAGATTCGCTATTGTTTTCACTGAAATGTATATCTGTCAATCCGTCTGGACGTCTGTCCGTCCGCATGTCTGTCCGTGTTGCCGTCTGTTAAAGAATTCTATCACATGCTAGAGATGTACCATTTGCACAGGACAATAAAAATAAGAATCTAAAGTATATAACGTTTAAATTGATTTTGATCTCATCCAGCTTAACAGGCATTTAAAATTTTTACAGAATTTCGGTTTTCCATTGGCTATTTTAAGAAATTTGTTGTGTTAAATACTAAGTGGACCTGAGGAACCCTTCTTTGCATGTCGGATTCATATTGGCTGATCCTCACCTTTTGCTGAGGTGGCAATCCTTTATTGCTTCCGAAATATCAAATCGTGATAAATGAACTTGATTTTCATTAAAAAGGTAAATAAGCTCTACAAATCTATGCAACATTGATCTTTTTTAATACATATATTTTTGTGCTTCTTATCATTTTTATTGGAAAAATGTATATTTGTTAAAATTTACATAAAAGCAACATTATACATTCAATTTCACTTTCGTTTAAAAAATATCATAATATGATTGTCAAATAATTCCCAATTAATTGATTTCTTGGCGGACAGTTAATAAAAAATTCAGCTTTACTCTACATACGCAAGAAAGCTTTTGATTCATGATTAAACATATAAAAAAGCTTTATCAATGCTAAGCCTATGTTTTACCTCCAATGATTGGGTTGGAAATGATCAGAGTTTGAATTCCGGTGGAATTACTCTCTGACACAATTTGAGTAAAAAGAGCTTCTACAGAAGTCATTAAAATAATGAAATTATGATCCGGATATAGTGCAAATGTTTATTTTTCATGTTGTTTGAAGGAAAATAAATAGTTTTATATTATATTTCGATTAATTTTTTACTATTGGGAAGAGACTTGAGAAGATCACAAACTTGCCAACAGTTCCGACTTGTTTTTTCTGGCTTAAAAGTATTTGTTTCTATTATTTATTGCAGAAAAATATAGTTTTCATGTAAATTTCAGAAATAATTATTAATTCTTTATAAAATATGTTCACAATATTAAACAGATTTTTACGGGTTCCCAAATAATTGAAATTTTTATTAAAAATTTTAGCAACTTGAGTTCCTATGAAGTTGAACAGTTGGATTTTTGGAAGCGATGAAAATGTAGTTCTTTGAGAATAATATTATGTTTTTGATTGGGATATCGCCACATTGTACTTTTTGAATGCCTACTAAAATTATATAAAACGCATATATCTGCCATAAATTTAGAAATTTTTAGTTAAAGTTTGTATAGAAATCCATTTTATTCCTGTTTCATAAATTATTATCTGTGAAACAATACTCGCTAAGATTTTCATAGATATACAAGAGCCTACAAAGTCTGCTTGGTATTGTGAGACATAGACTTCGATACTTATTATAATTTCAGACTGTAACGATAAAGCCACAGGATCTATCTGACTTTTTTTCCTATATGCCTAGTTACGCACCCTTGTGCCTTAATTTTGAGTCTAGTAAAATATACTTCAACTAAAGGATATGATTCCAAAATGATCATTTTGAACACGGAAAGCCATCAAGATATAGCTAGAGGACACACCAAGTACAATGGACATAGAAATATTTATGGAGTGATTTGGGTAACAACAGGGAAGCTGACATATTTATCAATGATTATATTAAAATCGTTGTCACTGTGCAATGTTTCTAAGGCCGTTCAAATAATTTTTGGTCCTTTACAAACATAACAAACAAACATCATTAAACTGTACTGCAGAAAAATTAATAATACGTTTGACAAATATATTCTTTCTAAAAAAAAATCTAGGTTTTTGTAGATATTGTTGGAAAACAAGAAACTTTTAAAAATTTTGTTCGCTGTTGCACATTGTACCATAATTACAACTTTGTGGAAATTTAATTGAAAGCTAATTTCTATTTCATTGTTTTATGTCTATAAACTTTTCAGGTGGGAGTGTGCTGAAGGTAGAGATTTAAAATGATGAAAGCTATGTTAATGACAGCTGTCAACAATCAGAAGCATTTGAAAAGTTATTCAAACACATTTTTAAGAAATGTACACGATAAAATAGTCGTAGTACGGCAAATAAAAGTAACTGGCCACTGCAAAAGGTAAATAATTAAAAAGTTCAATTTGTAGACTTATATTTCTCTTACACCAAACCAGAAACAACTGAAATGATTGACATTTTAATAAGGGAGTAAGAAGCACGCGATGAAGAAGTCTATTCGTGACGAGTGGTCTCATTAGTAGTTATTATTGTTGTTATTGAAAAAAAAGACCTTGGTACCCATGCTCTTCTTATTTTATTCCTACTGATTATCATTTTTGATGTACATTGTTTTCTGTTGCAAAAAATAACTTTAATTCGAATGCTCTTTATAATTAAAATGGAATCAATAAAATTTAATAATTAATTTTAATAATTACTTTCATTCGAAAAAGTCTAAATACAAGCATGTTTTATGTCTAATCTGGCATAATTTAATTTAATTTCATTTTGTTTTCTTTTTTCTAATTATTTCCATTCGAATTTTTATGCATTTATTTTAAAAACTGTTTTTATAATCAAATACAAAACAATATTTGTATATATTTTTTCCAATTATAATTTGTTTTTCGT
This sequence comes from Germaria angustata, assembly GCA_963681545.1. Classification (NCBI taxonomy): domain Eukaryota; kingdom Metazoa; phylum Arthropoda; class Insecta; order Diptera; family Tachinidae; genus Germaria; species Germaria angustata. The sequence continues at coordinate 81,153,308 of OY813000.1, read as the reverse complement.
TATTATCCAACCAAACGATAAATTTTCCATATTTAAATATTTATACACATTAAACTTCAAACGATTTTGATACCAAAAGTTGCTCAGAACTTCAAAGAAAGGTCGCTAAAAAATTGTTGTTGATGAAACAACTTTATTGAACATGGCAAGTTATTTTTTGCAAAAGAGGAAACCCCTCTTTAAGGAATTTATGCTGGTGAATGGACATATAATGATTTATATAACTTTCATCTAAATATTTCTAGGCTTTTAGTATTGTTATTCCCTTTCAACTGCTATTTTTTACTGAAAGATTTCTAGGGCAATCCATCATTCTTTGGCATTTATTTCAGAATGATATCCTAATTGTCCCACAAAGAGGAAGTAAAAAACACACACATGAGCGCTGAGAATAATGGTATGGCGACCATCAAAAGCAGTACTTTTCCGTTCTTCTAGTGTAATTTGACTTCTCTTTAGAGAAAATAATTTGAAAATAAAAATCAATTCGAATTGACCTGAAGCGGACTATTTAATTACAAGTTGAGCAATAAACGAGTAGTTCGAAATGTTATATAAAATGAAATATTCGTTATTCATTAAATATTAACAATAATAATTAAATAAAAAAAATTAACAATTATATTGTGAATTATTTCTGCAAAAAAAAAAAATAATAAATTGTAAAAATCTTAAGATGTGAACTGCTTTTGCAAAAAAAAAAAAATATATAATTTCATGCTGATCATTATAAAAAAATATTTTTTGGCTCCTGATGCAGATGCGTAGTATTTATTGCGTGATATGGCCACTGAAGAAAATATTCCACGACACAGTTAAGTAAAGATAGATGTGAATCTAGTGCTCTATATCACCCTCTTCCCACAGTACGAAATTTTCATCCGAAAATAGTAAATGCAACCACTACGACAATAGTTATCAGGCCAGAATTGGGGCAAGAAAAAATAAAGCTATACGGATGACTATAGTCAAACCTCGGAATTCAGAGAATAATTAGTGATGCGATCAGTCTAAACCATTGATTAAACTATTTAACGCTCAGTCTCGCAGAGCATTACACAGTTTAGTCACTGGGACATAAATTAGTCAATAGTCAATGCGGCAATACAATATATGTATGTCAATAGTGAAATTATAGTTTTCTTTATGAAGAAAGATGAAATGAAAATAATTAAATATTTTATCTCTCTTTTTTGACATTGGGAATAATTTAAATTAATAAATTTAAATTGAACAACAAAATCAAATAAGTCGCGCTGGAGGGATAAAATGCTTCATAATAATTTTCCTTGTGGTGTTTTACATAGAATTTATGAATACAACTTACATATATAGAAAATGTACGCATTATAATCGGTGCTATAAACACGGATACGTATGAAATTAAACCTTGACAACAGTTTTAGTTTTGACTTAATTTTAGTGTTCCCTATGAATTTCGAAATTTTGCGTATTAGATGACCTGTAGAAAAGTTTTGTGACGAATATTTCAAATATTTTAGGCGGGTTTTTACCCTTCCATAAATAAGAAGACAAACCGTCGGATGGCATTGTCAGGAGAAAATTTTATTTGTAAGAAACCATTGCAAAATAATCTAAAATTTTATGTAAGAGACACAATATTATTACAAAAATAAACATAATTATTAAATATTAGATCAACATGAAATAATTTGAAACATAAACAAGTGATTTGAAATCGGCAGTCGCTTAGCTTAACGGTATCAAATCACGTGATTACAAACATTTTTGTGTACACAGCACATTTTCAGTGATTTTAAATCACTTGTTGCAAAGTGATTTTCTTAATTGAAAATTCTATTCTATACATATAGAAAATTCTGTAGTCAATTTTAATATAAACCCTTAGGAGTAGGCGTCTTAGTCTCAATGCTCTTTGAAATGTTCAAAGAAGAAAGTGTTGAAAAGAATTCCCACTTCCACTTTTAACTTAGAGCTTAAATACCTAAACTACGCAAATCAAAGAACTGCGGCATACGTTTTTATGTATAAGCCATTTTAATACTTCAATAAAATTTAACTTTTAACCTTGTACTGCATTCAAAACAGTCCTCTTTGTACCTTGTGCCATAATATCTATTTCTGCACACTCTTCCAACAATTCTTTTAGAATTTCGATTGCCGAACTATTATTTTTGCCAAACAAACCATGTTGTTCAAAACGTACAAGTATGTGTGTTTAGATGCCTGTATGAGTTTTAGTTTCGCTTCAACGGAAATGCTGTATTGCTACAAGCCCTTTAGCCATATTACGGCTACAGTGGCCTTCAGCCATAAAGCCACACTAAAGAGCACGGTTTAGAAAAGGCAAAAAGAGTAAATTTTTTTGGCATAAAATTAAATCATGTCATAGACCTACACAGTCTTGTTGAACCTTCGTAGTGAACAGACGTGTTAGCGGAGTTTTTTTTTTCTCATACTAAGCAAACAAAAATACAAACAAAAAAAAAAATATTCGTGATAAGTACTGATTCGTAATAAGTACAGTTTTTGTTAAATTTGCTTTACTTGCATTAATAATATTTTTCGTATAAACTGAAACAACAAAAAAACAAAAAACACAAACAAAGTGACTGAGGAATACTCTGCATGAGTACCTCAAAAACAAAAAATTGTGAAGTGAGTTCTAACGGCAGAAATGCCTATTTTACTGTGAGTTCTGAAGCTCTTAATGCAAACAATAAAAAGAAAAGATTGGATGACAGTCTTTTTCTAACGGCAAAGCCAATTTTACGTGAGCAATCAAATTCGCTTACTCCGATGCCAAGTAGTGATTCGGTAATATTACCATTGCCTAGTTCATCGTTATTTAAGTCAGCGCCATTATCCGCTCTGGGCTCGTGTTCATCACTTAACCCAGTTATCACAATGGACGATAATATTCAAAAACCTAAAGTGCCTGTCGGAATGGACAGATATGTAACGGTAGTAAAGCGCGGGCGAAGCCCAAATTCATCCAAAATCTCATCTGTTCCGAAAATATCCAGAGACAACGACGCCGCCTCAGCTAATCGTCAAAACCGGTTTAAAATATTACAAGATGACAGCGATAAACCCGAAGAATCTTCGAAAAAAACTTCAAAACCACCACCAATCTATCTGAGACAAAAAAACTCGAACACACTTATTAAAAAACTAATCTCGGCCATTGGTGAAAAGTCGTTTCACATTGTTCCAATAAAACGTGGTAACATTGATGAAACAAAAGTTCAAATATATGATGAAAAAGACTTCCGCAAAATGGTTACAGAACTTGAGAAAAATAAAACAAGTTTTTACACTTTCCAGCTTAAGAGTGCTAAAGGCCTACAGATCGTATTGAAGGGCATAGATTCTTATGTAGTTCCTGAGGAAATTAAAGATGCTCTCACCCTCCAGGGATTTAAGGTAAAGAATGTCTCTAACATAATAAACAGGGAGAAGATCCCCCAACCCTTATTTCGCGTTGAATTGGAGCCGAATGATATAAAATTGAAGAAAAATGAGACCCATCCAATTTATAACTTAAAATATCTGTTATACCGGAAAATTACAGTCGAAGAACCACACAAGCGCTCAGGACCCGTACAGTGCCATAATTGTCAAGAATATGGCCATACGAAAACTTATTGCAAATTACCGTCTGTTTGTGTTGTGTGCGGTGAATTACACAACACTGCTATTTGCAATAAGTCGAAGGACCAGAAGGAAAAAAAGTGCAGTAATTGTGGAGGTAATCACACTGCTAACTACAGAGGATGTCCTGTATTCTCTTTTGTGAAACAAGCTATGACCCAAAAGCCTAAAGTAACTCCAGCTCAAGCAGGAAATACGTACTCCGCTACTCATCCCCTAATGGCCCAACCAATCACTTCACATGTATCGTATGCTGACGCTGTGAAGATCAACTCTATTCCCGTTCAAAAAGTGTCACCACCAAACAATACAACAAACGCAAATGCAAGCTTTAATTTCAATCGCCTTGAAGCTACTATTGATAATCTGGTGCAAACTATAAGCAACTTTACGACAAATATGACTAGCATGATGCAAGAAATGCTGCGAATGCAGAACACTCTGCTTCTAGCATTAGTTAACAAGCCATGAACACGTTAAAGTTATGTTTCTGGAACGCTAACGGCATTCGCCAACATAGAAACGAACTAGAGCACTTCCTCACGGTGAAGAATATTGATGTAATGTTGGTATCTGAGACTCATTTGACTTCGAGAAGCCTTTTTAAAATGAGTGGCTACACCTTATATGATACAAAGGACCCGAGAGGAAGAGCATGTGGAGGATCAGCAATTCTAATAAAGTCAAGACTCAAGCACTATATTCTTGAGAACACTTGTGAAGACCATCTACAAGCAACAAATATTTGCATCGAAAATTTTTGTTCAAATCTTGTGCTTTCATCAGTTTACTCCCCTCCCAGATTTTCAATCAGTGAAGATCAATACGAGGATTTTTACAAAACTCTTGGCCCTTGTTTCGTAGCAGCTGGAGACTACAATGCAAAGCATACGTTCTGGGGGTCGCGTCTTATTACTCCTAGAGGTCGAGCATTGTTCAACACAATTTCAAAAATGGATTTGGATGTCATTTCTAGTGGGGAGCCCACTTACTGGCCTACTGACATACAAAAAATTCCGGATGTTATAGATTTTGGGGTCATGAAAAATATCCCTAGGGATTTAATTCATGTTGAAGCTTCACATGATCTCTCCTCCGATCACTCTCCCACGATCGTTACAATTTGTAGCCCACTAAGAAGTGACTTACCTGACCCATATGTGAAGATGATACATCGTGTTAACTGGCTGGGGTTCAAAAAATATCTCAGTAGTCATTGTACGGAAAACATCAGGCTTAGAACTCCCGATGATATTGAACTTAACATTGCCAATCTTACCGAGAATATTAAACAGGCTGCTAAACATGCCACTACCTCCCATCCGCAGACTGGGTTTAATAGAATTTATTCTGCGGACATTGAACGTCTCGTATGTGAAAAAAGAAGAGCTAGAAGGGAATGGCAACAGCACAGATCGCCCCAACATAAAATCAGACTTAGAGAATGCACTAAACGACTCCAAGAGTTGCTTTCAGCTGAAAAATCTGCTTCTCTTAAGAATTACCTGGAAGGTCTCGATGTTACTGCAGCATCTAATTACTCCTTGTGGCGCGCTGCTAAAAAGCTTAAAACACCCGTTGAGTCTAAACCACCCCTGCGCACTTCTACCGGAGGTTGGGCAAGAACTAATACTGAAAAAGGTAACATATTAGCTGGTCATTTAAAAGACGTATTTACCCCAAACACATGTACTGGTGCTGTTGATTTGCCGAGCGTAGTTGCTCTACCCCCTCGACCTATAAAGTTTAAGATGCTTGATGTACAAAAACTAATTGCTGAAACCAATCCAAAGAAGGCCCCGGGTATTGATGGAATTAGTAACAAGATGCTGATGCAGTTGCCTCGTATTGCTATTAGAATCCTGTTATTTATTTTTAATGGCATTTTACGACTGGAGTATTACCCACACAGCTGGAAACTTGCCATGGTCAAAATGATTCCAAAGGCGGGTAAAGATCTTACCAAGGCTGAGTCATATAGGCCAATAAGTTTGCTGTCAACAATTTCGAAGCTCTTTGAAAAACTTCTCATGACAAAATTGTCCCCAATTCTAGCTGATAATGGATGCATACCGGACCATCAATTTGGTTTTAGAAGTCAGCACAGCACCATTGAACAATGTCATAGATTGGTTCATTTCATAAGAAGAACATTTGAAGAAAGAAAGTATTGTTCTTCCCTATTTATTGATGTCTCTCAGGCATTTGATAAAGTGTGGCATGAAGGCCTAATTCTAAAATTGAAGACATATCTACCAATAAACATTGTAAATCTTTTGGAAAGTTACATTATTGCCCGGAAGTTCACTGTCGTGGAAGGAGACTTCATGAGTGTGCCCGAAACCATTTCATCTGGGGTGCCTCAGGGGAGTATACTGGGGCCAGTTTTGTATTTGATTTATACCTGTGATATGCCTTTGAGCAGTAATATCCTCACCTCTACATTTGCCGATGATACAGCCTGCCTTAGTATGCATGAAAACCCTCACGAGGCATCCCGTTATCTTCAGCAACATATTAACCTGTTGGAATTGTGGTTGAACTTATGGAGAATAAAAGTAAATGAACAAAAGTGTGTTCATGTTACATTTACCCTACGAAGAGATACTTGTTCCCCCATTCAAATCAACAATCAAGTTGTTCCTCAACATTCACATGTGAAATATCTTGGTATTCACCTCGACCGACGGCTTACATGGAAACACCACATTGACTCTAAGCTGACACAAATGAAGCTTAAATTAACCCAGATACATTGGCTGATTGGTAGAAATTCTACCCTCAGTCTAGATTGTAAACTTTTAATATACAAGTCGCTTTTGAAGCCGATATGGTGTTACGGAATTCAGCTATGGGGCACTGCTTCAGCTTCCAATGTAGAGAGAATCCAACGAATGCAAAACAAAATATTAAGGTTAATAACTACGGCTCCATGGTACTTGAAAAATTCTATTTTACATCGTGATTTAAATATGCCACTTGTGACCGCTGAAATTGCAAAATATGCTGGAAAATATTTAACAAAACTCGAGTTCCATCCTAATCCCCTTGCTCGTAACATCTTGAACTTTCCTGGACACATCCGCTTAAAAAAGAGGGACACTACGGCATTAATACGCAACTCTCCAGATGAAATTCTTTGAAAATATTTTTTGTGCGTAACATGAATTTTATGTATTATTAATTATTATCACTAAGTTTATGTCCGACACTGGTTGGGCCTAATAATTATTTATATATTTAAGATTTGAACACTTATTGTTAGTTCAATTATTTGAAGATACAATAAACATATATTAGCGTGAAAAAAAAAAAAAAAAAAAAAAAAAAATAGACCTACACAAACGTTTGAAAATATATGAAAAACGTTTAATAATTTAACGTCAATTTTAAATAAGAATTATTGCCTGTAAAACCAAGGTGAGTAATGTTTTTAAAAATACTTAAACATTTATATTAAACGTAGGTTTTTTTATTATTTTCTAACGTTTGTTTCAATTTGAAAGTTTACAGTTTAGAAAAAAAAGCAAAATGGAAAGCACGTAAATGGTAAAAAGTCAACGGAAATCAGTTAGTCTGCATTCAGACGCCATATTGATGTTTAGTATAAATAAAGTTTTCCTTGTTATTTTCTTTTTTTTAAGCTTTGTCTCATTAAAGTTTGTGTTAATTTTAATAAACTAAATAACGTAGAGCGTATACAGCCCCATTGCCATTGGCATTGGAAGTACAGAAATTAGTAGATAGAAAGGGAATAGAGAAAATAAATTTTGAAGCCTGAGGAAAGTTCATTTTATATGAGAACTAGGAAATAAAGTTTCTTTGCTTTGGATAGTTGAATTCCTTGAAAAATTTTGGGGGTAACGAAAATAAATTCATATATTTTCTATAAGCAAATTCCATTCTAATAACGATAAGACAACAAAACTACAATGTATAAATGAGTAGTTTTCAAGTTTCGAGACCAACGCCATGTTTCCACCACTTCCTCTGTATGATGCATTGAAGTCTTTGTATCGAGTGATTTTTCGCTATTTGTTTTCTTAGTGTAAAAAGGAGGTTTCAGATGTGTGACAGTGCCAGAAATAAAATAATAAAAATTAAATAAAAGTTGTTCAATAGCAGCCAGTGAGAAATGGATCGCACCAGATCATAAGACACGTAAAAATTTGCAGCTGACCCCATCTAAGGATAATTTCATGCAAAGAATATTAGAGATCAGACCAGTCGCTACATCTTGGCAACCAGCGGGACTAGTCAAGGCATTAGTTTCCACCCAATTATATTCCGTTCGTGAAGATAGGTTACAATTTACCTTCCATCTAATAAATAAAAATCTATACAAGTATCTAGTGGAAAAGAGGAAGGCATTCCTAACGAATGACATTTTAAGACAGTGCATTTCTTTGACCTCTCAGAAAGTAAACTTGACAAAATCTTGATTAAAAATTTTAAACCATTGCACTTCGGTAAATTTTTATTCTAGTTTCTTAAAAGCATTAAATTTTTTTATTTATTTATATACTCATGCGAATTTAGCTGAAAATAATATTTTGTTTTGTATTTTAATTAAGACTTTTTCTATTATATAAAAGCAAACATATTGTGATCGTTCCGCAAGTTTTTTCGGTCATAAAATGATTTCGAATTGTAATTTAATACGAAGTCATTTTCTATGCAGAAAAATAATGATGAAAACTGCACTTTTTACGATGATGAATGAGATGATGATGAGACACACTCTTTATTTCTTTGAAAGCATCTTTTCTATCACTTTCACAGATTTTTCTTTGCTTTTTTTAGACGGTGGTATAAGCTGAAGTGACGAAGTTATTGGTTAAATGTTTGCAATAAAACATTTTTAATGCAAGTAAAAAAAATTTATAAAAAAATTATTTAATGAATCGAAAACACAGTGCAAAAATATTACGTCTCATATACATTATAAACAATAATAAATAACAAATGTATCAGTTCTAAAAAAATGGTATTCTCAAAATTTAACGAGTAGTCAAAAAAAAAAAAATTAAAGATGATCTGAATTTGCTGGATCTCATTCTCTGAAAGTTTTTTTAACGGGATGTGTGAAATGTTAAGAGCCTCTTCCCATGTTTAGAGCCTCTTCCCATGCAGAAGTGAACGATCGACTATCAGTTGAGCTGATGCTTTAAGTTCATTAAAATGGCTTCACTGTGTGCTAGTCAATCTAATAGTTATAATCAAGTCCATATAAAAATTCCTTTTATCCATGTGGATAAACCTCAAGCCTTCAAATGCACTTCCAATCACTTTTAATTCAATATGGCTTCTTAATAAACCTTAAATACAAACACATTCGTTTCCACCATCATACGCACTTGTGTTAATATTTAAATGTTTTCAAGGATTGCTCTACTCTAGATTATAATGTTAACATGATATAAAATAAATTGAACACGCACACACACTTTCAAACCTAGCAAATTCCACTTAGTGTCTAAAAGTCTCTTAATTAAATTTCATTTTGCAAAGTTTAACCACAAAATTTACTTAAAACGAACTTAAACACAAGTACTTTCCTACCAAAGTACTTCAAAAATAAGTTGACCGTATTTTAATGAGTTGTTATTTTATGCTTTTCCCTTGTTTTTATGTCTAGAAAATAAAAGCAATAAAGGGCAAGACTGTCGCTGCACGGTACGTATGGTTGTGCTTCTGCAGAAATTATTTATTTTTTATTGCAACCCTCTCATTTAAATGTTTATGGTATTCCATCAATATTATTTTACAGGACTGTCGTACTACAAAAAATTGTGATTTAAATGTTAATAATGCAAAAATACGGGAAATAATTTAATTATTTTTTATAATTTTTTTTAAATATATGGACGTGAAGCCAAGGCATGACCCTTAAATATGAGGTACATTGTGCTGAAACTAGCAAAGTAGACCATGGAGAGGAGGATCGAGAAAGTAGAGTCCTTGGCCAGTCGATTTCAGAGTATCCATATTGAAAATGACACGAATTTGAACTGTAATGAGAAGTGCGGTTCGCTGGCACATCGCATACTTTTAATGAAAAACCAGTAGTTTGGAAAAACAATGAGCTTCTGAAACCAGTTCCTTGATTTCGTCAAAATATATTCTATAGCAGTACCGATAGAAAAGCGAGACACACAACGCAGCATTTTCAGCATTCAATGAAGGTTTGAGATTTTAGTCTGGAAATGTAAGACATTATTTTTTTTAAAGTAATAAAAATATATTATTGGGCGAAATATTCATATGAGTGAAATTGGCACTATTATTTGTCCAATGCCTGTCATAGTATGAAATGAAAGTTCCTCCAACTAGAGCAGAAGATGACATCTAGCTCATAAGAGGCTACTTGTACGAAGGACTGACGGGACGATTTTTCGCCAAATATGGCAATTTTTAAGTTCTTGTGGTGACCGTATTTTCTGTTTGGGGTCGTAATTATATTTTCGCGATTTTGCAAAAATATAGCGAAATATTTTAAAACATTTTCCTTCTCATTAAACGAACTCGTTACTTGTTATATGACATGAATTTAAATATTATTTTTCATGATAAAAATGCTCAATGAATTATGTGCCCACAAAAATCGTCTATATTTTAATATGACAAAATTGATTGTTAACAAAATGCACCACTTAAGCCTGGAATTTTTGTGTATTCATATGTAGATGTAAGAAACAGGATCGAATAATTATCATATACAATAATAACTTTTTCATCAAAAATGAAATATAGACACCCTCATACAATTTTATGACCAAGCCTTTTAGCTCCCTAAGTAAATGATAGATAATATATATTATATATAAGAAGACCCATTTAATTACTTTATTGCTAGAGTAATCATGAATTATTTTGTTTATGGGTGCACATCTCCCCCTTCTATGCCCACAATCTTTTGCACGAGTACACACGCTTATTCTACATTAAATTTGGATAGTATCAAAATTGTAGTTCTTCAGGTATAGAAAAATAAATATTTTTTTTGTATTGGCTATACCAGTATCCATCCTCTTATATCCCTATAGTTTTGCTGGAATACTCATTCATAGTCTCAAAGCTGCTATTCTCTAGATATTAAAAAAATTCATAAATATTTTGTATGGACAGTATCCGTTTCTCACCACCCATACATCTATACACTTGCTCCAGGTTATTGGCTTATTGTAGTTCCCTAGATATATGCCTACGAATAATTACTTTGGATGGGGGTAATCGCCTCTTTTGTCCTATAACGCCATGCTTTTGCTCACATACAAACTTTAAAACTTGGACAGTACATATACTCAGTCAATACAGGACAGCCTAATTTAAAATTTTGAAGTATAGAAGAAATTTTGGTGTTTCCTTAATAATTAGCAAATATGTATTAAAGCCATTGCAAGAGGGCTCTCTGTTTTTTTATTGACAAAAATTCCAAGTGGGTCAGTAAAAATTAACCGAACTTTTATAATTGTTTTCGTAAGCAGCAGGAAAGTTTTTAATATTTCAATGCTAATTTAGATCAGCCATTTTAGGTTTTTTATCTATCTTTTTCCCTATAATGCAAATAAAATCTTTTAAATGTTTATTTTAAGTTAATTCTAAATCATTTATATTTGTTGTAATACTAATATAGTAATAACTGAAAATATGTGTATAAGAAATTTGTATATATTTTTACCTGTGATGATGATAGATTAATAAAAATTAATAATAATAATAAAGATGAGCCATTCCATTATTCTTTGATGATTGCCATTTTGTACTAAATTACCTTTAATTGCGATAGAGAAAAGTGTTATTTGCTACAAAGAAAAAATATTGCAAAAATTTACGCTTATGAGGATCAGGGGCTTTCTAACCATGTTATTGACGGAAAATATGATCGAAGCCCAAAAGTTATAAACAATTATTTTAAGAATCCATCAGAGTATGCCAAACGGTACAAAGAAAAGACACACAAGAAGGGTTCAACTCAATGTGGATGCAAAATTCTCGGAATGGCTTCCATGAGTTTAAATGGAATTGGAGCTGCTGCCGCAGTCACAGTTAATAAAACAACAATTCAGAATGTTATAAAAGCCACATAGTGTCTGAAAACTTTAAAGCTTTAAAATAAAAAACCATTACACGTACATAAGCAACAGAAAATAAAATCTGGAAAAGACCACTTGACGTGGATAGTGCAACAGTCCAGATGGATATTTGCATGATATTAGAAAGACGGAACAATTCTTAAATCGTCACCATAGCAGAGAGGCTGGAGTAATGATTCGGGTCGCTATCACATATTATGGTGCTACCAGTTCAGTTTTCGTGAACGAGCGAATGACGGGAACTAAAGTAAAACTAAATTTTCTGGAGTTTATGGACATGTTTGACCCCCTTCCAACACGATAACACTCCCATTCGTACTGCTCATGTTGTAAAAACCTGGCTTCAGAAGCAAGGCTTTGAAATATTATCATGGCCACCATATTTTCCGGTCTTAAACGTTATTGAAAACATTTGGGGATGACTATCGCTCAAAATTTATAAAGTGGGAAGGTAGTTCTCTTCAAAAGAGGAACAATAAAATCGGCCCGGTGTGAAATTTCTTTAAATTACATAAAATCTCTCTGCATACAAAATATTAGATATTGTAAAACAATACAAAAATTTAATTCTAAATGAAAGTTTTTAGTTTTAAAAAGTTTCATTTAGAATTAAATGTTTTGTTTAAAACATGAAATTTGCGTTTTTTTTTTTTTTGTTTTCAATGACGTGATGCTAATCTAAGTTAACAACCACTTGCGAAAATGCTATTTTTAATTATTAATTAATATATATACTACAGAATTACTGGCAACATTTTACTATTGTTGTTGTAGTTTTATTTTTCTCTGCTATGTTTGTGATTACAATTACTATTTATTACATATCACTAGCACTTCAGTTGGGCTTAAACAGTAGTAGCAGCTATCGCATATACTATATGACACAGCTCCGATAAGAACCGTATAAAGGCAGCCAAAGCTCCGTTGCACAGAGAGCCTTGGTCGTTGGGTCCTGTAGTACTGTCACATGTTTTAGTGATATTTCACTGTAAAACTAATGATTTAGATGACCACAGTTTATAATTTCTAGTTACTAATACAATAACACCCATATAGAAAGTCGTCAGATATGATATCGGTACCTTGAAGAAATGGGGAATCGGAATTTGCTACTAGTGAACTACAGATGATTTGATGATTTGAAGAACAAACGTGTGGAAAAATACGTTTTGCTAGAAAATTGCGTTTTAATACAAATTCGGTCAATTAATTTATAGTTTTAAAAGTTTTCCAAAATCAATATCATTTTAAGCAAAAACTAATTTATTTTGGGATATAAATTTACAATTTTCTAGAATAACAATAAATCTATCCAGGAGCTTTTACACCAGCTATTAAAGGTCCCAGAAATTTCAAGCTTTTATTAATTGTTGTTGTAGCTGAGATCGCAAGAGTTTTTTTTTTCATAAAGACGTGATAAATTTTGGGAGGCCTCTATTCAAAACCCATACAAAAAATAAGTAAAATAAAAGCAAATAAGAGAAAGAATATAAAAATTCAGGTATTAAAAAGTGTTCAATTAAGTCTGTTATAGGATTAAAGAAGAATGACTTGAATTCTCTTTCGGGTTATACATTTTTAAGTCAGTACGAACTCGTTTGTAATTCAGCTTCATTTCAGTTCTAAATCAGTTCTATTTCGATTATATATCGGTTGTAGTTCTAGTTCAGTTTTATTATTGTTCTAGTTCGGTTTTAGTTCATGCATAGTTCTCAAATTGAACTCGTTATATTCATATTCTTTAAAATACCAGATTTTCGGTAAATTTTCTTAATCTAGAGCCAAACTATTTCCTCTATTACGTTTATATACGAGTATTTTATATATGTATGTGTGTGTAACACACATTACAATTACGTTTGTTGTATATATTTAATTAATGGGAAAATTGAAATGTATAAATGCTACACATACATATTAAATAACTTCAAGCAAGGACGGATGTGTTAACAGCCTGTATGGTTTTACACACACACACACACACACACACACACACACATGAGTATGTGTAGAGGTAACAATTGTATATTTGTGGAAGTGCATGTCGCCTGACGTATATGGAGTGCCTTTAGCATAGTGGCTAATTAACAACGTTAGTCAAATTGAAATTCAATGCGGTACATTGTACAACAACAGTTTTTACCATAGTTACCAACCAGAAATGAATTAATTATTTATTTACATATTGATGCTTGAAGGGCAATTTCCTTTGCGAAGCGTGCGTTGAAAGTTTTTACCAGGAATTGCAGAAAAATATTAAATAGTTTTGCCCGTTCATTAAGAAGCAAAAGTAACAGAAGTGTTTATAAAGTCTATAATAAACTTCTAATAAATTTTCGCTTACAATTTATCAGCTTTGAACTTGACTTTGATTAATTCTCAACTTCCGTTTTGTGACCTCATTTCTAATATTGTGTTGCTGCTGGTATCCTTAATCCATTTGATACTTATTTATCTCCGTTTGATTTCATTAAATACAAGCTGTAGCTGTTAATGTTGCAACATAGCAGCGTGCAATCAAAAATTAAGCCTTAAACAAGCGATAAAGACTAACCGCAAAACAATTAAAGTGTAAACTCAATACTTGGTCGCTGTTTAAGGTTTGAAAGTAGCAGCCACAGCTGAGACAGCCTAGTGAGTGTAGCAAGTGAGATTGTAGGTTAGAAATCAAATGTTGCAATTAAAGTGTCTATGAGAGTTAACAAGAAGTTATGCAAATAATTTTTGTTCCATCGGTTCCGTCGTTGTTTCTTCAATACTTGTGGGGTGAATTTGATATTTGAAGTTGTATAAAGTTCAATTAAAGTTAAGCAAAAGGCGCTTATGCCAGCTGAGGCTTTGTATATAATATTCTAATAAAGAGCAAGGGTCAAGCTTTGTGAAAAAAATATGACTAGACATAATGGTTGTTATGCAAATATATTACATGACATGCCAATTTTAAGTTTCTCTGCAAATACGCCCATGAAAACCATTGTAAATAAACCAACTAAATTTGAAACATCTTTGCATGTCAGCAAACTAGGTTAGGCTAGGTTAGGTTGATTGGAGGGGTGTGATAGCCCATGTCATACGTCATACACTTAAGCCAGTGAAGGCTTGTTGTGCGCTTCCTTTATTTATCAAACACAAACGGCCAGAGTTCTGCGACAGGATTCGAACCTGGGACCTTCGCACTACGAGTCTAGTACACTACCTACTAGTCTACGAAGGTCAGCAAACTAACTTGTTCTTTTTTTTCAACTGAGATCCTTCCCTTTTCATTTGTATTTTTATAATCTGCCGTCAAAATTAGTGAATCTGAAATTACTTATCATAAATTCAATAGCAAATAAACTAACCAAATGGTCGTAGTTTACGCACTAAACGATCGAACACTCCTTCTTTCACTTAAAGGCCTCCTTTGGAATCTGAATTTTTATAATTTTTTTAATCTACTGCATCTGTGGAGCCTTAATTCAATATAGATTCTGAAAAAATAATGTGTCAGCAAATCAGCAAATGATCCTTTATGCTCTTAGTCCAGCTCCCCTTTTTTCACTTAAGAGCCTTCCATTGGCATTTGAGATTTTATAATCTAATTTTAAAATTGATATATAAGTATGTGTACTTGTATATCCGAAATCACTTGTCATAACAAAACATTTTACATTCTATTGAAAATATTCTGAAGCAAACTATGTCCTTAAGGTCCTGCCCAAGCAAAAGATTAAAATTTAAATCAGCTTTTCATCAAGGAAGTATCATGTGGAAGCAAAATTCAGCTTTTTACTATTTTTAGCAAACAAAGATTTGCTTATTATTTCTCTAATAACTATTACTTTTGTTTATCAATATGTTGTAGTTTTCGAATGCAAACTCCTTGTAAATGAGTGTGTTCATGTCGTTTTGATGTTGTTTTTGATGTCATCTTGTTAAATGTCTATCCATGTTATTGTAAATGATGATTAATAGCTTTTAATAAGACCAGTTGTTTTTACAAACAACAACAGCAACTAAAAGCAACAACAGCTACATGTTCGATGTTGTGCCTGAAATATCTTATTTTCATCGTTATTTGCATCTTCATTAACATCTCCTCCTTCCTAAGCCTTCTTTAGGGGGTTTATATTTGCTATGAATTCAGTACCAGCAGAAGAAAAATTTTATAGAAAACATTGCATTCCTTTGTTTTTGCATTTGTCTCGACCGCCACCATATAAAGATATTCAGAACGAATATGTCTAATAATTAATCGCCCAAAATGTTTTTAGCTACATTTAGCAAAAATTGAAATTGTTTTCGATTTGTTTGCTGTTAAATAAAAGAAAAACTGTGTTTTTATTTGCATTTTATTAAATGCTTTAGAAATTGTAATTAAGAGCCGATTCCTGCGGAAAGAGAACGGCGGAGTATGAGCATTTTTTTGCAAGTTCCTTCATTTTTATTTTGTAGAAGTAATTCTGTTTAATATTGTACATTGTGTATTTGTGTATTTTTTTGTTGCCTTTTTGATAAATGACTTTGACAATCGTTTCTGTTTCTAAGAAGTTTTGTGTGAAGAAAATTAACCCATGATCTTAAGAAGCAGAATTTCCACTTACATCGACAATTACAAAAAATTTTCAGGAGTTATAATCGCATTTCAAAATAATATCTATGAAATGGGAAACATCCTTGTGGTGCTTTTACGATTATGAACAAAAATATAAGTTGTAGCTTTTTATGTGATATTTGTTCACCTGTATTTCGGAAATTTTTGCAGCCAATTAATTTTTAACAAATGTGAAAATTTTCTATAAAACCCAATGAAACGTACAGTTCGGTAATCACGAAGAATATCCAAAAAATTTATATAGTTCCTATAATTTGAAAGTTATTAACAAAATTTTACGGATATCGACATTAAAAGTCATGGGTTCACAGCGCACCCTGCTTCAAGAGTCCCTCTCTATTAAGTTGATGTGAGCTCTATCCATTCTTTTGATCAAGCAATTGGCCATGAAGTCGGAGGCAAAGTTCAGCGCTCCTAGAGCAAAGGATTCTAGGAACGTTGTCCATGCGACTATATTGGAGTATGCCTCCAACATTCTAGGCATCACAGAATATAGAGGCCTATTCCTCCCACGATAACATTTCGGAAATAAAAGGGAGAGTTGAAAGTGTGAGTTTCTATAAGCTATTAGGTCAAAATAAATCCAGCCTGATGTTGGCGTAATAAATCATATACTACAAAAGTCTTACATTTGTCTGGGTAATATAAGATTCAAAAATTTCTATAAAATAAAAAAATTATTTAATATTGAAATTTATTATTTTGGGATATTCTTCCCAAGTAATTGTTAAAACAATTAGAGTTTTGGCTTTAGCTGTACATATGCCGACATTTGGTTGGTCGCTTTAGGAAGTTTTAATATTGAAAACTAAAGCTAAAGCAACAACAAACAATGGCATTATGGAAAAATTACTTTAAAATAGAAAACTTTATTATTAAATCATAATATAAAGTAAATAAAATTGTCTATTAACTAACAACTTAAAAAAGTATAAAACCCAATAATGAACCCTTTGAAAAAAGTCTCATTCAGAAAACAGTTCATAAGTTTTTCTAGTTGTCAGCTGAAAGGGAAATAAACCTTAATTATATGCTCTGAGTACTAAATCATTTAACTGCCATCTATCTTTCCAAATCCCTGTTAATTAGTTTTATGTTCAATAAAATTACCCCTTTTCGAACTTTTTCTCGTTCTCAAGTTAATGGGTTAATGAGCGAGCAGAGCAACGTTTTCATATTCTATATTTTGTCTATAGACAACGTGCACCACGAATACTATACTTCATTTCACAGGGGGAAAATGTTTTAAAAAAGAAAGAAAAGAGAAAAATCATCATCAGAGCATTAATAAATTTCACTTATGACTCAAATGGTTTGTTGCAATGCCATTTAGTGCGTTTTTAATAGGAAGCACGTGTGAAACCTACAAATTTTGATTTTATTAAGTTCACTCACTCCCCTCCTCTTCAGCTGATGACTTCTATTACAACCCCATTCAATTCTGGCATTTTGCATTTATATTTTAAGCATCACCAACTCAGACAAACAGAACGCTTGTCTACACAGGCGACAGTTCAGCAAAATACAACAAGTGTATTACAAGTATGAACGGGTATTTAAATTTATAGCCTCCGAGTTGAGGAACATAAATAAGAGCAACAATATGCTGTCGTGCCATTTTTATTTGTATGTGCTTCCCTCGCAGTGTAATGCTCATTAATAAAGCATTTTGTTGGGCAATTTATATAGTCGTAGTAGTTGGATAAAGGACAAGTGCTTATTAGTGCTGCACTTAATTTGCTTATTCGGCCGGAGACTTAGAAGATAGGATTGCTTTCCCCTATGGCCCCAAAGAAGTTTTCATAACATTTAATGTCCCTTCAAAAATTCAATTCTATGGCAGACCGGTATAAAAAATGTTTGTAAATATACACCTGTATTCTTCTAAGTATTACCAAATTCCCTTAGCCTTTGATCAAACAACTACTAATGATAGGTATACCCACCGATATTCGACTTACTACACATTATTATTCTAGACGATAGAGGAAGTAGAATATAACTACTAGCACTTTTCCTTCGTCAGTATATATGCCTAAATCGATGGGCTGAAAGCTTAACAGACAACGTTTAATAGGGTATCGTGAGTGCTGGGGTCCTCTAAGCCCCTATGCTCCTTATATGATCAATGGAAGCACAGACATATGTATATATAGTGCTGAATACCCTGCAATTAGCTAGGAAGGACCTCTTATAAGCTGACTCTTTCCACGCTCACTTTTGAAATAGAGTCAACAATTTAGCCTGAGAGAATGTGGAAGTTTTCAAATAGATTCCCAGCTATACTGGTAACTAGTTGCTTCAATTTTTGGAAATTTACCAGCGGTATGATCATATATTTACTAACTCTAGTTCAAGGTATATGGTGGCTGTTGGACCGTCTACTTAATTGTTAATGAACGTGACTTCTGAAATTAATGATATATTTTTTTTCGTAGGATCACCTTAAACCTAGTAGGATCTGGTATCCCTATGCCTCCTTATAAATTAAAATTGCTTTGAAATGGAAAATAAATAATCGGTGGTGTATCAATTTGTAAAGGATGCAAGGTTCTGCTATGAAAAAAGACTTGTCCAAAGACCTAAACACAACTCCAGCTTTCGATTGCCTGTGAATTTTTCCTAATTTAAGAGGGAGAGGGAATTTACCTTAAAAACGACTTGTTATTATGTCATTGTGAAAGCACTCAAAGTCTCTTGCTACTAAAGGGGAAACTTCGAGTGCCAGCAATGAAGTACCATCTGAAATGTGGATTGTCCATACGATATTTGTGATATGATGATTTTCAGGTCACTTACTGCGGACGAATTGTCAGCAATCATCTCATTTTTGCTATATCCAGCACTTTAATGTTATTGCATCTTCGAATAATGAGTACTGGCAATAAATCAAGTTACACGGTATTCGATTCAGCAAGACCTAAAGTTGGTTATTGACAAGCTTTCGCTTGCTTATATCCTTTGGCTGTTACTATTCATCAATAAGCATCTGAGCCGTGGAGGCGGGATAGATGCAGCTTTATAGTATGCGGTTTGTATACAGCCCATGGATACTTGGAAAGTAGATAAAAAATTGGCTCTTTTGTCATAGTTCCGCTGTTTTCAAATAGATATCAAGCTAATAAGTATTTATTCAAGCATAAAGTCTTTTAGATTTAAACAATAACAAAATATAGATGTCTAGCAATGAACCTGTTGTAAATTTGGCATTGATCAGGGACGGTAGTAGTTGGCCAAAGCGGTACTGATCAGTTGGAAGCAGTAACACTTTCGGAGAAAGTTTTTCCCATGTTGCTCAAGAATGTGTACTAAAGGATAAAGTATGTTAGACCGGGTCTAACGTACAGTAGTAAAGGTCCGAAGTTCACCTAACATTAAGACTAACGTGAGCGCTATAGTATGTTCTGTGTTCTAAAAATTTAGTCTGCAAGTCCTAAAATGGTTTTTTATGTGACGCCACGTTGAATAAGCGGCATCGCTTTGGCATCCCTGTTAGAACATACACAGCTCATGACATGTAATATCCATGTGTGAAATTTGTATGAAAAAGTTGCTTATACATAAGTATGATTTGAACTACAGCTTTAAGCATTTATAAGTGTTTGCGTTGTAGTAATTAGTTTCTCATCACCATTCTCTGGTCTTTAGATCATGGGTTCGTTTCCTTCTACAGATCTGAGCATGCATGGGCTTTGACCTTTACGTCCAAAAATTAAATTTTTTTACGTATTAGTAAAAGGGGCTGAAGAAATATCGTGTTTAGAAATTTTTTATAATAAGTATGCGTGTCAACAAATTAGACGTTTAGTTTCGGGTACAAGTTCTATAATCAGGCACTGTCTCATATCCGCAAAGTATTTAAAAAAAAAATTTATAACAAACTCCTACCATCCTACTGCATTAATACAAATATAAGGACATTAAAATATTTGTTAACTAGATGCGTTTAAATTAAAAAGTCTCATTTACACATCTATACAAAATTTCCCCTTTTTGAAATTTTCTGCTTTTTCAATACCGTGCCTCATAAAATGATCTCAAAATACATTCATACGTTCATTAAAATTACTTTGAATCTATAAAGTCTGCAATAAAAATGTTTCTAAAAAAGAACTTTTGCAATCCATGTCATTTTATAAGACTTTTGAAAATGTTCAACATGACATTTCCTATGATCGCAACAATTTCCAGTGCCTGTTTGAGTTTCTTTCACATGGCGTAAATGCCTCTGAGTGGGGCCAATGTGTTTTACAAATAATTGCACTAATGAGGTATAATTTTTATGTATTTCAAAACTTTTTTTCTTCATTTGATATGACATTTTCCGATGTTTTATAATACGGTATTCGTAGAATAAGAAAATCTTAGCGATTTATTAGCATTTAAATGTCAAATTTTTCGAACGACTGCATATTTCGTCTGCAATTTTAATGCCGATGGATGTTGGTTCGAGTAGCGGAGTCATTTAAAATTTATGAAACACCATAAATATGCATTAAGGAAGATTTATGTGGAGTGTAAAGAGAAAAGTGAAAAATTCTTTTTTTAATTATAGAAAATGGAAAAATTTTAATTTAAACAAGAATAAAAGCAATGATCTAGTTCAGGATACCAAAGCAAAGATATGAGAATATTTTGTTTTAGGAAAGTATTTTGAATTGATTTTTTTTTAAAGAAAATTCCCAAAAATTATTTTCAAATTAATGAATAATAAAAGAAAATTTATATCAGAATTAATTTAAAATTTACGGATAAATTTGAAAAGTTAAAGTTGAAAGTTTGGTATGAAAGGTAATTAAGAGAAATAAGAAACAAGGTAGGAGAGAGAACGGAGCCTTGTGGTACCCCTGAACTTGTCTTAAACTTGCCTGATGAGATCCCATCTAGTTTTACCAGAAGCGCCCCATGCCAGACCCTGTCAAATGCATTGGTCGGTAATTTACAGGGTTATAAACTTCTGCTTCTTTGGGGATTGCCGCTACATTAGCAATCTTCCTACACAATGGAGCATATTACAATGTACTGAAAATGTTGGCTAATTTAAGAACTAGCGTCGAATTTACGAACTGCTTCGAAACTAGTGCTGGAATTCCATGCGGTTTGGAAGATTTCTTTATATTGAGATCAGCCAAAATCCTTTTGGCTGCACTGGCTCGAAAGAATATTTCTTTACTCTCGAGGTCGGTCAATGCTTGACTGCTTTCCAGGAAGTTAGAGTTACTAGCAAATAATTCTGCCAGTAGGTTAGTTTTATCAACCGGGTCAGTGAATATTTTAAAAGAGTTAAAATTGAAGAACTAGCATTATCCTTGACTCTTGAGCCCGGCGATGTTTAAAAAGGGATAGGAGATTATACCCAAGTAAATGAAAATCCTCCGGATCAGCACTTTGAGACACCCGGAGTGCATAAAAGGAGAAAACACCCGCTGGATTAAGACAAACGTGAGCATAAACGGAGAAAATATTCGTTCTTAGTCCACATATGTTACAGATATCTGCTGATTTAGAGAGATTGTTGATGTCGTCGTCAATATCGCCTAGTTCGTGCCATTAAATTTTAAGCATGAGATTTGTGTCAGTGTATCATATTTTGAATCTGATCAGAAGCACAATAAGCAACGCTACATTGCTTCACACACCATCCATATTCAGTAGATCTGGCCTCCTTAGACTTAAAAAAAATGCGGAGTGCAATGAAAAATTGGAAACTTGTAAGGATTGAGGAGGCAAATACTACTCAGGGCTACTGGTGTATCAAAATGCTTTTGGGCATGTGTGTTTTATCTTAAGGAGACCTCAGAGTTTACCGTTCTTGAGTATCTAACGTAAAAAAACACCAAACAGGAAATTGGGTCCCTCAAAACTAAAACGATGCAAAGTTAATGATCCTAAATGGATAAAGCGAAAGTTACGAAAAGAGTTGAAGTATACTTCTAGCTGTCTACTTTCCGCAAATCATTAGAAAAAAGTCATAAAAATTTAGTTTCACTAGAAGAAGACTTTGATAGAATTTGCAAAACTATTTCTATTCTTTAAAATTGTATCCCACTGATTAGCTTTACCCTGATATCTCGTTATCTATTGTTTCAATAGCCTTTTTCGTAAACGCTTCTAAAAGGATAAATAAAAAGTCCTGGAGGCGTATTACTTTAATAAGAACATGTACATACGAGCGCAAAAGAAAACACACACGAATACGCACATCACAAGTGTTGTCTATGAACAATCTAGTTTAGAAATCGTGTTATTGTTGTAACACATAAACTAAACAAACAACAACAAAGCTAAAAAAGAAAAACAAATCTATTTATAATATACATACTAGTATATATGTACATACAATTCTAATAACAACAACTAGAGAAAGATTCATAGAGCGGAAAACGAACAGATCAGAATAAACGTAAAAGCAACGTATGTGACATCGTTAAACTGAAAATCATTGCATGGTCACGTGTCTTTCTCTAATGCATGTGTTTGTTTTAAGTAACTATGGTATTTGTATCGAAACGCGATACTCTACTTAATCCAAGGGGTCAAATTAAAAAGGCCTTTTCATAAATGGCCCTTTAACACAAGGAGAGAAAATTTGTGATGTGTTTGCTTCATGTTTTTAAAAAAATTCCCCATTAGCTTGTCGGAAATATTTGAATAAAAATTCAACTTTTTAAGTGTTTTAAAATATGGATAGAGGTATAATTAAAAATGGGTCACCAGGGGGTATAATGATGAGGCAAGAGTTTTGATTTGTTCTACTTTGTGAATCCAGGGTGATCCTTATCAATTACACTTCAAATCGACTCACAAACATACATGTTGTGATCCCTGGCAATATTGTTGACACCTGTTAAACATCGGCGAACTTTGAGAGGCATTTGTTCTTCTAGTTAGGACGGCTGCAAGCGGACGTCTGTTCTTATATGAAGCGGCTCCCTATATAAATGTGTCTCATACTCAGCAAGTCTATTCGATTAGATGGCAGCCCCATCATCAGACCAGCAGTAGACTAATTATTTGCTCATCCGATATAGAATTATTAACGAAACATCAAACAAAAAAAGTTACTGCGACACTGCCAGATTAACCCCAATAAGCGACGTTTCCAGAAACGTCGAACTCTATTTGGATGCTAGTTTCAAAAAATGTGAGAAGATATACAAGGCGTATTACCAATGCATGGGAAAGAGATCTTCGTATGTGGACAAAATTTACGACTTATTGAATAAGGCCCCTTGAAAGGCCTTTTTGTTTCGTTTTACTGGTGTAATATCCTTTTTATAGAAATAAAACATGTGTATATATAATTCACAGTAATTTTTTGTATTTGTATTAAATTTAACTAAAAATAAATATCTAGGAGTATGTTGATGTTATATACATGTGTACTTGTCTCTCGTTAGTTATTGAAAGCACTGTGAAAGTTGGTGTGGGTACCCATTCCAATACAAACATATATGAACATCCTTTATTTTAATGTGAAAATTTTACGAAAATTTCGCAAACTTTCTCATTTTACAATCACTGATATTATAATATTTTTATAGACAATTTAAAAACCCTCAATTTGGTAAATATCACTAAGTCTTTTGGACGGTACGTATTGTACAACAGTCTTCGCTTTCATCTTCTGTTGCATAATTGGTTTTCTTTAGATATATCAGAGGTAACCTCATGACAATAATCGGAGAGCCGAGTCACCCAATTTTTAAGGGTCGCGCTAATAGTACTTACAATGTAAAGGATATGGCTGTTGTAATATGCGGGGAGTTTTTGTAATTAAGGGTAACATAATGCGGGGACCTACTCTATATACATACATATATAAAAATTATGAAAAATTTGTGAGAATAAAATTTTTTAGGTTTTCCAAATTAATTTACAATTTTCAATAAGATTGCTCCAGGATCAAAGACCAAATTTTAAAATTTTTCATATCATTCAACTATGGTTCTTTAAAAAAAGCTTCTCACAATACGTATTTAAAAGAAAACAAGAAAGTAAAAGGTACAACATATTTCTCCTTTCTTTCAGTGGTGATCACAATTAAAGTACCTTCACTAATTACAATGATAATATTGAATTCTTATAAAAGAATCCAAAATATTTATTGCTCGTTGTCTTGCATAACATGAGGGACACTATTCAGTCTCATGAGGGACACTATTCAGTCTCAATCTGTTGTGAATTGATCAAACGCTTGTTATTTGTCCCCAGTTACAATTTTTCATCAACTCTGCCAGAGTTTTATTGTCACTCAAAACATGGCTCTAATAGGGACTAAACGTTTTCTGTTTTGTTTTTATTTAGTTTTGTTTATTTCTTGTAGCTTAGCTTCCGAATTAATTATTTATTTAGTTTTTATCCGGACATATTCGGTGTCTCAGTAAACGATTAGTATATTTGATTGAGCGATATAATTTAGCTTTTATCTATCATCATATTCCCATTACGCAAACAAAATTATTCAGCATGTTGCATATATGTACATAATATATATAATATATTAAAACAATGCATTACAGTTTCAATTTCACATAGTTTCTGTTAACTAGATCTTTAACTCTTTTCTAATCAGTATTTTGAATAAAAGTCTCAATTGAATTCACCGATATATCAGAATATCCCATATATAAAATTTTAATAGTAAATACCCAGTAAAAAATGAAAGTTGTTCTTAAGCGATGGCAATTTTGTTGCTTCCAAAGGATACGTGTATTTTGTCTACTTCCCAGGATTTAATTCAAAAAATTTATACCAAAAGATATTTCATTTTAATTAAAAAAAAGATATTTATTTATTTTAATCTGCATAAGATTATTTTTTGAACCAATAATAAAAAAATTCCTTTCACATATGATAAATACAAGTGTAAAGCTTATTGTCAGTAGCAAATTATTTAATATAAAATTAGTTTCTATGCAAAACTTGGTAATAAGTCTACTTTCCCCCACATAATGAAGAGGGCTTCCGAATCGATGAATAAAAATCGAGTAAGAAAACATTCTGCAATGTCAAACATGTGTTATAATCATTGGAAGTGATCAAAGTTTGCAATACTTCCGTATCCTAATCATAACATTCTCATGACTTTTTTTTGGAAGGTTGTTGTGAACTGTATAGTAAGAAAGTTATAAACATTCAGAGCTCTAGCTTCAAAAGAATATTTAGCGAAGAGCTCTATTAAATGTAATACACTGTGAAATTTTTTGCAGTGCACTCCTACGTAGAAGCAGCAAATAATATTTGCGTCCGTGTATAATTTGTATGCTTTTTTACTTTCTTGTATTTGTGTTGTTGCGAAAACTATTCTATGAAAATATCAATACTGCTTGTTGACAAATAAATAGTCAAGTAAACGAACAAAATGGCAACAATATTTTGTTTTAAGTTTTATTTTTATTTAGTTTTTTATTTTGCTGGAGTTTTATTTCATTTTTAGGAAAAGAGGTTCTTTGTATGCGACTATGGACTTTTTTTGTAGTAAATTGACCATCAGCGTACAACTATGGCCATTGTCATGGTGAGATCAAGTTTCGTAAGGCTATTGAATTCTTTTCGTTTGTGTTATAAAAAGTTTCTTTTTTATTAAATTTATTTCTGATTTGTGAATAAAATAGTTTTCACATTTACTTCTCTTTAAAGAGGAAAAATGAGGAAGAAAAAAAATTCTAGAAAATTTTCAAACTCCGTTTCATGAAGTTGCAGGGGTGGTTGAATTTAATATTCAAGTTGGCCCACTAAGAGCGGCAAAAATATCTTTTACATAATGCTCAGTTATTAATACCTATAAGTGAGAGTCATAGGCATTAGTGAAATACTATGTTCGTCTAGTGGTAAGGCCAACGTGGGTTAAGGCCTAAAAGATATTCCTTGTAAAAGAAAAACAAATTTTTATTTTAATTTTCGCCGAGTGTAGTTGCTCTACCCCCTCGACCCATAAAGTTTAAGATGCGTGATTTAAATAAACTAATTGCTGAAACCAACCCAAAGAAGGCCCCGGGTATTGATGGAATTAGTAACAAGATGCTGATAAAGTTGCCTCATATTGCTATTAGAATCCTGTTGTTTTGTTTTAATGGCATTTTACGACTGGAGTATTATCCACACAGCTGGAAACTTGCAATGGTCAAAAAGATTCCAAAGGCGGGTAAAGATCTTACTAAGGCTGAGTCATATAGGCCAATAAGTTTATTGCCAACAATTTCAAAGCTCTTCGAAAAACTGCTAATGACTAAATTGTCCCCAATTCTAACTGATAATGGGTGCATACCGGACCATCAATTTGGTTTTAGAAGTCAGCATAGCACCATTGAACAAACTCATAGATTGGTTCATTTTATAAGAAGAACATTTGAAGAAAAGAAGTATTGCTCTTCCCTCTTTATTGATGTTTCTCAGGCATTTGATAAAGTGTGGCATGAAGGCCTAACTTTAAAATTGAATACATATCTGCCAATAAACATAGTAAATCTTTTAGAAAGTTACATTCTTGCCCGGAAGTTCACTGTTGTGGAAGGAGACTTCATGAGTGTGCCCGAAACTATCTTATCCGGTGTGCCACAGGGGAGTATACTGGGGCCAGTTTTGTATTTGATTTATACCTGTGATATGCCTTTAAGCAGTAATATCCTCACCTCTACTTTTGCCGATGATACAGCCTGCCTTAGTATGCATGAAAACCCTCACGAGGCATCCCGCTATCTTCAGCAATATATTAACCTGTTGGAATTGTGGTTGAACTTATGGAGAATAAAAGTAAATGAACAAAAGTGTGTTCATGTCACATTTACACTACGAAGAGATACTTGTTCCCCCATTCGAATCAACAATCAAGTTGTTCCTCAACATTCACAGGTGAAATATCTTGGTATACACCTCGACCGACGCCTCACATGGAAAAACCACATTGACTCTAAGCTGACACGAATGAAACTCAAATTGACTCAGATACACTGGCTGATTGGTAAAATTCTACCCTCAGTCTAGATTGTAAACTTTTAATATACAAGTCGCTTTTGAAACCCATATGGTGTTACGGAATTCAACTATGGGGCACTGCTTCAGCTTCCAATGTAGAGAGAATCCAACGAATGCAAAACAAAATTTTAAGGTTAATAACATCGGCTCCATGGTACATGAAAAATTCAATTTTACATCGTGATTTAAATATGCCACTTGTGAGCGCTGAAATTGCACAATATGCAGGCAAATATTTAACGAAACTAGAGTCCAATCCTAATCCCCTTGCTCGTAACATCTTGAACTTTCCTGGACACATCCGCCTAAAAAAGAGGGATACTACGTCTTTAGTACGCAACACAACAGATGAAACTTTTTAAAAATATATTTATGCTAAATACGATTCTAATGTATTATTAATTATTATCACTAAGTTTATGTCCGACACTGGTTGGGCCTAATTATTATCTGCCTGGCCCACGATGTCGAACGACATCTTTCGCTTGCATAAATACGTTTGAAACAGCAACAAATTTTAAAATGTTGTTTTTGGTTTGAATGTATTTAAGCACGCGAACGATGTCGTTCGACATCGTGGGCCAGGGAGTATATTTATACTTAAGATTTGAATACTTATTGTTAGTTCAGATTAATGAAGATACAATAAATAAAAATTAGTGAAAAAAAATTTTTTTAATTTTTTTAAATTTTTTTAATTTTTCTTCACGTACTTAAATTGTGAAGCCAATTGGCTTATCTCAGCAACACTTGGAGACTTTGAATGTCTGACCTACAAAAATATTCTGTTTCAGTAGTCGGAGTTGACCACTGCTTCTGCCAGTACTTTAATCAATTGCAGCATCAATTGGTTGATGAACATCATCACTGGCTCATATATTATCTGCCATTTGGATTTAATCTATGTCCCATATGTGATAAAAGTTCCTCTTTAACAGGCACACACTACTTGCGCTGATTTAACAAATTTGTTTACATTGCTTTCCAGAAATTACATGATAATGCATGATAATGCACTGCTTAATTCAGCTGTTTTAAACAGCTTTTTCGTGAATTTGTTTTCCTAAATTTAAGAAAAATATGATTTCTCATCGGGAGCACTTCTACTATTTACAACTTCATTGCCCCAAACCACAATTTTCCATAAATCATAGTTTGAACAGACTGACACAAACCAGACACTGTCTACAGTATTGGATGGATGCCATTCTCCCTATTTTTAATAACAGTTCATTTTAATAAAAAATATATATTCACCTTTATTTTTAAAAATTTTAAAATAGAATTTTTACAAGCGCACCATTAGTGATATTCCAATGATGCGATTTGGATTGTAAACAATTAATTAATTAAGATATTTGTGGCAGCGTTTTGTTGGCTAGCACTAGATTAAAGATGATACGAATTATTGTTATAATTATTATTATTCCTTGATATTTTATTTTACACAATTCACTACAGACTACTATTTTCAAAAATACCTTAAATTCCTTCACAAAATCATCTTTTAGCATTTTTAGGGGCATGTTACTTGCAACAAAATCAAAAGCAAATAGATGAAAAAAAGTTGATCATCACATTGCAGGTAGTGCGCTTGTATAAATCTATTATTTTTCCCATAGACGAAGAGAGTTAGGGAAAAGCGTTAAACTTTTTTTGATTTTCTTTGCCAGAAAGAAAAAGTTTTATATATTTGATTTTTAATTTTCCTGTAAGAAAAAAATGTATTTGTTCAGCATTAAGGTTTAAATATGTATGTATATATAGAGGGGACGGAGGACAAATACATGGAAAGGTTAAACATTGCAACTTGTATGTAGAAGAAACATTGACATTAAACTTTCTCATCAGCTGTGAAGCGAACACAAAAATCAACTCAACTGTAAAATTAAAACTGAGCAATGAAAAATCATCATCAAAATCTCTAGGATGTTGGTACAAAAAACCAAAACACGTACATAAAATTCCAGTAATAAAGGAGACTGTTTTTTTTTGCCTTTCCCAACCTTGGAACGAGTAGTTAGTGTAATCCAGATATACAAAATTGCTATGATAGGCAAACGCGCGAAACTCTGCTTTTGGGTTTAAACACACAAACACGCAGCATACAAAAATATTTGGCCTCGCATTTGGCAAGACAATGGAAAAAAAGAAAGGAAAAGATACAACATCAGCAGCAGCAACATGAAAAAGTTGCAAAAATTTCAAAACTGAATCTCAAATCTGGGGATGTTTACTTAAAATGTCGATACAATGACAATAGCAAAAAATAGGAACTCACTCAGGCATAGGATTTTAACTGCCAACAATAGAGTATAGAATAGCGAGAGATATAAGGGAGGGTGTAGTGGCTGCATTTACTTCTTTCTTCAAAACAAAAGTGCTCTGCTGTAGGGGGTCCACAGATACATACACGTCGTTCTCAGGCCACTGCGTTCGACTGTTACAATTTGTTAAAAAATGGAGCTAAAAATTGCCTTGGACGCCCCCTATCATTAACAAAATACTACCCCATATTTGAAGAAAAGACTACAATAATAAATAGATTAGAAGAAAAAAAGTTCCTTTGTAGATTGCCAGGACTTGCAGAAGAAATGTTACTAAAGGGCTGCTAGGAAATGCAGGAATAAAACGAAAAGAGAGAACTTTATTATTTGTTTTATAAAGAATTGAAAGAAAATTTTAAAAATTTTTAAAGAGAACTGGCTGAATACTTTTTTGTATAAACAGTAAGAAATTAAAATTTTTTATTCCCCTATTTTACAGTGGGCTCTTTCCAGTGGCAATTTCCTCCAGGCAACTATCTGTGATAAATAGAAATTCCACAGTTGTTATATCTATAAAATGTGTTGAAGGCTTTATATTCTTTTATTTTTATTTATTTAATTTAATTTAATTATTATTTATTTTTGCTTTTCAAATGTATGTGTTTTTTCCTCCCCTCTTGGGCGCATTTGGCTTCCACAAAGCATCACCATTTCACACGAGTTGGTGAAGTTGTTTTTGCATTGTTATTTTTGCCTTGCATCAATTTCGTTAATCGGTTGTTATTGCAGGTAAGTAGATGATAGGTCTGCTGTAGCAGGTCAAGGATAATAGGGCTGCCATCTGTCGTTGCCTAGAAACAACG
Source organism: Germaria angustata (assembly GCA_963681545.1). Taxonomy (NCBI): domain Eukaryota; kingdom Metazoa; phylum Arthropoda; class Insecta; order Diptera; family Tachinidae; genus Germaria; species Germaria angustata. The sequence goes on along the minus strand of OY813000.1, from coordinate 81,122,875 downwards.
CCCTTTGTTGTATTTGGTGTAGTGGTGAGAAACCTTCTGATCTTTTTTTCCTAGGGGGTGGTAATGATGTTGCCAGGTAGAGCGGCAACATTGATATATTTTTTGGAGGCAAGTTGAAGCCACTTAATTTTAAGACTCGAAAAACCATGGTGAAAGATTTTCTCCTCTGCGAGGGAACTAGCCTGGGGCACTTGGTTTTTTTTTTTTTTTTCTGCAAACACTTTAACCACTACACTACGCAACCACATCCATTCATTCATTCATCACTTGCGAGTATTTTATTTTCGAAAATAAATTTTAAATCTGAAACTATAAATTAAGCAAGTCCAACCAATAAGAATATTTAATTTTGATTTTTTTCTATATTATATATTGAGGCGGTGCCCATACATGGCAAATATTTACTCAGAGCAATTGAATTGCCAGAATTTTAAAATTTGGCGTCATAGTATTGGCAAATTAGAAATTGTAAATAGTTCAAATAAAAATAAAATATCGTTAGAGCAAACCAAATTATCTTATCAGCTAATACCTTTGAATTTTGAAAGAACTGTATTTCTCAGGCAAGAAGTTCATAAATAAAATCAATATTAAATCATTGGGCATGGCTACTCCCATACAAAGACAAAATTTATTCACAGTCTACATAGAGAGCAGTGATAATGAAATATTTACAACTTAATGCATGTACCTGTGTTTGCGTTTGTGTTTTCCCACAGATACAGAGTTGCAAAAGATTCACGTCAGTACCTGCCCGAAGGCCCAACCTGACGGTGCACTATTGCACAAGGGTGAATAAAGCACGTTCACCACCGCCCCAGTAGCCCCCGCCAAGGGCACATGACGGAGCGCCAACTAACATGTGCCCCTGACAGGGACAACATGGTAGCAAGTTCCGTACAGGCTGCTGGACCATGTACAGACACCTTGCTAAGATGCTTGGAGCTATCTAACCTCCTACTACCCAAATGGCACAGCAGTGGAACTTTTACCCCCATCTGACCTGAGGCTTCACCTACCGTAACCATTAGAGCAGCTCTGTCGAATAGCAACAGCACCTAGAGATACATGGCCTGAAGAGAACATCCACATCATGCCACTAGCCCATGATTGAAGACACACTCATCCAGCCCATACCTCTCCCCGCGTATCTTTGGGTTTTAACCACAGCCACCACGTGATCCCCGAAGGGGCCTCACCAATAACCAGTCTAGGACACGTCCTAGGGGCTACTGGTTCCCGTGGCACCAGATAGGACTCTGGTCAGCCGCGTGTTAAAAGCACCTCCGATTTTAGGTTCCTTGCACACCTGAGGCATCGGTAACACCTCTACCCAGACTAGCGTAGCAAGCTACTTCCTTAATTACTTATATGCACGCCCGTTACCCTGGTATTCAGGGATTGGGTAGTAACATATTAAGTTTTAGGGCAATTGGCCAAAGGTCAAGGTCTGGAAAGACCAACTACCCCTCCGGACGAGCGAGCGAACCCGCTTTTACCTTTAGTTTACTTGCATGCGCGCCAGTTGCCCTGTTGTTTCAGGGATTGGGTAGCAACATACAAGTTTTTAGGGGTTATCAGCAAAAAGGCCTAGGTCCGGAAACCTGATAACCCTATACCCCAGGAGGTTCAACACCAAGCCATCAAGACAGGATGAATTGACCGCGCCCCCTGGGGGGGTCCCACAGATACAGAAAGATATTAAAAGTGGGCGTGAAAAATATCACATTAGAGAAGTACTTACTTCCGAGTATTTAGAGAACCTTAGCATTTCCAGTGCGTAGCTCTATTACTAATTCGTAACAATAAAAGTAGGTCTGACATTCCAACCAAGTATTGATGGCAAATGTACCAAGAGAATATTTCTTTAGGACGGGGCTACAGACATATAACAAAGAAGTAAAAATTTCTAGGGTAGGGAACAAAATTGTTTCTGGAAGTAGCTTACTCCATTCCAAACTTGCTTATCTGGGCAATGGCATCGGGAAAATTATAGCTAAATAACCATTTTACAGATTGATTTAGCTTACAGACAACACAATAAATGTAATAACTGCCAATGTCTCCTTACAGGCAATTAAGTGAGTGAACGTATATATGCCGCAATCAAAATTCTTCGATAGTTGCCCACAAATATGTCCAAATACGAAAAAGATTCATATTTCCCAAGTATAATAAATGTCCCAAATATGAAATTGTATTTGCAAAATATGTCAACAGTGCCAATAAGATATTTATAAATATCTAATGACGTAAAGAATTACGTCGAAATATAGTAAGTTCGCCATACATACGTTCACCCACTTAATTGCCCGTAAGGAGAAGACATTGGCAGTTACTACTTTTATTATGTATTCTGTAAGCTAATCGCAAGTCCACTTTAGTAAATTTTCAATACGTCGATACTCACTTCAGGCAATTTTGTTAATAAGAGTCGTAGCTCACCAATATTCTCGAAATGAAGGTCGTGGCGTATCAGCTGTTTTCGTGTAACATGCAACCGTTAAACATGTTCAGTTTGGTTTATAATTTAACGACGAATTGACTTACGAATAAACAACGATTGCAGATTATTGAATTTTTTTGTTAATCAAAATTCATGCTCGGTTAAGAAAGTGTATCGTCCACTTTTTTATCGGAAAATTGTGTTCAGCGGCGAAGCACATTTCTGGTTGAATGGATATATGAATAAGCAAAATTGTTCAAAAGCAGCAAGAAGCTTTGCAATAACTGCCAACGCATCCCAAAAAATGCGCTGGCTGGAGTAAATTATGAGTCGGTGGGATCACTGGACCGTACTTTTGCAAAAACGACGAAGACAGAAACGTCACTGTGAATGGCGTGCGCTATCGTGTAAAGATTATGAATTTGTTTTGCCAAAAATAGAAGAGCTGGCCTTGGCTGACATGTGGATTCAACAAGACGATGACAATGCCACACAGCACGCGAAAAAATGGCCCAATTGAGAGGCGAGTTCGATGAACAGTTTATTTTATGTTTGGGGCCGGTCGATTGGACGCCTAGATCGTGCGATCTAATGCCTTTAGAGTATTTTTTGTGGTGTTATGTTGAGGCTTATGTCTATAGGGACAAGATCGCAACGGTTGACGTACTGGAAGCCAATATTGAACAATTTATACTTGAGAAAACGGTCGATATGTTGGAGAGAGTATGAACAAAATTGAACATAAACTTTATCTATAAACATTAAGTTATACAGATCGTTCTATCGACTCAAATAAATATTTCATACATTTGTCTAAAATGTATGTGTTTTTTTAATAAAATCTGAAAGTTCTTAAAAAATCACCCTTTACCTGGTTTATATAATGTTTTTCACTGATTGATATGTGGGGCATGGCGTTGCATGAGAAAACATGCAGCCAAAATTCTTTTACGAATGTGATGGGAAGGATCAGGAACGTTTTTCATTTGGCTTTTTTATAGGAGACCTCATAAGTTACTTTGATAGAAGTAATAAAGACGGCACAAAAGCTTTTTCCACAATGAAATTTCTATGCCCATGAGCTAGAACATTATAATTTTATATAGGCTTCTCCAACTTCAGTGTAGACTGTACACTTGAGATGAGACAATATATGAAAATTAATATAAAGCTTCGTGTAACTGCTATTTTGTGCGATTTAATAGTAAGCGCCGTTCTCGTATCGAAAATATTCTATACGATATGTTTACCAGAAATGCAAAAAAAAAACATATTGATGTATGTGTATGTAAAACTTCTCTAAGAGAATATATCTGGCAGACATTTTGCTTTATTAAGGAAAGTTGCGAATCATTCGCTTTAGAATATTCAAAAGCTGAGTGGTGCATATGGAAGTTCATTGATCCACATAATTTTGTCGTACATGAAATGCAACTCTGCTGGCAAACCTCTTTTCTCAAAAGAGCGCCCCAAGAAAAACTTTTCGGGCGAAGTTCACGCACAATCAGAAAAACATCATATTCAGTCCTACAACTCGCCATAATTTTTTAACTCTTAAATCGTAAGTGTTCAGACTTTTGTTTTCTAATTTTCTTTCTATTTAAATTTCCTTTTGGGTGTTTTAATTTCAAAATTTCCTTTTCGGTTAATGTTTGACGAGGGAAAAAAATTTCATGAAATAAAAATGACAGCAAAATTATCTTAGATGTGAGAAATGATGTCAATGATGCGAAGACAGCCAGCAACACACATACAAACATACAAAAATTATTTGACGATGACGATGATGATGCTGATACGCTTTCTTTTGATGCTGCTGCCTCGATTAATGATGTTGATGACAAAAACGATATTGAATGAACTTTTTTTTGGGTGGTTTATGACGGCGACATTGAAACCGGAAAATGCTGCGGGTTGTCTTCATTAAGTTTGTATAAATTTCTTTCATTCTTTACGATTTTTGAAATATTTTCTTATTGGTAATTTTATAAACAACAACGCAAGCAAATTCAAATGCACAATCTATGTCTAATTGATGATAAATATAATATTTGTTAAAAGACATGATTTGCAATTTTTGTTTTTTGGGTATTTCTTTTAAGGCAATTTGTTACAAATGTGGGTGGTTTAATGTCCAATTTTTTTTATCTATTTCAAGTTTCCAGCGTAGCAACTCAAAGAAAACAACAAAAACAACTATTAAGTTCGAAGGATAAATATTTTTATTAACTATTAATTAATGAAGTCCTCTTAAATGTCTAGCAAATTGCATGTACTTGCACGTGTTTTCTTTTTAATTTATTGTCTCGCCAAAAACTAAAGTCAATTATTTTATTGTTAAGATCTTCATTAGATTGTTGCTGAATTATTTGCAAAACATTAAATGCTTAATATTGAATTGTGCCAAGAGGATATTAGACAAATTTGTAGAGATCAATTATAGACAAGAGATATTTGAAACCAATAAAAGGGAAAATCCATACGTTACACTTAAATATTGTCAAAATTTGAGGCGAACTAAATTGCTTTCTATTTACTTAGCAAACTTTCCAACAAACAATAGAAAATAGATGTTTTTTAAGTTTCAGCGGGAACTGAACTAGATGATACAGGACATGATAATGAAATCTGTCTTAGCAATCGGATTGTTGAGTCTATGATGACTAATTTTTTGGGCTAATTAAAAAGCCTGGTACTACCAGCGAGACTTTTAAAAAGTGACACGAAGAATGTTGAAGAACTTAGTACTAACGGACACACAAATACAAACGGATGATTGAAGCTAAAGTCTTATAGAAATGGGACTGAAAAATTTGACAAAAGATTAAAAAATTAGAATAAGGTGAGTGAATATGATCAGAATGAGTTGTTATACTGAGATAAAGGTATTAGAAAAGTATAAATGTGGACTACGGCAGACTTGATATGGTTTAAAATACTTGTTGCAAACAAATGAAGGAATTTGGACTCAGTGGAAAGACAGAGTCATGCGACAGTAAGAATTTAATGAGATTTATGACGTTTTCTTTGATGAATAAGTACAACGAGAATTGTGTTTTTCTTTCGATTTTCCGTCATCGCACGTCAAATTTGGATTTCATACAGTCAATGGTTCAAAAACCAATTGATAGATTGATTTTTAAAAATTATCAAAATTTTTAACATTAATTGACATTTAAAGTAAAAGAGAAAAGAAACCAAATGAAAATATTCTTGTTAAGTAAATTTTTTGGTTTTAAATGCAGACATTGTTAACTAATGAACTTAATTTTTCTTTATGGGCTCGAGTCCAAATTAACTTTTATTGTCATTTCTAATCTCGAAACACATTAAAGTTTAACAAGCGCATCATTCTCTGATGGAGTCTGATGCGATTAGGAATTGAGTACATAAAGAAAATTCAGTTCATTGGCAAACAACAATACCCCTGACAGTTTATTATAAAATGCAGAACCTATCTATATATATAAAATAGGATGTGTGTATGTATGTAACGTAATGGCTCCAAAACGGTTGGGCCGATTTTGACGAAATTTTCAGGGAACCTTCAGAATACTCGGCCGGGTGACACTTTGAAGTCTGATTTTTCTCGGTCTGTGAGCGGAAGGGCGTGGCAAAATCCAATTTTCATATTGCACCACCAATGACATACACATATATTTATTTTTTGTGCTTTTTTTATTTTATTTTACTTTTTTTTAAAGCCGCTGTCATATTCTTCAAAACGAGATATCAAACTCTTAAATCGGTTATGTAGTTTCGAAGATATTTACAAAAAATCTATGTTAATAATGATTTAATATCAAAATTTTAAAACTTTCGAAATGTTGCATTAAAAAATCCGAGTTTTCGGTTTATTTACAAAATATTTACACAATTCGATAACACAAGATATTCCGCGCTTACTAAGGTGCAACATTGTACAATAAGTTAAAGATCTATACATATAAAACATTATATATATATGTAACGTATGGACTCCAAAACTTTATGATAGGTATTCAGTGGATTTTTACTAATGCTTGCTTAGGGCCAGCAACGCGGACCGGGTCAGCTAGTCGTGAATAAAAATGTTAAAGCGACAACACTCAGTTGGAAAATAATGGAAACTAATTAACAGAATAATGCAACAATGACTACATTAATCCTCTACAGCTTCTAATCTAGCACTAACAAAGAATCAGTCGACAAAAGACGCTCTAATGAAAAATAGAAGTGAACTAGAGGAATATTTGGCAAAGTTTGCGAGGTTGGTTCGTAATTAAAAATATGACTGATTAAGAATAAGAATTTGCATTTTTTTTTCAAATAAAATTTTAATCGAAATGCTAATGATGTTTGAATAAAACCTCCTTAAGAGTAAGACACGGGTGCTGATGAGGTTTGTGGCGGCCCGAAAATGTGCCCATGTTCCCCCAGATAGTAATCAATTTAATTTTACTGTCATTTATAATCATGAAACGCATTTAAAATTAATAAACCCATAAAGAAAAATTATGTTCATGGTCTGCAAATATTCTTAGTCTTATTAAAAATATCCTCCATATTTTAAGGATTTGTAAAAGGAGTTATAAAAGATTTCTTTTAGGCAATGCGAAACCAATCTCCAATGCAGAGATGTATGTCTTGTAAGCTCCTACGTAGATTAGGACATTAGGATTGCTGGTATAGAAATAAACTGCAATTTTTAAATTAAATTGTTCGGCCCAATGGAAGTCAGTATGAAAATTATTGATATTGATTCTTCCTTTCTAGCGTGAGTTTTTACGATCTTAAGTTGATTAAGGATTTTAGTGGCTCTAAGCTAGTCAAACTAACTCAATTTAAATCGCCGCTAGAAAAACTAGTACACAGATCATTAACGTAAGAATTTTTTTTAGAAAATTAAGTACTTCTTTGGGTATATTTGTCGATGGTAGTGACACTCAGTTTGTTGAATAAATTGAAATTTACAAGTGAAAAAAACTTTAGTATGTAAACCGCTCATCCAGAGATTTATTTGCAATTATTAACTCTTACGATCTCAGTTGCTTAAATATATTATCGACTTTTGTGTGACTCCAAGCTCGTTCGCTGAAAAAATATAAATTTTCCGGTTAACAATTTTGGTTGTGAGTTTTTCACACTAAATATTTTATTTATTCCAGTTGCTCCCATGTATTGTCGACTTAGTGACTCTAAGTTCGTTAAACAAGCACAAGTTTTAATTTAATTTTGAGCTGTAAGGCTCTCAGGCGACAACGTGCTCTATTGACTTCAAAAGCAGTTTGCAAATTCCGCCGTTTGTCTTTAAATAGTTTCTCTCATTTTTTTAAATCAGATTTCAGTTTCTTTATAATCTACTTTTATTGACCGTGAACTATAACCCTAGTACCAATAAAATAGCAGATATCAAATCTTAACTGCTGTTCTTTTCAGTCAAAATAAAATCGTTATATCTCCCGTATAGTGCCAGTGACACTAAATACACTAGGACGAAGAAGGAAGCAAAATAAAATGTGAATTGAAGAAGTTCCATAGTAAAAGTTATCGATAATATAAAAGCAAACATCCGCAATATTAAATGTAAATCCAAAAGCCATATCATGCCATAAATGAATGGGACTATTAAATAGACGAGACTAAAATGCCTGATATTGTTGTTGCTGTTATAATAGTTGCTGTTGTTTTAATGTTTTTAAATGACAACAAATATGTCAATGACAGCAGCACAACACAAAAATATCATTTATGTTATAAATTGCATCATATTTTTGAAAATAGACAGACAGACGGACAGCTATCAAGTCATACACATGGGCATGCATATGAACAGGAAAACAAATAAGTTGCTTTAAAATGGGGTTCCTGAGGGTGTGTTTGCCATTGGGGGGAGTAAAGACGAATGAATGTCTGTGAGTTTAATCATTTCAGTAGACAGAAACTACACAAATTTCATTTGTGTATCACTCACACAGTGATAACATTGCTTCATAAAAGAATTTCGTCGTTTAGAGGAAAATATACGAAAACTATTTAAAAGAATTTGTTCTTTTCTTCATACAAAATTCGCATTCGTTTCGTAGAGAAATCTAATAGATGATACAAAGAGTTCTAAGGAAGTGTAGGACCGTATAATACGTATTTTCAATAAGTCATTGACTCCACTCTGAGTCCACAAAGCAGTTACAGCAGATGATTTAATAATGTCCTACATAGTCAGCTTTTGTTAATGTTTTTGATAAAATAGTGGCCTACGACGAAATTAAATAGTCGATACTTTTATCTATTTTTATTAGAAATTGATATTCATCATTATTGTTAGATATCAAATAGTTTTCTCAGCGAGCTACGAATATTTATTAACGAATTTCTTATTAAGAATAAATCAAGTTCGTTCAAAGGCAGGTACGTTAGAGGGCGGGTACCACCTTAAACGCAGCAACAAATAAAAGTGACATTTTTCATTTTAAGATAATTTCAAATTTTATTAGAAACACCACACAGAGCAATATGGGTGCTAGCCAATAATGTTGAATATGCTTCTTAAAATTTTAAAATGCATGCTCGGCAAATATCATGCCAAGTGAACCAATGGTTTATATCACAATTCAACCATCGGTTCAACTACATCACAGACATAATTCTATTGATTCCAAAAGAAGCATCTTCATAAATTTATACTCCGTATTTACCATAAATGATTTCCTGCGCGATAAATATTAATTATGACTTCTAACTCTTCAAATACTATTTGAATAAGTTGAATTCCCGTTTAAGTAAAATTTATTTGCGTTTATGTTGAAGAGCTTTACGCTCGTGTACTTGTTGACATATTTGAGCGAAAAATAAATAATTGGGTCATTAAATTCAAATCTGATAAGTTTCAAGAACTCAGATGAAGAATAATAGTTAATGATACGCTTGGGAAGTGTCTCTGGAACCAACTCCAAGTCTCTTTAAACGTTCATAACAAATTATGTCATATACTTTCCAGAGATCACAATATTTTTAGCAAAAACAGCCGTTTTTAATTAAAAATTTCTTCAAGGTTTTAAATTTTTAGGGTTTCAGACAACGAAGACTCCCAGTCATCAAAAAAAAAGAACAAATGAAAATTACTCGTAGAACCGATGGCTGAATAATCTTTTCGCATCAGGACTCTTTCACAAATACATTAAAAGAGTTTTGCTGTATTACAAGCAGGTGTCGAATTATGACCATCTAGAATATATCCTGCTCTTTAAGACTTGCGATGATTTCGTAAAGAATGTTAGATTTGGTTGATATACAAAATACCACATGTTAAATAAAAACATGACCTTAAAGTTATTAAATTTGATGCCACAATTTTAATGTTTTTTTATCAAAAAATATGTTGACAGTCAGCTCCTGGAAAATTTAAAATTAACTTAAATTTCTTAAATTCAAACTTGTCTTTTGGAAATTATTTTACATCGCCAGTTATCAATTCCATTACTAGTTGCGATTGTAGGTCACAAACACTTAAGTAATATTTTAGTTATTGAAACCAAATTTATTGTTATTGTAACTAAAAATATTTCAAAAGGATGTTATATCAATTCCAATGAAGAAAATTTAATTGCATTTTTACATATGCAGGTACATAATTCCACATTTCTATGTTTTTTCAAACTAATTTTTTTCTATGCTATCAGCCAATATGAATTGTGTATTTTTCTTAGTACAATTATCAAAATTAGTATTTTAATACAATAAAATATTTTGCCAGATTAGAAAAGAGCATTTTCATGTATAAAACTGAAATTGTATGTTCCTAAATTTGTCCGCGAACTTTCATCCCCAGCCGTATGAAATAAACAGCAAATCACAGTCTGTACAAAATTTCTTCAAAATTTCGTTTATCGTTAACGTTTCAAAATTTTGTTGATGTACAAAATTATTTTTATTTATAAAACTTTTAATCGCTTTTTGAAACTAAAATAAACAAGCGAATTGTGTCATTGAAATTGTCATCTTTATCAGCAAATAATCCGAATGACATGATTTATAAACATGATTTTTGCAGTAGAAAAGTAAAAGTCAAGAGAAAATTGGTGAAAATTTTTAATAATTAAATCTATGAATAAAACGAGATGATTTTTAAGTTAGATACTAAAAACAAGGACATTAGCATAATGGGTAGATTTTTCACATGTAATTTGCCTTATAAAAATACGATAAAGTTTGCTTTACTTAAATTCCTGAAGAAGAGAACCGATGGTGATCGAAATATGGAATAAGAAATAAAATTTAAAATAAAACAAAAAAAGAAGTTTTATTTAATATATGACCTAGAGCCGGAATAAAAATAAAAACAAAAATTAGATTTTTTCACTTCAAGGAATTGTCATTCAAACTTTTTTTGTTTTGTTACAAAAAAATTTATATCAATTGAATAAGCGGATTTTTGTCGAGAATTATTTGTGGGCGGGATATACTTAGATGATCACTAATAATTTTCTTCCATAATTATGTGAGTGCGAATGATCCTGAGCTGGAAAAAATATTGTGCGTCATAAGCGAGTTCTCCTCCTTAAACAAATCTGAGGAAAAGTTTACTCACGACATCATTTCTGCTGAAATTTACTTAAGCAACCAGAAAAGCCAACAGCAGTTATTATTTTTCTTTTATAATTTCTTTGTTAAAAGAATCTAATGGAAACAGCGTAAAAACTATGCAACTTATTCGAAGTGAATGAAGAAGATATCGAAAGAGACTATTGAAAAATAAAATAAGCTCATAGGCATGCATAGAGATACAAACAAGCAACACATACTCGTACTACAACTTGCTGCAAGTGACTTACTTGCAAGCGAAATTTCATGGCAATAAAATGAAATATTAAGATTCATTTGTCAATTATTCATTTATTTACTTGTATTTTTTTACATACTTCTTTGCAATTGTTGATGGGAATGGTATATTAATGAATTTCGCAATGTTGTTGCTGGTGCTGCAAGGAAAATGTTTTTAAATTGTTGCTGTTGTTATAAATAAATATTTTAGTTATTAGAAACACTCAAACCGTAGTAGTTGTCGTAGTATTTTGCATTTCAAGTTTTTAATTAAGTGTTGCAGATAAATAATTGTTTATTTTGTGTTTATTATAATTTGCATAGAAATGCAACAATATAAATAAAAGTTGCAAGAATAACAAAAGTGAGGAAGGTATTAATTTTCTTACAAATATTTATTATTAAAAGTTATCTTTGAGAAGTGATAACAATTAATTTGTTAAAAAAAATATAGACGAATCAAAAACAAGACGAATTTGTATTTTCTCCAATTAATTATAAATGGTAAATAATTTCTCTAAGGCTTAAGCGTTTGAGACTAAAGTATCAATTTTATTTCTTTGACAAATTATATTAGTATAACGTAATAAAAACTTAATTGCTTGTATTAAAATAAACTATTGATATTTTTAAGATGCCAGTAAGATATTAGCGAGAAAATATAATTCCAGCAAAATTCTTTTAAAAAGAAAAAAAATCTACTTAAAGATTTCAACTTTCGATCATGGCGTCTATTTTTAAACAGTACCGCTTGTTGATCAATTCGTAAGAAAAAAATCTATTTATCGCTGTAGTTTATAAATTTTGCTCCTTTGATGGATTGTGTATCCTGTCGTTACTAGTATGTGTTTGTTAAAGAACACTAAATTCGCTTTTTTTCTCTTGGAAAGGACGAAAAACTATTTTCTTAAAAAATGATAATAGATTATACGTTTTGTGAATACTGGCGACCCTATGACCAATTCTAACGAGCTGACTCCCATTAATTCTAACTAAGGATAAGTCTAAGAATAGCACACAAACTTTTCTTAGTTCAATAGGCGCATGATACTGAAGAATATGGACTCAATCCCTTATAAGTAATAAAAAAATATTTCTAGTTCAATAGAATACCACACCAAATAGCAACATTTCAAACAAAAATTATAATTTCCTTTCTAGAGATCTTCCGCTTTACCACAATCTATACAATGGGCTTCTGGATAAAAATAACTCTCAGAATCATGAATAAATAAATCATCTCTCAATCCAAATACCTGCCGACAAAACACCACCAAGTTCCCACCAGCTTCAGGAGATATCAGCGGTGTATTCAAATCAAATAGTAGAAGTGTAATCATTCTACTACAAGAGTATTGTGCGCAACCCTAGTCCAGGACTCACGCGAATAAAATGAAAAAATAACTATCAAATGGGCATGGCTTTTCGCGCCATCTTTGAGAGCACCTTCGCTGATTATTTTTCTGTCAAAGGGATCTGTTGAAAGAGGTTCTTATCGACACTTTGTGCAAATTCACATTCCTATTCAGTTGCAAGCATATCAGATCGAGCACTCACCTAGACAGCATGTTGGCGAAAAGTCTTGTCCTCGCATAGAAAGGAGCAGACCAAATGTAGTTCTTATCTTTTTAGAATATGAATAAGGAAGCTTACTGATATAGTCATGTGAACCTGCAACCATGACAGAAGAAGAAACGCTGACTATCTTCTGTGTCTCCGGGTAGAAAGCACCTCATACTGAGCTTAATAATTAAATACATGTGAAGGGTGTAGCCAGATGTACAAGGTATTTTTTTCTATTGTGCGTTATGCTAACGTATTTTGTCTGGGTCACCGTATTGGTGACCCAGAGATAAACATAATAGTTTCCTTTTTCTATATATGTATATGGATCTACTTGCATCCACTTTTAAATGATAAGTACCACACCAACCTTTTTATTACTGCCACAGCTTTTCTTCTAAATAAGAAGAAGTTTAAAAAAAAGTTAATGAAATTTGAAATTTGCATTTAAATCGCACATCTCATGTTTCCTTCCGCTTATCTGATCATTTTAATCGATATCGCTTCTTTTCTCTCGTATTTGGTCTGATATTGAACATTAAAAACGAAACAACTTGCTTAAAGTTGTTAACAAAATTTCCTATAAAAATAATACTCTTTTGAATGGTAAGTGCCACGCCCTTTTTTCGAACCAGCTATAGCTTAACATAATGAAGTTGTTTAACACAAAACACGTGGTACTTTGTCAGCTTAAAAGAAATTTTGTGACAAACAATATTTAATTAATATGCTTTTAAAGCTCTCAAGATTAATAAAAATATCTGTTTTCATTGCAGGGAAGAAAATTCAGACCTCTTATCTTCGTAGACATTTGCAAATTATATTGGAGGACATCAATTTACGCAAAGTTTTAAAACTAAAACTGATAGAGTTCGCTTTACATCTTGTATATTTTTTCATATCAGGCCTTTTACGTAACTGACTATGGTATCAATTATCAAAGTTATAAAAAGGCTTGTGTCATCGTAAAACCGTTGTTTTAATAAATTTTTAAGTAAAGGACAAACAATATTATATATTGACGTTTCTGCCTTATGTTTTCATTATGAATGAATGAAATTAATTATAAAATTTCTATTTGATTTTTTTTTTCATTTTGCATACATTTTTTTGATCAACTGTATGTCAGGAGGAACATTTTCAAAGAGAACCTGCATATTTAAAGGTCCTTAGTTGTATTACAATAAATTTTATTATTGCAGTCGTGAGGTGTTTCCACAATCAGGGATCGATTATATTTCATTGAAATACATTTAATGTTAAAGAAATTTATTCTTATCCAATTTTTATTCAGAATGCAATTATTTTCTTTTCATTAGAATATAAATTTAGCTGAAAATTATTAATTATAATTTGTGCTGTTTCTATTTACTTAAATTTATGCCTGACAGCTTCTATTTTAAAGTGCCAAAATAAATATTCATCAAATCTGGTTGAACATTATTTTTGTTTGAAAATGAATTAAAAACATGCGCCATCTGCAAAACACACCATGCACTTTTATTGTCACTCAAAGCAACATCCAAGAAAGATGAATCCTTGCCATGATTCTCATTGTTTGGTACATTAAAAACACTAAATTTGCTATAATTTCCTGGTTGTATATTTTCATTTTTTTATTATTTTTTAGTAATTTTTTTAAGCTTAATCTGCGAAGCGTAGACAAAACTCTGAAGAAAACCAAAGTTTTACCAATGAGTAACTAACAAATGTCCCCTGAAATATAAAATCCAGAGTTTTCTCTTCTTTTTTTGTTATTGTTTTGTAAACTTCAATACTTAATTGTATTGTTGTTGCTCTGGATGCGGATGAGGCTAAAAACAACACATTTAAAACTGTAGTCGTCGCATAATAATGGCAGATTACGTGCTGAAATTACTAAAAATTCAAAAATAAAATAAATCTTCAGAAAAACAATTTCAATTGTAGCAGCAACAAGGCAACGTCTGCAATATACCAAAGAGTAAGCAACATAAAATATACGTATGTATATGTATTACGGTTGGCAGCACACTCACACACACGCCATACACATGGTTATATAAACCAGCATTAAAACAGTCATTGTTTTAATAAACTACCGAAATGGTAACCAGTAGCCAGCATGGGCAGCAGCTTTATAAACTGTTGAGACAGTATTTAAGGATGGACAGTAAAGTAGTTTTTCTTTACCGCGTCTAAGATTTTTTATTTTCCTTTTTTTGCGAGCATATGAAAATAAACTAGACATGGAATTATATTTACTTATACGAGTGCAATCTGAGAATATTTTTAATAAGTTATTTCCCTGAAGTCGTCACTCGTCTTACCATCAAATTCATTGATGGAAAGTCTAAGGAGGTAAAGGTTGCTGAAGGCCTTCTATACATGTACAAAATTTAGGAAATATACAGCAAATGTTTTTACAATTTGATAAAAAAATATAATGCAGAGATGAAATATTATCGAAATCGCGTTTTAATGTGAAGTAGTGTTTATTGTTGTACTTTGGGTTATAGAGGTTTGAAAAATACTTCAGGCTTGGGATATTTTTTTCATGGCTTACCAAACTGGAACTAAATGCAACGTTGCTAGCAGCTAAAATTTCCCGGTAGGTGCAACTTTTAAGGTGGGCATACGCCATGATGTCGACAGGCTGACTAAGAGGATGGCCGATAAGGCGTATGTTAAGTTACTCGTGATTAGTCACACTAGACTAGCGCGACTTCTTTCTTGAGCGCTGATTTCTTCAGAGTTACATATGGTGAATCTGTTTATCAATTTCGTGTGGAGGTCAGTATTTAAGAAAATTTTGTCGTACACGAATCTTAATTTATTCTAAAATAAAGGGTTGTCGCTCAAAAATTGAATTTTACACACAGCTCACGCGCAGGTCATCTCCTTGACCGGATAACGTAGTAGGTAAGGCTTAATCCCAAGTTGTATAATATCAAACTTTAACTTATTTAATGATTCTTAAGGACCTTTGCAATGAATTGACGTCTGACAATTGCTATCATTGTCAACCGAAGCCACCTCAATGACTGTACACCATGCCTAGATTATAACGCATCCTTCCGCAAAGGTTTGCAGGCCTGTGTGGGCCTAAAAATTCAAGCATTTTTCGATGCATGACCTGTTTCGTATGGTACAAGGAAAATTTCTCGGGTGCTCACATTTTTAACATATATCCGCAATTAAAGAGACCTCTTTGGAAACTACGCTGGAGATAAAAACAAATACTTGCAAGAGAGATTTCATATGTGTTACTTGTGCGATGAGGTTGCACCTGGAATTCCTGGGTGGCTTTGTGAAATAGGGGCTAGAGTACTAGACTACTTTCTATAGGTCGCAAGTTTGATTCCAAATAGCGTCGTAGCTTAGTCTTTGTTAAAGAAAACTATCTATCCGTAGTTCATGAATTTATTTAAGAAAGTTGCGCTTGTATGTCAAGTTGGTGTACAGTCTGTGGTGTTGGTATAATTTTCTTCCTCTGGTACCATAAAAGAATAAACGCAAAGCTTTACAATTAGCGTGACGTAATTAAATTAAGAGATATTCAAGTTACAGAGTATTTTGTCCGAAAACGTCGTTGCATCAAATCTTGTAAAAATAGTCTATATTACAATACGGTATGTATTGATAGTAAAGGCACCTGCTCAAACTGAAGAGTCATTGGATCAAACCATAAATATTTGAAGCAACTATACGATTGCAGTGGAGGTGCCACAGAACAACTTGTGTGATTTCCAAGATTTTAACTCCGAGTAGACCTGAATTCAATGAAGCAGGAACATAATTTTCTAAAATGTGGAGACGCAAAAGAGACATGTTTTAGTAATTGCTTTGTTCTATTAGAAAATTCATGATACCTTTTTCATAGAAACGACGACCTATTTTTGAAGGTAATTAAATAAATTTAGTTTTTTATAGTGTAACTGCGAATCGCCAATGCATCCTGCTTTCAAGTATCAGCCTTAAAAACATAGAGGAGAAGAGGAAGTGAATATCTTATTTTTAAACGATTCGCTAAATGTATAATGGGAAGCACTATTATTAATTATTATTTTTTTTAAGTTTATTTGGAATAGATCAGGGAATGATACTCCTGGGAATTATCACTCCTTATAACGATTAATGTTATTAATTTACGAAATAATAAGGATCCGAAAGTAGTGCAATTTGGGATAATTATAAAAGATTTTAACATGGAGTTGTCATGACAGTTCAGTTTATGATTTCTATTCATTGATTTAGAATCTATCTTCATTACGTTGAAAAAAATAAATCCCTAATGTTTTGTTTTTAAGGAAAGTTATTTTACATTACATAATGAAGGAGCTTTTACATTACCACTAGGAAGGAGCTTGGCAATTGGAAGGCGTACAAATTTGCCACTACTGAAAAAAAATATTGTACATGTGAAATTTATTCCACCAATCATAAATAATAATAAGTTTTGTTTTCATGTAGACTTAGTGAATTAACTTTTTTCTGTAAGAATTTTGAATAGTTAATTTTTTAGTAAAATTTTTTCAACTTTACTTCATTGGAAATGGAAAAAATGCAGGGTTGCAATTTTGAAATTGTAGCTTCTTGGGACGTTAATTGTCAAAATGCGTCGAAAGTTGAAGAGATTCTTATCTTTTTTTTTCACTTTTAACTCTAATGTTTATAATATACTTAGATTTTGTTCCATTTGGAACTACTCTCGCATACTTAGAACAAAAATAATAATTTTTAAAAAGAAGCCATAAAGAAAACAACTCAAATAATGAACTATTCTTTTCCAAAAGAAATTTTTTCTAACATTTTGTTATATTTGTTTTTTACTTAAAGTTTTATTGTTAACGAAAACAATAAATTTATTGCTGCGACAATGGTTTTTCATTTAGTTCAATGAGAAATAGTTACGAAGAAAAGCAAATGCAATAAAATATCTCGAGTGCATTGAGAACAAACGGCAGCTTTCGAAATAGAAATAGAAAACGTGTTTGAAATTTTATCGACAGCAGCAACATAAAACGTCCTAAAGAAGAGAAATAGTGACCTGAATTTAATTTTCAGACTTTACTCAAGGATCTAGATATAAGAGCAGAGTAATTTTTAAAACAAAAGAAAATAATGTTTTTAATTTAAAATTTCTTTCAAAATCTAAACTGCCATTCATTTCTTTGAAACACTGACAAAAATAAATTACAATGGAATGGCCTCTAAGAATTTGGGAGATAATTTGGTGTAATAAATTCGATATTTTCAAATTTAACCATTATTGGATAGATGACGCGATATAAAGATTTGTTTTTCTTCCAGAAAGCATGACGAAGTAGGGCATAAAGGAAAAATATGTGAAAAAGTTTATCATCGTTAATTTTAATAGACATCGAAGTATTAACTTTTTAAATTGTGATCTGTATTCAGGGAATATCCCTTAATGCATTGCTGTGGAACCGTAAAAGTTGGCTGTGGGCATTCTATTTGAGTTCCCTACGTGGCAGATGAATGAATAGATTTGTGCAGGGAGTTTTTTTCACATACGAGTCGTTCGACTGAACAAGGAATGTACCACACATTAAAGAGGCCGGAAATGGATGTGATTTGAATGTGGTTCATTTGGTTCAGAAAAAAGAATTATTTTTGGAAACAAGTTCCCCGATTTTATTAGAAGACATTTCATTGTAGTACCGATGAAATAGATGTTTCATTGATGTTTCATTGAGTGAATGGAATTGGCTACAATACTGTCACCGATAGGCTTCTTTGCCCTCTTCTGAATGCGATACTTATATCAGTGTTAATAATAAAAATGTCCTGGATAAGGAGAATATGACGACTAATATTAATTCCAAAAATAACATTGGACATTATAAATACAAATGTAATAGTAGGCCCTTGAAGCTACGCCACATTTCTTTTCTATTACAGTTTTCTGTGAGCAGGGCCCATCTGTTGCCGGCTTTAACCTTAACAAGGCATTGAAAAAAAGTAATAAATTTGCTTTTGACTTTCAAGATTTAAGTTTCTTTGCTTTCTTACTTTAGTAAGCAACATTTATTGCCTTCATAGTTATTAACTCTAAAAATAAGCAAAATTAAAAATAAAATCCCTAAAATGAAATCATAATTATAAACTTCATATCCATTTCAATAAAGTTGAATTATGTTGAGATTTTAACTTACTGGCACTCGTCATCGTCATCTAAAGCGGCAGTGATGTTGCTGCTACTGGCTGAGCATTACGATGAAAAGCAATTTTTTTTGGCTTAAATAAACTTTTTCATCCATTCGTATTAAAACACTTGCGCTTAAAATACAAACAAAAATTTACATCATTTTCTAACAACAAAAATAAAAAATGTATAGAAAAAAAAAACAGTAGAAATAATGAAATGAAAAAGTTGTTAACGTTGACTTAATACCTTTTTTATGCAACTTGGTGCAGCAGCAGTAGAACAACTACAAAATAAAATAGCGTGTAGCAGCATCCTTGCTAAAATTTTTGTTGTTGTTATTTGTTTGTTAAATTGTGGTATATTTAACAGTGTTTAGGTTAGACCAGCTTAAGTACATCAACAATGCGCCGCCCCCTCGTATTTGCCGCAAATGAATGAATTCTAGCCTGTAATACAAATCCAAGAAGCCAAGGGTACCAGGCAGAAGAAGAAGCAAAAAAAAGAAGCTCATCAAAATGCAACGTTATTATTAGTTTTCCTCCTTCCCTCTTAGTTTTGTTTTTTATGAAAATGCAACGTTGTTGAATTTTATTTTCGTGCAAATATTGAGGGTTGTATGTGGCTGCCAGCCACTCAGTCAGGCATTTATTCACAATTCCTGGTATCTGTGTAAAGATTTATTTCAGCTCCTTTGAGTGCATTTTGCAAGTAGCCCTATTTAATTTAAATATATGCATTTATTCATAAGCTAATAAATTTTTACTTCTCTATCTCGAAACCTACAAAAATACAAGGAAAACTTTATAAAAAAAAGTTTATAATGTGATACTGGGGCTTCTTATAAGATTATTTAGAATTTTGTCATGTTGGTTTAATATTTTTTATTTTTATTATTGTTATTGTTCCTTTGTGTCTGCAAATATTAAGAAAAGTTTTCATTTTTGATATTTTTTTCTTTTCACAGAGTCTTAAATTAATTTTACTACACAGAAGATTATACTGCATAATAGATATCCTTAAAGAAGAAATGCGCATCAATAATAGCAACTAAAAGCTCTAATGTCATTTTCATAAAAAATATTCAATTTTGCAGTCCTTTCAACGGGAAAAAAACGTTTTAAGTGTTCATTAGGAACCCCAAGGAATCCTCCTTGAACGCTCTCAAGGCCAGAACGTTAAACTGATTTTTTTCAATTATAATTAAAGAAAGGAAATGTCAAAAACGATCATCGAATAACAGATCGTAATTGTTTTCATGTCTAAGGGAATGGCCTCGAAATGGTGATAAGAATCATAGACACCGTCTTTATCGCAGAGTTTGATTTCACAGCGTTTGTAGCATATTTAAGCAGAAGTATTTCTCACTAAGAATACATAAAACTAGTTAAAATCTCATAGAAAAATATATCGAAATATTTTAGAAGTCATATGCCTGCTCTGATGATTTGTCAAGCGATAAACAGGTTATTTACAGAATCTCGTTCTAGAGCAAAGCCGGTCACTTTGGTATCAGCGAGCCGAATTTCAGTCGGTTTATTATATAGAATAAAGCCGGATGAAAACCAAAACTCTCTAGAGGTTTTGAACAAAAGTTGTAAAGAATCCTCCTTTAAAATGGCAGAAGAAATTTTGATGACAAGCGAAGAAACTATCCAGTGCTTTTCACCTTAAACGTATACGGATAAATAGTTGAGTTCGAAGAAGAGAAAGTGGAAAAATTTCAGAAATAGTTTTTCGTTTTTCGATATTTTCTTTTAAACGAACATCGTATAAACGAAATCCATATCCAAATATAAAAAAGTATGATACGAGTACATAGAAAAGTGAAATCAATATATTCGTATTGTGAATGGCAATTTATTTTCTAAACTAAGATTTTATCTGTTACGCGTAACAGGATCGATAAGAGCCAGCACTGCATAGCGTTTTGTCAGCGGTAAATAAAAATGTTTTTCTTTTATGCGAAGTCATATAATATTGCACTTAAAAAAATGTGTTTTTTGTTTAAGCGGTTTTCTTTAAGGTAAAATATTTTTAAATTAACCAAAATTAAATAGTCAAAAGTTTTCGTTTTCTTGAAATAAATTTATTCTTTTAACGGCGTTCGTTTCAAATTCGTATGATCTCATCAAGTCTGCCCTATACAGATTAAGTTTAGAGACAAGTAACGCAACTCATCTAAAATCTGCAAGCAAACTAAGAACTTCTGTCAAAATTTAGATTTAAAAGACGATAGTGTCCGGCACGGCAATGATTGCAGGGTAATTGGGAAAGATGCGAAAAAAGTATGTTCTCTATCATGGCATAGTTCTAGTATCTTCTCCAAAATATATGCAATGCAGATCACGCCTCAGAAGTATATGCAGAATATTCTCGCTTAACAACATTAGCAACACGCATGTCTGACAGTATAACAAGGATGGCGCTCGATTGCACCTTAAATACTCAAGAGGCTGTGGTCGGCCAAAAAATACATGAAAACGCACGATAATTTACGAGCTCGGACATTGCAATTTTACATGGAAAGGCGCGAAAACAACTGCAACTAATCGTGTATAATGGTTATGCTTTGTGGAAGCCATTTGCTTCCAAGGGGGGTAATGCAGAGAAAAATTAACATAAAATATTAAAATTCCGATTTTTTCTAATACCTTTTAACAAAATATTTTTGCCATATTAAACTCGCCCTCATAATTAAGCTATAAAGTGCTTAGTGAAAACGATTGAGTAGCCAATATAATAAAATAAATAATAAAATAGTCGAAATATTCCTAAAGAGTTGAAAAACTCATTTGAAATTTAAAGACTGAATTACATTCGTTCATTTATTAAATTCTTTCTCCAAAGTAATAATTTTAACAAATTCGGGCCGAAATCCCGAGTTTGCCAGTGGTCCTTGAGTATCGTGGCGAGCAATTGGCGTCATCCAAAAATCCAATAACACAACCATCCATGGACCGTTTAACCCTATTAACCGCTTCGACTAGATCCCTGCTCAACTGTTTGCCTGGTTGCGATGTTAGCAGCTCCAATACCAAGATCGGGCACTCTGGCCTAACCAGTCATTCGTCTTAAAGGAATCCTGATTACCGAAACCATAATAACAAATTCATTGTTTGTTGTTGAAAAAAAATTACGTGAAAACAAATATGATCCGGCTAAGAAGTACTGAGGATTTGGCCAGTGCCTATGAAGAGCATAAACAGATGAGCCAAAAACAGACGATAAAATTTTTTGAATGAACAAATGTGTATATAAGTTTTAGTCATTTAATTCCATAATATCCAGAAATGATGAGGAGAGAATTATTAAAGTTGTGACAAAGTACAACAGCGATATTCTATAATATTTTTATTGAAATAAACAAATACACTCGTATAAGGAATTGGGTAGTGCTAGGAACAAAGCACTTAATTCAAACGAAATATTTTATATTTTATTGTTAAAGCGAATTTGTAAAAAAAAAAATTTTTACTTTTTTTAAATAAAATTATAACGAAGCTAGAGTTTCAACTCGATAAAAAAATTATGAAGTTTGTGTACAGCAGGCCCTTAAGCTGCCCATTTAAATGTATAGATTTTATTTGGTCTTGTTAATTTGTAGAACATTTTTTAAGCGCAAAAATTTTGCCGATTTTATTTTGTCTTGTGCTTGGACATGTTGTGACTTAAGCTTTTCATTACAAATTTAATTATAAAAATTAAAATTTCATTATTCAATATTTAATTATTTATATCTTTTTATTTTTGTACATAATTCTGCATTATAATTTGCAACAACTGGGAAAACTCAATTCAGATTCTAGCTTCTAGAAGAGAAAGAAGCAAAAAGAAAGAAATTCAGAGCGAAAGTAAAAGGACTAGGCTTGAATAAAAGAATAAAAAACAGGGAAAATTAATATTTAATGCATTCATTTGCCGCCTTGATAATTACGCTTAACTATTTCATTGTCAGCTTAGATATGAATTAAATACACTCAAACCTTTAGCCAGTCAGAGAGTCAGCGACTGCTGAGCTGTTGGTGCTGGCAACAAGGACATTGAGTAATAAAAACTGGAATATATATATATATATATATATATATATATATATATATATATATATATATATAGATATATATATATATATATATATATATATATATATATATATATATATATACTTATATATTTAATGGAAAATAAAATGGAAAATATATAAAAGGTCCTTAGTATGTTTAACGCCTAGAAAATTGCAGCTAATGAAAATTTTTTGCTTTTCATTTAGCAAAACTCATTTACTCTTACACTGATGTAGTAGATGATTCAAGTTAGTGAAAACGTAAACGAGTAGTAAATTGTCTTGGCTTAAGTGTACAAATGAGAGAAAAAAATAAAGCCATCGTATGAAATGAAGAAGACCTGTAAATGACAAAGAAAATTGTCTTTTAGTTTTATTCATTCCTTTTGCTAAGAACACTTCTAAATATCTGCTATAGATTTTCTTTACCTTAAATATGTATCAAAAGACAGACACATCCTTAGACTTTCGCTATAAGACCTCTTTGCTTTGCTCACACTCTCTCTCTCTTTCTCTCTGTGTCTCACCCACCTGTTTAACAATTAATGTCCTTTACACACACACACATTAATACGCTAAAGTCAACCTTAATACACATTAAATTTCTTTTCCACTATTCTTCATTTTCCTTTCAATGTTGAGAAAAACGTTTTTTTTTTCTTTCCTTTCGTAATTTGTCTCCCAAGTAATTAGTAAGATTTAAATTGGTTTATATTCTTCTTCATATTTTATTCTTAACTTCCGTTTTAGACATTTTACTTAAACGACACACGGACGAACAGACATACACATTGTGTCTCATTTCCAGAAACGCTGGAGGATGACGATTCTTTTCAGTTTTTGCGTCATTTAGTTAAAATGCGTTTATTTCACCATCATCATCACTTACATGAATTTAGAGTATTTATATACTTAAATTACATACTATATACTACACTTTAGGCTAAAGTGGTAGTAATAAATGGAAAGTACTAAAGCGTATGTGTGTGTTTGTAATGCTGGGCTTGCTTCAGGTGTTGCTGCAAGCACATTTAATTGTGATATGTACCTTAAATTGTATAATAATTTATGTTAAAAATGAAATTTTATTAAGAATGGATTGGAGCTCCTTATGCAGAAGCTTTAATGGAAAATGCAGTGCAAAAATTCTCAATATTCGATTTCAATTGACAATTATTCAAATTAATTATCACAGGAATGCAAATACGCTGAAAAGATCAATGAAAATACAAAAAACTTTTTTCTCATTATGCACGAAGAGATATTTAGGGAAAGTAGATTTTACTGGAAAATAAATAATTATGGAAAATCACAGTTCTGGTGATTTAATTTTAGTCCCTGTAAAAAGAGCTTTCAAGAAGGTCATGCAAATGCTTCCATTGGGATCCAACAGCAGTTTAAATTCGAATTTGTTTTTCAATAATTTCAACAAAAACTTTACACTGCAGGACGTTCTCTGTTTTTTTTTCTATTCACCGATTCTCAAGTTGTCTTCATCATTAAAAATTAATTTTTTTTGCAAAGGAACAACGCTCATCTCGATAACCCTCCTCAGCTACTGCGGTAGGAAATGAATAGAGTGGAAATGTATTGCTTTGCTGCAATAAATTAAAGCTTTGGAATTAGACTGTCTACCCAAATGTTTTAAAAAGAAATATAGTATTAAACGCTATTTCCAGGAACAAACTTCACGTGCACATGATTTCTTTTTTTATGTGGAACTTGTGGATTGAAGTTAAATTAATATTTTCATGAAGGTTTAACGACTTATTTCTGTTAAAAAATGTATATTTTGAGTTGAAGTATTTCATATTTGTTATAAAAATTTTACAAACTTCGCTTCCCTAGGAAGTTGAAAAGATGCATTATTGAAAAAGCCATTCCTTAGAATCGACATCCATTTGTTTCACATAAAATTTAATTATCATTAGTTGCCTTGCAAGTCTATTGCAGTAAGTGATATTTTCGATTTTATCGTAGTTTAATTAAGTGCTGAAATAGACTATAGACGCTTGTGTCTTAGCCCAATATGCTGCAACGAAGAGAAAGGAGCCTTAAACAATGTATTGTATTGATGTAACATACGACATGATGTATAATAACTTAGAAGTTCGCTTGATATAAAACGCTCCCTCCGAAAAATTAAGCACGATTTGCGCATAAAAGTTTAACAAATAATCAATCCACAGAAGGAGCTAGAGTCCTTCAAGGCTATTCTGACGAAGGCAATGATTACAATGCCAGATGTAAGGCCGAATAAGAAAATAATTTTACACTCACAGATTGAAACATAGTCAAAGGGGAAATATATTTTGCAAACCCCAAGCTTACACGTTTGGAAAATATATGCTTTGAGGTCTTCTTATACAATTAGCAAAGTCAATGTAGGGTTACCAGGCCATCAACTCAGCAACTGGAGCTGCAAATGATTTATTTAGTAATATATTGGAAATTAAACCTTTTGTCATAATGAGATCAATTCCGAAATATACGGGACAAAGGACACAAGAGTTCGAGTTGAAGTACAGCTTTGGTAAGCTCTCTATCGCCGCATTCACTTTATTTGCAACACCCAAATTATGTCTAGATGTTATTATGATTATGACTTCGTTTCCTAGAATCCCTGTGAAGGCGAAGATCTACATTTCTACGGAGGCACAGCGATGTAAAAAGTAACTCATATTAAAGTTAACGAAGAGTATGTTCCGGGAGAAGGCCAAAAGGTAAGACATCTGATTTCAATTAGCTAGAAAATATTATGGGTCCGTAGCAATACTACATTAGATAAGGATTTGTCGTTGTCTGTGTTAAAACTCCAACATATCTAAGCAGACGTATAGCGAAGTCTTATATTGAACTACTTAACGGACTCATGTGTAGCCAATGCTCCCACTGATTTATCCAACATACCAGTAGGCGCTGGATCAGTTAATTAATTGATAAACAAAAATCCATGTTTCGTTAAAACGAAATCTTTTGTGGTATGAATAAAAATTAAAAGAATCCAAATTCTTTCCAATACAGGACCTCAAACACCAGCACGAAAGGGAGATCAACAATAAAAAATTGAAATTATATTTTCCTACAGATATTTATATTTTCAACACCATTCAATTTGTGGCTAAAATAATTTATAATTCATGACAATAATATTGAAAAAAATGCTTCAAATTATTACTTAATCTTTAATTTAACTTTCTCTATATTATCGTTTAGATTCGTTCTTGATAATTTTTCTTACCCTGATAATAATAATTTAAGATGAAAAACTTTGCAGCTCGACTTACCTAAAAAGATAAGAAAATGCAATTTTTTAGGAATAAAATAATAATTAAAATTTTTTTTTCATATATATAAATAATTTATAAAATCTATTATCAGTAAGAGAAATGTCAATTTTAAAACTAGAAATCGCAATTGATTACTCTGTACCACACCGAATTGTACCGGAAAAATCTCGAATCTATTTGCTATTTTTATAAGCTTAAAATATATTTGGTAAGAGAATTTTCCAATATAATTCTTACCAGGTCATACTTATATTTACGTCTAATTACACTAATGATACAATAATAATAATTAAAACTCGATTCCATTCTGCGTGTAATCTTCTTTCTGTCTGTTTGCCAAAAGTCTGATCTTTTTTGGCATATTTCTTTTTTTTTTTATTAGAGTTTTGTTTATTTAAGAACATTTTTTCATGGGAATAATAAGTTTATATGGTAGACTTTTTGGGCAGCGTGGAGTCTAATCGAGACTGTTATGATAGACGGACGTCTTACGGAGATTGGATTTCTTTATCATCTTTTCGTTGTGAATTTTTGTATAAATTTTTATTTTCTTATTTGCAATAAACTGTTATAGTTAAAATTCCAAGAGACATAGACTCTTTAAACAAAATATGAGTGAGCGTAAGGCTCTTAATTCTCCAACAAAAAGTAATAAAAACAATATAAATAATAATACATGTGATACAGTGTCAATAGATAATATAAGAAAGAGAAAAAATGAATCAAAAATAGAGGTGATGTCTAAACAACTAAAAAATAATTACTGGGCAATTCTTGCCAATGACAAAAATTGCAATCAAGACATAATACAAAAGTTTGAAAAACACGTGAAAGAAAGAGAGATTCCCTCAAGTTCAAAAAATGCTCCAGAAAATCTTTACTCAAATACGGAGAAAAACAATAACAATGATAATGTCAGAAACAAACAATTCAATAAAATAAATAAAAATAAAATTCCACCTTTACATATATTTGATGTAGATCCTACTTCTCTTATTGAATTTGTAAAAACTGGTCTCAATATAACTGAATTTAAAATAAGAGAACATAATAATAATAATAAAATTCAATTACTCACATCATCAATAGATGACCACTCCAGAATTAAAGCATATTTAGAGAAAACTAAAGCAAAATTTTTTACATACACGCCAAAAGATCTGAAAACAAAAACTTATTTATTAAAGGGCCTAAGTGCCGAAATAGACACAGAAATAATTTTAAATAACCTAAAAACTTTTGAAAACGATAACCTCAAGTTTATTAAAGTAAACCCTTTTACAACAAAAAGGGCAGAGAACAATGGTCATAAATTACCAATTTATATGGTACAGATAAGCGGCGACAGTAAAGTTAACGAACTTAAAACCATCAATACACTCCTTCACCGATGCATCAGATGGGAAGGACTCAGGAAACCAGAAATATCACAATGCAGAAACTGTCAGAGTTTTCTACACAGCGCATCCAACTGCTTTCTACCTCGACGATGCGTTAAATGCAAAGATCAGCACGAAATAGGGAAATGTTCATTGCAAGAAGTTCCAGTAAACGAGAGGGAAAAGATTTTTTGTGTACTATGTGGCAACTATGGACACCCGGCATCTTATAAAGGTTGCCCAAAATTTAAAGAGCTCCAACAAAAGTTACGTGCGAAAAAACAATTAACAGAAAGAAGAACTAAAAATACTTTAACCAATAGTTTAAGTTATGCAAATGTAGTTAAAAATAGTTTAATTCAAAACACTTCTGATAATAACCCAATTAATAATGTATTAGAACAACTAAATAACTCTATTCAAAGCCTAGCAAACCAAATAATTAATTTAAACAAACAACTACAAATACAAACGTCCCGAATAGACACTATTTTCTCTATGCTAGAACCCTAAATATTCACAATGGCTAGAACAATTATAAAAGAACTAAATATAATTCAAATAAATGTTAACTCCTTAATTAAACTAAGTAGAAGATATGATCTCGATATATTCTTAAGAAAACACAACCCCGACATTGTACTACTCAATGAAACCAAACTTAATTTTCGGCACAAGCCAAAATTTGAAAACTATTCATTCATACGGAATGATAGAAAAGATGCAAAAATGGGCGGAGGAACAGCAATTCTAGTTAAAAACGGAATAAAATTCAGTCACTATAGCAATATGACAATTAATTCATTTAAATATTTAGAATTATCTATTATAAAAATACCATTGCACTCTAACAAAATGCTTCTTATAATTTCTGCTTATTATCCATCGGGAAATAACTGTAACTTTTTTAAATCAGAACTTTCAAAACTCTTCCAATGCTTAAGTCTTGAAAATCCACATAACTACTACATATTAGCAGGAGATTTAAACTGCAAACACAGTAACTGGGGAAACGACGTCTCTAACTCCAAGGGAAATATACTGAAAGAATGGATTGAATGTTATGAAATCAGATATAGATGTATATTATATGCATCGCGTTTACCTTCATACCCCCGATGTAATTCGTATCTAGATTTATGTATATCTGACTCTAGACTAGTAATCCATAAGCTTGAGAATTCTATAAATTGCCTAGAAACTCTTGATTATGACAGCGATCATAATGCGATCAAAATTAAACTGTTAAAATTGGATAACGACCATCCACTAACTCTCTTTAGTGACATTCCTAAAAATCAATTTAATTTTAAGAAAACAAATTGGAAAAAATTTAAAAACTGCCTATTACATGATACAAATGAAAACGTCATAATCCCAAATCACAGAAACTTACGAAACTGCGAAATAGATTTTTATTTAAAAAAATTAGACCAATCTATAAATAATGCTATGGAGTTATCAGTTCCAAAATATAAAAGCAACAATCCTCTTGATAATTTTACAAATACAACAACTAGAAAATTACAAGCTGAGAAAAGTAAAATAGTCACAATTCTAAAACGCTATAACAGATTAGAATGTTTCTTAACACAAGCAGATCTCAATTTTTTTAGAACTAAACTAAAACTAATCAGAAAAATGTTAAATGACAACTTTAAAATATCAGTCAATAAATATTTCCAACACAAATTGAAAGAAATTAATCCAAAAGACCCCCAAAAAATGTTCAGTGAAATCAAGAAACAGTGTGGGATGATATACCCACTTGACCTTAAAATTTTAAAAATACCATATGAAAACGAAGCTTTAATTAGAAATGCAGGAATAGACCCCCAAGATCTGGAAAGAGAAGATAATACCAACAATTATTTTATTAATGATCATACTCAAAAACTGAATGTAATTGGATCCTACTTGGAATCCGTTCACTCTCATAAGGAGATTGATCCAGATAATTATTTGCATGTGGAAGTAAATCGTTGCTTCACTGAATTTTTAGAAGAAAAAAATCAGTATGAATACAACAACTCAACTAAAACAACATTTTCTAATTCAAAAATGGCAAATAACTTGAATGAGACCCAATTAGATAACACATTCATGCAAAAGGACGCAATTACATCCATTTTTAAAAATTTAAAACCAAAACTGTCAGCAGGCGTCGATAATGTACCCAACATAGTTTTACGAAACTTGCCAAATGACATAATAGATAAATATTGTATAATTTTTAATAACATCATCAACAACAGTTACTTCCCCCATGCTTGGAAATTAGCCAAAGTTATAGTGTTGCCTAAAAAGGATAAGGACACTACTAACCCAAAAAATATACGGGCAATTAGCTTATTACCAAACATAAGTAAGGTTTTCGAGGCATGTGTAAACAATATGATTGTCAGGTTTTGTCATGAAAATGCGATTATTAATGACAGACAATTTGGTTTTAAGTACAAACATTCGACAATTCATGCAATTAGTTTGCTCGTTTCAGACATTCAATGGAGTCTAAACAAATCCGAGTATACTGGAGCGTGTTTAATAGACTTTGAAAAAGCTTTTGACAATATATGGATACCTGGACTAATATACAAATTAATAAAGTTTAAATTCCCATTGCATCTTATTTTCCTTTTACACAATATGTTGAACAATAGAACCTTTTTCGTATCTAATAACAAGAATAGTAGCACAAAAAAATTTACAATAGTCAATGGTTTACAGCAAGGTACTGTGAATTCTCCTATACTGTTTAACTTATACATATATGAACTTTTAAACAAAATAGAAAATATTATAGCATTTGCGGATGATATTACTATATATCATACGGAAAATAAAATCGAGAAAATTAATATAGGTTTGCAAGAAAAATTCTTAGCAATTGAGAAATACTCAATAGATTGGCATATGAAAATTAATTTCAACAAATGCGAAAGTATTCTTTTTCGACCACCAGTTAATAAATGCAATAGCGATTTGAGGAAGAATTGGAAGTCCTTCGGTATAAAATCAAATAACAACACAAATATTCCTATCAAAAATACTGTTAAACTGTTAGGAATACATTTAGATAAATTTTTGTATTTCAACAATCACATATCTCAACAACTTATAAAAGCAAGAAATTCATTTTTCATTAATAAAAAATTATTTTACTCTAAACACCTACAAACTAAAGTTAAAATTACCATGTACAAATCATTAGTTAGACCTATTATATCATATGGGTGTCAAATATGGTTTAATATATCACCGTCTTATATGGAAAAAATAAGAGTATTTGAAAGAAAATGCCTAAGATGCTGTACTGAAGTATACAGATCATCAAGTAGTGACTTTAAAAAATATATATCAAATCAAATATTGTATAATAAAGCTAAAATCAATAGAATAGACAACTTCATTATACATGTTACAAGAAATCATATTCTAAACAGCGTAAAGACTCACGAAAATAACCTTATAATGGCTCCTTACTACGTTTCAGATGAGTTTATATCAAAAATATTACCAAAAGGATACATTCCACCCGAATCTTTCCTTTATCTTGATAAAAATGGCTATATCCAAAACGATGACGGCATTCCTATAATTTATCACATTTATAGACGAGCTAATAACAAAGCTATAAGTAGTAATGAACTTACACCAGACAATTGTCGTTTTGATACAAGTATTTATATATTAGATAAGAATATTAAACCAAATTTAAATACTCAAAAATACTGGTGGATCACCTAAGTATTACATTTTGTTTTTAAGCCTTGACCTTTTATTTTTTTAATACGAAAGTAAGTTTTTTTCTAATTTTTTGCTTACAAATAAAATGTATCTATATATATATATGTATATACATATATCTGAATTTATCGTATCTTATATGAAGTTAGAAATAATGTAATAAATGATATATACCATACTTGAGAGCTCGTAGTGCTGGGACTT
The DNA here is from genome assembly GCA_963681545.1 of Germaria angustata. Taxonomy (NCBI): domain Eukaryota; kingdom Metazoa; phylum Arthropoda; class Insecta; order Diptera; family Tachinidae; genus Germaria; species Germaria angustata. Next base: position 81,091,236 of record OY813000.1, on the reverse strand, counting down.
TGTGTATAGATTAAGTTATATTTCACACTATTTGTTTATTTTGTAGTTAGGATAATATGGATTTTCAATAAATAAACAATAAAAAAAAAAAAAAAAAAAAAAAAAAAACTTTTTGGGCAGCGTTATATACATATAATTTAGGTAATCATTAATAAGTAGTTAAAGCAAGTGATTCGAAGGATTGAACATTATATTTCATTCATTTCATTACTCTGATTAGAGTCCATAAGTTATAGTTTCAGTCAATTGGAGACATATAGTACAATTCGTATTCGCAAACTTGCCAATAGTCCTTCAAAGCCGGTGGCGCTCGCTTGTTCCTCGATATTGCATAAGCTATCGGTCGACGGCATTTAAATATCTTGTGCTTCCGGCTATATGGAGTCTAGGCTAGGCCAAATTATTGGCTTAATAAATTAGTCTCGGCAAGACTACTCAGGTAGTTTTCAGTCCATAGGCATTAAAATCTAAAGTTCTTGCAAGGCTGATCGCTATATTTCCACTACTTCCAGAGAACTTTTTTCGAATTTGCTTTAATTTTGTAAGCTTTTCCTTTAATTGTGTACATACTTTGTCCTTGAGAAGACCTTACTAATTTCAATGTCGATACTTTTATTAAGCAGCATTTTGTTAACAATAAAAATAACGACTTTTATTTGAGAAAAATTTAACATTAAATCGTGACATTCAAGAAATTTCCTTCTTACATCCTGCCACATTTTTTCCTTCACGCCTGATTTTTGTTGTTAATCACTATGAGATTTTTATCATTTACACACAATGAATAATTAAAACCATAAAACACAATGTAGAATAAAAAAATGTACAATAAAATGATATTAAGCAAATGCCAGGGAAAGTTGTAACACCTTATAACAAATGCACAATTAAAAACAACTTACGACAGCAGCAACAACAACAATAATAATAACAGGAGCAATTACAGCATTATTTTATTGTTGTCACTTTTGTCAACATTTTGTTGCTGTTGTTTTTTTTTGTAGTTGTTTTGTAATAACAAGAGTGTAACATGTTTAAATCACATTGTAATTATCTTTAATAATTAAATATCACTAGTATTTAGACGTGTGTTTGTGTGCCATTTAATATGAAAATATGCATGATATTATATACAATAACATACATATACGAGGGGTATTCAAAGAGTGAAGTTTTGAATATCGCGGAATAACAAGAGTCAATTTTATATTCTTTACAGGTATAGATTTAAGAAGGATAATTTCCTACTTTCGAAGAAAAACATTTTATTCTGAGTAAGAAAAATTTTTTATAAGCGGTACAAGCTCGAGAACGGGAAGATGTTAATGTTGGAACTTCTCGTGAACGCCCCAGTACAAGAACAATTCTGCCTTGGAGAATACTTGAAAATACTGTCCTGGAATCATCACATTACTATTAGTCTAGCTGGTGGTGACGTCGGCATATCACTTGGTTTGTGCTATGTAATTTTTTGGGATAGTTTTATCATCGCTCAGGAGCTTTTGAGTGATGTCAATGATGATCATGATTTGCTGAAAGGGTTAACAAATAGCGATGAATCATGGACATGATTGCAATATTGTACCCAAAGTCCACTTTTTTTAAATGTCAAGGTTTTGTTCAATATTTCTTTCGATTGCTGTAGAGTATTTCATCAACAGTTTTTAAGTAAGTTTCAATATTCAGCTTTCACTCACTAGAGTCCATGATTTGGTTCCTTTGTAATACCTGTGCTAGAAAATGGACAACCGGAAACAGAAGAGTATATAAGACAGAAAGCAAAAACATTCAGAGTCTACGAAAGGAATCAATTCTGCGAAACTCTTACAAAGAGTCCAGTACACTAATCAATTTTCTATAAGGGCACCCATGATAAAGAAGGTTACATTGACAGCCATAGTAATCACCGGCCTCGGTCCCGGAGCCAATTTCCTGATGGAGATCTTCAATGATTGACAACTCACGGACTGCACAGCTAAAAGATCTGAAAGCTATAGCAAAAAGTGCTCTTTGAAGATTGGAAAATGCATTCGAAGAGAAACACTTTGTGTACATATATTGAAGAGTAATTAAGAGGTACTTGATAAAAATACAACACAAACTCATTTTCTGAAGACACCTCATATATCTAAGCACTTGGATTGAAACGTAGCAGTTTCTATCTGTATGGCAACATTTGTTGCATTTGTATGTTTTTATGTATGTAAGAATGTATATACATCCGTATGGTTAAAAAATTTGTATTCGTGTGAAAAATATAAACTTACTGTGACACGCTAATTTTTGATAATCTAGAAGTTAAACTTTACGAGTACGAGTATTATGTTTTTCCCTTTGATTATCCAGCGAGTAGCACGCTTTAATTACATGTGGATACTGTGGGCCAATAGTAGTACAATTTTTATTAAATATTACCAATTGATATTATGAACAAGTGGGAAGGCAGAAACAAAAATCGCAAAACTCGGACCGATAAAATAGGACAGCACCAATAAGGCTACCGATACAATCAACAGCAAAATATATGATAGTAAGTACCAGATATGACTTTCAAGGTAATTAGTGCGTACTTAAGACATTTCATGTCAGACGGCATTTCGGTGTGATAAATTTAGGTAAATCGACTGCAGAAAATCCATTTCGCGTTACAGATTTTGCTTCAAAGATAAAAATTGAAATAATGCTGAGAGAAAAGTTTTTCTTAAAATCTTGAATTTTTACGATAATCGATTTGGCGACTCTTGCACCATAATCTCAATGGAGATTATGTTACAATCGCAATTGTGCAGAGTTTCAATTATTATTTTAAAAAAATAATGAAAATTCACCAGCATGGTCTTGCGTACTGAAAAGGTCAGCATGAAACACACCGCTTCAAGACCAGTGCTGAAATTTCATTCGATCTAAACGATTTATTTACATTGAGATCAGCCAAAACCTTTTTGACTGCAATTGATCGAAATAATATTTTTGCATGGTTACAGATACTCTTCCGAAGTCGGGCAGTGGTTGACTGCTTTCCGGCAAATATTTAAGTCAATAGGTAAGCTTTATCAACCAACCGTGTAAAGCAATGCTTGGTCATTTTTTAAATGACTTGGATTTGATGAACTAGTATTATACTTGACACTTTTAACTAATGATCAGAAATTTTTGTTGCCCCAAACAGCAAGAGCTATAGCACGAAGGCGCTGCTCATATACAGCTTAGTACTCTGACACATGAAGATCTCGGCTTTTTGCACACGGAGTCAGTGTCTGGATTCTTATCGTTACACCAGATATTGAAAGCTTCCTCTTTGGATCTGACTGCATCATTGCACGTCTGATTAAACCAAAACTTTGACCTCTGTTTAATCACGATTTGCTTTGATGGAATAAGAGCTTTCATTCCTAGCAAATTACATTTTCTACAATTTTTGTCATAGAATTTACGTCACTGTCTTGGAAGCAAATCTTCCAATTGCAAGAAAGAAATTGTTGAGCTCAACGAGCGTTTTCGTAGTTATATTTTAATCGTCTCGTTGCTGGTCATGAGGCGTTGTGAATTGTCGAGAACGAAAAGTAGACATATATGATCCGAGTTACCGAGAGGTGTGAAGTGAAGAAAAGGTCAAGAGTATTGTTTTGGTGCCCTTCAAACCACGAAATAAGTGTTGGTTCATTCACTCATTGCACGATGTGGTTGTGCGCGACGAACAACTCAACATGACAGACTTCTGGAGTTGTTTGACCTGCATACATTCGCTTAATAAATATTGACATTATTAAGATTATTTGCTTATTCACAACTTCAATTGATGTTATCTAGCGGTTGCTAACCTATTCCACTAATTGCTACTAACCATCTTAAGCACAAAAGCTTTTGAATAATTCAGGCTTCTCATCATAAAATCCCTTAATTGCTCTATTGTACCTCGCAGCCTGATTGAAGACTTGAAATGCAACGAAAAATTTTTATATGAAACCAGCACTTCTTTTAGGGCCCAAAAATATATATCAAATAGCATGTAGGACTAATATTAAAGGAGAAATCATTGAAACATGGGCTCAACTCAAATTCCATAAATAGTCTAAAGATATAAGTTATCTATGAAAATAATGTTTATGTTGTCCCCACTGTGCGAAATTGTGATTCCACGAACGCAATCAAAATTGTATTAAATTGACATTAGTGAAAATATATAATATAAATATATATGTATGTATATAAGAAAAATTGCTTACAAATCCGACTACGTAGTATATGCAAAAATATTCACTAGATAGGAATTGTGTTGCAAATATAATAAATTAATAATAATTCAAGTAAATTTTTGAACTTTGTGTTGAGGTCTAGGATAAAAAATGTTTTCGCAACTGTATGTAATTTAATATTTCAATGCCTTTTTAGGCATTTTCTGCAGGAACCTCAACACTACAATAACAAATTAAAATTTGCCATGCATCATTATATTTCCTCTTAGTGATGAATTTGATGTCCTGATAATGGGAATTAAATATTGTCAATATATTCTCTATTTTTTGTGTATCTATGTGTATAATACAAAATATAATATCAATGTGTTTCCTCAAAATTTTAGAACTATTTGATAGTAATTTGTAATATATGATCCACTGCTTTGTTGTTCAATTAAAAAATAGTCAGTATACTTTCTATAGAGGGACTATTATTTCCATTAAAATTTTGTTCCATAAATGGAAAAATGCCAAAAAAAAATAACGAATGAATATAATTTATTAAATTAATTCGTATATGTTAATATATGGACACAATGTAAATATTTCAAGCATTTAGTCCGTTTCTCTTGTGAGCTTGAAGAAAGCACCAGTTTGCAAAGGTTTCGATAACATATAAAACGCGTTTGCCATTTTTAAGACATATTTTTTCATTAGTTTAATATTTATAATTAATTCTATTGATAAATTAATTTAAAAAAATTTTAAAAAAGAAACAAATATTTTAACAGAAAAAATATTTCCCAACAAAATATTTTGTAAATGAAAAAATTAATAATAATAACAAATTTCCTGCAAACAAAAATCAAAAATTATACAGGGTTATACAATATTTACTTAAAACTGACGTACGTTTAAACCAAAATTTCGATTCATTGATTTGTTTTGTCCGTAGTTTTGTTTATTTTTACTAAATGAGTTTTTATTCAGAGTTCTTCCCGTTTTACAATTTAAGACTGGATTCGACTATTTGCCATTTTCAGTATTAGAATCGAACTTCCATAACTCGAATTACCATTATCCCAAAAAAAACTTCGACATACGGAGACTTCGAGTTACAGAATTTTTTGTCAAAATATAAAAAAAGGTTTTTGTATTATGTATTTTTATTTAAAATAGCCTCTAATGAAAAACTACATAGTTCACATATTAAAAGAACAAGCATATGTACTCATATACATATGTACATTAGGCCGTATCACCTTACAAGGAGAAAAAAAAAGTTCACCGTACACCCCCTAATATCAACTATTGTTCCAAGGACATTTCAAAAAAAATTTTTTTTTGCCGAACGTAGGGGTCGCCTTTTTAGTTTTTTCCTTATATCTTCCGTATTTACAGTCCGATCTTAAAGTTTGATATAGCGAATTTTGTTGTCAGAGGCAGCCCAATATTTTTGCTTTTAGGTCCATTGACCTCAAGTGGCCCGTTCTGGTATTTACCCCCAAAAATCTCAGTTCCTACCACCCTAATGTGACACCCTAATGTTCGAAATTTAAAGCTCGCAAAAAATGATAAAACTTTTGCTAAGGAAGTATATTGATAATTTCAGCGCAACTATTTTAAAAATGGTTTTATAATATTTTTGTTGCGGAACGTAGGGATCACCTTTTTAAATTTATCATAATATCTTCAGTATTTACATTCGGATATTAAAGAATGATATATCAATGTATTTGTCTGTGGCAGACCAATTTCTTAAATTCAAAAGTTTTTGACCTCAAGTAACCTTTACATCATACCTCAAATTATGCAACAAGAAATAAGCAACGAAAATCAAAGTAAAATAAAATAATAGAAATTTTAGTCGATCATATTTCGACGTGATTCAAGTTGGCTGTATTTTTGACGGCTCTCGAGTTTAGAAAAAATGTGGCCCATGCGTTGCTCGTCGGTGACCGCCAAGGCAGATTCATGTACTACATGAACAAAACGCTCGGTGTTTTGAGAATGACATGGATAAGCTGCAAAAGTAATTAGGTTTAGCAAAGAAAACTATCAAATTAAGACATTTTTCTTGCGCTTACCTGGTAATTCGATTATATTTTGCGAAAATTGTAATGCTTCCAGAAGCTCTTGGGTATAGAACTGCAAGCATGGCGGCTCTGTCAATTCGAATCTGTCCCAATTGATCATATCGAAGTATGAGTCACTTTCGAAGTTTATAAAATTAACAACTTGTGGACCGAACATTTGACGAATGCGTACAGTTGCATCAGTACGGGCTAATAAAATTTTAGTATAGCCATCTGAACGCACTATCGGATCTTCGTCTGTTATCATCGATAACAAAACATTCTCAGGGTGGAAAAAGTACGCGCAAGAAAAATGTCTTAATTTGATAGTTTTCTTTGCTAAACCTAATTACTTTTGCAGCTTATCCATGTCATTCTCAAAACACCGAGCGTTTTGTTCATGTAGTACATGAATCTGCCTTGGCGGTCACCGACGAGCAACGCATGGGCCACATTTTTTCTAAACTCGAGAGCCGTCAAAAATACAGCCAACTTGAATCACGTCGAAATATGATCGACTAAAATTTCTATTATTTTATTTTACTTTGATTTTCGTTGCTTATTTCTTGTTGCATAATTTGAGGTATGATGTAAAGGTTACTTGAGGTCAAAAACTTTTGAATTTAAGAAATTGGTCTGCCACAGACAAATACATTGATATATCATTCTTTAATATCCGAATGTAAATACTGAAGATATTATGATAAATTTAAAAAGGTGATCCCTACGTTCCGCAACAAAAATATTATAAAACCATTTTTAAAATAGTTGCGCTGAAATTATCAATATACTTCCTTAGCAAAAGTTTTATCATTTTTTGCGAGCTTTAAATTTCGAACATTAGGGTGTCACATTAGGGTGGTAGGAACTGAGATTTTTGGGGGTAAATACCAGAACGGGCCACTTGAGGTCAATGGACCTAAAAGCAAAAATATTGGGCTGCCTCTGACAACAAAATTCGCTATATCAAACTTTAAGATCGGACTGTAAATACGGAAGATATGTATAAGGAAAAAACTAAAAAGGCGACCCCTACGTTCGGCAAAAAAAAATTTTTTTTAAATGTCCTTGGAACAATAGTTGATATTAGGGGGTGTACGGTGAACTTTTTTTTTCGAGACGGCCTAATGTACATACATACATATGTAATTACAAAATTACAGTTAAGTAAAATATTCTAAAATAAGTGACTGACATTTTAATTTATTTTTTATTATAATTTTTTTTTTTTGATATTTTCAGTAAAAAATAACTCTAATGTACTTAAAGCTCTGTAGTGCTCATCAGTTGTTGACATAATAATAAAAAATCAATTTCAACATTTATCATCTAGCCCGAATTATTCATAGAACTGATACTTACGCAAACAAAAAGAAACAAATTTGTAATTCCCCGAAAAAAATTTAGCAAAATAGTATATAAAATACAAACAAAAGTAAAACAAACAAACCATAACTAAAACAAAAACAAAAAACCATTAAAACAAGCAAAATTCTTCGAGTTATAGAGTTCATTTGTATGTTTTTTGTACGAGTTATGGAGAACTTCGACTTATGGAAGTTCGAGTTACGGAAGCAAAATTGTATGTAATTTATTCTCTTAACGCTACTGCCAACCAAATTAGTTCGAGTTAGAGAAAATTCGAGTTAGAGAAGTTCGAGTTATGGAAGTTCGACTGTATTTTCCTTGATGACGGAAAATCGTTCCAAATTCAAGCGAACCACGTCGGAAGAAAAACACGGTTTTAAAAAATTTTTAAAATATTGTAAAATATTGTTTAAGATTTTTCGATTTCCTTAAATCTTTCGTGTTTTGATTTGTTAAGTCTTTTTTGCGGGTTTTTCCTTTCTTTAGATAATGTTCTATATTTTAGGTAATTTTTTCAGCTTTTGAGTTATTAAAAGCTGCACAAAAATTTTACATACGAGTATTGGAGAAAATTTTTTAAATTTTTGGTTAAATAAAAGCAAAAGGACAATACCGTTTAAAAATTTGTTAAATTATATATTTTTTGTGACTATTTTGTTTCTAAATATTTTTAATATGAAATTGAAACAGTGAAGGGAACTAGAAATATTCAAATATTGATTGTTGTCTATATTTATAATTTAATATCAAATATTTATACTATGTAAGAGTTGGGATCTTCTTTCGACGTGGTCAGCTTCAATTTGGAATAATTTTCCGTCATCCCGTGCCAAATTTGGTTTGTAAACAGACCATTTTTGACTGTGTGCCATTTTCAACGATCTTTTCCGAAATCAGTCTGTTTACAGATTTAAAGCGGGTTGACGGAAAATCGTTACAATTTTATATTACATATTTATAATTAAGAACATATAATATTGATAACAAATAAAACTATACAGGTGTGTAATGTAAAATTGTATATGGTTTTCAAAACCAATGTCTTTAAGGAAGATGGATCTCGATCGATTTTTCAGCCAATTTCAAAAATGAATCATAATATCAGATATGGATAATTTGAGCACATTTAAGAGAAACATATGTATAAAAAAATTTATGAAAACGTATTATTACAATGAAACCAGACAGAAGTAGTGAAATCGATTCGCTTTTAAAATTGATTGCCATCACATACATAAATACCTCGTAGTGTTTATTTACTCAGTTAATGATTTGCTTGTGACTCCTTCTTTTTTTGGAAATCCTGCGACAATTTGTATGTAGAATAACTAAATTCGTGGTCAATTAGGTAAAATGAAGCTACATGATCTTCAGGTTGCGTAAAAATTATATACCCCCGAACAAGCTAATGTTCAAGTAGTATCCATCCCTCATTACCCGTTGATAAGGTACCCCTCGCCGCTCCTAATCAGAAAATCCTTCTCAAATGTATTATGCTTAAAATATCTCTACATTTTTATTGTAATTTTTTAAAACTCTAATTGTTTAAACGATTAGTTGGGGAGAATATCCCAAATAATAAATGTCAATTTGAAAATATAAATTTATATTTTAATTTGTACATTGAGAAATTGAATTATTTATTGCGCTGGAAATTTTATCTCCTAGAGAAATAATCTCCTCAGCAACAACAGTATTAGTTGAAGGCAAAATTTTCCCTTGATGCTCAAGTTACCTTAGAATTAAAATTTACTTTGCCAACACATGTATGATATTTGTTGCAAAATAGAACTCACAAAAAGATTAAGTTTATGATGTTCTTGGAAATCATAATGGTGGCAGCAACAAATTGTCAACACGTACGAATGCACTTACTCAAATATAAACGGGGTAATAATCATTTCAACATTTTTTTATAACTACGCTTTAACTATTTTTTATGTCTTTTTTTCTTTTCTAAGCATAGTTATGACATTTTTGTTTTCATTTCTAATGGTAAATTTTTTTAGTGGTGTGTCATTACAAATCTAGGTTATGTTACACATTTCTTTTTATATACTATATGTACGTACATATATATTTTTGCTTAGGTTTTCTAACATTTTTTCTATTTAAGTACATTTACACTTGACAGTATGTATGTGTTTGGTACGTTTTCTTGCCATTTTAAGTAGACAAACTTTGTGCTGGATTTGTTTGTTTAACAAGGACATTTCGTTAGGTATTACTTGTCCTTTTTTTTCGCTTTGCTTTGCTTCCTTTTGCTGCTACTGCCGCTGAAGTATTAAAGTTATTGTGCGTTAAAATATTAGGAATTGTAATAAACATTTCATGCAATAAATATGAAATAAAGAAAAAAAGGTTGTACGTTTTCGTTACTGTTTATGAAAGGACTTAAATTGTAGAAAATTTATGTTAAAAGTTTTTTCCTCTATTTTTTTCTTTTTTGGAGAAAAGAACAAACAAAATACCAATTTGAAATAAGTTTTAATTTAAATAATATGTTTGTTAATTATGAACAAAATATTTTTTGTAGTCTTTTGGGGGTATGATATTATTAATACAGCAACAGTTGTTGGTACACAGGAAGACATTTAGAAATGTGGAAAGTAGATTACTTTGTCTCAAATGGAATATATACCAGTAAAGTTGTCTGACAAATCAGAAAAAATCGAAACCAATAATTTCAACTATTACCTTTCAAAGAAATATTCAGGGAGTTGTAAAGTTTACTATAATACAATAACAAAATCTTTTGTCGTGGTAAAGTTGCATATATGCCTGCAAGACATCTTTCTACAACGTTCAGTTCGTTGTCGGAAAGTTGGTGACAATTTTTATATATTACAAGTGAAAATGGGAGTGGCTTAATATTATTTAATCGACATTTTTGAATTGTAATCAATAAAAATTGTAATCATTTAAAAATTTGTAAAAAAATCAATATGTTAACGCCGTTTTGGGAACCTTCTTCAGCAGAAAAAAAATTTGTTTTTACAAAAAAATTAAAATTTTTTTTTATTAATTGAAAGAATTTTTCCCAATGTATTGTATTATTGATATTATTGTTCTTGAAGAAGTCTCCCAAAAAGAGACGTTGAAAAAATGAATCAATTATGAAATATATTAAAAAAAAATAAGAAAAAATATCAATTAGTTAAATCATCATTATTAAAATCAAGAAAAAAATATCAGAAAATAAGCTAAAGCTAAAATATGATTTACATTGAAGCACCTGAATAAGCTCGGGTCTGAAACTTAGATATTCTGTATCTAAAAGGTGTTTAAGCTCACGCAGGCTTGGCAGGTTTCTTGCACATGAATAATTTTTTTGTTGGTGCCTTATTTTTTTGAACTAGCATATCAAGAGGTTAAGTGAGACCATAGATTCAAAATATATGTAGACTAAAATTTGCTTCCTTCAATTAGAGAGAACAAACAATTAAGCCTAATTAAGAGTGGTAAGCGTCGTGCCTAATGTCGCCTACCCATACATAAATAAATAAACTATGACATATACTAATTTCATTTCATTTGCTACAGCTAACTTCACTTCGTAACGCGTTGTCAAAATTTACAGCTAAAAAACGCTATTGCTTACACTTGACTGAAAGTTGCAACAGAAAATGAGCTTCTGATGATTTCCCACACCTTGATGTTAGAGACAAACGGAATCTCTTGTGGTAATAAGTGAATTCGTAGCCCCAGTCCACGAAGTTGTTGAGGTATAGTTGTTGGTCAAGGAAATGACTCATGACATGTAAGTGCCAGTGACATATTCCAGAGTTGAATGCACTAACAGCTTCTCTATGTACTGTCGCTAATCTTAAATTATCGGTGGTTGACTCATGTTGGCCAAATTCTTAAAAACTTTGGTCTACCAATCCTAAATGAGGCGCTGGAATAAGCTGGCCTTGAGGCTAGGCTAATTGGCTTAACCAGTTAAATGAAGGATAGATAACTCCATCTTCATATTCATGCCTATAAGCGATACTGAATGAATTAAAATTTCCTGGTAATAAGAAATCGTGTGTTACACTAAAAGGCACAGGCGTGATCTTAGACCATATCTTGTCGGCAAGAGTGTGCAAAATAACCTTGAGCAGCCGATCGTTTAGCTTCAGTTTACCACGAATGAAACAATTTGGATGTAAGCCAGCAATATTTTCAGCAGAACGGTGATATGTACCATACGATTAATGCTACTGTGGGTACTTTTCGTGACTGCAATTCACATGAATATGCTGCCAAAGTCTTATGCCTTGACCATATTGTATTGATTCTTATAGAGTTTTCTGAAGAAAAAGTTCTATAAAAATAAGCCGCAACCAATTGATGCCATAATTTAGCTCTTCATTCAAATTTAATTGATTTTATATCGCTGTTATTAGAAATTTCAACTCTTGAAATTGTGAACGATGTCGTATTCACAGACTATAAAAAGAAAAATGTCGTTGCTTTTCTTCTTTACAACAATTTTTCAAATCGTAAATCTAATCTGCTTATAAATTTCCGCCAAGCCAATGGCAGACAACCAAAAAGAAACCAGACTTATTGATGAATTTCCCCCTATAAGAAATTAGTTTCAACAGCCATCAATTTATTTGAATCAACTTGAAGTCAATATACGATTCCCATGTTAAGCGACGATAAAGGTAAATATTTGACACAATAATGTTGCGGTAAAAATTTACTATAAATTTGAATAGGCGGACATGTTTTATTTCACAGGTTTGTAGCCATTTTTTCAACACTGAAATGTATTCCTGCAATTTGCGGAATGCTTGCGTGGACGCTTAGAAAAGCTGTATCATCAGCAAACGATGATATGTGAATATCTTTGCTTATTGGCATACCAGCGGCACACATCCAACATAAAAAGACCCACAATGTTGCTTTGAGAAACTCCTGCCTCTATTGACTGTGATGTGCTTAAAAAAGCAATCAGGTAGCTTGCCAATAGATTGTTAGTGTTTGCCCGTGCTATACTTTACCGTAAGAAAGTTAAATCATATTTTCCTTCTTTAAAAGTCTGTGTATTTGTTTATTGGTGTTTTCTTTCCTCCTAAAACTAAATTAGTAATAGTGATCAGCCTGCTTACAAATAGTTTCTCAAATAGCTTCGTCACGTTCTATAGCAGACTCATAGGCACAATCGTATGGGACTTTCCGGGCAAGTAGAGCATAATAATCTCTGAAAGCTTCTATTCTGACGGATATTGCGTAAGATAGCATTAAAAATTTTAAATATACCTTTTAGCTTCACCATGTAGTTACAGGAGCGTCTTGTTGCTAATTTTATTAATCTTATGAATATCGCATTTTAAGGGATAAAGGCTTCAGCAGCCACTTGTAGAAGTTCGACTAATGCGTCAGATATGGTTGATGTGAGTACTTTTCTTAATGTTGAATGAAAAAACTTTATTTTTAAGTGTCATTCCTTACCCAGTCTCAATTCAGATCAATCAGAGGAGGCTGACTTATTACGGGTCTACCTGGTAGCTCGCCATTCTGAATAATTTGTTTGTGGAGTTGCGTCTAGTTTTTTTGGGCGTTGTTGTTGCCTATATTCTAAAAGTTTTTTGAGCTTTGGAACATAATCGCTCAGACTCGTTTTAAGTTGAGGTGATCTATATCGTTGTCGTTCTCCTATTGTTCTCCTTGTTTCAGCTAAAAGCCTTTTTACGTCCACGAAGTAAACTCATTAAATATATCACCGGTCGATGGGTGGAAAAAGCATGCTGAGCAGCCTGGTTTAGATTTGCCACAAACTTTTTAATGATGGCATCTATGTCCGCCGGCGTTCATGATAGCATGTTCCACGTGCAATGGGCACTGAGATATTTTCTGTATTTTAACCAGACAATACACGTGGCTGTCATCGCTAAATTGGCCGTGAGTGACACAGTTACATTTCTTCGTTAATTCCTGCCACCGCAATCAAACCAAGAAAAGTCGTTTTTTTATATGTATTTTTATACAGTGGAGTTCGGTTTTAATGAACACCGCGGTAAAGGGCAATTTTGTTCATTATAGACAAAGATCCTTATAGCCGGTGTAAACATGCTCCCCTTCGAAGCAATTTTGAAACGAATTATAGATATTTATTATTTTTCCATAGTTCATGTAATAAATTATATATCTGTTGTCGAATTTCAACATTTTGTGTCTCCTTCTCTAGAAAATTAGTGAAAAAATTTTGCGACTTATTTTGGTGGTTATAAGTGAAAAAGTTTTCAGCATTTTAGTACTGAGTACTTAAGAGTTTTGTTATAAGCGATAATGTCCGATATAATTAAAAAATTATTTTATCATTTAAATTGCTTTCCAAATTACAGTGATTTCGACAAATAAAAAATTAAAAAAAAACAAACAAAAATAGATGAATATAATTGACCCAGGGGAAAAACAGGCAGTAGCAAAAAACCAGTCTTTTGTTAAGCCATTGCTATTAACGAGGTCAACTTCTGACAATTAAGGCCACAAATTTGCAAAATCTAACGAGAGTAAAAAAAAACTACTTTAACATACCAATGAAATGTGCGCGTTTATCTAATACGGTCGCCGCTGTTGTGTTTGTACAAAAGGAACGATTATGACTTGAAAGACAATTTCAACTACTTCTTGCTCCAATCGCTTAAAATTCATTAACTTTTTAAAATATTTTCACACAATCTCTTCATGAACACAAGTCACCTTATCACTATAAAGCGCATCTAAGTTAAAAGTAAATAAATATACGTACAATCCTGTAAATTTTGCATGGGTATGAATTGATGTTGTTGAATAAATACAAATATTGAAATAATAATTTTTCAATTAAAATATATGGCGCATAAAAAACTTGTGTAAATCGAGGAAGGGCAAGAGAAAAACACCAACTCTAACACATACCGAAGTTCACAAACACATTTTTAGTTTATATGTATTTGCTTTGCCAACAATGAAGGTCATATTGAACATTAACCGAAATCTAGCACAAAAAAGGAAGCAAAATAAACACCCACAGTAAAAGAATAAAAATTCATAAAAAGCTTTAACACAAACAAAATGGTGGTGGTAGTGGTGGAGTATACTTGCATTTATTGGCACGTCATAAAAATTATTTACATAGTCGCGAATGGTATGCCAGGACTTCCTGGCACAAAAAACGCGTTTGCTACCATCAGCTCTCGGCCAACATTCCATACCACTGTTAATGTCGTTATTGTTTTATAAATGATTTAATAAACAATTTTTTTTAACATATAAGGAAAATGGCATATTTATTTTTGGTTTAAGGCGAATTCGAAGATCCCTCTTTTGTTAAATTCATAGAGAGCGGAAAGTGTCAGTTAGTCAGTCACAACTAACTTTAAAGTCCAATTTCATAGATGTCCAATATACAGGAGATCGAATGACAAATCTTTGGCCGACCTTCCACCAATATCTCACTCTCCCAGAGCTTTAATGTTACTGCTTTCTGTGGTAGAAAGGCCCAAATATGGGTATTGAAATCAGAAGAAATTCTACTCAGTTGAAGAAAACGATTAGGCTAGAAGAACTTGGTGTCATTCAAGATTCAAAGAATGCAAAGATCGATTTTTCATTAAAAACTCTCGCACAAGTTTGCAGGAAGTATGCAGGAAATCCTTATTAATTACACAGATGCAGCTTCCTAACCTTTCAGGGCTTAAAACGTAGCCAAGCAGATCACTTCAGTAATTTAAATATAACAAATAGTACTCATATATTGAAAGTGCTGGTACTAGGAGAACATGTTATGGGAGAGATGATAGAGGAAGTAGTGTTTGTGGACTAAAGAACGAGTTTTCTCTGTAATGCGTAGTGCGATCTCCAGAAATGGATGTGCTCTTAAAGAAGAACGCTTTACTTACAAATAATAAGCAATGAAGTCCTGCTTCTTCTCTTTGCTCCACATAGTTATCTGTGATTGAAATTTCCTCCCATCTCAAGCCAAGGATACTGATGACACCGTTTTGCCTCAGTATGATATTACAACCGTAAATTTCGTATTATCTGAAATAATACCTTTCCGGAAAGAGAAGTTCGACTATACAAGTATAGAGAAAAAAATATAAAGGATGCATTTTCGCCCAGAACAGCAGCGGATACTTGGCTGAAATACAATATGATTGATTAAGAGAAAACTTTAGTGCGCTTGAATGCATTGATGATTTAGGTGCAGTCTGTTTTTATGTTGCATGGAAAATGCGTTTTAAAGAATCAGTGAAACTCGCTTACGATAGCGAGGTTGCAATCTTATTATTTCAAAGTTAAGAATTTCGAATGCATGTGGCAATTTATTTTTAAAAATTGGCAGTTTATATTTTTAGTTTGTAATTCATGATTGCATATTTGCAAGGTTTCAGCTTAGGATTGCATTATTGAGTTTTTACGGTTACATTTAAAAAAATAGACATTCGTTTTGGACTGAAATTCACTAAAAAGCAGTATAAATTATTAAGGACAATGACTGTACTTAAGACATATCGAAGAAATCATAAAAAGTACCTGAGGGGACAGGAAGTATTATAGTAAATTTATATATTAAAAGTATTAATCAATATTAATAAATGTAGAAACATTAAAAGATGATGTCATTTTTTAAGTTTGCAGGTATTTTAAAATAGATGACAAAAAGAATGCTGCCAAGCTCTGTGCAAACGTAGAAAAAATATTGCAATCGAAAAAACAGTCATTATTACAGACCAGTGTATTGTCCTTCGAGGCACAAAGCAGGATGTAACGATTGCTTTGTGTCAATGCAAGCCTTTTTAGAATATATAAATACTTCTTTTGAAGTATGTATGTGTTACAAAAATATTAATTTTTTATTCTCGCTCCATTATTATTTACTTTAAGGGACCTAAGCGAGCCAGTATATTATTGACAGTCTATTATACGTGTGACAGATATGCATGTATCCTGTAATTAGGGACATCTTACAATAAACTTCTTTTCCCTCCGAGTAAATAAACATAGTATATAGACATTTTAAGTATAGAGCAATTACAAATGAATACTTTACTTTTCGCTGATAAAATTCCCTAAGGACATTAACAGCGAAAGTACCCCAGAACATTTCGGTTGAATGAATATGTAAAAAAGCTAGAAAAAAACGATCAAAAACTCAACGTCATTATTAAAACTCCCATACATACGTTGTCGCCAGACTAAAGAAAAATACAATGATTGTTTGATTGTTTATGAAAGCGTTTCGGTTTAAGTATAAATTTTTTCCTCTGTATACGTATTCATTGTCTACTTTGAAAAGGGGCCACTGCTTAAATGGTTGTTGGGTTTGTCTGCTGATAATAAATATATTTATGCATTGATGTTATCTTTAATATAAGGTGATTACTTGTTAACGTTGCATAAACTTTAAATGGTTACAAATAATGGAACATTTACCAGCGACTACATTTATGAATATGTAAAGCTGTAAGGCAGTGTAATTACCAATATGAGTGTGTGAGTGTTTGGCTGTGAATTACTGCATGTTAATGTATGTATATGTATTGGTTTTTCATTATTAAATATTTGTCTATTTTCCAAATTGATATTATTGGTTTTATTGTTTATTAAGTACATTGAAAAACAATTTTCTTTGTCATAAATATTGAATAAAAATTATTATCAAAATTGATAAGGGGTATTAGTTTGACTAGAGTTGAGAAAATATATTTTTAAAGGGTTTTCTCTGACTATAATCAAAAGTTAATATAATAAAAAAAGCACTGTTATTAGAAGAAACTTTGTTGTTTCGCTATTAATTTACAAAATAATAAGGTTCGGTTAGGTTGATTGGAGGGGTGTGATAGCCCATGTCATACGACATACACTTAAGCCAGTGAAGGCTTGTTGTGCGCTCCCTTTCATTATCAAACACAAACTGCCAGAGTTGTGCGGCAGGATTCGAGAACCTGGGACCTTCGCACTACGGATCTAGTACACTACCTACTAGCCTACGAAGGTCAGTACAAAATAATAAACTTAAAGACAAACAAAAACCTTAAAAAAGAATGGAGTATTTTATAGAAGAATTATTTTTCGCAAACCAATTTGTCACTTATGACTCATTTATTTTCAAAGACCGCCTATTTCAGTTATTTGAGATAAATATCCCTTCCAGAGGAAAGCATACACTGTGTGTAATTTTTTAAGTCGTGGCAAAATAACCATATACGGAAACCACTACGTGATAAAAGACTAAAAAAAAGACCCGTGTCTCCCAATTTTTCCCAAAGTCATGCACTTTTTTATGGGCCGCCAAAGATTTGGGGCCTCGGTATCATTTTCGCAAAATAGTGATAATTTTCTCGGGCTCATATCTTGCAAACCGTTCCGAATTTCGATTTACTCTCTGAGGCACACTTGTAGCTCTTGTCATAAAGAACAAAAATTGCGAACATATAAAATCAAAAAAACTTCACCTTCCAGATAAAAATCGCAAAAAACTTAAAAAAATTCGGTTTTTTACCTTTTTCTCTTGTTCAGGTCCAAACAAACCGTTCAAAATTCAAGGAAACAATCAACTACAAAAATTTACCTAAGACAATACTCAAGATATCTTGCTGCCACCGCTCCACATAAAATTGGGAATTGTTAAAAAATTCATCGAAGTGGCCGTTGTAAATTGTCCAAACGCATTCGACTATTTGAAAACGGTGTTCAGAATTATTCCCAGGAAGTTTATATGTTGTAGAAATTTGTTTATTGAGATCTTAAGTGTTGCACTGTGATATAAAACAAGCAACCAAAAATTCTATTCTTTAAAAAAATTTAAATATCTTAAGTTTCTTGCAGCTTAAAATAATAAATCAGTTAGTAAAATAACAATGGGAGACATGATCTTGAACTATGTACTTCAATATTGATTGTTGAATGTTCCCTAGTACTAATCAATTATATATCAAAAATCTAATGAATTGGTCTTAGAAACCGAGAATTTTGTCATATATCGTTTTCTTAACAAATTTTCTGACAATTTTTTTTTAATAATGTAAAGATAAAGACTTTTTTTTATTCAATAACAAACTAAACATTTATTTAGTTCATATGCCTTTTACTATCCCTTTTTCCAAAATAGCAATCTGACTGTAATATTTTGTTTCAATGCAACATAACATTAATAAACTTAAAATAAAAACTCCAAAAGTTTCGTTTAAAGCCAAATAAATCAACCATATTTATTTTTCTAGTCAGCAAATATTAATGTCTTAAAAATCTTTGTTATATTTTCCCATCAGGCCTTTGTTCCTCGTACATTCGTAGCCAAATTAAATATTTTTGTTCATGGGTTTTATTTTATCAAGTCTGTTTTCAAAAATAAAAGTTGTTTGTGAGCGCACCATAGCATTAATAAAATATTCATATGTTTTGGTACCAAAACAATTATATCCGCATATATCCTTTTTTTGATTTAAGGTCCCTCAAAAATATTTCCTATATTTTGTAGCCATGAAAATTAAGTTTTATTTCTTATCTATTCGAAAATAAATTAAGGACTTTTGCATTCAATATTCGCAAAAACCTTCCAATTACTAAGAATTTTGTCTATGAGTGTAACATGCAACTAATGAACTAAATAAGTCAATAAAACATTTGCTTTATGGGGTTCGAGTATTTGATTACGACTAGAAGTTCATAGTCATTCTATTCTATTTATAGATATAACAATTTTTTTATTTATAATAAATTATTGCTTCTCCTTATAATTGTAAACTTGCCTGCATGGCAATTTGCTTTTTTCTTAAATTCCAAAAAAAAAAATACAATATTTAATTTTGCAGTAAATGAACTCATGTCATCATTTATAATTTTTTTATATTAGCAACAGCAGAACATTCGAACAACAAATCAACAAGACGCAGACGTTGTTTTCTTATTTAGAACTTAAGTTTAATTACAATACTTTGTGTTCAATAAACCAGGAATAGAAATAATAAAATTGGCATTAACTTTTATAGCAAAATACTCTGCGTTTGGCTTCAAAATCAGGGACATCGCCATATATTCTTTTTTGCATTCAACTTCAAAAACGAGCTTCTCTATTCTTTCTAAAGGATTTTTCTCAATGTATTAGAAGTAAAATTGGTCGTTATTTATTAACTGTCGATTGGTAAAAACATTTTTTATAATCTAATTTTTGGTACTCGAATATAGTACAGCTTTTATAAGCAAGTTTCCAAAATTTAATTTCTTGGTCTTAAAAACGAAAAGTCTGCCTATATCCTTTATCAGAAATAAAGCTCATACGAGCTGAATATCATTTCATTGCTTTTAGTGGTAAGAAAAAAATTCTTTGATAAGGAATTCTTACCAATTTATTCAAAATATATTTTTCTCAAATGAAATCCATTAAATGTGTTAATAAACTATAAAACTTTTTATATACATATATTTGTTGTGTTATAAGTACTATAATAAAACTTTGAAAAGTTAAATTTGGGGTTTTATTTATTCCATCATTTAAGTCTAGATCTTTTAGGAAAACCAAAACTTATTGTTTTATTAATGAGCCATTTAAATGCAATTTGTTCATTGTAAAAGGACTTAACATACAAACAAGAAATAAAACATTAAAATAAATAAATCAAAGACAAATAAACATAAATAAAAACAATATTATGTATATTTATAAACACACGTTCTCTTTTATTTAGATAAGGATATGTGGAAATATATCCTTTTTTCATGTGTCTGTATATGTCATAGAGAATGTGTTTGTGTGTTTAAATACAAATATAAACACTTGTCTTTAAGCGTGGCTGTGTTTTCATTTTGCATGTGGCAACAGCCGCATGTCAAGAGCTTTTCTTGTTGTCTTTAGTATATTGTTGTTTTTATTTCAAAGCGCCATCATCTTTACCGCTAAATTCCTACTTTCAACAAACAATTTTACCTCAGTGTGTAGCTAGAATTTACATTTACGTATAAAAAAACAAAAGGAAATACTCCAACCATAACAAACATAAAGAAAGCAGCGAGAAAAAATCCTTATGAAATATATTAATACATATTTATGCTGGTGTTGTGTTGTAACATCATGCTGCTGTTTGCAATGTTTACACAATTCTCAAGCGGCAGGGAATTTCTTTTTTAACGTTTTCCATGTTGAGTTGAAAGTTTTATTTCTCTCCACACACCTGACGCAGTGTTTGCTGCTTTATGATGACATCAGCTGTACGAGTATTTAAAGAAGGGTTATCATTGGGAGCATGCTTTAAGAAAATATCTAATATTAGTTGAGAGAAAAAGTTCTTTCCCATCTGAGACTGTTTGTTAGTAATAATGTTTCTACAGAAAATTAAGTATAAATAAAAATATAAGCAACAGCTGCCCCAAAAATATATTTTTTATTTCATTTCCAAAATGTACTTTCCTCTCTGTCTTCTCACAAAATTCTGAGTGTCTATAAATATAAAAATTATCTTTATGACCCTCAATAAAAAAAAATATTTTAAATTTTACGGAATATTAAAAACTCATCAACTAAACCAAAAAATAATTTTATATCAAATGTTTTAAAGGATTTTCATCTCTTTTTCTTATTATGCAACACTGTGTGGCATTGATGGGAATAAAGTTTTGCTACTTCATGTTGGTAATACAGGCAATCAGACAATAAGACGTACTGAGGTTTCCAAAGCATTATCTCTTCTCCGCCAATTGTACTACTATAGAATTGCGTTAGGGTTGACGACTTACTTACTTCCAGAATTAAATTATCTGAAATTGTGATTGCGATTTCCATGAAGTGAAGTCAAAATGACCCATAAGGGATGTTAGTGGAGCAAATGTTATTCCATTAAAGTACAAAAATACAATAAACGTAGATGTTTCCAAATTTGGCTCAACTAAAATTTCGTTTAATCGTTTTAAAGTACCAGGTCTTTCTGATATTGAAGTTAATGAAAATTCATATGTTCACAAAAAGACAAATTCCAATGCTAGTGCATCAAAAATATTGGGAAGAACTCTGGTAAACTGTTAGTTAAAGGTGTGAATAATGTGAGTTAATTGCGTTACTCGTTAAACCGATCGATTCAATGAGAGACACCAAAATTAAAAAGGCAGAGATAATGGTTTAGATGCCATCTATAGGGTCATACTGCTCGTAAGTATAATTCAAAATTTGGATTTGTAAAATCTAACTCTAACTAACTGGTTCTTGTAGTGTTAAAAAAAGGCGAATCCATTCCAGTTTGTGTCAACTGTAATGCAAATGGTCACGCTGCTAACAACAAAGGGTGTTGGACTTACAAGAGTTATATAAAGAATAGGAAATTGTTTTTAATGAAAAAAAATTTTTTTTGTTAAAATCAGTGTACATTTATGAAAAAATTATGTAAAAGAGAGTCCTACTTTTACATGAATTAAGTAGACGTAGAGATTTAAATAAACTTCTTAACCGTAACAATATTGACGTGCACTTTTTACAAGAAACACTTTTAAAAAAAATCAACTTTTCCCTTTGAAAATTATAATATCGTCAGAGACAATTCGAGTCTAAACAAGGCGATCCTTATTAACAGAAGTAATAAGTTTACATCCGTCATTATTGACAATCTAGCAATTCCTAATTGAGATTAGTTTAAAATTATCGGTAGAGTTGAGAAACTTTTATTGGGTAGTTTATATTTTCCATCTAATTTGCCAAGGAATGATTTCCTCGCTTCTCTTGATGTCAGTAGGCAATTTCAACGTCTTATGATTTTACTGGCCTTGGAGGCGAGTTTAATTCTCGAAATTCATACTGAGGTGACTCAATTATTAACACCAATGGGAGAAGCTTTTTTCCTTGTTTACATTTCGATGACTCTGATTTTGATAGAGTTTGTTATACAACTAATTTCTTTCCAGAATTTCTATATCACTTCCTAATCAGCTCAAGTATAATTGATTCATTGAACACAGATTTTCAATTAATTATCTCGCCAATCTTTTCAGATCATTTTCCCTTAAAATTAACCTGGAAATTCTTGAAGTGTGATTTATTATTAAATCCTCTGAGATTCTTTAAATCTTTTAAGGATACTAACTGGAAAGACTTTCGTGATGTCATTCATCGAACCATAGGATATTTACTTCTTCCTGTCAAAATTGATGAAACAATATCTAACCTCAATAATTGTTTAGATCACAAAATAGAATAACACTCAAGACAAATAGAGGTAAAAAATAGAAAATTAAAAAAAATTAAATTGAAAGTTAAAAAAATTATAAACTAAAAAATGTATAATAAAATGGCATCAAAAGCTTAAAAGAAATTTTCTTTTGATTATAGTTTGAAAAATTCAGTTATTTAAGACTGTGATGAAGGAGAGAGTTGAGCTCCATGAATCTAAGACCTGATGCAAACTCTTTTAAGGAGTTATTTCACCTTCTTGGTTTTAAAAAGAAAGTTTGATAAGATAATTGTTGACTGGAATACATTTTATGAGAACGATAATGGAGTTGAACATTATAGATGTTATTTTTCAAATACTTTCAGTTCTCTGTACCTTCCACTTTTGAGGTTTCAGAAGTTTCTGACTACGTGAGCTCTTTTTGTCTAATTTTCTGGAACAATCTTGTAAATTTTCTTCTGAGTCTAGTGTTCTACCTTTTAATGATCGCCACCGTTTCACTTTTCTTTCAGAAGTGAAGGAAGTTATCAGTTTTCTGTATTTTCCAATTTGGAGGTTTCAGAAGTTTCTGATTACGTGAGCTCTTTTTTGTCTAATTTTCCGGAACAATCTTGTAAATTTTCTTCTGAGTCTAGCGTTCTACCTTTTAACGATCGCCACCGTTTCACTTTTCTTTCAGAAGTGAAGGAAATTATTAAAAGTTTTAATACAAAAAAACCCTGTGGACTAGACAATAATTCCAATTATATAATCAAGAAGCTTCCAAATTCTGCATATGAGTTTTTAGTAGTCATTTTGAATAATTGCCTTAATATTTGTTACTTTCTTCAGGTGAGGCAAATAGAAAAAAAAATTATCCGCTAAAAAAAGCCTAATAATGTTCAAATTGACATTTCTCGATTTATTTCAATGCACTCTGACTTTCGAAAATTGTTTGAAAGAGTCATAAAATTAAAGTTTGAAAGTTTTAACGTATTAAATGTATTGTCACCGTATCGATTTGGGTTTAAGTTTTAATTAAGTTTATGTCCGGACGCATTCGCTGTTTCCGTAAACGTTTATTATATCTGATCTACTTATATCTGATACTTTATCTCTTGTTTTAAAACATTTTCTTATCATCTACACAAAATTACTTTAGAATGTTGCGTATATATTCATAAATAATACTTTTAAAGGCAAATTAAAATAGTACATTTCAGTTTTTAGTTTCTGTTGACTAGTTCTTCATCACTTCTGTAACCAGTATTTTGGAAAAAGTCTCAATAAATTTGTATTAATTTGAATTGAATTGCTTCCATATATGACTTCCTTCTTCGTTCAAATATTTTTCTAATAAATTCTAATAAAAAAAACTAATTCTAATAAAAACTCTTTTTTCTTATCAAACGAAAAACGACATAAAGATTTTAGTGTCTGCCATTGCTTAATATTTTCTTATCTTAAATAAATTTCAGTTTTAATTTCGTCATATTTTACTTGGAATATGAACCAAGTAAAATATGACGAAATTTTCAAATTAAAATCATTTTGAGTCCACAAATATATTTAAGACAATATTTGACTAAATATTGTTGAACAAGAGCTTTGCAGAATAACATTTTGAGGGCAATAGAGGAGTAGGAAAAAGCAAATAATTTGTTAACTGATTTTTAAGGTACATATTGTATAATAGTAATAATAGCAACAACAACAATAAAGCAAAATACTATACTTAGTTCCCCAATAGCCATACAAACACCGAGTTGGCTCTTACCCACATCTTGATATAAACAAATGAGGTCGAAATGAATAGTGAAGAGAGTGTCTGTGTGTAAAGAAGTGTTGTATTTAGTTGTGTGAGTAAGATTGTGTATTTTAAAACTGTTATCCTGTAAAAGCCTCTATTTGGTCGTTATTGGTATTTTGTATCACAAAGACCCAGTCTGGAACACAGTGAAGTAGTTTATTGGCTTAATCGTAGTTACCCAGAAGCACCTAGAAATGGAACATTTGTCACTGTCTGATTCACGCGAAATTGATTCACTCAATATGACAAAACCATCCGTGTGGAGTTATTCCAGTCTCCCATCGGACGCGTCCCCAGGTGGCGGATAGGGGAACTCTCGGCTGATCTTCAAATCTGCAGGGAAGGTGGAAGGTGGACCAAAATCCTGGACAGCTGTTTCACCACGCCTGGTGCGGCTGAAGAAGACGGAAAATGGAACGTTTGTGGCTTACGAATATGTCTCACGATCCTGATCCGACTGCCATGGGCTGACGGCTGCAGTATTCCACCACCTTATTATGTAGGAGTGACATCCGCTGAAACGGCTGGTGGGCTAATGCTGCAGCCGCCCCCGTCCCGTTAAAACTGTAGCGAGGCTCTGAGTACGTTCTACATGCGTCGCCGCCGAGGTGGCTGTACAGGTGCAGTTGAGAATGACTCCTGCTTTTTTGCGCCGAGATCCTGGCTCTGAACACAGGTACTCATAAGGCCCTGTGTCAACCCTTGCGTGGACCTCACTGATTTCAAAGGGACCCACGGGGATCGTTTGAGGCGACTGTACAAACGCGTAAGGATAGCGGCTCAGAGCGGGGACCCAACAAAGATGAATACAAATAATAATAATAACAACAAATTTAGACAGACAGTTGAGAAGACGAACGAAAACGCGAGCGAAAAGACGAACGGAGAAAAAATCGAAGAGAGGATTAAGAAGATTAACGAGCGCGGCGCGACACCGGATGCAGCCTTTCGAAGAAGCAGCCTGTTGGCTAGATCGCCACCTGCTAAATGCGAAACGCCCGTAAACACGGCATCGGGCAATGCGACGCGTGCTATTAGTATGGGTGCTGAGACTTCATCCAATGCACCTGCTCGACTCCGGACGAACACCGGCACCGATAAGGGAAGTACTCCCAATGCCAACACCGGAGATCCCAAAGAGACGGTGCGAATCACACCGACCAGCACTTACGCATCACGAGCGGCTCTAACTGCTGTCACTCCAGCAGGTGAGGACACCCTTCGCACAGCACGTGCAGTCCAAAAGGGGGGCGTGACAGGTAATTCAACAGGCAGCTCGCCTCGACTGGAGCTAATCCAGAAGATGCGAAAGATGGAAGAAGAAGCGATTATGCAATGCAAATCGTTAATAAGCAACATGCAACAAGTCTTCAACCGGCAGAAGAACATCAGCATTGATGTCAAGACCGGGGTTGCCAAAATGTCTGAGCTGCTGGATGTCACGTTAAATTATAGGCGCGCGTGGAAGAAGGCGGAAGAGGAACGGTCGTTTTCGAATCGACGCGATGTGGGCGTTACACGGCAGACTGAACGCGATTCAACCCCTGTGACGGCGAACCCTAAAAGAACAGCCACTAGCCCTGCAATGCCCGAAAAAAGCAAGAAGGCTAGATCGAAAGAGCCCAGTGGGGACACAGTTGAGCTCCCTCAAGGGGGAGAAGAAAATTGGCGAACCGTCACTAAAAGGGGGGGAAAAAATAAGACGAAAAAGAAACCGGTCGAACCGAACAGAAAGAAGAACGAGCGGCAACAGCGAGCGAAATCGGAAGCGGTAATAATTAAACCCGCAGCGGGTCACAGCTACGCGGAAGTTCTAAAAGATCTGCGCGATAAAATAAAGACGGACGACTCGGTTAGCATAAAGACGGTTAGGAAAACGCAGACCGGAGCCATCCTCCTTGAACTCGGAAAAGGGCAACAGGTTAGGCCGGATTTCGTTCAACAGCTGAGGAGTACCATAAGAGATACAGCCTCCGTCGTGGAACTAAAGCCAAAGGCGACTATCGAGATAAGAGCCTGACCTCTGGAATCTAAGCTATGACGAGATATTAGGAATAGATATGCCAGAAGACACACACCTTGTAGGGTACGCGGACGACATAGCGGCGGTCATTTCGGCACGGGACGCGGACGACGCTAAGAGAAAATTAAACCAAGTTATGATAAGGACTCGAGCATGGCTCGAGGACCATGGGCTCGAACTTGCAGTAGACAAGACTGAAGTAATCATGATGACACGGGGGCATATGCCTCTAGAAATTAGCATGCCGGTAGATGACATGCTCGTAGTGACGAAAAGGGCGATAAAATATCTGGGCGTACAAATCGATAACAGGCTCACTTATTGGGCCCAGATTAAACATGCGGCTGCAAAGGCAGCAAAAGTTTCAGGCATGTTGAGCAGGCTAATGGCAAACATTGGCGGGCCCACACAGAGCAAGAGGAGGCTGATTATGGCAGCCACAAATTCTATACTGCTATATGGCAGCGAAATTTGGGGCAATGCACTGAGAGCAAAGTCTAAGCGTAAGGCTCTAGAAGAAGTCCAACGCACAGCCGCACTCAGAATCGCCTCAGCCTACCGTACGGTTTCAGGCGCGGCGGTTTTCGTAATAAGTGGTGAGATTCCGGTTGATCTCCAGGCGCGCGAACGGAAAGAGGCATGGGACTCTAGGGGGGCGGAAATTAATATTAGTGCTGCAGAGCGGAGATCTGGAACCATCCAACGATGGCAAAGCAGATGGAACGCAGAACAGTCCGGTAGATGGACGAAAAGGCTCATTCCTAACATAGGAAAGTGGACTCAAAGGAAATTTGGGGAGATTAACTACTTCCTGACCCAGTTCCTTTCAGGTCATGGATACTTCCGGAAGTATCTACATCGTATGGGCAAAACAGGTAATTCCAGTTGCATCTACTGCGATGCAACAAACGACGATGCAGAACACACTTTTTTCAACTGCATCAGATGGAATACTGAGCGAATCGCATTAAGAGAGCAGATTGGCGTTTTCACCCCTGCCAACATAGTTGACAGAAAGCTCGAATGCGAAAACACATGGAATGCTGTGAGTAAATACATCGAGTATGTCTTGAGAAGAAAGAAAAGAGACCTCGATGCACGGCAAAATGAGTCCCCATTAACGGAGACTCAGCAAGAATGAGCCAGCAGCATGAAAATGACGGACCCAGACGTGGGTGTTACGAGCAAAGTCCTTCTTAGGAGGATGAAGTTTCTGGGCCTTCTTGAAGTAATGTAGAAAACAGTCCCGGGAAGGCATCCCACCAGAAACGGAGGAGGGAGTTTTTTAGTGGAAACACCACTCAACGCAGTCGACGACGGTCACTGTAAGTGCGAAGGCATTTTCAACCCTACCTCGCCCGTCAAAAAAAAAAAAAAAAAAAAAAAAATATGACAAAACCATTGTTAAGCAATAATGCCACTACAGCGCAAAGTGAACAAATTTCACAGACAATGGTAGTAGAAAAGATTATATAAAAAAAATTAGGAATTTTTCAAAAGCGAATATAATCATGCTTGAGTTTTATAGCTGATACCGAATAGAGACGATTGGAAGAAGTAATGCAGCATTAATGGGCAGCCTTCAAATGGTTGCCGCCAATGACTAAGGTTCTTTCTATTTTTCAATCGCTTGCTGCATATCCTGTACTTAAGGATGTATGGAATATATGAAAAATTTTAGTACTTTAGAGGATGGCCCTGAATGCGCCCGAGGATGTAACATATATGTATGTGTTACATGAACGGCTTCATTAAAAAACTATAAGAACTTGTAAAATTATTAAATAATTTGTTCTTCAAGTATTTTTTTATCTTAAAAAATCTTAAAGTATTTTACAATAATAAGTGACAGTTGATGCAATATTTGGAGTAAATTTTATTTTCATAATTAATAAGTAGATACCGCATAGGGATAAACCCGTATTAACATCAATTGAGTTCAAAGTCTATGAAAGGCAAATTGATTACAATAGAGTCTTGAATGCAGCTGTCAAACTCTTAATAAAAAACTTGACAGAGAAATTGTTGTATATTTTTATATGTGCAGACTGACAATCATTCTTCCTGTCACCGTAGACATTAACGAAATTTGGTTGAATGAATATAAAATTATGGACAAGACATGTTGCTGTGGGGAATTTTTTGAGAACATAAACAAAAATTCGAAAATTAAATTTTTTTGTCCTCAAACTGTTCACCGAACTGTTGACCGAACAAACGAACAGAAATTTAGACCGTCAGAGGTTTTAGAGTTAAAAGCAAATTTTAATTTTTTGTTTAAATTGTAGAAATTTTTATTCATTTATTTTTTTTGCAAAATATATATGTATATTATTTTAAATGTTTGCCAGTAGTCGCGATGTCCTTTTCTTAATATGAAAGTAATTTTATCATTTAATTATTGAAGAAAAACAATGTTTTAATGTAGATTTTTTTCATATAAAAAAGATTTGTAGAAATAATTTCTATTTTCTCAGACTTGATGGATGTGTCTCTCCTTGAGAATGACTTCCAATTTTATTCACTGGGTAGTTATCAAGCAAAAAATTATAGCGAACGTGTGGATGACTTATTTCGTGTTATTTCAGAGGATGGTATTGATAATATTTTAACCGTGACTAATAATGTTCACCAAAACAGAAAATTTTTTATCGAAAGGAAGTTAAATTTAAAACTTCAATATTCGGATACTTTTCTAATAACGTAGGATAATAATATATCCATTATTTATTTTTATCATGTATTTTTCTAAACATCATAAGATGATTGCGCATAGTGCCAGGAATATAATAGCAAACGTATTAAGTATAATTGATAGGGAGTTCCATAAGAAGAATAGGGATACAATAGTTCTTCCAAGTAAACAGACTTACCAATTGATTATAGGAATTGACAGTAGAAATGGAAGTAAAGCAAATAATAACACAGAAGCAAAAATATACAAATCATTATTATAAATTCCTGAAATTGTACAAAAAATCGCAAAAGCGAAAATATTTGACACAGAAAAGTGTCAAGATGAAGATGAAAGATAGAACAGAAATTTTTTAAGAATCGAATGTTGTCTATAAAATGACTGCGAGGATCGTGATAAGGCATATGCGGAAAGAATAAACTTGAGACATAATTAGCAGGACATTAATGTGACTAGAAGTATAGGAAAATTTTTACACAGAAGACAGCAATATCTTTGCATTGTGCAAGATATAAGCATTACCGGAAGTTCAAGGATTCTTTAATTATGGATAAAAAAACTAAAAGGTATAATGACATATTAGAGATGGTAGAGATAATTAACGTTCCTACAAATAGAAGAATGAATTTTAAAACAGTCACTGACAATGTAGCAAAGAGCTGTAGGTAAGTGGTAGAATACATGATAATTATACATTGAAGAACATCAATATATAACTAGATTTATATATTTTTTTTCTTTTATATTTATGTGTGTATAAAGACTTTAATTTAAAATTTTGTTTAAAGTATTTTTGAAACTTTTATATAAATATTTGAAAAATTCATTATTTATCATTGGCTGAACTGAGTAAATGTCTGTATTTAATTGCCGCTAACAAAATCATCAGTCATCATCATCATATTTAACCAAATAATTTTTTTTGGAGAATATCTCGAATAATGAATATAATAACTCTTTTTTTTATACAACGTGTATGACGAAGAAAATTATAATTTTACAAATATTGTGTTTTAATATTGGTTTATTATAAAAATGTTTTTTCCCGAAAATAACTAAATTTTAAATTAGCAATTCTTTCAATTTGAAAGAACTGATGATATATATATATATATATATATATATATATATATATATATATATATATATATATATATCATATATATACCCTACATAGGCACCTAAATATACAATTTGAAGCGATTTTCATATTTGTGTATATGGTGCTAAAACTATAATGTGATAAACATAAAGCCAATAATAACAACATCAGCAATTGTAGTAACAAATGTAACAACAACGAAAAAAAACCTAATTAAGAACATCAAAATCCCAATACATTCATATACTTATTTAGACAATAAATAGAAAATTATTATGAAAATCAAAAATTATGAATAAACAGCATTTATAAATCAAATAATCATAAAAGCACACACATGCATACGCACCCATACATACACATTCCATTAAGGAAAGATATAAACAGGATTACACTCATTTAAATGTACATTCATACATACACACGTATAAATGGCCATGCATATCGTATGTGGACAGAAGCGCGCATATACGTATGTTTGTGTAGAATACATAAATTTAGCATACAATACATATTTAACTTATTTGTTAATTGAATTTATAGACTTATAGACACAAATGGAAATGAGTATGAACGTGCATGTGTAGATGTTCAATGCATTTAACAGGGTGTTGTAATAAAAATATTTTCACGGAATAGTGCAAATTTCTATAAAATTTCATAATTCTGGCAAAAAAAAAATACTGGCTGCTATACAAAGAGCCAATCGTACAGATTACAAGAACACAACAACTATGGGTTAATTTAAAAGTCGATATAATCCATTTCTAGGTTGTATTTTAATCCCAGAAAGGTTTAAAATACCTTTTTAAATAAAAACATTTTTAAAAATAGGTACATAAATGATGGAGTTAGGTTATAATCATTATTTCAGGAGGCCAATTTGTCCATCAGATTTCTACTTAAATTTCTTGAAAACCAAACTCTAAACTACACCTTCAAAAACAAAAAGCAAACCCTTTCAAACAGAAAAATTATTTTGAAAATCAATCGATAAATGGATAAACTATGCGATAATCAATACTTAGGGCACATTTTATTAAAGTCGGTTCACAAAGGATGACGTTTTGAGTAAAAGTTTTTATTTTAATTTAGATCTTGACATCTGGTAAATGAATTTCAAGGCCAAGCAGTTGATCTATATATAAGAAATTGGCTCGTAAAAATTATCCAAAAATTAAAGGATAAACATATTATGTTTAGCAACACTGCTTAGCAACATGAGTCTGAAGTGAGGACTTTAACGAAATTATTTATCTTAAAAAAAACTGATCCAACACTTTAAAACAACGTAAAACTGTTTCGTCCATGTGGTCAAAGCCATTGAATATTTAATCAAAAATATTTCAAGTTCTAAAAAATGTTCACGGAAATCACAAAATGCGTCTGTCAGCTAATAGGCTTCTGAAAGCTTTATTTTGGGATAGATGATATGTTGCTATGGCCTTCGATTATTCTACAAAGGCAAGTCGCAGCAGTCAATAGCAAATATCTGTTTGATGTTTTTACACCAATAGAATGCATGTATTAATATTCTCCAGCCACTAGGAATTTTTTTATTACCAATTATTATTGGGTTATTGTTGGTTTTTGTATAGAAAAAATTTAAGAAGATAAGTTAATATAAAATAAGTTAATATTTCTTTTCCATTTTAGAGCCTAGTACTATGTTCGAGTTTGTAAATAATGCTCAACGTTATTTATTATTTCAACCGAAGAATTTAGCATGCAACATGTCATATTCATATGGCGATTTTGTTTAATGTTTTTTCAAATTTTTATTACTGTTAAGCGCGAATTGCGATGTGCTTTTGTGTATCAAAACTATAAATTTCGTACAAAATAAGTGCCACTCTTATTTAAAGCGTCCAATGCATCACAAATAAGTCTCTGTTTAGCGGCTAGCGGCGTCATCGGTTTATATATCTCTGAGAACAATGTTGGCCAAGCATAAGATGATATATACACCAACAAAAAGTGATTTCGACCGGCCGGTGGTATATGCCACATTGGACATTCTGCGCGAGCAATTTGATAATCACTTTACGTGGGTTTCGAGATCGTGCGATTTGAGCCCGTTAGAGTTTCTCTTGAAGATTTTCTTAAGACGAAGGTTTTTGGAAATAAGGCACTTGCCTCAACAGCCCTCAAAGCCAATATAACACATTCCTCAGGTAAACTTCCACCTGATTTATCCGCCAGAGTCATACAAAAGTGGACATAACTGATGTTTACCACGGCGAATAAGTGCAAACTGTTATATTCCATATATAATGGCATCGACAGGCATTTCAATTGATTAAAAAATTTTAATGATATTCAACAAACAATTTTTTATTAAATTTAAAGATCATAAGGGCTTGATAAAAGAATCGCTATTGGAGCAACACACACTCATATTATTCTAAAACATTTCATATTCCTGAGGAAAAACTCAAAGCAAAACTAAGATACATATGCGAGGGTGTTGGGGGATAAAAATCATCACTTCAACCAAGGGAAGTTACATGAATACTGAGGGAATTCTGCATCATCAATTGAAATAGTAAAATATTGGTTTGCGGATAATCTTTGTGACCCGGAAGATGATCAGTGTTCTGGACATCCAGTTGAACTCTTTACGCACAAAACAGTTGCAAAAATTCCCGATATGGTGTTGGAGAAGCGGATATTGAAAGTGCGAGAGATTGTGGAAATCAAAGGCGTATCACGTGGCTCAGAATTTTGAATCATCAACTGGGCATGAGAAGCTTTCCGCAAGATGGGTGCCGCGTTTGCTCATAATCGACCACAATCGCGATAGTGTGACAAATTCGCAGGAGTGTTTGGCGTTGTTAACCCACAAAATGGAAGAGTTTCGTAACTATAGATGAAGAGTGGATTTAAACTAATATATAAAAAATCAAAAAACAGACAAAACATTGGTTTTCTCCCAATGGATCGGAGGCAAACAAGGTCAAATTGAGTTTTTCATCCAATAAAGTCATGACGATCGAGCTACACGCGGTATAATTCACATCGACTACCTTCAAAAGGCTAAAAAAATCAACGGCGAATATCGTATCAACTTATTGGGTTGAATCAATGAGCATTTGAAAAAAAAAATTACCGCATTTGACCAATAAGAGTTATTTTCTACTAGGACGAATTTTTACAAATTAGGCTACGATTTGCTCCCTCATCCTTTATATTCTCCAGATTTAGCCCATAGTAACTATTTCTTGTTTTAAAACATGAATTATTATTATTTTGTCTGGACTTGCAGTTGTAAGCTTTTGTTGAATCAATTTTTAGCTTTTCGGCAAAGGGATAACGCGAAGAGAGCCTAGTGTACGGGGAGTTCGTTTTGTTTTTCATATATATATATATATATATATATATATATATATATATATATATATATATATATATATATATATATATATATATATATATATATATATATATATATATATATATATATATATATATATATATATATATATATATATATATATATACAAATATAAATTATTAAGGCTCTACGATGAAGGTGAATAATTTCAACAACAAAACTTGACAAGTGTAAACGTAAATACAACTTTAAAGAAGAAAACCGAAAAATTGTAGTAAAACAAATTTATAATGTGAGCTCGGTGTTAGCAGAAACATTTCTTGGCAAAATCCAAATCCTCACAACCTATTTTGAAGAGTGTTTGATCTCCCAAATTTTCTAAACTAAAAAATGCTCTTCTACAATATTAAAAAAAATTTCTTTAAAAACAAACCCTGTTATTTCCCCAATACTACTTAAGAATACATTCAGCAATATTAAGATAATTGCTTTGAAGAACTTTGGCATGTGCGTTTAGATCTTAACACCCATACACTTTTGCTATTGCACAACATCACTTTTCCCATGCCATTTACCTGAAACTCAAATCCAAGATTCTTATATACATATACACACATACATATATATATATATATATATATATATATATATATATATATATATATATATATATATATATATATATATATATATATATATATTTGCACTTTCATTCATTGCATCATGTTCCTATAGTCGAACTGCTGCGTGTATTTAATTATATAGAATATTGTTTGTTTATTTGCTAGTACAAAATTTGTATTAATGTGTGTTATTTTCAACTATTTGAAGTTGTATTAAAGTGTGCACGAATGTATTCAGGTCTTAAAATGGTCAAGTTCTACGTTGACATTTAATATTAACAATGCTGTAAATTAAACGTTGTTAACTCTGCTTAACATTTAAGAACTTGTGAAGCATGTATGTTTGTTTAAAAACATTAGGCTGGTCCCCAACTCTCGGGAAATTATGAATCTAAGCAAAATATTCTAATCAATCACACTCAGTCTTACTATTTAGTTGTGTTGCTTTCAAATGAAATTTTGTGCAGTGTTATCAAATGTTTTGCTTCATGAATTTTATTGTTATTTACTCGTACGTTGCAACGTGTGTGCATCATAAAATAAATTGTATGCAATGTTCTAGTTTGTTTGAATATTAACACACAACATGTCAAGTAGGAAAATTTATAGCTTAAATAGAATATATGTAAATTTTTATTATTGTATAATTAAGCATTTAGAGGTTTCGTTAATTATAATTTCGTTAATTATAATTCAACATGTTGCAGCTATTTGGCGATTTAGTAGATATAATTTTTCGATTTTGTTATATTTAAGCACAAATTAGGTTGGGCCTTCTGGCCATGTTGCACATCTTACAAACATATTTCTTCAAATAATGTTTTCATCAAAAATTCTTCTTTTATGTCAAATAAGTGCCATTAATATAATTCGCAGTTTTAAAGAATGTTTCTACAATGTTGTCCTGCATTTCGCAAAACAGACAACTTTTGCATCATTATCTCATAGAGGCTCTTTAACGCTTAGAGTACTATCCCATAGAATGAAAGATTCATTGCCATGGTATCCAACTAAGCCTGAAAAATATCATACGAAAAGGAATCTAAGAGGCCTATAGGCTTATTATCTAATATTATCGAACATTCTCGAAAATCTATTTCTGACTAGGCTGAAGCCTAGTAACAAAGATAATGAATGCATTCCAGATCGTCGATTGGGATTCTGTTGCCCTATTAATCAAACATATAGAATTGTTATTCAGGTTAGAAAAACATTAAAAAAAATATTGCTCTGCTCTCTTCATTGAAGTTTCCCAAGCTTTTGATAAAGTATGACACAAAACAAATAATTCCAAAGTTACGAAAAAAAATTATAATTTTCTAAATTTTATTTTTTACACGCAAATTATTGGTAATTTTATCTCGTGTTATTTAATTTTCGTAAGAAAACAAACTTTCTATAATATATTATTCTAATTCAGAATTTATTGTAGTCCATGCATAAACTTTTATTTATTAAATTTAATTATAATTAATTGTTGTTTTCTCCACAAGAATAAACCTAAAAATAATATCAATATGAAAAAGTAATCGTTTAAAACAATCAGGCCCACATTTCATTGGTCACTAAACCAAATCGTAATGTGAACTTTAAGCAGTTTGGAAATATTCAAACTGATATGTTTCTGCCAAAAAATGAATAACAATATGAGAATTCCCTATAGTGTATGATTATTACAAAATGTTTTGCAAACACATTTTGGGCCCCATACGTTTTAAAAATATACTTACATACATACATTTAGCACAGCTTTTGGAACAGAATACCAGTCTAAAGCATTGAAAAAATTACTTTTATTAATTAAAATTACATTTAAGTACAATACAATTGGTAAGTGTGTGCACTCATATCTCTATCATTTAATTTTGTTAGAAGAAGCATGTATATAAATTGCACCCATTTTATCCGATATATGATTAGATCAGGAGAAAGGGTTCCTCGCACTCAAAGATATACATAATTATCGTATATCTGGCTGACTTTAATAGTGAATGTCTTCGACATTTAAAACTCTTTTTTTAAGGGTATGCTTATGACTCGGACCCATTAAATTTTATAACCGAATTCGCACAGTTAATACAACCGATCATGGGCGATATAACCATATTACCCGCATACTCCTTGTAGGAGTTAAAAGGAACAAATGAATATACAGTGTACTCTCTCCTAACGCACACCTCTCTTAAGCGGACATTTCGCATAAACGGACAATTTTTTTAGTCCCAAAAAAATCCTTAGGGATTTAAAAAATTTTTCTCTCTTGATCGAACAAACCCCACATAACCGGACGATGACACTCTTTTTCCCACCCTTTGGCCATTTTAATTCCCCATAACCGGACAGCTTGCAACACAGTAACACTTTTTTCCATATTCGTACAGCTTTTTCTTATACAATAATGCGTGTATGTATAAAGGCGAGTCCCCAAAAAAACAAACAGCTTGTTGTCTTGCACGTAATAAATACGCATATTTATGAACTCCTGTTGTATACTTGAATCGCTATGCCTAAATCAGTATTGATTATTAAAGGCAAAGTAAATGTTATTGAGATTCATAAAAATGAAAAACTTAGTGTTCACGAATTAGCAAAGAACTTTAAGATCAGCAAAACTCAGGCCGCTGGCATCATCAAAAACAAAGACCAAATTTTAAGATTGTGGGACGCTGATGTTAAGCTAGTTGACGTCGAGGACTATATTAATTTAGATAATGAAGTCTTCATCAATGAAGAAGATGTGGAAAACATTAGTACTGAAATGTTAATTGCTTCCCAAGAAAGGCTTGCTATCTCGTCTGAAGATGAATTAGAAAGTGAGATGGACGACAAGTTAAATTCTTACAAAGAAGCAACTTATCTATGTACAGTGTTGGGCAAAATACATGGTTTGCGGTATTTAAAATACAAAATACAAAATACTTGCTGATCATGTATTTAAAATACAAAATACAAAATACTTCCATTTATTGCACGTATTTCAAATACAAAATACAAAATGCTTTCACGTCATGTACATGTACTTATGTATTGTTAATGACAGTACCGTATCTTCTATTCAACGTACAAAGCCAACCCACTCAATTGTCTACAGTCGCCGAAAGAACACCTGTTAATACTTTATTTACTACTAATAACCTATCTCATAGATATACTAGTGCTGCTCAAACTGAAATCAAAAATAATACTGCAGGTTTTATTAGACAATCTTCGTTTCCCGATTAGCATCAGATACTACTGTTGAAGAAGTTTATTCATATATAAACTTAAAGCACGGTGGCATTATTCAAGATTACTGTACCGGATGAGTTGTTTAATATAGTTATTTCTCCAAATTTCTAGCCTAATGGTATTTACGTTCGCGAATTTATATTTAAAACAAGACAAAGGAATTTTGTTCAATTGCCTTCAACGGCAACAAATATTGAAAAAAAACTAAACAAATATATTGAAAATTTATTCTTATATACCAAAATATTCGTGGCATTAATAGGAAGTTATCTCCGTTATTTAATTAAAGTTACTCATTTGCCTATCATGCTATAGCATTTACTGAAACATGGCTTAATGATAATACATATATTGAACACGGAAATTTTTGCTGCTAAGTATACTATATATAGACGTGATCATAGCAATAACATAAAGGAAGGTGGTGCCTTGCAGTTTCTAGCCTGTTCACTTCCGAAGCTTTATCGTTTACGTCTTTTCTGGATATTGAATTTATGGCTGTTTTGACAAAATTCAACATAAGAGAATTTTCGTAGCGTGTTCGTATATCCCTTCTAATTCACCTGAAATAATTTACCAGAAACACTCAGACGCTATCTCCTCCGTTGTGCGAATGTCTAATCACAATGATGCTATCATTGCAGTTGGGGATTTTAATATGTCTATTATTTCCTGGAACCGTTCTACTGATAATGGTTAATTCACGCCCTATAAATCTGGCGCCAATGAGAAATACACTGAGTTTATTGATTGCTTACTAGATGTGAATCTTTATCAGATGAATGGCATCTGTAACGATAATATTAAATTTTTAGACCTAGTTTTGTAAATGATTATGTTGACACCTCTGTTCTTCGCACTGATTCATGCACTTTGCCAGAAGACCTCCATCATCCTATAATTTTAGTAAATTCATGGTTTTCATTATATATGTACATCTCATTCTGCGGAAAAATCGATAGTCAATAACTTATGCTTCAAAAAAGGCAATTATATCAGGGTAACTGAGCTACTTTATAATACTGACTGGAGTAGTTTACTGTCAATTTCTAACTTTGAAAACAAAGCTGATGTCATCGATCATATTATTATGAGTTTCTACAAAGGATATATTTGATCTTGAACCAATGTTTTCCAAGAAAAACCTGTTCAGATTCCTTTGGACCGCCATGGAGTATTAAAGCTCTTTCTAAAATTAAAAATAGCAAAAATAAATATTATAAAAAGTATAAAAAATCTGGATCAGCATCAGACTTTGCTAAATACCCAGTTGCTCGTGCCGAATATAACAAATAAAATCAGAATTGCTATAACAGCTATATCGTCAAAATTAAAAACAACCTTAAGAAGAATCGTTTCACAATTTTGTAAATTTAGAAAGAAAATCTACTTCTTTCCACCTACCTATAAAGTTAAATAAAATTAATCAGATGAGGATGCTGAAATAAGTAACTTGTTTGCAGATTTCTTTTTATCTACTTATGCCAATGATCAAATTATAGACACTGGTCTACTACCATGCTCCAATATTGGAAGTCAGTCTATCTTATTCCAGTATTAAAAAATGCTGAGCAATATTTATTATATCATTTAAAAGTTTTGACATGCAACATGTAATATCTAGTTGGATACATAGTAGAGTTTTGTGTTGTTGTTGTTACTTTAAATGCAAATTGTGCTCCACCTTCGAATATGCCACATCAGTGCTACGTATTTATATAAATGAGCATATTTCTTTCAATTTGGCTTTTCCATCATAAAAAACACAATTTCATACATACTATTTCATAGTTTAAAATTATATTTCTTCAATGTTGACAGATAAGTTTCAATTGTTTCTCACAGCATAAGCACAGTGTAACATTTATGGTTTCATTTCGTATAAAATCATTTCAAGTGGCTCTTGAAAGTATTTCACATGAACAGAATGCCAACTACAAATAATAATATATACAATTTAAAAAACGCATATGGTTTCGTACGCAAAACAATGTTGCATACTTAGAAGCGATAATAAAACACAATAATTCTGGCAAAATAAACCAACTACAACACAAAGAGCCAATGGAAGAGATTACAAAGCCGAAAGAACTAGGGATAAGTTTAAAATACCGTTTTAAGTAAGAAAAATTGATTAAAGGTCCATAAATGGCAGAGTTATGTTATAATAATTACTTCAGGCGGCCGGTCGACCGATATCCTCTTAAATCAAACTTCAAGCTTCCCTTTCAAACAAAACAAATTTTAAAAAATCAAATCACAAATGATAAAGTTATGGGTATAAAAACATTGACAATAAAAAGTGAAATAATACGCACGAATTATTAACCCCCTTCTTTTTAAAAGTCGCTTTAAAATACTACAAGATCGCAAAATGGATAACACCTGTTATACCTGAAATTTTTTCTGCAGCAGTTAAATATTTTTTATAAATTCGAACAAAGTACCAGTCTCAAGAATTACAAATATTTGTAGGGACTGTTGGAGTTTTTATTGTAATGCTTGGATACCTTGATATAAATTCTACATATAAATATATTTTTAATATTGGAGTAGAAATGTCGCCAACTTCCCAATAAAAAAGTCTATTTGACCTCTGGGAAAACAATAAGAATCACTGAAGCATAATATTAGAAAACAAAATATAAGAAGACTTTTACAATCTGCAAACAAAATACTATTTTATTAATTACACATATACTCGTACATAAATATAAAACAAGGAAAAAATAAAAACAAATATTAACACTTTGTAAAATTATGTTTCAAACAGTTTAATGATTCCATTCAACAAATTTTAAATTACAAATCATACCAGTACAACATACGCGGAAAATTGCCTACCTTGCATTTAATATTAACAACAACATCATTGAAGCCTTGAAGATATTGTGCAGATCAAAATGAGGATAAAGCCTTGGATGTATATGGCTGTTAAAGATGTTTATTAATGAAGATACTGAGGGGAGAAACACTTCGCATCACGCAGTGATAAAATATTAAACTCACAAATGTGTTTTTGTTAAGTGTTTGTTATTTTTGTTATTAATATATAAAGATTTTACTGGAAGGTGGTCATATAATCTCAATACAGCTGGATTAACTCTATTTGTTGTTTTATAACATTCATATTAGAAGCATTTAAGCTTATGGGAATCACCGTACGATTGGTTGTTTAGTTTTGATATCACCCTCGTTAGAAGATGTTGCCCCCATTGTGCCCCAAGATCTAAGTTAAACATTGTAATAATTTGCTAAAGAACGTGGTTGACTCACAAAATTTTTCTCTTTTTAGAAACAATGTATGGTGTTGCATTACTTTCAGTGTTTCTATCTAACAACATTATTATGATGATATACCACAATACTACTGTTGTTGCTCTTGATGAACACCACAATGTTACTTTCGACTCACACTCCAACTTAAGTCGTATGTTAAATTAAGTTTTTTTATCTACAATTATGCCCTGTGGCTGATATTCTTAGACACATATAAACTCTTACTGCAAGACATACTGAGCTTCTGGTGTAAG
This sequence comes from Germaria angustata, assembly GCA_963681545.1. Lineage (NCBI taxonomy): Eukaryota > Metazoa > Arthropoda > Insecta > Diptera > Tachinidae > Germaria > Germaria angustata. The sequence goes on along the minus strand of OY813000.1, from coordinate 81,050,154 downwards.
TGTTATGAATTCTATGGAGTTCTTCTGCTTTATTACAACATCCCCTGAAGATTTCAAAAAGTGGATATTTAATATTTGAGCGCTTTTTGGTTGCTGTGAAACCATCATCATATTTTCAGTTTTATTTTTTATGTTTCTCACTTGTATATTTGAAAATTTATACACTTACGCGTGAAATTTACACGCGTATAGCATAATTTGACATTAATTTTATCCCTAGAGGGCATAAAATTACCCTCCATGCCATTGTCATCGTCATCAGCAGCATCAGTTTACATGTCTGCTGCAATAGCATACAATTATTGTTACAAGGAAGAGCATTTAAAGCGCAGTAAAGATTTTTGTTTTATACTCAAATAAGGAAATTTATTAGGTTTGAAATGGGTTTTCATGTTTGGATTTCTCTTTACATACAAAAATTGTTGACACTTTTTACAAAACCGATTTGAAATGAAGAATGATTTGCTGTAAAAAGAAAATAAAAAATGGAAACTTCAACAAAACCAGCGAAGATCTTATTAAAAAAAAATAATCTTCAAATACTGTTTATTAACATTAAAAAGAAACTGACACGTTTTCAATATCCATTTCTTCAAAACGTTGACCTTGAGCCAAATTAAAACGTATAGCAAAGATACGTTTTATAGGACCAATAACCGAATTGTTGTACTGCGAATACAAATTTACTGCACTGGACTAAGCAACCAAGTCCTGTAACAATACGTCAATTACTTAAGTATGAAAAGAATTTTTTTTAGAAAATTCTATATGGCCAGATACAGTGATGAATAATTGAAGGGACCCACGTAAAATAGTTTATGAAAGTAGAAAATTTATAATTAAAATAAACAATAATCGATTGCAATAAAATTTTCAATTAAAAAACTGTCAATTGATTTTTTTTTGTTTTCGAAGAGAAAAATTTTTAAAGATGATTTTTGTTTTGCTGTGACAAGACAAACTTTCAGTGGAAATTCTGTTAAATAAATTATCACATCTACAAAATTTACTTTACAAAAATTATCACAGCAGTAATTTTTTCTTTAAATATTGATTTCTGTGGCCAATTTTGAGAAGAAAAATTATTACAGCAACATATTTTTTATTAGAAACTTAACTTAAAAAACTATCACAATGACAAGAACAACTATCACAGGGAAAGTTTCTATTACTGACAAAAAACGTTTAGCGACAATAACCATAGATATAAAATCTCCCTGAAAAATTCATCATAAACAAGAACTAGCAAAATTGGAAAGACACAATATTTCACTACAAATATCCCATAGAAATACTTTTATCATTATAAATTTTCTTAAAAGAAATTAATTTTCACGGTTATAAATTTCCTAAACATAATCGCAGCAACATATTTTCTTAGAGAAAAATTATAAAATTAAAGAATGTTTAAAAATAATTAATTACAGAGGCAGACTTTCTAGAGAAAACTTATCACTAACAAATGTTACAACAACATTATCACATTGAAAAAAATTTATTAAAAGTATTATCCCATATTGTTGAGAAAAACTATCATTCTGACACATTTGCTACGGCGATGCTATCACAGGAATGAATTTTTTTCTATGAAATTGTAAAAAGAATTAAATTTTCTAAAGAAAAATTGTTACAAAGGCAAATATTCTACATGAAAGTTATTACAAGAAGAAAAGTGCGATATATTTTCTAGCAAATATGTATCGCAGTTAAATTTTTTTTATTGATATATTGCAAAAATTTCAAATTTTTTACAGAAAAATTGAAAACATCATTACGAGGTTTAGTTTTCATGGGTAAAATCATCACATTTGTGGAAATTACAAAAAGAAAGTTATCACAGAGATAAGTTTTATGTAAAGAAATTATTACAGTTACGAAATTGTCCGGAAAAAAAATTTATTTTCTATCAAAAAATTATTATAGCGTTAACTTTTTGTGAGAAATTATCACATCAATAAATTTTCTATGACAACAACAGTCCCAGCAACAAAATTTATATCAGTGTTATCTTTTTGATATATATTTAGCACAATAAATAATTTTCTATGGAAAAATTATAATAGAGATAAATTGCCAAAACTAAGTCAAGAATTATTGATCTTGAAAATACTCTGTAGAAAATTTATAGATGTCATTAATTCGATCGGGGAAAATTATCAATTTTATAAAAAAAAATATTAATAAATAAATTAGTTATTTAATGTATTGTTTGTTGTTGCTTTAGCTCTTCATATGTTGGCATTTTATTGGTTACTAAACCAAATCGTCAGTGAAGTTTAAGCAGTTTGAAAGCATTCAACCTCGAATGTTTATGCCATACGAATCAAATACAATATGAGAATTCAATATTATATATGAATCATAACAAAAAACATTGCATTTTGCAAATAGCTCTAATTGCTTTTAACGATTAGTTGGGGAGTATAATTAAGTATAGTTATTTAATATAGAAATTATCACTAAACCGATCTTAACCTTTATGTCTACAACCGCCTACCCGGGTAAGTTTTTGTTTTTCAACTGGATATAACTCCACACCCTGATGCGCTATAAACCTAAAATTTTTAATATGCTCCTAAAATATTGTTTTTAATACTTAGAAAAGCAGTTTTGAAACCGAATATTTTATGGAAAAAAATTAAAAGCCGTTTTCGAAACATACCCCTTAAACATACAAAAGACTTACCCGGGTAAGCACATGAAATTCATAAAAAAATGTTATGCAATACGCAAAAATGTAGAATTTATTTATTTATAAATACAGTGGACGTCCAATAGTACGTACTTTCGCTACTACGAATTTCCAATAATACGAAAGGCAAATATTTTGCATTGGCGTTTCTATAGTACGAATAAAAAATTTTTTTGCTATTCGATAATACGAATAACTGTATTTTTTAAAGAATATGTTTGTTTTTCTATATATGAATGGAATTTTTGTAACGTTTTTTATTTTTTGTTTTGTTTGTTTTTTGTTTTCTTGTTTTTTTTTTGCGGTATACAAACAAATGCGTAGTCATTTGGTATGAATTTATAGAGAAAACAAGTGTCTTGTCTCGTGCTTTTTATTTGATACATAAAAAATGTTTAAAGTAAAAGAAGTCAAAAAGAAACAAATTTTGATTCCTGTAAACTCATTGCCAAAGGTTAAACATGAGGATGCAATTAAATGTTTGGACACATGCATTCAGTGGACTGTTGAGAACAACATTGACTCTTCTAAAACACTTTTATTGAGATTATTCAAGAAAGAAAAGGCAGTAGAATTAAACAAAACACGCCAGTGTTTAATGACTGATTTTTTTAACAAGAAATTTTATACTTTAAGTAACTATTTACAGTACAAATGTATGAATTAACAAGTATTAATTTAACCTGAATTTAAATAATTTTAAAGTTTAATTCTTTTATTTATTTTTTTCTTGTTTAAAATAAAAATCAATTCAAACTAAACTATCTGTATGTGTTTTATTTCATAAAAAAGGGGAAAAAACTGTAGTCCAATAGTACGAATTTTCCAGTATTACGAAAGGGCCTGACATTATATAATTCGTCTTATTGGACGTCCACTGTAATTACATATTGTACTTTAACATTTTTGTACAGAAATAGAATACAAAATTTAAAAAAATTTGTACATATGTAATTTAATTTGAGCATTCATTGCATTATAGTAATTTCCTCTAAGTGTTGTGCACAAACTGGCTTTTGGCATTCTTTGCATGCTTTTCTAGTTGATCTCTTTTTTTCACACATAAAGCAATTTCCTTTGTTTTTCTTCCTGAATTATCTCGTTCTTCCTCAACGTGATCTATATGGTTTCTTGTTGTTACTGGGTTTCCCAAAATACTTTCTATTCCACTGCGTGATGAAAAATGCCTCATTACTTGTGGATTTTCTGAGCGGCTCCCAATTTGCTTCACAGCTAATTGTTCACTAAGCTGTTGGAGGAACATTCTACGGTTTGTTGATATCTTTAGGTGTGGGTTATTTTCAATATAGATAACATATGCTGCGAATGTATACTATAAAAAATGCTAATGGCCATCTATTGGTTCTCCTCTTTGTTGTGTATTCTCCGAGACATTTGTCCATATTATCAACTCATCCTTTGCTTTTATTATAATCCAATATTACTGGCTTACTCTTGGGACCTTCAACATTGTTGCCATAGTGAGATGTGGATATAAGCACTACGGATCTGTTTTTCCTTGGTACATATGAACGCTAATATTGTTGCTAAATTCAAAAATTGATGACTCGACTTCTCTTCCTCTTGGATTTGAAGATTCAGCTGGAACAAATGTTCGTCTTTTGTTAACTGGGCCTAATAAAGATAAGTTGTATTCTATCATCAAAGTAGAGGCCAAATTGTAACTTGTAAAAAAGTTGTCAGATAGGATGTTTCGTCCACTACCACGAAAGAGGTTACAACACAAGTCCTTGACAATTCGTTTACCCTGATTTTTTTCTCTTTCTCCAGTAGGCGCCAAGCCAGTATAAATTTGCCCACAGAGAGGATAAGAACTCACAGCGTCACAAGCCCACCAAACTTGTATTCCATATTTCGCCGGTTTTGATAGGATGTATTGAGTGAAGCCAGTGCCACCACGAAGGGGATAAAGTTGCACATCAACAGTGATGTTGGCACCTGCTACATAGTTGTTTTGTAGGTTTCTGTTCAGCATTAGGAATATATCTGATATTATCAAAATTATCAAATCTTATATAACGACTAATAGTCCAAAAACATTGAAGGCCCATTGATGCGCGATACAAGGGATGTGAATTAGTTTTCCATAAGTCAACTGTGTGGACAAAATTGGAATATGTGACTCCGGCTAACAAAAGTATTCCCAAATATGCATCAAATTCTGTCGTCGTAACAGTATCTCATGTGCTCAACGGTCTTTGTGCATTTTCTTGGTGGTCACGTTCAAAACTCTGTCTAGCTTTCCTATTGGTTTCGCGAATTATAATGTCACACACTTCTTCAGACAATATCAATTTGAATGTTTGTATAATATTAAGACCAACTGATTGATTTGATGGGCCAGTATTAGAGAGAGCATCGGAGTATATTGTGAGACAAAATTCTACGAATTTCACTTAGCTTTCTTATATCAAAATAGACAACATAGCTACTACAATAATAACAACGACGTTTATTGTAATAAAATATTTTGCAGCGTATTAAAATTGCTGACAAAACCATAAAATAAAAGAAATATCAAAAGGAAATTCTTTACAAACAGAAAGACTTACCCGGGTATGATGGTTATATGTTTGAAGGAAAATTTTTGGTTGTAGACATAAAGGTTAAAGACAAAAAATCATCGCAATTATAAGGTGTTTGGGAAAAAAAATTCAAACTATGAAGAAGAAAAAAACTTTTACTACAATATTAACCCTGAATAATTGTTTTCCAACAAAAATTATTACAGAAAAAAAATTCCTACAACTAATTTTTTTATATGTTTAAGCCATAAAAGTGGAAGCAAAGCTGCGACTCGATGGTCTCTTCTTATAAGTTGCGTAAGAAAAAATTAAATATCGTTAATTTAAGAGCACTTTTGTGTTTTTCAGCATTTTGCTATAAACACAGTTGCATCGGTCTATACTTATCATACAAACTGTGCGATAGATTTATTCCTGTTTATTATGCAGACGAATGTTTTAGTAAATAATATAACGTATTGATTTATTATAACACATTAGGTTAAGTTAGGTTGATTGGAGGGGTGTGATAGCCCTTGTCATACGACATACACTTAAGCCAGTGAAGGCTTGTTGTGCGCTCCCTTTAATTATCAAACACAACTGCCAGAGTTCTGGGGCAGGATTCGAACCTGGGACCTTCGCACTACGAGTCTAGTACACTACCTACTAGTCTACGAAGGTCAGTTATAATTAATAATATTAATTATTGTTAATAATATTAATTATTGTTAATAATTTTTTGTTATTATTATTTCTTCTATACAATTAATATTTTTATTTATAAATTTTTTGTTTTTTGTAATGAAATACAAGTGAACTACTAATGCAAATCGATGTGATTTCTATACAATTTAGGCCCAACTGGCTATCGATGACAAAAGAAATATTAAATATTTCTTATTCAGTAATTTTTTGATTACTAAGACAAAATACATTTTCGTACGTAGAAGAAACTGTACGTACATGCATGTACGTACATACATGTACAATCATAAATATATATTTACTTATGAAGAAGAATTATTTAACTTTTGCTTCTTGTTGCTCTAGATATAAAATAACAAAAACAATTCTTTTCAACATATTCCGGAATTGATATAATTTGTCCAATAATTTTTTACTTTTGTTTTGTGAACACATATAAAAAGTTTTTGAAAATTAATTTGAATATTTTCCCAATTTATATATTTCGCTGGAGCTTATGTCAGCTCATCTGTAAATCTAGCCATATTCCGAAAAGAATAGAAAGTTCTAAATCTATTGTCAATAAATATTTAATTGCTAATTTTTATAGGAATATAAAAAATAATTTTCAAAACCGAATCAAAATCGATTCTCTGCTTTAATTTCATTGTTAGACTATTAGAGACGTAATCCGCAAATATTGTTTAAAAAAAATATTACAACCCATTTCATAATTGAATGTGTAATTGTAAATATTACCAATTACTTGTGAATGGCTCTTTTTTGGTTTCATCAGAAATAATAAGTCACTTGTGATTGTCTTTAACTCTGCGAAGAAAATAAAAGGTGGCATAAAGTAATGTCAAAATTTTAACTGGCTGTCATTTTGTTACAAATGAAGAGAAGAGCTTTGTTTACAAACAAGTTTATTTGCAAGTGTAAAATTGATGACATTAATTGGAAAAAATATATCGCTCAAATGGCCACCTCCCGAATTGATGCATCATTGCGCTTATTTTACTTCATTTTTAATTCTTGTTCGAAAAACGCCTGTTAGCAACGTTAGCTTTAATAACCCGAAAGATTCGGGGCTTATTGTGCTAAGTAGGAGCCCCAAAGAAACTGCATAGCCAGTACAAATCTCCAAAACGGAAGAAATTGGTATCTCAAAATCTCCGTCGTAGCACGATCTGCGTGAGAGGTTGCTCCGTCCTGTTAAAACCAACCAATGATCGAGACCCAATGCAGCAACTGGTTTAGTATCTGCCAGCAATGCTCACCATTTAAAGTTACGGTGGTGCCATCGCCATTTTCAAGAAACGGCCAATCACTTCTTCATTGAAAATGCCGCTCCAAACAGTAAACTTTGAGGGAATGCAATGTTATTTCATGCATTTAGTGTGTATTCTCTGTGCTACTGAAATGCAAATTTTATTTGTTATAATAACAAATGGGATTCGAGCTTGCTATGATTTTTGATGCCTTTAACAGAGTATCACGGAGTAAATTAACCTTGTCCGATAGTCAGCAGGCAGCCATTTGTAAACATTCTGTACCTTGTTGGGAAACATTTGCAACAAACCTCTGCTGATGCGTAATTGTGTGAATTGTCATCTCATTCATCTTTGTGGATTCTCTTTGACGTAGTCGGCAACAGCAGCGATGTTATCAATTGAACGGGCAATACAAGTCCGGCCACTTTTTACGACATCTGTAGTAGACCCAGTTTACATGAGGCACTCACCCAAAAGCTCAATTTTTCGAGCAAACGTCACAAGACGACGAGAAAATGCCGACGGAGTCCAAGTTGCGTCAAAACAACAGACTGATCAATAATTCCGCAGTCTTGAGGTGTGGCTTCCTTTTTTTTTTTTTTTTTTTTTTTTTTTGCTAATATATGTTTATTGTATCTTCAAATAACTGAACTAACAATAAGTGTTCAAATCTTAAATATATAAATAATTATTAGGCCCAACCAGTATCGGACATAAACTTAGTGATAATAATTAATAATACATTCATGTTACGCACAAAAAATATTTTCAAAGAATTTCATCTGGAGAGTTGCGTATTAATGCCGTAGTGTCCCTCTTTTTTAAGCGGATGTGTCCAGGAAAGTTCAAGATGTTACGAGCAAGGGGATTAGGATGGAACTCGAGTTTTGTTAAATATTTTCCAGCATATTTTGCAATTTCAGCGGTCACAAGTGGCATATGTAAATCACGATGTAAAATAGAATTTTTCAAGTACCATGGAGCCGTAGTTATTAACCTTAATATTTTGTTTTGCATTCGTTGGATTCTCTCTACATTGGAAGCTGAAGCAGTGCCCCATAGCTGAATTCCGTAACACCATATCGGCTTCAAAAGCGACTTGTATATTAAAAGTTTACAATCTAGACTGAGGGTAGAATTTCTACCAATCAGCCAATGTATCTGGGTTAATTTAAGCTTCATTTGTGTCAGCTTAGAGTCAATGTGATGTTTCCATGTAAGCCGTCGGTCGAGGTGAATACCAAGGTATTTCACCTGTGAATGTTGAGGAACAACTTGATTGTTGATTCGAATGGGGGAACAAGTGTCTCTTCGTAGAGTAAATGTGACATGAACACACTTTTGTTCATTTACTTTTATTCTCCATAAGTTCAACCATAGTTCCAACAGGCTAATATGATTCTGAAGATAACGGGATGCCTCGTGAGGGTTTTCATGCATACTAAGGCAGGCTGTATCATCGGCAAATGTAGAAGTGAAGATATTACTGCTCAGAGGCATATCACAGGTATAAATCAAATATAAAACTGGTCCCAGTATACTACCCTGTGGCACACCGGATGAGATAGTTTCGGGCACACTCATGAAGTCTCCTTCCACGACAGTGAACTTCCGGGCAAGAATGTAACTTTCCAATAGATTCACAATGTTCATTGGTAGATATGTCCTCAATTTCAAAATCAGGCCCTCATGCCACACTTTATCAAATGCCTGAGAAACATCAATAAAGAGGGAAGAACAGTACTTCTTTTCTTCAAATGCTCTTCTTATGAAATGAACCAATCTATGACATTGTTCAATGGTGCTATGCTGACTTCTAAACCCAAATTGATGGTCCGGTATGCACCCATTCTCAGCTAGAATTGGGGATAATTTTGTCATGAGCAGTTTTTCGAAGAGCTTTGAAATTGTTGACAGCAAACTTATTGGCCTATATGATTCAGGCTTAGTAAGATCTTTACCCGCCTTTGGAATCATTTTGACCATGGCAAGTTTCCAGCTGTGTGGATAATACTCCACTCGTAAAATGCCATTAAAAATGAACAAGAGGATTCTAATAGCAATACTAGGCAACTTCATCAGCATCTTGTTACTAATTCCATCAATACCCGGGGCCTTCTTCGGGTTGGTTTCAGCAATTAGTTTTTGTACATCACGCATCTTAAACTTTATGGGTCGAGGGGGTAGAGCAACTACACTCGGCAAATCAACAGCACCAGTACATATGTTTGGGGTAAATACGTGTTTTAAATGCTCAGCAAATATGTTACCTTTTTCAGTATTAGTTCTTGCCCAACCTCCGGTAGAAGTGCGCAGGGGTGGTTTAGACTCAACGGGTGTTTTAAGTTTTTTAGCAGCGCGCCACAAGGAGTAATTAGATGCTGCTGTAACATCGAGACCTTCCAGATAGTTCTTAAGAGAAGCAGATTTTTCAGATGCAAGCAACTCTTGGAGTCGTTTTGTGCATTCTCTAAGTCTAATTTTATGTTGGGGTGATCTGTGCTGTTGCCATTCCCTTCTAGCTCTTCTTTTTTCACATACGAGACGTTCAATATCCGCAGAATAAATTCTATTAAACCCAGTCTGCGGATAGGAAGTAGTGGCATGTTTAGCAGCCTGTTTAATATTCTCGGTAAGATTGGCAATGTTAAGTTCAATATCATCGGGAGTTCTAAGCCTGATGTTTCCCGTACAATGACTACTGAGATATTTTTTGAACCCCAGCCAATTAACATGATTTATCATCTTCACATATGGGTGAGGTAAGTCACTTCTTAGTGGGCTACAAATTGTAACGATCGTTGGCGAGTGATCGGAGGAGAGATCATAAGAAGCTTCAACATGAATTAAATCCCTAGAGATATTTTTCATGACGCCAAAATCTATAACATCTGGAATTTTTTGTGGGTCAGTAGGCCAGTAAGTGGGCTCCCCGCTAGAAATGACATCCAAACCCATTTTTGAAATTGTGTTGAATAATGCTCGACCTCTAGGTGTAATAAGACGCGATCCCCAGAACGTATGTTTTGCATTGTAGTCCCCAGCTGCTACGAAACAAGGTCCAAGAGTTTTGTAAAAATCCTCGTATTGATCCTCAGTGATTGAAAATCTGGGAGGGGAGTAAACTGATGATATTACGAGATTTGAACAGAAATTTTCGATGCAAATATTTGTTGCTTGTAGATGGTCTTCACAAGTGTTCTCAAGAATATAGTGCTTTAATCTTGACTTTATTAGAATTGCTGATCCTCCGCATGCTCTTCCTCTCGGGTCCTTTGTATCATATAAGGTGTAGCCACTCATTTTAAAAAGGCTTCTCGAAGTCAAATGAGTCTCAGATACCAACATTACATCAATATTCTTCACCGTGAGGAAGTGCTCTAGTTCGTTTCTATGTTGGCGAATGCCGTTTGCGTTCCAGAAACATAACTTTAACGTGTTCATGGCTTGTTAACTAATGCTAGAAGCAGAGTATTCTGCATTCGCAGCATTTCTTGCATCATGCTAGTCATATTTGTTGTAAAGTTGTTTATAGTTTGCACCAAATTGTCAATAGTAGCTTCAAGGCGAGTGAAATTAAAGCTTGGGTTTGCATTTGTTGTATTATTTGGTGGTGACACTTTTTGAACGGGAATAGAGTTGATCTTCACAGCGTCAGCATACGATACATGTGAAGTGATTGGTTGGACCATTAGGGGATGAGTAGTGGAGAACGTATTTCTTGCTTGAGCTGGAGTTACTTTAGGCTTTTGGTTCATAGCTTGTTTAACAAAAGAAAATACAGGACATCCTCTATAGTTAGCAGTGTGATTACCTCCACAATTACTGCACTTTTTTTCCTTTTGATCCTTTGGCTTATTGCAAATAGCAGTGTTGTGTAATTCACCACACACAACACAAACAGTAGGTAATTTACAATAACTTTTCGTATGGCCATATTCTTGACAATTATGGCACTGTACGGGTCCTGAGCGCTTGTGTGGTTCTTCGACTGTAATTTTCCGGTATAACAGATATTTTAAATTATAAATTGGATGGGTCTCATTTTTCTTCAATATTACATCGTTTGGCTCCAGTTCAACGCGAAATAGGGGTTGGGGGATCTTCTCCCTGTTTATTATGTTGGATACATTTTTTACCTTGAATCCTTGGAGGGTGAGAGCATCTTTTATTTCAGCAGGGACAACGTACGAATCTATGCCCTTCAGTACGACCTGTAAGCCTTTAGCGCTCTTGAGCTGGAATGTGTAAAAACTTGTATTATTTGTCTCAAATTCAGTAACCATTTTCCGGAAGTCTTTTTCATTATATATTTGAACTTTTGTTTCGTCAATGTTACCACGTTTTATTGGAACAATGTGAAATGCCTTTTCACCAATGACCGAGATTAGTTTTTTTATAAGTGTGTTAGAATTTTTTTGCCTAAGATAGATTGGTGGTGGTTTCGGGGTTTTTTTCAAGGATTCTTCGGGTTTGTCGCTGTCATCTTGCAATATTTTGAAACGGTTTTGACGGTTAGCTGCGTCGATATCCCTGGATATCTTGGGAACAGATGATATCTTTGAAGAATTTGGGCTTCGCCCGCGCTTTACCACTGTTATATATCTGTCCATTCCGACAGGCACCTTAGGTTTTTGACTACTCTTGTCTGTAGTGATAACTTGGTTAAGTGATGAACACGAGCTCGGAGCGGATAATGGCGCTGATTTAAATAAAGAAGTACTAGGCAGCGGTAATGTTAGAGAAATACTACTTGGCATCGGAGTAAGCGAATTTGATCGCTCACGTAAAATTGGCTTTGCCGTTAGAAAAAGACTATCATCAATTTTTTTATTTTTATTGTTTGCATTAAGAGCTTCAGAACTCACAGTAAAATAGGCATTTCTGCCGTTAGAACTCACTTCACAATTTTTTGTTTTTGAGGTACTCATACAGAGTATTCCTCAGTCACTTTGTTTGTGTTTTTTTGTTTGTTTTTGTTGTTTCAGTTTATACGAAAAATATTATTAATGCGAGTAAAGCAAATTTAGCAAAAACTGTACTTATTACGAATCAGTACTTATTACGAATATTTTTTTTTGTTGTATTTTTGTTTGTTTAGTATGTAAAAAAGAAACTCCGCTAACACGTCTGTTCACTACGAAGGTTCAACAAGAATTTGCTTCCTGACAACTAATTCTCTGTACATCTACATCATGAGTGTCAAAGCACACAATACAAATTATGATAATATTTTAAGTCTCTCTCGGTCTATTTCTCATGTTTTTAATACTCTTAAATTTGTCGGTATGGTGACAGTTCCCAATTAAGTGTTGCATACGTAGTGCAAACATAAACTATGGTTTCAAATGTTACACACATACGAAGGTGTAGCATGTGCATACTCGTACTTGTATATTTTATTAGTGTAGATTTTATACAATTTTGCAATGCTACGAGTATGATGCAAGATCACTTGCACATGACTGTGAACTGGGCTAATAAAAATAATGATTGATCGTTAAGTTTTTGAACAAGTTATTGAATCTTTTTTTTATAAAAAATTATAAATTTATTATTGATAAATTCTTATCAATATTTAGTTTCCTAAGCTTTTCAAAATACGTTTAAAAGTCCATTGATGAGCGGGATATAAATAAGTTTTATATTTAATATCTCAAATATTAAAAACTATTCAAGTGATTTTTTTTAATTATTTTTTTATTATTTTTGTAGAATAATCTTGGACTGAAAACTTAACTCTAGTTAGTCAGTGTCACCAATTTAGACATTTCACGGTAGGATTTAGCTGCCTTTATTTTTTAGGTAACTTCAAAAATATAAGATCAGTATTGTAGTATTCATTATATACTATGGAATAACAAAAGCAATGATATTGCTATTTGGGCTGAAGTTTTCGGGAATATGGGTTTACAAGATCCATTAGTTACTTAAAAATTTTAGATACAAACGACAGTTATGATGATCTAGTTCTTTAAATAAAAAAGTACTTTGATATACATACATATTTATGTATTTTTATTTATGTTATTGAGTGCCCAAAAATATTTTCTTTTTATTTATAATTTCAAATGTGTTGTAAAAAATAATGTATGATTTATTTTTATATTTTTGCTTAATACTTATTATTTTATCATTTATTGTCCTCAAGAGGTTTTTTAGCCATTTTTTCCTGCATTATTGGTCAAAGAATTATGGCAACACCAACACTAGTTGATGATTCCTCTACTTTATGGTAAGATCCTGCTTCTCACAGTATTCTCTTTCTAGTTTGCGTGATATCTTCCGTCAAACTTTTAGTTTTTAATAATAAAAAAAATTAAACAGCATTTGTAGCATCAAATTTCAGATACAGTTACGGGTTGCAATATCATTTAGTTTTTGTATATAAATAACAAATTTAACATTTCCCCTCGAAAGGAAAAAGAAAAATAAAACTATCAGCTAAAGCAATCCGCAATACCCAACTGTAGGTGTAGTAAGAAAAATTGAAAAAAATATAAATCTTGCTTCCAAGGAAAAAATAGGATATAAAAAATAATAAACAGAGAAAAATTAAATGTGAAAAACAGCAAAGAATAAAGAAAATTATGGTGGCAAAAGTGTGGCTTGGAGTGTAACAACAAAAACTGTAGCTGCAACCGTTGATGCTGCTGCTGCTGCAAAAAGATGTTGATGATGATGTTACGAAAGCATATATTCTTTTACACAACAAACGACACTCTATGCAACACCACTTCCGCATCCGGTTTCAAGCCGGAACCTCAACAAACGCGCTTTAGTTTCACGTTGTTAGATGCTGTTTATTTGCGTTATTTTATTTATTTATTACTATTTTTTTTTTTTTTTTGATTTTGTGCAACATTTTCGTTGCTTTACTTCTGCTCTTCAACAACTTGCAATCGTTCAACTTTTTTCTCAAATACATACCTCACATAGTATGTGGATATGTGTTTAAAATATAAACCTTATATAGACGTTGTCGTATTCCGTGGTATCAACAGTACGAGTATGATGTTGCCAGTAACAGCGCACAACTGTGTGTGTCTGTATTTTTTGGTTTGGGTATTAGAGATTTTTGTCAATGAAGGTAATTTGCGGAAGATTTTGTCTAGAATTTCAATTAGATTGACGTTTTTTTTCCCTTAATATTTTTGTGTTTAAATCTTTTTTCATAGCAAATATTGAGGAGTATTAGTCTAAATTCAATATTCCCATAACTGTTGCTGCCATTCGAGCTTTCTAAAACTAACGTGGCCTGTCATTAACGTAGATGAAAGATATTTTCTTTTACCTCTAGTTTTGGCTTTAGTATCATCATGTCGGATTAAGCATGTTTTTGTCATTTCTTCTATTGACTTGATAGTTTATCTAATGAATTTTTCTTAGCTGATTGAAAAATTAAAGGTTTCTTGTAATCAATTTAGTTATTGAGCTTGTGATAGATGTTTAAGTTAATGTCTGTGCAACAAAGGCATCAAAACCAATAATAAATTACAGAGACAAGTTCAGGAACAGAAAAACTAATCGAAAATTAATGAAAATAATAAAATAATTATTATCTGTTGTGGGTTTACCTTTTCATACGAATATTGTGAAGAAATTTTAAAAATTATAAATATTATAAAATTATTACTTTATAAGAAAAATTTATATATATATTAAGATAACGATAAGTTATTGCACTAGAGAAAATTTATGCTGTACTCTAGATGAGAACAACCTACTTCAGTGATTTTAATAAATTTTATTTAGACAAATGTTCAGTATTATTTTCTAAAAAAAATAAATAAATAAATAAAACTGTTTAATATTGAAATTCATTATTTGGGATATTCTCCCCAACTAATCGTTAGAAACAATTACTATGATTATGTATTTGTTGTAATTCATATGCAATATTGAAATTCCCATATTGTATTTGATTTATGTGGCATAAACATCCGAGGTTGAATGTTTTCAAACTGCTTAAACTTCACTAACGATTTGGTTTTAGCAACCAATGAAATGTCGGCATATGAAGAGCTAAAGCCACAACAAACTTTTGATTTTTTCTATGCATTTTTTAAATAAAACTGTGGTAAATTGTCATTAAAAAATTATCAAAGAGATAAATTTTGCAAAAATAATTGTTTGACTGCATAAAAATGCCGTGTGTGTGAAGTCGAATATGTATGATCGATCTGCGTAGCATGTTGCATCGTATTTTTTAAATGAAAAAGATGTAAATAATATATCATTTTCAATTTAATGAAAATTCCAATATACATATTAATTATTATTACGTATAATTATTATATAAATTTTCTTTCCTTGAAGCAATTCAAACATTTTTATATTAATTTAGTATTAATAATATCAATGTAGTTATTTTAAAACACATATAAAATTAAAAATATTATCATAAAAACGCCCTTTGTTTATTGTTGGCTTAGCTGGGCATAAGCCAACATACCATATATATATGCGAAGCCAATAAAAAACCACAAATCTTTTAAATAATTATTTTGGAGAGTATCTCGAATGATGTATTCATTAAAAATTGTTCAACCCAAGGGCCATTAATTGTACAAAAATGTAAGAAAAATAAAAATATGCTAGTCAATTATAATTGTTTTTGCGTTGCGTTGTGTCTGTATTTATTAAAGTTTTCTAAAACTATTATATTTATATAATATAATTAAGAATATACTATTGAATTTTACAGAATTCTCAAATAGTGTTTGTTAATTTTTGTAGTCATGAGCTCAGCTAATCCAACATCAAGCAATAAAAATTGTAAATATGAATAATTTTTATCATAATAAATTTTCTTCAAAATAAGAACATTATCGTGATAAGTTTTGCAAGACGTTAATGTGATTTGATAACTTCTTTTGCAGTGATGACTCCTTTTAAATATCACGGATAAAGCTTTTTTAGAAGAATTTCAGCTCAACAAAATTTTCTTTGGAAAAATTTTAGAATTTGAAAAGCATTAGTGAAAAACTTAAAAAAATTATCATCGTGATAAATTTTCTGCAGAAAAATTTATTGCAGTGGCAAGTTTTTTTTGAGAAAGCAGCTCTTAAGAAAAAATATTTTAGGAAAATGGTGATTGAAAGAATTTCAGCTGTGACTGACTTAAATAAACGTCGTTACAAATTTTATATTTTGATATATCGTTCGCTTTATATAGAGAAGGCATATCCCATTTTTTTTAGAAATCGTAATGGTACTGTTTTTTGGTAGTACACGTCCAAATGCACATAACACTGCATGACTCGGGGTACTGGACCCCCAACAAAATCGAGATATTATTCCAAAATTTAGCATAAATTTAGTATTTTATATTTATTACGCATTTGAAATGTGATGCAATCTGTATTTCTAAAACATAGTTGTCAACTCGTAAAGGCAAAACTGTTCCACACTAGCCAAAATATTTCGATAAGTACAGTGTATATAAGTATGTGCACATGTACATATAATATTAAGATATAGTGTTTTATCCATAATCTGATGGATCAACACATGCTCTCTAACTCCCGATGATGCCATGCAGCCCCCAAACCATTGCCCCCCACCGCCATGTTTAACTGAACACAATGTCTTGTTATCATAAGCAGTGTTTGGTTTTCGCCAAACTAATACTTTTCCATCTGATTGGAAAATGTTAAATTTACTTTCATCAGAGAACAGCACATTGCTCCAGAAGTCTTCCCCTTGTTTCTCTATTCCCGAGCATAAGCTAACCTTTTTTGTTCACTTCACTTACAAGCGGTTTTCTTCCGGCTACCCTAGATTTATAACCAGCACAGTGTTATGTTCTGCAAACAATTTTTGAATGAATTTCTTTTCCAAAATTTCTTTAACTTCCGCAGCAAGTCGGGTGTATGTCAATTTTGTGTTCTTTGTCATTTTTCGGACAATTTGCTTCTCTTCCCTTTTAACACGAATAATTCGCGGCCGACCAGTATGTTTTTTGTTAGAGAAAATTTTTTCAACCAACAAAACGTTTTCTAATGATTCTTATAGTTAATCGGCTTTGACTTATAATTCCTCCGATTTCTGCATAAGATTCTTGTAGACTATGCAGATGCAAAATAATCATTCGCTCGGCTACGGTTATTTTTTTTTCTTTTGGGTACATTTTAATAATTTAGCACAATTCCACATATTTTGACTGGCACAATCCCTTTAAGTTTTTACAATGGTGTCATTTAAAATATAGTGGAACATTTCTGATGCTTACATTCTTAAATGTTGCCACATCGAAATAGTTTTAAGACCGTAGCGGCATTTTCTATTTGTGTATCAATAATTTTGTCCGTCAAAATTCATATCGTTAAACTAAAATTAAAATTTTCCCATTAACGGTGTAAATCACAAATTATCATAATTTTTTAACAGAATCTTAAAATTTTGTGTCAATTAACTTATTGTGCCAAAAATATAGTCGGTCACTGTCAACATTTCTATCTCAAATTTCAGGCGGAAACATTAAAGATCTCACAAGCAACATGATCCGTCAGGATCAATTAATTTCAAAACCAATATAGCAGACGAGTGTCGATTACTCCTAGAGAGGTCGAGGCTTGAGGCTGACAAATACATTTTCTGATTGTCCTTATAAATGAAAATCAACAATATGAAAAAAGAAGTATCGCTTGAAATTTCAGCAAAAGTTGCCGCCAGTGTACCACTTTCTATATTTTGCACTCTCGTATTTTAGTTCCATTTAAAACATGCCACATGAGTTCTGGTTTTCTCAATTTTAACTGGCTACGAGTATAAGAAGCCATAAATTTAAATTTTTTGTTAAAAAAGACCAATAACAAAAAATGTATCTAAAATAACTTCTTAAAAATTAGAAAAGGAGGCTAATCAAAAAGACGGGATACCTTTATTCTACACTAAACCACCGACATATTAATCTAATATTAAGGTAACAAGCTATTCGACAACACATACATACATATGTAGATGTATTATATAGAATAAAATTGAGGCCACTGCTGGTCTTTGATGTACTTATTTTACCAGTTTTTACTACAAACCACTGCATATGTAGGAGACCACCATCAAGTACTGATCCAAATAAAAATAAAAATAAAATACTTACGTTTACAAATGATATAAAGGAATATTTATCACTCACCTGAAAGGAAAAAATAATTTTTTATTAGTTACGAGAAATATTGTGGGCATTAGAAAACAATTATAAATTATACAATATCTGTTTAGAATCTAAAGAAACTATTATTATGATTATTATAATACTATTCGTAAGTAAATTTATTACCGGGATAATATTTGGTATGGAAAATTTATAACTATAATTAAATATTTGCGTCGTTTTGATTCGAGTCGCTTTTTTAAATTGGAGTTCTTTTGATTCCGATTTGATTCGTTGGAGAACTTTTCAATCTCCAATCGTGAAGCTCTTTATATAAACGTGAATGGAAAAATTGTTGTACATGTTTATACATACAGATTGACAATCACCGCCCATCGCCGGGGCTGTTGCATAGATCTTATTAATGCGCTTGGTTTCTATAAAGAAAGTTATTCTAAGCAAGTTGCGTGTTATGAAGTTAGAAATATCTTGGATAAGTGAATAAAAAAAGTTTAAAAATAAAGAAAATTTATTAGTTTGAAACTAATATTGAATGTATCAAAAAGTTTTGATTCGGAAGAAAAAGTTGTTGACATTTGGCCCAATTAATAAAATCAGTGGACATTTACAGAAAAGAACTAGTTCGATTTACGTCGTATCGGCTTTTTTTTAAATAGACAAGCACACAAAGGAACACCCCTAATCATGCATTGTGCCGTACTGGTACCACGAAAATAGGTTGGGCGAGGGAGGAGAAGAAATCGGTCTCCGTAAATATAAGCTTGATTTTATCGGAACACATGCCATTAAAATAACGATAAAACAGCTAACCACACCCTACATTGCGTCGATGATCCATTGTGTCAACAATGCTGGCTACACTTCTGTCACTGATGAGACACTTTGCCTTTTCCTGTACTTGGTCAATAGCTACAAAATAGATTGAAGCACCATTAAGTAGATTAGAATGAGTGAAGTATTTCTTAAACCGTCTTAAGGGAACCAGGCACTTCAGGGCTTCTTCAGCGACATAAAAAATGTGCTCTCTCCTTTCAACATCACACTGATTTTTTTCTGCCCAGATCTAGAATAGCTTCTTATTCCTTTATATCTACATAAGCCCTGAAGCAGCGTAAGCTCACTGCATTGCGTCTTATGAGCATTAAAAATCGACCTGATTCGTATCGTATTACACCATTAGGAGAGCTGTATTGTAATATAGCGAATCTTTTTTGATTGAAACTGCAAATTATTCATGCAAAGAATTTTAAATTTTTGAATACGTTAATTTTAGAAAAATTTTACTTAAGACATCAATGAATTTAATACTGCGAAAGAATTTCAAATGCATTTATTTTGCCAAGAAAAAATATTTTAATTAAAATGTGAATGAGTTCATTAGGAATAAAAAAATTTTATGGACTCATTTTGCCATTGAACTCATGAACTATGAAAAAGTTTATCGAGGTCGTAAGAGATATTGTGACTTCTTGTTCATTTTAACTAAAACATTATTGAGAATGTAAACAATTTTATCAAAAATATTGATAAAAACTGATTATTTTATTGTGTTGGCCAAATTGTTTTATTACATTCTAAAGTAAAATTTGAACTTTACTAATTTCTATATCATATGCATTTGACTCTCGCAATATGTTGAAGACCTTGATTGCGAAAAAGTACGAAACAGCCCTTAATGAACATTTCGTTTTAGATTTAGAGTTGTTTTGGTAACCAACTTAAATAAGGGATTTAAAAACTATTTATACTCATTTTCCTTTAAAATTGTGTCACATTTACCCGGTCCCTATAACAACGCAAGTCGGGGCTTGAGTGTATATGTAAAAGTGACAACATTTAATATTTAACTATTTTTTGAATTAATAAAGTTTCTTTTTAGCTTTAAAAAATTCATTTAAAAAAATTGAAATATTACGCTGAAATGAAATCTTGCTTAAAGTAATATTTTAAGAATATTTCTGTCTATAAAATGGAATCTATTACTGATAAAAGTATTTCATTTGAGAAATGCATTTCTGTTGTATGGCTATACAAATGCTCATGTTATTATTTGTTTCGTTTAAAGTTGACTGCATGTGTGTTATAAGTCTCATTGTGTGTATATGTATTTCTATGATCTTTTTTTTTATTAATCTAAAAGCATGCAACGAAAGTCTTGCTTGCTTACAACTTGCTTAACTATGTATGTGTGGCTGTGGCAGTAATACACACAATAACAAATGTATCAGAGACAACTTTGGAGACAAATTCTTTTATTTGTAGTAAAAAAATGTCATGCTTCACTGTAGTTGTTTGTTATTTGTTTGTCTTTTGTTGCGTGGTAGTTTCAAACAAATAAGCATGTGTGTTACATGCAGCATGTGTCACCCATATTTTTCTTATACACGGTTTCTATTTTTTTTCAATTTACCTTTATATCGGTTACAAGAAGAAGTCTATCTTAAGAATTTTCTTACTTTCTTATATTTTGCTAGTTTTTGCTCTTATTTAATCAACTGAAAAAGCATTTTCAAGTCTTAACCGCCGTCATTTGCTAAAATTTTGAAAAATTCAATTCAACCTTCTCTTGTTTGTTTTTTCTTTTCTTTTTGTGGTAACAATTGTTGTGTCTTGGCACATGACAGAAGTCACTGCTGCTTTTATACAGACAAACGTATAAATTTTTTATTAAAAAAAGATTTGTTTTTTTTTTCTTCGTTAGAATACAGAAAATCAATCGTTATAAATATTGTTGTCAAATATTTTTGCCAGTCTTACCTGCAAGAATAATTGCATTTTGTATTGATTTTTCTTAATGGCTTCAATAAATGATATTATTCAAGAACATCGCAATATATAAAGGGTGCTTTTTTAGCAACTTTTTTGACACCTCAGCTATATTCGTGTAACTTGCTATTGTTAAACATATTAAATTTGGTCTATAATTTAACCATGAATCGATTTACAAACCAACAACTCTTGCAGATTATGAATTTTATTATCAAAATTCATGGTCAGTTAATAAAGTGTTTCGTGCATGAGCGGTGAAAATTATTTCTGATTGAATGGATACGTGAGCAAGCAAAATTGCCTTATTTTGTGTGAAGAGCAGCCGGAGGAATTGCGTTCCGAAAAATGTACTGTTTGGTGTGGATTATGTGACGGTGCCATCATTAGAGCGTACTTTTTTAAGACGACGAAGGCTGGAACGTCACTGTGAATTGCGAGGGCAACCGTGCGATGATGTTGTTTTAACAAGACGGTGCTACATGCCATACAGCATTCGAAACAATGGCCCAATTGAGTAGCGAGTTCGGTAAATAGTTTAAATCTCGTTCACACTTTTACAAAGACTTTGCTTTAAGTTGAAAATACCCTTATGGGCCTGTAGGACTAGGGATTTGACTGTAATTTTTTTTTTTGGCTTAAATATTGCAATAACTGTTTCTTCTTTCCAAAAGTCAGAGAAATAACCAAGTTTTAAACAATTGTTTTAATGCTACTAATATTTTGTTTTCCCTTTTGTGGAAGAGCCTTTAATAGTCAGTCTGTTACTTATGCCATTAGGGCGGGGGATTTATTTGCTTCAGGTTTTTTTTAGTAATATTATTTATATTATTAACAAAAAAAATTCACATTTACTACCTTGCAAATTTAAAACAGCGACCTAATAATTCACATTTCGCTAATGAAGTAGTGTTTAACTACTGGCATACGAGAATTTGGAAACTTATTTTTTAATACTTTTGAAATGCTCCAAAAGACAGAAGAGCCTTTTTCAAGAGATGCTCCACAATTTGCTCTTTAACCAAAAAAGTTCAATTTCAACTTTTCATTGATTTGTCTGTTATGCATTTAACGTTGAGGGAAATAGTTTTTATTTGGTATGGATTTTTAAATATAGACTTTTTCAGAACACTTGAATTGGTAGCAGCGCGTATAACATTTACACATGATTGAGTTTTAGAGTTTATACAAGTATTGTTATAGCAAAAATTAGGATCCAGTATATTTTGTTTGACACTGTGTTTGACACGTATCCAGTTGGCTCTAATAAAGTCGAAGTTTAAATTATTGCTACTGAAATTTGAATAGTTGAGAGATACCAGTACTGAGAAATGGTCGGAGTTTAAGTCAATGTATGTAAAAGGATCTGATAATTTTATTGGAATATTTGTCAAATAAAACACCCATATTAAGGGTTGATGTCTGCGTTTGCTGGTCTATGTGTGGGATCGCAAGGATTCTCAATCTAAATACTAGTTGATATAGTTTTTTCGTGGAGAACAGTTAGCAAGTAATTAACCCCAGGAACAGTGGTAACTGGTGAGATCACCACCTATTGTGTAATTGTTATCACAACTGAAAAGTTTCAAAATGTCATAGTAAATGTTCTGTTTCTTAAGTCATCCTTCCCGCCTGCAAGATGATTCCGGGAAAATATTGAAAGTAGACCACCTTGAGTTTTTATTTGAATACCAATATCTTTAATTAATACACTATTAGTTATAAGAATCCTTCTGTGTCGAATAATTTTCTTAACAAAAATTGCCTATGGAATTCCCATCATTTCTATAATAGAAAAATGCGTTCTTTTTAGTGAAAATATCGTATGTTAATAATATTTCTGATAACAAACAATGCCTATTTCATTTGAAATCATAAAATCATAATTTGATGCCTCCAGCGTTTCAATTAATTATTTTTGTTGTTTTCGTTTGTGCCATTATGCTGACAGAAACTTTCAAGCAACACGCTACAAGGCTTAAAAGCGATGTAATAGGGATTTACATGCTCTAAATTTATGTATTAGTTCAAACGTTATATTTATAATTTCGTCCGCCCTGATATTCACGTTCGTCCAACTATTGGAGAGAAAAGGACTTGAGTGAAGTACAGGAATTTGAGATTTATATATTTTTTTATAGTTGCAGGTATTTAAGATAAATTTTAATAAAACATTTTTTTTATTGAAATGTACATTAATTATAGATCTAATGTTATACATAGAGAAGAAATGTATTTGAGTACAGTAGGATAGTATTAAGAAAATTAATAAAATTAAATGTAAATTCGAACAGAAGTAAAAAAAATATGGATAAACGTGATAATAGAAAGGCAAGAACAGGTCACGTGTTTGAGTCGCAGCAAATGTTGATATTTTTAGTTTCATTACGACTAATATTAATTAAGATTGGAACCAAAAGCTAAGTACGGGCGCATTTCTAAGCGATATGCAAAAAGTTTTTGATAATCTTTAGATTGTCGGGTTTATAAACATATAAACTAAACGCATATTGGTTTTCTGTAAAGAAAAAATTTATTTTACCACATGATTAGGCAAACGTTCAAAGTCTTGAACGAAAACTATGATAGCAAAGGACTTTCAAAATAATTAACAGTTTGCTACAAGGAACTATAAATGCGCTGGATCTTTGATCTATTCATTAAAATAAAAATTGGTATCTCGCATTCTGACGATATTACATATATAAAACCAAGACAATATGACAGTATCAAGGCAGTTTTGGGGATCAACTAATAATAAGAATTATAAATTCTAAAAAAAAAATTTCCATTACTATCGTTATTAATTATAATTCATTCCTTATAAGAAGTGAGGATAGAAAGCCTGTTATTTGAAGACTGAAAATTTGCATTGTATAATTAATATGTTGGAGGGCTCGTTTCAGAGATTTTCAATATTGTTAATTTAAATACAAAAAAATATATTTAGGCATGGCAAAAAGCAGCTGCATGGTGCATATTGTATTTCTTTGATGTCGGCGTTTTCAAAGTGAGATGTGTTGCCTCTTTGGTTGGTACACGTGACTACTTCCGCTATAAGAGGAGTAACCAAGTAGAATCGGAAGATGCTATTCTGACAAAACTCACTACTCGTACGATTCAACCAATCAGTAAAAGGGTTCAAGCCCAAACAGTACTAGATCCAGTACCGCAAACGGTGTTAGATCATCCCTGCAGTATTTAGAAAAGTCTCCAAAACTGATCCCTGACAACCCCGTTAGGTCTTTTCATAGTTGCCAGCAAAATCACCATGCGAAGAAATCCAGACAAGAGTGACGTTTGCTTAATATCCCGCACAAACTTCTCTTGACAGACCGGAATTGACAGAATCGCTGGCTATCAAGAAAAGTGCGGATTTTTATATGACTATTTCTAACAGTCAGTACCTTCCCCGTCTTCCTAACGGTCAGTATTTCCATCAGTGTAAGCCCTGGTATCATAGTACCTTTACATAATTGTATAACCCTATTTCCCGGCACCTGAAATATTTTCCTACAACTGTAGTAAGAAACTCTGAACCTACTGACCCTGTGCTGGACTTTCAGCTCCAAAGATTGTTACCAATCTTGGACAATACCTGATATATCGTACTTTTTGACAAGAATAATTCGAGCCATACAACCGTGGGCGTCGAAAGCCCTCAATATTTGTCACTGGCAAATAATATCAGTTCTGTTTTACTTGGATTTACTCCTAGACCACAGCGTATTGCTCAGCTACTGACATCATTTATCATGTCCAAGAAGCTAACCGATGTCATTACCAAGTTTAAACAGAATCATGTTAAGAACTAGAAGCCGTATCTTGCCTCAAACATGGCGAGACGCCAATATTCTGGAGAACACTCTGGCCGCCAAAAATATTTTGCTAAAAGCATAAGATCTCCTGTGTCCAGAATTATATCTTGAGTGTCCTGCTGATATTCAAGGGATATATCTATGTACCCTACTGCTGTATCCATAGAGAGTCCTTTTAAGTAGACATGCTTATTATCCGAATGCCTAAAGAATCCAAAAATTCGTTGTCATATGTGTTTGTCTATGAGTCTTTCTAGCCTTTTCATTAGAAAAGATGACAGTCTGAATAGACGGAAATCACTAAAGCTGCCATACCTCTTCCTGTCATATAAAATATTTCGTGGTCCGCAGGATCTTTGGTATACTGCTATCAGAACAAGGCGATTTATTTGAACCAATTTTATAAGGGAAATGAGCATTGAGAACTATAAGACTACGATCCATTAATCCTCTTCACAAAAGTATGACATGGTCAAACCCCTGCTGATACACATGCTGGAACAGTTTAACGCAAGTTGTGTTAATCTTATTACCGATAAACATCAGAATTAAAAATAAAATAAATATCAAACGATAGCGAAATTCATAATCTTTGCTACTGCTCTAGAGCATTAAGTTTTTGTAAAAAAAATTTTAATTAAAACAATTCTTAATAATGAATTTCTTTTAAGAGCTTTTAATGTACGTTATTCTTTGTTTAACTAAATTTCTTAGTAAAACAATTTTCCACCAACTTAACTTTTATTAAAGTTTCCAAAATAATAATACTAATTTGCATTCTAACAACGTTGAACAACATCTATCTTCACAGTAGAGTGTGCAAATAACTTGAAATCTATTTTTAATTATTTAATGGAAAATAATGCAGTATAAAAAATAAAGGAAATTATGCTCATAAAATTATTTTGAAAATTTCTTAGTCATTAACACATTTCGTGTGAAGTAAAAGAATTAGATCGAAAAAGAAATACAGTACGTCCTCGACATGTGCAACACTCAATTACTGCCACTATTAATCTATTGCAACCGCCCAATTTTTTACTTTGCAAGCTCTATGAGGGCCAATTAAAAGACTTTCCATATTCTCTCTCAGATTGGCTTCAAGAAACAACTCTTGACATATCCGAAGAAGTCAAGGCTTGGATTTTAGACGAGAATAATTTAGATTAAGCAATAGAAACTGAAATCGCATGAGAAGATAGTGAAAAGGATGATAAAGTTCTCGGTGGTGAACATGATTTTCGTAAAGTAAAATCAATCGAATCTATTATTTCCTTTAAAATTGTGTTTTATAGTGCTTGAGGAAAAATGGATCGGTTTAAAAGAGAATACAATTTTCCAACAGCTTCGTTAATTTTTATTACAAAAAAAAAAAAAAAACATTTCTGTGGCGACACAAGAAAAAATTCTGCATTTTTTTTAAATCTATATATACATTTTTTATTTATATATTAAGAAACGTTTTTCTAAAACGTCTGTAACCTTTTAACTTTCTACATTTAAATGTGTTTATGTAGTTTTATTATTATTATTATTTTTTTTTTTTTTGTTTGTTTCATGTTATTAATTTTTAATGCATTCAAATGAAAATTAAGAATTAAAAAAAATAGTACGTCCATAATTTTTATTAGATATAAATATTTTTATGGGAAACTCAACATTTTGCTCACATGAAGACAATAAAATCGTTGTTCTAATCCCTAAAATTGTTACTCGCATATTGCAACAATTTCGGTCCTAAATTATTGCACGAGGTGAAGTGAGTTAATTTCGAATGTCAGGAGCATTCATTTCGAAAAGTTACTTTTTATATCACTAGAATGTAAAATATTTGTTTAAAAACCCTTTAGCATCATTTAATTTAAGCACCATTAATGCCAAATACTAATGTCGGTATAAACTTAACACAGCAACAGTCTGATTTATTGATAAAAATATAAATCTGAAAAGGAGAAAACTTTTACACTTCCACAATATCCTAAAAGTAATTTTACTTAAAAATTTTTATTCATTGTAAAATAAAAAGAATATAAAAGTTAAGACGCGAAAATGTTAAAATTTAAAAAAGATGTGAAAGAAATTAATTACTGAAGCATTAAATTCAAAAAGTGTCACACAACTGCAACAGATTAAGCAACATGCATGCGACAAATAAGCGCCGACACATACAGATAAATCCAACTGCAAATGTATTACCGTAGAGAAAAAATATATAGGAAAAGCTCCATGTTGCATGTAGTAAGTTTAAGGTGAAGACAAAGTAAAAGCAAAAATTAGGGTGAGATGAAGGAAAGAAATTGAGTTTTCTCAATTAAGAATAAAATTAAAATAAAATTAAAGCGACTGAGTTAAGCATACAGCATTGTAAATGAAGTCCTCCTTGTAAAATTACAGTGATGCATAATATAAACGATAATGCTAAGAAAAACTATGATGATATACTCTCCAAGACTGATTGCCTTCAGCCTTTTTTTGGAATTATTTTTGTCATTAGATCCCACCCAGGGCAATATTAAATATATCTTAGACCCCTTTCGTCCCTATCGGCACATTCCAAGGAAAAATCAGGCCATCTAACTCACTTGAATTAAGACAAAACGGTGTCAAAAGTACGGTAAGAATAAATTTTCTTAAAGCTGACCGGGAACTGCTGACCGGAAATTAAAATTCATGAGAAGGAAACTTGATTTAAGGCTAAAATGGATTTGGATTGGATATTTGGCTCATAATTGAAGCGATACCATGCGGAATGGTTTCTTCTATGATATAATGATTTACACTGGTCACTTAAAGATGAAATGTGGAGTTAGATGCGGCATCTTTTCTAATGACTTGATTATAGATGATGGGAGCAAGATGAAATACTTCATTGCTACGTCTTTATTGATCAGCAATAACCGAAGAGCTGTCAAGGTTAGGTCCATTTTTTGATCACTTTGGTAATAAACAGACAGATGAACTAGCCAGATTGTGATCTGCTTTAAAAATTTCCAATGCGTTCACAAACCCTCATTGGATACTATCTTTGGGCAAAAGGTTGATAGTGGATGGTATAATATAGACACATGCAATGTCGCCCGGGAGATCTGACACTCCTACAACATAAACAGTGTAATTCTTAAACCAAAATCGTAAGGATATATCGACACTACTGTCGATATTAATGGGTCAGAGGATGTCAGAAAGACATTCCAGCTGACTCGAGCACTGCCGCAATTGCAAGGAAATAAGAAAGGAAGAAATAGTCTTTAATCTGCTTCTACAAAGATTCCTGGACGGCTATATACTGGACGATCGTTGCAAAGCATCGTTATAAAGGCTAAATAAGCTCTTAAGGTACATCAAGGCAAATCATAAGAGCCGTGCAAGTTCTATACACAACACATCTGACGGCTTGTATGGTCATATCAAAACCAGGTTATCTAAGCTCTACTGAACAGTTTGCGCTGTATAAACTACTATGAAAACTAACCTATAGACTTGATTTAGAATTTTTTAGCATTCAAATATTTATATCCTTATTTTATTTGTCATATTTTGTAATCATAAATTTGTTTTGTCTGATATCGCTCTTGAATTTAGGCCTTCCCATTGTCATGGACCTGCTTTCACACTGAGACCAAAGTAGAGATAAAAACCCATTTTTTTCTTGCTTGACATCCATTTTTGTAATCTTTTTTGTTATTAATTTTATGGCGAGATGAAAATTCAATATATCTAACGAGTATAAGGCACACTAAATCGATATACGAGATCTGTTCAATAGAAAATGTAAATTTTTATTTTTCTCAAAAAATATTTATTTATTCATCAATTTCTATTTTGTCCGCTTCAAATTAGTCCTCTTAGATATAATACACTCCAATCCTCTAAACAGTTATCATATTCACATAGATATTCCCTGGTCTAACAATGTTAAATATTTGGGAGTTTTTCTAGACCAACGCACACACCAATAATATAATTAGAAAATTCAATATTGCCATCAGAATGTTGTACACCCTAATTAGCAGAAAATCAAAGTTAAACACGGAAAATAAAATAGCTATCGTCAAAACAATTTTTCAAGCTATAGCACTATATGCATGCCATGTCTGGGGCACTTGTCCATCATCACATGTTAAGAAAATTCAAATCAGTCAAAATAAACTTCTTAAAATGGCTTTAAATTTTCCTTGGCACTATTCTACACAACGATTACATTCCCTTTGTAGAGTAGAATTTATCAACATTCGTATACAGACTATAATAGAAAAATTTCAAACTTCTTGTAATCAGTCCAACAATTACTACGTTTAAAATTTATATTAGGCCAGATTCAGGCCTAAACAAACTCAAACGTATCAATCGATTCCATATATTTTTTTCCGCTTAAAAACCGCTTCTATAAATCTTTGTTCTCACACGAAAAAAAGAAATAGTTTTCACTTGTATGTGCCACCTACATACAAAGTTCCCCCTTTCAAATAAATTTATTGAAGGTTTTGTGAAGCATTTTATTTTCCTTCTCCAATGTAAGTTTGTTCCCAATAATTTGCGTATTCATAAATTAAAAATAATGTTCTAGATGTAAGGTAGCTTTAGCCATATCTCTTTAGATAATATTAAAATATGTATATAAAATGATTTTAATAAATAAACAGTATAAAATTATCATATTCAGTTTTTGATATGGCCTTGAGCTCGCTCCGTGATTCAGATTTTACCTCCTCAATCGTCGCACAGTGGCTGAAAAACGTTTTTCATTGGCCAAAATTCTGTAACTTTTGAACCGATCAAAATATTGAAGTAATTCTTTTTTTAATGGATAGATATTTAATTCAGCTTGACTCAGTTTTAATTACATTGAAATTGATTGAGTACTTCTTAAGGACTTCTAGGTCAAAGTTGAAATTTTTATTTTTTTTTAACTTTTGGAGTGAAATATGGGTTTATTTTTTTTTATTTGCATATTAAAAAATTTTATATTTTGATCTTAATAATAATTATTTTTTGTGATAATGGAATTTTTTTAATGTTACACTCAAAAAAATTTTTTACACTGAAAAAAATTTTTTACACTCAAAAAAATTTTTACACTCAAAAAAAATTTTAAAATTAACTGGAAACAATGTTTAAATCCACTCCTGTTCTTTCAGATGCTGTTTCTGGATCTGAAAAGAATCTTCGTGCGGTATTGCCATCATTTGTATTGCCTGACCCTTGTTTTGGCTGATCTATAATCAATCCAATTTTGCGATATTCATCTTGAACATGTTTCTTTTTTGAACTTCTTAACTCTTTGTTGGTTTTATTGTTTCTTATGGATCCTGAAGACCCGAAATATAAATCATAATTGATTTTTAGTATATGTTCCATAAGTCGTATTCTTGCATGTAGTGGTGATAATCTAAATTCATATGCATCGGTATTATCTAATGATTTTGTCGGAACTTGGTTTAATTGGGTTTATGCTGCTTGGCATATAATGCAGCTGGATGCAGCCTTCGTGTTAGTCAAAGCCTGACCTACATTTCCATTTATCATTGTAAGGACTAATTGGTAGCTTACTTCAATTTGCTGCCCATCTAACTGTAATTGTAATGGCTAATGGTAGTGTTGCAATTTGGGCCTTGATACCACTAATTTCTTTGTTAATGGCATCACGAGTTTCTTCTTTGAATTCAAATTTGATTGGCCTGCAGTATTTCGTAGAAGATGGTGTCTCATTTTTCCAAATATCCATTGTTTGCATTGTACTAGTCGAAGGCTCTGAATCTTCCAAAATCTTTTTCAATCGCAATGGTACAATTGATACCATGAACATATCCGAGTCCGAAATATTTTCACATACAACTTGTTTGTATTGGTAATGTCCCGAAGAACCATCACATCCCCACTTGCAAAAAAGAATTAGCTTTGTGTTTCCATATTTCTTTAACGCATTTCCTAGTATTGACTGTAGCAAGCGTTCGGCTGTGTGATCAAGTAGAGATTGTAGTTGTACCTCTGCCGAAATTGGTGTGATTGTAATAGTGTCCTTTGATGGCAAACAGTCCATTTTAGCAGCAGTTATGTGATGATATGCTGGATAGATATTTGAGCCCTTTTCAATCGCACGCAATCTGAGCTTAATATATTGCTGTTTTGTTAATTTCAAATCCAGAAATAAGGCTAATGCCTCCTCATTTGTGTACTGTATTGCATCGCTCGGAGTTGGTATACTTTTAAGAATTCGTTTTGTTCTCACTGGATTAGCTTTAATAACTTTTTCAAAAAAATATCCACTTTTGTTAATTGGTTCTGTGATCGTATTTGATGTAGGAAAGATTCTTTTATATTTGTACAACCAATTGCATCGTTAACATCTTTAAGTTTCCGCCTCTTAGATCTGTTGCTGCAGTTGTCTAATGATTTGCGTGGTTTTCCAACCTTATCTTGCTTTGCTGTTTCTGCAGCGACCACTTCTAACCACTTTCCACTTTTTATATAAAACTTTTGTTTACTGTAGCTAACTTCTTTGTAGCGTTTTTTTAGTACTTTTACAAAATTAGATAATTGCTCTTGTATTTCGGTGCTACACGAATTTAAGTTTAATTTTATTTTAACGTAAGTAAGAACATCTTCCTGGTTTTTATTTCTAAAGTACTCTTCGGCCAGTTCTTTATAACCAAAGCTCTCCATATTTTTCTGAATATTTTTATTTGAGTCTGTTATGATTTATCACTTGCAAATATACGTACGTACACGTAAAGGATTAACTTATTATTGAGTAATCCCTTATCGAATCCGTAGTTTTATACATTTTTATATACATGTTATTCACACATAGATCTTCAATTTCATAGCAGGTGGTACTTAAATTGAACAAAACTGCACTTGTTATCCAGACCTTAATATCAGGTAAAACTAATTAGTATCTCGCCAATATGGGGTTCTTTTTATCTTTAGTCGTTTAATGTCGCGATTATTATTATAAAATTGTTTATGACTTTGGCTGACCCTAACAGTTATATTAGAAAGAGATCATATGTTTACTGTAGAACCTATTGTGATATTTTTATTACTGATTTTTTGCTGATCAAAACAAAGCCATAAAACCCTTTCGCAGGTATTATATTTAATTATTTTAGTTTTAGGTAGTCTAAAGTAAAAAACATAAACCTTCAGGCAAAAAAGTGAAAATTTAATACACCATTGTATACGAGTAATTATAGGGCCGTTTATATTAGAGTAATTTGATTTTTTTTGGAGTAATTTCATTAAAATTAAAAAAGTGTTCTACCGGCGGGTCGTGGCGGGTGCAAAAGTATATATGGGGTGAAAGAAGACACCTTCGCCTTTCTTCGGGTGGTATACGTTTCTTGTTCCCTTTTGTTCCCTAGAAGTTCTATTCCACTAAAGTTTAAATTTTAGAAAAATATAGTAGTTTCATAAATATTTCATAACACCTCTAATATTAAACGCTAGAGCGGTAACCACTTACAACAACTAAAGATCCTACCAACATTATAAAAAAGACCGCAGGCCATTATCGATGATAGCTTGCGAGTAGTGACCATGTATTTTTGAAAAAAAACTGATAAAAAACACCTTTTACTGAAATAACAAAAAACAGTTGAGTTTGACAGCATGCCACGCCCACAATTATCAATAGTTTAACCTAATTTTTTGGCTACCTTAATATGGATATATTAGCTCCAAAATGGCGTAAAAATTTTAAAAATCGGTGACAAAAAAAAATTTTACTTTTGGCCAATGAAAAACGATTTTCAGCCACTGTGCGTCGGACTTTTTTTATATTTCTTCTCGCAAGCAGTGCGTTATTTCAAGATAATACCATACAACCATGTGGCAAGAACTCATGTTGCACTACGTCACGGTAATAGAAGAAAACAGTGGGCAAAACCTTGACATTCGGCCTTGGCTCTCCTTGGATCTTCTCCACTGGGACGACTGGTGTTTGGTTTCGATCTCATCACCATATACCCATATGACCATTTTAAACAAATCTTGATCGTCGTTAACGTCATTCAACATTTCCTAAGCGATTCCCAAGTGACGATTTTTTTTTTCAAAATTCAGCAATTTTGGAACGAGCTTCGCTAGCAAAATTTGATGCAAATTCTTTGATCCGATATAACATAAATCGCTAAACAGAGGCACGTAACCCTAAAAATTTCATAATTCGCCTTTTCTATTGAACAGACCTCTTATGAAATTCTGCAAAAAAATATGAATTCATAATTTTTTTACCTCTGCTCTTCTTTCTGATACTGAGAATTAATATGATCAGAAACTCAAATAATACGATAAAGTGTGAAAGCAATATGTCAATAATATGCCAAATGAAACAAAAAGAATTTTGACATCCGATAAAAAAAAAGTAATTTTCGGAAGTCTTCCTAAGCATTTTTTTTGTATAAAGGGAAGTTACACTCAGGTAATTAATACCTACTACTTAAATTAAGGTGTAACTTCTTTTTGTAAAAGGGATAGGGTAGAGAGGACAGGTGGTGAAATTAGAATACAGAGAGAGAGAGAGAGAGAGAGAGGTTTTTTTATTTAGATTTTTCTTATTCTGCCGGGTTTCATTTTTACAAAAGCAACGAAAAGCTAATATTGAAAAACAAGCCAACAAAACAATATGAAAAAAAATTTTATTACTCTTAGATTTGAACAATTATTTATTTAATATTTGTTAGTTTCCTATTTACTTGATTTGCCTCTTCAAATTTATTTGATTTGCCTCTTACTTAATACAATGGAAATCTACTTTGTGCTATAATGTCAAACGTCCTTAAGGTTTCAAGCCTTTACTGCGTCAGCTACAATAATATTTTAAATATGGTCAATATATTTGTATGTACTCCTACATTTGAAATTATTGAGACTTTTCTTCCTTGATTATGAAATGTAATTTAGCTTCAATAATAATAAACTTGTCTAGAATATAAAATTGCAAGTCCAATGCAACTTTTCTATTTAAAATGTTTCTTTTTTATTTTTATAAAAAAAAGGTTTCTTAACTAAGACAAGTTGTTCTATAAGAAAGTTGTCTGGACTTGAGCGACTATTTCCACAACGAAATATTTTTTGCAGAAAAGTTATTAAGATTGGAGCAACTTCGTCAATGAAAACTCAATCTGAGCTTGAACAGTTTTCATATCTATCGAAATGTATTCCAGACAAATGTAACTTTTCTATAAAGAGCAATGTTTCCTATAAAAAATATATAGTCTAGTGGTAATTATTTACTGAGACGCTTCTTCTACAAAGAAGTTGCATAGACTAAGGGAATTTGTTTATTGAACAGGTGCGTGCAGAATATCAATGTTCTCGAGCAAATTATTTTATAAGAACAGCTTTTCCTTTTGCAAAGATTTATAGACGGGAGTAACTCTTTCCACGAACATTTTTTTATAAATTACATGAAGGTTTTCTACCAGAAAATCTCATCTTAATTAAAAAAGCTTTTTATCACTTTCAGAGAAAAAGTCTCCAAAGTGGAGCAACTTTTTTAATTAAATTCCTGCTTACGGTACATTAGGTTGTTATAAAGCAACATTTCTATTAGAAAATATTGTGTTGACTGATCAAGCTTTCCACAGAAAAACTTTCCAGATTAGAGAAAATGTTCTATGAAAAACTTGCTAGACGATAGTATTTTATAGAAAGTTTGTCTAGATAAGAGAAACTTTCTTTAAAAATCGTAAAAAAATTTACAAAGCAGGTCAACCGCTTTTTCTAATAGAGAAAAATTATAGAGACTGGAGAAGATTCCTTAAGAAAAAGTTGCCCAAATGGGAGATGCTTTAAATATAGATTTTTTGGAATAAGATAGATTTTCTTCTTTTAACTGTTATCAGGGGGTGACCCCTACACAACCAACACATTGTGCTGGAATTATTAAAGTAGATTATGGCGAGGAAAATAGAAGATACAGCCTCTATGGATATTCCACTTGAACGTGTCCATGTTGAAAGTGGCAGGAAGGACCTTTAAAGGTCCTACATACGAATTATCGTCTAGAATAGGAAAATATATTAAAAGAACTTGTCCAGACTAGAGCAACTTTTAATACAGATAAATTATCTACTTTACAGCTTTCATACTTTAGGAAAATTTCTTTATAATAAGAATATACATACATATTTTCTTTAACAAAGCATGTTTTGAATAGAGCAGCTTTTTCTATAGAATAGTTGTCTGGCCTAGAGTAACTTTTTATAGAAAAGTTTTCTGGGGTAGAACAATGAAACCTTCATAACATGTGTCTACGTTTGAAATTTTTCTATACAAAAATTTTACAATCTCTAGAACACTTTTTCATTTGTAAGCCATTTCCATCAAGTTTACCAAGTTTTACAAGGATAAGCCTCTCATCTTTTGCCCTTCACTTTAACTTGTTGATTAAACTTAAATATTTTAACATTTATTCGTACATTGCAACTCAGCGTACAAAAACAGCATGAAAGCTGTAATGTGATGTTGAAATTTAATGAAAACATTGCAAATGTTGTATTTAACATGTATGATATTGTCTTAAGATAAGCTCTCGTATTATATGCAACCTACTCGTACATACACATTCAAAGAATGACATTCTGGCACGTTCATAACTGCACACCTTCGCATTCAAACATTTCTGAAATTATACTTTAACAGCTTCATTTGGCAAAACAAAATTGAAGTGAGTTCTTGATGCGAAAAATGGTACCATTGGACAAGTTTTCGTTTATATAATGAAATGTTAAGGTTTTATGGGAATGGGACTAAAACAGAAGATTTTTAAAATTTCAAAGTATTTTTTTGTATTTTCGTTACAAAAATCTAGAATTCTACAATATATTTAATTTTTTTTACTTTGAAAAATATAAAAATAATCTTGGTTTTAAGTTCCTACTGGCCTCGTTTTTGATATTAAATGCTGAAATATTCCTTGAATTTTATTAACAAAAAATGTTTTGGTATAAAAGAACACTTTGAATAGTGGAAAATATACAATAATATTGTGTCTTTAAAAGCATATGAACGAGCATAAAACTTTTTTGTTAAAAAATACAAAACGAAGGGAATGAATGTTAAACTTAATGTGTATAATTGTAAGAATTCTCATACATTTTCATTTCACATTTAAAAAAATAATGTTTGCATGTGCAATTAAAATTCAAATTCAATGTCAAATGAAACCCAACGATATTTACAAAATTAGTTTTCTTTTCGCATGCGAAATAAATAGTTTTAGTAAAATATTTGAGAAAATACTGTTTTTATGTAATTTAAATTTTCTATATTCGATTGAAATTTTCTCATCTCAGTCAAAATAATGCGTTAGTGGATATTTTGGAAACAATGAAAATGTTAGTTGCTCCTATCCATGAACAATATTTAAAAATAAGAAAAAATATTGTATAAGAAGTTGCTACTTTCTAAAAAATTTATTTCAAGCACGAGTCGCTCCTCTTTAAACAACATCAACAAATTTAATGCCAGCCAATATTTTCTATAGTTTCAATTTATATAGTTTCAATTTATAAGAAAACTTAGTCTGGTCTACACAACGTATCTAGTCTCAAAAAATTCTCTGTATTGCTTAACCCAAAAAACATGGATTTTTTCCATAAAAGGAGTAGTTTTCTGAGCAAAAAAAAAAGGATAATTAAGCTTTGGTGTTGTTGTTGTAAAAGCAAGTACCAGTGACGCTGGAAGGGGTAGTATAGGGACAGGTGACCTTATTTCTTTTTATAACTCTACTATTGCCTGTTTTATTAATTTATTTTTAGCAATGCTTTAACAGTGCCTCTGGTGTTAAGTAGACGGACTAGCTTTCTTAAGCTGCATGTGTAGCCATTTTATTAATTGTTTTATATCGCCGACGATTTTGCTAACTTGACCGAAGAAGGAGGGCGCTGAGGGCGCGGAGGGTCTCTTAAATAGTGCAATAACAAACAACTAACTTAATGCCACACTAATTTACGAGGGCGGATCAATAAGTCCGTGACTTTTTGAATGAAACACAGGTTTTTGCATAAAAAATAATTGCCCTTATTATGATTGTCGACATCGACATCGCACAAAGTCGACATCAATATATTGGCAATTGTGAGATCGCTATCGAGAACTTTTAAATATTATTGATAAGATATTACTAATACTATGGCTTATAAAATTACAGTTGGCCATCAATATAAGTAATTATTACCTAAAACGAGTTCAGAAGTGCTCTCTTTTTTTACTGTCGACTTAATGTCACATCGACGCGACAATCATAATAAGAGACAATGTTCTTTTTCACCATAGTCGCCTTTGAACTACATAAACTTTGTCCAACGTTTCTCTAATTTTTCCAAGAAAATAGCAATTTGTTTGTGAGATGATTTTATCATTGGAGTCAATTCTTATTTCTTCAAGTTTGGAAATAAGAAATAGTCACTCGGGGCTAAATCCGATGAGGGAACAATTCGTAAGCGCAAAATTATTAGGAAAAATCACATATAGAGAAAAAAATCAAGTATTACGTATAAATATTAGATAGAAGATATTTTTTTCCAATTGCAAATTTTTTTTATGACATTCCGTTTTATTGTTGTTGTAGATGAAATTGTGGATGAAATTAAATAATGTTTGCTGGGTTTTTCTTTTAAGCAAAATACCATTTCGCTTAAGTACATTTTAATTACATCTGCGTATATGAACTATTGTTCATTTAAATAAAACTGTTGCATTGTTGCAATTTCATTCATTTTGCTGAATACAATTATTGCTTTTTTCTTCTTTTAACTGCTTTTAACTAAAGAAAGTAAGAATAAAATTGTCTTTATGCAATTGCAGCTTAATTGTTGCTTTTAGTTGTTTATTTTCTTTTTGTATTCCTTTTTTCTGTTTTACTTATTATGTATTTTATAATATATGTATATTAACAAGGTCAAAAGGAATAAACAATTTAAGTCAGAATATTATGTAAATAATTGCGGTCACAAAGCACTTGATAGAGATGGATGGGAAGAACAACTACAAATCAGAAACTGTGTTTTGTTGGGCGGTCTGATGCATAACGTTGGCCTTAAATGCTGTAATGTACATATGCCAGAAGGCATATCGTAATAAAGTATTTTTGGAAAATTTATTATAATATGATTGCAATTTTAGGGTTTCCTGGAGAGAAATAAGGGAGGATATTATTTGGGCATTACCTTTTATTCTCTTAATCTATCATAAATTCTTTTTTCGTTTCTTTTGTAAGACGTCTGTTAACCCTCTTTATTCCCTTAAACAATTTATTATCTTAAAATCAAATTTTTTTAGCAAAACTCTTGTACATATATAGTAATAAAAACTTAAAATATATGCAAGTACGTGTATTTGTTTTCTTCTTATTTTATAATGTGGTTCACTAAAGAAATTTTAATGAATAAAGTTCTTCATAAAAATGTTCATGCCCAATCTCCAAGTCAAATCAACCCCTTCTTTTTAATCCGAATACATGAAATGGAAAAAATAAAGTGCCGAGACTTAAACATAATAAATACACATAAATATGTGATATGATTGTATAAGTCGTTTCAGTCCATATGACATGTATACAGTGAAGGGCAAAACGTGCTTTGGTTTTTTTTAATACGTGGGTAGTTAGAAAACTCCCTAATTTTTTTTACTTCCAGCGCAGTCGCTGTCAGTGAAACACATATTATTGGAGTTTAATCGAACTTTGAGTTTTTTTTTTAAAGCAGACGCTCATTAATATAAACGAAAATGATAAAAAAAATTATGTCATATGCCCATTAAAAATTATTTTCTACGTAAAATAAAAAAAATATCACCTAAACCAAAGACAGTCTTGATAAGTACTACGGACACTCTGCAGCATCAATGTCAATGGTTGAAAAGTGGTTTACTTAGTTCCGCTATGGTCGCACCAGCACTAATAACACCAAAGGTTCAGGTCGCCAGAAGTAGTCGATGAGATCCACGGAGTGATATTGGTTGACTGGAGAATCGAAGAATGTGACGTGGGTTATGCTGTAGTCACCCCAAATAAGCAGGTGCGTCACATTTCGCATAAATATTAGTAAAATTGATTTTCAAGGGGGGGAGTGTTTGGTGCTTTTCAAGAGCAATCCGAATTAGTTTTTAGGCTATTTTACAACTGTGAACAAATAAGGAATATCACAATACGCGAGACCATGGAACAAAAAAAAACAGTTCGTTTTTTGGATAAGGAATGTTAATATAGGTCTGTCGGCCAACAAAGTAAAGTCTAAAGTTTTTTTGAATGCACGCAGTGTCATTCCCATTGATTATATTGAAAAAGGTAAAACGAATACCGAAAACAATTTTCAGAGGTTTTGGATACATTCAAAATTGATTTGAATCGAAAGCAATTTCATCTAACCAAGGAAAAATGCTGCTCAATCAAGACAATGCAGTGGTTGTATTAACCATAGCAGAACTTCATGAATTGCTACCATGTTCAGTATACCATCTCCTGTCTCCGAAATTTAAGATATGGATGATGATAATGCATTTGATTCAACACTATTTTGAGAGCTCTGAGAAATCTTATTTTTTAGCGAGAATAAAAAGAGATCAGAAAGACGCTGGACTAAATGTATAAAAGGTTTTTTTTTGGCAAAAAATTTTGTTATCCAAAAGAATCAAAGAAATATCAAATTGCCCTCACAGCAGAAGAAAGAAAAACTTTTATCAAGGAAAACTCTTATCAACATTTCTTGATGTAATTTTTAATTTTCTTCTTCGAGGGTGTAATATTTTTATTGGCGTGTGTATATCTACATATGTTAGAATGAGAGAACAAAACGAACAAATGCATGCACGTACATGCATGCATGTAGCAATTTCACTTCGTCTTACCCTTCTTGCCAACAAAAAAAGATAAGTGTAAATGCAGAGTCTTGTGGCATGTCCTAAACACATTATCAAAAGGTACGAATTTTATTTCTATATATAAATAAAAGATCCCTAAGATTCGCCAAACTACACCTTATAATAATTTTTGAAGAGCTAATTTTATCGAAGTCGTAGTCAAAATGCATAATATATAAAAATCGCATGGTATACAGGACTTTGAAAACCACAACTGAATTTGGTACTCACTGTACCTGCAAACAACTGTATATCGACACATACGCGCAAGACCGTTAGTTAGAATTTGTTTACGTGTTCGTATGAAATCTTCAGATGTATAAAGTTCTCGTATATACATCTTGCATCCATTGTACCTTTCAAGATGACTTAACAATCATTCAAGCGCTTAAGATTATCAATATTACATTAAGTTATAAAGGAAAACATGAATGAACAACAAGAAATCCTTAAGAAAAAGGAAACCAACTGACCGTGTACTATAATATGAAGAATATAAAATATATTTATTTATTTATATGGTTAATGAAGTTAAGCGCCACTTAGGATTTTTATAAGTACATTCCTTACTTTGCTGTTCCTCTACTAAAGTCTAAGGGATTAAATGTTTTTAGGTTTGAAACAAAAAACTTTTAGAAGTATTTATTTCAATTTATACTAAGGGCGATTATTTTATCAGTATTATTTGCTCCTTTAATATACATAATATGTACCCCTTAATCAATTAATATTGATACATATGTATTTCATCTAAAAAATTTAAAGCTTTAAATTTCGCTAAAGTTACCACCCTCGACTAGAGCGAATAGTTCAATAGAAAAGCTAATGCGAGCACTCTTTTTACAAAAAATTGTTTTTTTAAAGCAACTTAAAAAAAGATGAGAGCAGCCTTTTCAATAGAAAAGCAGTTTACAGTGAAACAAACAACAACAAACAAGTGTCTAATCTAGAAACCTATTTTTATATAAAGTATGGTTAAGTTAGAGACCGATTCTTTCGAAAAGTAGTCTCTTATAGACAAATGCTTTTTCCATATAAGTGTTGTCTAAGTTGGTACGACTTTTTCAATCGTAATGCAAAGCAACCTTCTGCAGAAAAATTATATTAGAATATATTTAATGTTTCTAGGAATGAACACTTGTTTGTATACATTTCATAATTTTTTTTTTTAATTTTTTATTTTATTTACAAATAACAATATAACAATATGCCAAATTGAAAATAAATTAAAAATGATATGACAAATTAAAAAAAAAAAAAAACTGAAAATTGGTTCCAGAGACGAATCGTGTCGATGAAAAAATTATTCTCTGAGGCAATGGGACGATGCAGCCTTTTCCCGGTCTGCGAAAGTGCATTTTATCATAAAGATAACTAGAGCTGCCGGAATAGATTATTTTATGAATAAATACAAATATTCTTATATTCATAATTCACAATTTTCGAGGGCAACACCAAAAGTATTTCTTGAGAAATTAGATATATGGCTGAAATTCCCAAGACCGTACACACATTTTATTATGTTGCTGAATGCAATATTATAAATGCCTAGACAGGAAAAGGAAACGGTTTCTACAAACCCAAATGTTTGGATTAAATAAATTTCTTAAAAAAAATATCTGCAATAGTAAGCGCTAAATGCAGAAAAACATACACTTGAGGAGAACGTATGGATTAGAGGTCAGGAAGTTTCCCAACAAATATGTAGCATGCAGCATTTTTTTATCAGAAATTTTGTGTCTACTATATAGTATAGTACAAATAAACATAAACAATGTTCTTGCCACAACTGCTTAAATCACAAAATGTCTGTAGGTAAATATATATTTTCTTATACTCTCCCACTTTGGAGTTTGTTTTCAAGTGGAAGAAATAACTTTATTTACCTCATTAAAAGTTTTGGTATTTAGTTTGTTTTTTAATAAAAATAAAAGTTCTTTCTGTAGCATATAATGGACATCGCTATGTAAATAGTTTCTTAAAGTAGCATATATTATTTTCCTCGCAAAAGAGGTAGAAAAACTTTGAAGGACTTTGTACGAAATATGTCGAATATGATTATAGAAACTACTACTCTTTATTGAATAATAAAAAAACAAGCAACAAAAATAGTTTGTAATTACATGTTTTGTCAAATTTTTGTAACAAGACATTCAGACTTCTTTTAAATTAAGCATCAAGTCTTTAAAGGCGGCACTGAGAAGAAGAACATTCCACTTATCAGTGGAGTACAAACAATAAATAGTCACTATTTCACTCTAGAGGCTTGTTTATAGTCCTTTGAGCCAAATTATGATTGTCCTCGCTTGTCACGATTTCCCGTGCTATAAACTGTTTGGACTGTAGGAAAGGTTTCAACAAAGGTGATGTATTTTTGATTCGTTCTTATAATAATTAGAACACTGCTCGGTAATATGAAAAGTCGCGCTTTTGAAACCCAAGTATTCCTACAATAAATATTATTATTAAATTAATATAAAAATAACAATTTTGCAAATTGAATATACGTTTTTAAATTATTATATTTACGTGTATGTTTTTTTTAAATCATAAATAGAAGAAATGTGTTTGAATTCTATGGAATTCTCATATAGTATTTGTTGATTTTTGTACAGGAGCTTGACTGTTTTTCTGAAGTGTAGTGCTGATTTGGTTATCGTCAATAAAATACAGGCGCATTCACGGCTTATCCCACATGAAATAACAGCAACTAGTTAGAAATTAAATTTTTGGATAGACATTTTCCTAGAACCTCGAAATAGGGTTCTTGCGTTGCTGCTTACGGTCAGCGATTTCTGCTCTAAGTACGCAAAATTCAGTTAGTAGTTTACTGTCAAGCTTTAAAATTTATTATTTAAATTTTTTTCTTTTTTAATAATAATTTCCTGGCTTGCCGCTCCTCTTAACAGTTAGTTAGTAGTCCGAAAGATGCAGATTTGCTCCGTTCTAAAGACAGTGGCCTCTCTGACCACAACGAATGAAATTTTTCGTTTCTATGCTCATTACATTGACTAAAAATGCAATTTCCAATTGCCTCTTAACGATAAACAAATTTAAAATTTATCAATATATTTTTTTATTTCTGGTATATGAGAATTTCTGGGACCTACTTTTTTCTAATCTAGTTTTCCAACACATACATACATAAATCCTAAAACATTTTTTATTAATTCATTAATATTTTGCATCATCTTGCGCAGCATAAATCAGTTAAATTTTTTCCAATTTTCCTCTTCCAAATGCACAAATTGTTTTTATATGCTTTCAAGGGTTTGACGTTAAACTTTTTGCTATAAATTTTTGAAGTTTTATCGAAAAAGATTTACACACTTACAAATAACATGAATATATAACTAAAAGCCTGTACACGTAAATAAAAACTTGAACAAAAATGCTAAAAATATTTCTTTTTAGGATGACAACACCATTTCCATTTTAACAATAAATTTAGGAAATTGCCACGAAACTAAAGAAAAATTGGCTTTCAAGTTTTAAAAATTTATTGTACAAAATGCTTACAATATTTCTATCATGCGATATTTTTATTTAATTGCACATATTTACCTTCAAACAAATTTGCAATTCTTCAAGTTGTTAT
Organism: Germaria angustata; assembly: GCA_963681545.1. NCBI lineage: Eukaryota > Metazoa > Arthropoda > Insecta > Diptera > Tachinidae > Germaria > Germaria angustata. The sequence continues at coordinate 81,006,810 of OY813000.1, read as the reverse complement.
TTGTTTTTGTGTAAATAATATTTGCTTGCGATGGGCCCCCATAAGGACTCCTTACTAAACTCAGTCAACTTCCCCGGCATCTTAATTTTAGGGAAACCTATTTGGAAATGGTTTAAAATTATATTTTAAAATTATAAAACTACAGGAAAACCCCAACACACGAACACACTTAGACACATTAAAAGAAAAAGTTATAAAACAATTGTACTGCAGCAGGTGTTTCCTACCTAATTTTCTGCACAGTTATAACAAAATAAAAAATAGTTTCTTGTTTGGAACAGAGAAGCAAATGATAAAACAAATCGTGTTTTGCAAAATAAGAGAGAACAAACAAAAAATAATGCATGTAGTTGTTTGCCACTTCAAATTGCAAGTTGATGTTTTTCGTTGCAAGAAAAAAAATTTTTTTGGACTTACTCGTAACAATAAAATTGTTTTCAAAATAATAAAAACAACAATAAAAAGAATGAAGCACAGAATTTTATTACGTTTTACGAGTTGAAATTAAAATTTTAAATCATACGTTGTATAGAGTATTGGTATGAGTAAGGGATAGTTTTTATCATCGCGTTTGTTATGTTGCACAAAAGCGTTAGTTAAACTAAGAGATCCAAAAAGAATATCAGCAGATATATTTTATATTTCCGCAGTCACGAAATCATGGTTATACATTATTGCATAAATGGAATGTTTGTGTACAAATTTAAATACACGTGTGCAACATTGTGAGGCAAAAAATGGATTAATACTCGTATTCACATATTCATACATGTGTATTTGTGTTTCTGATTGTGTGAGTATGTAAACAATTTTTAAAAGTGGAACATGAGATTTATTTCGAATGAAATTGAAATTAAATTTTTTCGATTTTTTTACTATTTGGATGTGTGATTCTATTGATATTTTAGTGTAAATCAACTGCACGCAGAGAAAAACATGGTTAATCATAATTGCATATCGTCATTAATATTCACCCTAAAGATTATATTAAACATATTACTATGTTCACCATAACTACGTAAAATATCCTCATAAACATTCTTGTTGCAACTCAGTTCTTAGAAGAAATTTACTCTTTCTTTCGTTTCATGGGAGATACACGTATGTATATATCACTAAGTTATACTATTCAATTAAAATACACAATAGAATTCATGAGGAATACTAAAGAAAAAATATAAATGTGTATAATAAATGCTAGTGATTTACATTTGATCAAAATAAAGATAAAGGGTATGCATTCAAATGCGAATACTATCGTTGTTCGAATGGAAAAATATATTGCGAAATGCCCCTCATTCATTATATTTTTATTAATTTTATTTCATTTGTTCGCTTTACTATCAAAATAGAAAGTAATAACTCTACAAAAGCTTATTTGCCTTTCATATAATATAATTTTTTTTTACATATTTGACTACTCGATTAAAATTTTAATCGTTTTTATAATCCAATCGAGTTCTTTGAATCATAAATTATACCATACACTATTTCTTAACAAACGGTTGTTAGCGTTTTAATTGTTAATTAAAGTGAACTTTAAAGCTAAAATCAAATATGTATTTTGTGTGTCTGTAAAAATAAAAACTTTGGGTTCAAAGTAGTGAAGGCTGAAGTAGTTATCACGTTGACTACATTACAAATTATGACTGAGAACATGAGTTCGATCTCTGTTCAGGACAAGTCATCAAGATCATAAATTTTTCTGATGCAATATTAGTGTGGCATTGCGTTGGCTGTTTTTGGCCTTTTTAATTGATGAAAACAATACCGGTAGTGCTTGATATTCTTCTATACTAATGTACTACAGAGAATCGTTGACTACACATACCTCTTAAGAAAGTTAATGCGTCTACTTAATAGCAGAGGCGCTGAAACTCTGCTGTAGAAATTAATAAAACGTGCAGTAATAGAGCTGTAAAAAGAATTCAGCTCTGTCTCCCACTCTCTTCTCATTTCACCACCTATTATCTCTATACTATCCCTTTCACAAAAGAAGTAACACCATTAGTAGTAGGCATTAATTGCCTGCGTGTTACTCCTCTTTAAAAAATAAATTAAATTAAAAATATTATCGGCCTTATTCAAAACACTACTTTAACTATTATATGACTTAAGGATTTTAATTGGAAACGTAATCGTACTTTACGGCTTATGATGCACAAAAATTATTACAATCTTAAAAAATTCTTAAACTAGAAAAAAATATTATTTTTAGTACTCGTAAAATAAATAATTATCAAAAAGTTGTGAGTCTCTATCACAATGGTAACAGATACATATAAATTTCTTTATGAAATTTAAACAATAAAAGTTTTATGAATTAAAAATATTCACAAGACATTTTTTAGACATTTTTTAGGGAGTATTTGAGTGCAAAGATTTTTTTATTTGTATTGATTGTGCGTATGCCACTATAAAAAACGATGGCCTGTAAGGCTGTAAATTACTGGGGCGGATGATACGTTCAAGTCCCATTAGTGCAGCTTATGAAAATAAGCCATATAAACCCCATATATAAAAGAAATTCCTTTCACCATTAAATTTACATTTAATTTACCTTTTAAGGGAACCTTGATATAATCATCTTAAAATTTTACAAAATGTGTATAATTAAATGTAAAGCTTTTTTCGATTATAAAATTCATACTTCTGCTATAGATGACAATTTAGTTGATATTTGAAGAAAATAATATTCGCAGTAACGAGAACTGAGCAGTTGCAAGAACTGAGGGAAATAAATTTCACTTGGTATTTTCAGAAACGCAACTAAAATTCTATTTCCACATAAATAGAATATAGATTGTAGGTTTAATATAATAATAAAAAACTAAAATAATTAAATGATACGAGTATTTAGAACAACTGAAAACTACAAAACAATATTTTTGTTTAAAAATTCTCGCATGTACAACTACATGACAGCATAAATTCTTTCTCCTGGTAAGGATTTAGTAACGGATTTTAATGAATCCTAGGATGTCCCGCTAATTACATTCAGCTGTAGCGTATTGCGAACAAATTTTTATTTGTTAAAGAGTAGTACCATATCATATGCTACTGTGATAGGATTCGTTCTGACGATAGCCAAAAGGCTTTCCTCAGAGAAGAGCTTCCAAAAACTGCTGAGATGATGATCTGAAAGAAGTGAAAATTAGGAGACATTTCTATTGATTTTACACTCAAGTAAATGTATCAGTTATTTATTGAAGATAAATGAATAAAAGTAGTTTTTTGGATAAAAAAGTGAGTTGAAGAAAATTAAGAATAAGTTCTTACAGAAATACATAATTCGTAGTATTAACAAAAAGTTCGCAAAGGTCACTTCCTAAGAATTTGAACATACTTATGCTCTAATGGATTCTTGGAAACAATGAAAATGTTGGCCCCTAAGAGTGACTTTTTCAGCCGGTATAAAGTCACACTTTCTTTTTTGAAAAAATTTAAAACTTTTGCTCTATTTTCTTAGTTAATATTATTTACTAAATCTTTGCTATAAATTGAACTAACAACAAGCACTTAAATCTAACATGATCCATAATTAATTCCATCCACCCATTGCCACATGATAAAAAGATAAAGGGTGTCTCTCCTTTGCAACCGTGTGGTCCCCTAGTGGGTTTGGGTGGTATTAAAGTTTATTTGTTGTTACGTAGTCTTTCTGAATGCGCGCTTTCTTCACATATTAGAGAGCTGCAGTAACCGTACAAATGCATTAATTTTATCGGCTTTGAATTTTTTACGTTAGATGCCGAGGCGGCGTGCATGTGCCATTTCCGATCAAAGTTAATACCCAGTTGTTTAGCCTCACTATAGTGCGGTATTAACTGGTTATTAAATTTTGTTGGAGACCAAGATTCTTTACATGACTTATCTGCCATATTTAAAAAAAATGTATTGGCATGTCAGAAGCTACATCAAATATAAAAAAGAGATACAAAATGTTGCTTTGAGAAACGCCTGCTTCTATTGACTGCGGATTGACTAGAAAATAACAATCTATAACAACAATCTTTCGACCATTCAAATAGCTTACCAATATGATATGGGAAAATTTGTTTATTAATTAATCCATCGTGACATACTTTATCAAAAGGCTGGGAAACTTCAATGAAGAGAGCAGAACAATACTTTTTTTCTTTTAAGGCAGTTCTAGCCACATGCTATTGGTGATAAGGGATACATCCACTTTGATTTTGAATGGGGGTCAGCTTGTTCACAAGCAGTCTCTCAAATAGCTTTGACATGTTAGATGATAAATGTGTATTTTTCAACTGTTGTAGGGTATTATCCTGCTTTAGGAACCATGGTTATCATCGAAACCTTCCATTCTCAAAGAATAAAATAAAAATAAATTTTGTTTCTACTGGGTAGCCCTAAATGCATTTTGTTTCTAAGTTTATTAACACCTGGAACCTTCTTCGAGTTAAGGTCAACACCATCACTCTCTCTTATACGAATGTTAAATCTTAGAGGTTATGTTTGGGGTGAATGTCTTTTTTAATGGTTGAAGAAAAAGTTCTGTTTTCAGTGCCAGCCCTCGCCCAATTCCTGTTAAGGCAACGAAGATGGAGGATGGTTGCTCGCCATAGTTGCATGCAGTTAACGTAGAAATTTTTGAAGCGATGCCGATTTTCTGTATTCTAAGAACTTTTTGAGCTGCCTAGTCCATTCGCTTATCATTTTTTAGCTGAAATGATTTATATCGATGACAATCGAAGCTGTAAATTTTTCAGCTGGAAACTGTTTTGCGTCTATGGAGCACATTTGATTTTATCTCACTTGTCGAAAGTAAATGAAGCATTCTAATCAGCCTGCTTAATATTTACCTCAAACTTCTTATTAGAGTCCATTATTTCTGAAGGTGTCCTTAATGTACTCAAATATTTTTTTATATAATATGTTAACTAATTGAAAAAGTATATGTACCCTCTCACAGGAAAGCGTGCTTTTTCCTATTGAGGATGTGTTTACTAAAATCATTTAAAATCATTTCTTTGAAAGCGCAAGAAAATTCTACACTTCTTATGATAGAAAACGCTGTAAGTTTTATCTCTTTCACTATTTTAACAACACCTTTTCCTTGGCTCAGAGATTAGCAATACTGATTCCAAATAGAAATAGATCCAGTCGGTATGCGTGGCCATCTTTACTTATTTCAAAGTATTGATTATGCTAAATTCGTAATATGCCAATTCTAAGATTGATCTCTTAAAATATGCGCTAATTCTGAACAAAGTCCACATAGTTCTGTCCCCGGATATGTCATTGTCCTCAACCATACAAACGGCTCTGTACTTTCTTTTTATATTTTAATAAATTTTGTATATCTGCTCATATTAACAAATGAATTAGAAGTGACGCAGTAAGAGTTATTTATTCAGTTAAAACAATTGCTAAAAATCTTAATTTAAAATTTAGCAATTTATTGTTTGTTGTTGTTTTAGCTGAGTACGAGTATATGCCTGCATTTCATTAGCGCTAAGCAAATTATCAATTCTCTGCAGCCAAATAATGTTTGAAAGGCATTCGAACTCATATATGTAGTTGTACTGTACGATGAGGAGCTTTTTCTTAACCGGCAGCGACTCAGTGATTTCGAATTGTTGTCTATATGAAACTGAACTATTCGTTGGGCAGTGATATTGCTAAAGTTATAGAAACCGCGACCGTGAAACACGACAAAAAATAAAACTGATGATGTTGATTCAATTACTATAAGAGGAATAATTTATTTTATTTGAGATTCCTTAACTTAAGCCTACGACAATATTGTATATGGGCTACAAACCTTATAGGTTTGTATGTACAAATTTACGTTTAAATTACGGTGGCACTAATGGATAAAAAATTAATAAAATAAAATGCATGAAAAAATCCAGTATTAGTAAAAATAATATGAAACAGGATTATAAGTACATGAAATGTTATTCGGTGACCGAACATATACAAAAATCAACAAATACTATACGAGAATTCAATGGAATCCAATCATATTTTCTATTTGTGATTTAAAAAACATATTTTGCAGAATAATGAATTTAATAAATATCGTTAATTTAAAATATCTTATAGTTTTGGAAATGAAATTCGATTTTAGAAGAGAAGCTATCACTGCATAAATTTTAAACTTTTCTAACAAAAAAATTAAATTGCCAATATAAAGTTGTTGCTAAAGCTAAAATATTGGATTCTTATTAATAAACGTAAATATCACGAGCTTTTGGGCTAAAGTTTCAGATATAAAAGATGAATTAAATAATTGACTTTTATCAGATTTTTTGAAAACTGTTAGAGAAATATTATCAAATTTGCGTGCCTTACAGCCATACCGGAGCCGCCGATAGCTTTATTTTCAATGTTCAAGTTACCACCGTTGGTAAAGGATTACTTTCGTCAGCAGTTCGAGTATTTATATGAAAAACAAAAGCAAAAAATTCCAAAATTATATTAACAACATCATCACTTGTGTTGTTATATTCAATAAAAATATCCGAACGATATTTCCTTTCGCACATACGAATAGTGGGACAGGCCCTTTATGTTTGCGAAGACTTTACCCAGGAGTTTTCCCATATCTTCCGGAAGATATATATGTGTAAGATTATAAATTCAATTCAAAGAATTTTATTGTATTTTCTATATAAAGAAAAGTTAGTTATTTTTATATCAAATCTAGTCATTTAGGAGCAAGTTTTCTAGCGAGAATCACAATCTAGAAATATCATAAACTTAAAGACAATGAACTTTCCACCTGTATTTGTTGAACTATTTTAAGCTTAAGAAAAATACTAGACAATCGGTAATTAACAATTTTAATGAACTTTGTTTTATGTACATATGGTTCTAATTTTTGCACATAAGAGCTTCAATGCAATTTATACAACTCCATGGAAGTGTTTTTTGGAATCCAAGTATATTTCAAATAAAACAATTTCCAAGAATGGAAAAAATACCATCAAATTTTTTTTGAAGTAGTTTTCTTTAACTTTTCAGTAATTCCAAAACGTAATCCATAATTTTCAATTATGTGGAAGAAATACTTACGTACATGTACTATTTTTCCCCTAATCTTTAACTCACTAACGATCCTATGCGATCAAATGTGATTTAAGCAAATCACGATAGTGATTCTAATGCTTTAGTTTAATTTTTACTAGATACAATAAGTTCAATAAAATTGTGTAAATAATAAAAATATTCATCAGAAATCTACTTGAAGTGAACCCGAATTTTTGATAGTCCAATTTTTTACAATTAAATTTCTCTAAATGTTTGCTACTTTAAAGCCAACATTGAAAATAGAAAATAATAAAGTTAAGCAGCGAAAACTAATAAAAAAAATTTAAATGTACGTTTAAACTAAAAAAAGGTATAAAGGAAATTCAAAATCCATTTTCTGAAAACAACATTATTTACTCAGAAGAATTTATCTGGACCATTTTTCTTTATTTTAAACAATATATTAAGAATCATTCAAAACTTTCCCTTTTTCTTTGATAATTTTCAGAGCGTCCAACTTTTAATTACCATTTGAAAAGTTATTTCTATTTTATCTCTAAAGATTTTATTTATTTTTACTTTACGTTCTTAATAAATTGTTATTCTTTCATTTTATTTGCACTTAATAATAATGTTTGCTGAAGAGCTTTTTTTCCATTTTAATTAGGTGCAAAGTTAATTAACATCATAAGGTCGATATTGTAGATGAAATAAGACAAGGGATTGTTTGATGTCTACTTTTTGTAAGATATTTCCTTTTTGATTTATGATTATTTATTTTAATGTATATTTACCTGAGGGGTAAAATCAAAAAATCTCTGTAGGTTATATTTTTGCTATTGCAACAAACGATGATAACTTGAGGATTTGAAGATTTGAAAGTGAAAATAATTTAATAGAGTTGATTCAGGGAAACAATAGTGAAATGGTGTCTGATGCCTACTTTAAGAATAAATATTATTCTAAATATATTTGAAAATTATTTGTTAATATTGTAAAAGAAAAATTTATGAGAAAAATATTTTTCTGCTACAGTGGAAAACACATCATGCGAGCAAATCTATTTCATTTTCAAATTCCTCTTTTGCCAAAATGTTGCCATAGAAATATGCAAGTCAAAGTAATCATGACAAATATCCTTTCAATATGCAAATAAAAACATTTCTCCACTTTCTTTGCGCGGTGAAGGAATTTGGGAGCACCCCTCCTATCAATGTGATGGAAGTTTCTTTTGAAAATTGTGAAAGTTAAAAAAACAAAACAAAGTCGTAGCGAATTAAACAAAAAACATTCAAATTTTCGCTTTGGTACAAATTTTATTGTACCGTCTTATATCTCCGCATTATGAATACAATTTATTAAAGTAGTTTTATTTATTTTGCGCAGGCCACAATTTTTATTACCCTTGAATTATAAGAATTGTAAATATAGTCAATGCAAATTTTTAACCCTTCAATTGCTTAAATTAGATTCAGGATACAGAGAGATCATATGGATTAAAAATATTGACCAACTTTACACGATCGATTGGTGGTATCTCTAGAATTTTTAAAATAAAAAAAGACAACGTGTTCATTTCAATCCTGCTGGGAATATTTTTTATTAGTATGTGTTAGAGATTACGAGCTTTTGGATCCGTCTTAAAGCAGTTTCAAACGATTTTATATTAGAAATAATTTAATCTACATTTTATAAACTATCGTAAGGAATTTCAAGAGTTTTTTTACAAATGAAATTTTACAGCTAAAAACACAAATAAAGACTTGTTACGCTGTAACTTTCTGAAATTTTGCTGTGGAAAGGCAAACCACTGTGGTATTAGTAAATCATATTAAGCTTAACCCATATCACCCCAATGTTCGATTATTCGAACAGTAAATTTCACTCGATTTTATAATTTTTTTTTTCTTTTTAGAACTAACATTTTTTAACGATAAGTGGTCATCTACAAATATAATACTAAAAACTCTTACCTACTTCACTTCCCCCTTTATAACTGGGGGTGGAAAAAACATGAATTTTAGCATCATTTTACAATCTCGAAATTCCATATAAAATAAAAAAAGGAAAATGTAGTTTTATTGCAAAATAGTTAAACTTTTAAAAATAACAAAAAAAATCTTTGATTTTCACTTGTATTTTTATAATTTGACCTTAAAAGGAGTGTTGGATTTATCGGACACTGGGCACTATTCAGCACTTTTGTTTGTTCTGAGAAAGACTAAGAAAAACATCGCAACTTGCCAAATTGTATTTTTTTTTTCAAATATTTAAATTAACGGAGACAATATTAATTCATTTTTTATTGCTGCCAAGTACTTTCTTAAGCATGAAAATACACATACGGTGGCGTTCTTGTGCATTTATATATTTATATTCAGGGGATTTACAAATTATATTATCATGTATGTCTGCATATATATTATAATTTATTTTCTATTGAGACTTCAATGCGGTCAGTGTGAATTTTAGTGTGAAAATATTTTTTTTTTAATTTTTTTTAAAAATGAAAAAAAAACAAGCAGGATCAAAACGTGCTCTTACAAAATATGAACTTGATAGCTGGAGCGATGAGGAGGAAGAATTAGATAAAGTTTGTATTGTACCTCCAGACAAAGCAGACGAAAATACAGGCGACATCCTGCCTAATAATGATGTAAGTAACTTATATGTAAGTGAAACTATTTCATATACATATATATAGCAGAATTTTTCTTTTGTATTAGATAGCATTATGCTCCAACGATTCCTTGGTATTTTGGTGCTATCTGGATATCACACCGTGCCTGCTGCTTGCGACTATTGGTCAAATAACCCTATATTAGGCGTACCAGCTGTAAAGCTAGTATGTACATATGTCAAGAAATAAGTTCTTGGACATTAAAAAATTTTTGACTTCAGCAACAATTTTAATTTGGACAAGGACGATAAAATGGCAGAAAAAAGTAAGCACATTTTAGTCAAAATTGAGCACAATAAGAAATGGAGATGTAAGTACTCCCGTAAACTCAGCTCATTTTTATGCAAAAAATGCAATGTTGCGCTTCATACACATTGCTTTGAGGCATATCACGAGGGAAAATAGTTTATATTTTTAACTGAAATAAATGCCTTCTACTTTTCTTTTAGTAAATTAAATAAATTATCTTGAATCTTATCTATCTTATCTAAAATCTATAGGAACCATAAAACAAATATGCTAAATAGTGCCCAGTGTACGATTAATCGAACACCATTTTTCTCAAAAACAAAAATTTTAAAAAATTTTCGACTTTAGATTCGTATTTTCTGGTCACAAATTACCTTAAAACTACCAACTTTCATAAGTTTATTCGTAAAAAAAATCCTTGCGGCAGTATGAGTAAAGTTGACTTAATCACTTATTTCTTATTGCCATAGAGTTTACTTTTGGCGACATAATTTTTTTATTTCTAGGAATTGTCGTATTACAAAATTCCTATTTTTACACATACTGATATCGAAAAATACATTTGACAATGTCGGTGTTGACGGCCATGTTGTTTCAAAGTTGTTTGTCCAACTTGTTGCTTACTACTCTGTCATTGATGACAAGTCGCCCTTGAAAGGTACGCTAATGAAAAGTACATTTATACGTTAAAATTTTATCGTAAGGAGTTTTTGTTACTGTAAATGATGTGGTCATCAAAAAAGACTGACTGCACTTTTGACATAAAGTCGTAAACTAATCTCATGCATTCAGTCTTATTAAGCAAAATTTTAGTTTAAATAATGTATGAGAGCATTGGACTCAAAATTGCAAACTTACAATTTAACAATACGGCGAGGATGTGAAAGGTAAAAGCTATAATTTTGGCTGCCTTTAGGAAAAAAATATTTTTGCGATATCTTGTAATTCCCTTAATTGTCTTCAAAAGAAAATTTATGATTAAGAGATATTAACAATATGGGAGACATTTCCTTAAAATATACGGAAGGATGCTCATTATCCTTTAGACAAATTCAAACATATTTTCAATATTTATAAACAGTATGAACAACATGTTTTTAAATTTGATCTGCTTTAACAAATTAATATAATACTTATCCATATTTTTCAAGAAATATGTCATTCCATCAACGTAAACATAATATTGACTGAATGAATGTATTATAAAAACAATTTCTGTGTCGACTTTCCTGATAAATAAATGTTTTCAGTTGAATATGTAAAAGGAAAACAGCGCATTCTTGCAACTGCTATTAATTTATTTTATTCCTTGCAAAAATTGGAAAAATTTTGAAAAACTGAAATGAAAATTATGTTATTTAAATAACGAGAAATATAAGGTCAAATTTTGTTGGAACAATTTTGCTTGCCTTTGGTCTATAAAAAATATACGAAATACACGTAGGTACGGGTATAACGATAAAACATTAGAGAAAACATGTTCAGGAATCTAATTCTAATTTTAAGGCAAATAATTGAACCACAAGCGAACCGTCATTTCTGTATGCATATCGAATATACCAAACAAAAAGTTAATTTTTTAAATAAGTTTTTTTACAATAGTACAATTTAAGTCACATTATTTAAGATCATTTTAATATTCATTTACAAGTGTCCTATTTTTCTTTGTTTTCAATTGCTGTCATTTTTTTCTCTTTTGATTTCTTCACTCCGCGAATTACAAATCCATCACCATATCGTGACTGTTTTCAACGAAATTATACAGCGCAAATAGTGAATATCAAATAATTTTTGTTTGCGAAACCGAAAATGAAACGCGAAATTTAATAGGAAATACTCGTATAACTACACACCATGGAACACTAAGTGAAACGTGCCCATCTCACCTTAAATGTTCCATCGTGTGTAGCTTAAGGATTGAATGATTAAATTTTAAAACATATTTTAATAAATGAATATTTTGTTTTTAATTAAAAACTCAAGCACTCCTTCAGAAATTGTCAAAGAAATTTTTAAGAAATTACCAAAATTTTTTAAATTAATTAAAAAGAAATTATGAATGGATGAAAAATTTGCAACAAACAAATTAGGAAAATCATTAAAGTTTTCTTTGTATTAACAATCCTTTTAGGAAATTTCTTAACTGTAATCCACTTGGCTAATTTGTTATATTGTCTTTTTATCTTGCCCACTTTTCTTTTCAATAAATATCAAGTGCATAGTTTTGCAATTTATGGCTCCTTGAAATATTATTCAATAAATAGATTTTTGGAATATAATGTTTTTAGATTAAATATTTACTAACGAGAACTATTTTAATGCCTTATTGTCCATCTGCTTTTAATGGGAGTTTTGCATTAATTGTCTTTTTATTTCATTAGAAGCAAAATGAGTGAAGAGTTGTATAAGAAATTTTCTCATTGCCATTTTCATTGGCGTAGCTCATCCTGGAAGGCAGAAGTTAAGGTTACCATTGCCAGAAATTTAGTTTTAATAGCAAATATAAACAAATGTTTTAATTATAAAATATGCCATAGAAAATTAAATTTTTTATCTGAAAGGTAACTACCCCACACCAATTTTAATAACTACGTCCATTAAAGTGTAACACTACTCGTATATGATTTCCGTTTGGCAGGAAGATTTTAAGTATCAAGAAAAATTAATAAAGAATGAAAGCCTTTTAGTTCCAATCACGAAAAGCATTTCTTAAGCATAATCCCCCTGTTAGTAACAACATTTAAGCCTAGATTTGTGTCAGAGCTGTGCTTGTCTAATAAAACTTGACATTTGTGGATTTTAAGATTGAAAAGTTTATATGCTTTGAACCTCAAAGAGACTTTTCCTAATGAACCAAATCTGTTTCAGATGAAATTATTGTTTCCGTCATTCTTCAAGAACGATTTCTATAAATTAATCTATTTTTAGAGGACAATTATCTGATTTTATGGTTTATCGAGAAAAAATGAACTTAATTAACAAGTGAGGAATCAAATAAATACATTAAGTCATATGAACAAATTTACGAGTTTTTCAAAACATTTATGGAACAACAACGAGGGTCATTTGAGAAAAATTTTATGAAGCAGTAAAAGTACCATTGATTATTTCTAATGAAAAATCAGTCTTTATGTCACTTAAGAGCAACTTTGCATATTTCATATCACAAATCAAAGTATCAAACGGTCGGCACAGAAAACTAATTAGTTTTATATGTAATAAAGTTCACTATCAATTTGATTTTTTTTTTTTGCAAAGTAGCAAACAATATTTGCTATATCCTTGTAATTAATTTTTCAATCAATTTAGATTTGTTGTCGGTTAAGCTACTCGTAGTCTATATGCCTGCATTTCGTTGGCTTTACTGCAGTAGCCGGCAACTAGTGCTAATACATTTTTGAACTATCCCTCTCGGAGGGCCAGAATTTAGTACAGCATCCCTGTGAAAATTATTAAATCTTTTATCCAGATTTCGTCAAATTTGCTTCTTAAGAAGTGGACAAAATGTTTCCAGAACTTGTTTCCAGAACTTGATCATCAAAATATTCTAGATTTCGTTGCAAAATATGCCAAAAATGTAATGAAAAATCCGTTTAACTTTAGCATTTCATTGATATTTTAAAATTTAATGCAGTTTTTAAAGAATAATTACTTTAAAAAATGTTAAAAATTCATTCTTTAAAAACCAATAGGATCTGAACAATACTCATACACGTAAATTAATAAATTATTAAGTAACAATTTATATTTAACATGGCTTTCGAGCAATACGATGGAATTTAGTAAAAAATTAATATTTTTCGCCCTTTTAAAATATACATATATATTTTTTTCCATTTTTAGTCCAGTTTTTGAAAAAATAGTTGTTAATTCATTCTTTGAAAATCAACAGGATTTAAATAAAACGATGAAAAAAAATTTATTTTTTAGAAAACTTTATTAAATTTACCTAATATTTAATAACTTTTTTAGAAAATTGCTTGCAGGTATTTGCAATTTTTTAATTTAAAATTGATATTTGGTAATTATTTTTTATAAATTCCGTTTTGTGAATTTGTTTAATCTTAGAATATTTCTTTGGAGGAACACAAATTCTAGATCAGTGTTTTTGTGGTTTCATTAAATCCATAAAGCGATAAAGAGTTACATTTGAATTTTTTTCAATTACGACTTTTATAGTCGAATCCAGAATTTTTTCTTAAAGTCTAATTCAGGAATTTCTTTGATTTTTCCAAGTAATTTTTTTTTTCCATTGGATGAAGAATGGCATTAGATAATAACATTTTTACGCATTTTTTAAATCTTGAGAGAGATTGGGAATTATAAAAATTAACTTTTTCCAACTTGCCTTGCTAGAGAAGGAGCAACTTTCTGCTTAATTGTTCAGCACTCTACCCACCCATCTAATCGGGTGATCATATACAAAATTGAAGAAAGTTATTTATTTATTTTATATAAAAGTGTGAACAGGTACTAGTTTCAACTTCTTTGAAACGAGTAAGACTTTGTAGTTTCGTCTGTAGTTTTTAAGTTTTTAGCAAGTTTTCTTTACATTCAGTAAGTCAACCACTAAGAATTGCTTTTCAGAGAAGGTTTTCTTAATTCTAGGAAATCAGGGAAAGTAAAAACTTAAATTGAACACAATCATTTACAGCTTTAGAGTCTGGAAAATTTCTTGAACTATTTGCGAGCAAATCATTTTTTTACTAGAATTAAAATTTCTAATATTTGTGACATAAATTCCTCAAATTTAATAAACATTTACTAAATGCTAGAAAATATTTTTTTAAGTCACTTACTAACGAAAAAGTAGGAAACAATGAACTATTTCTAATCCCAATTTTTTTGTAAGGTTTCAGTATTTTTTTTTTTAGTTTTAGGAAAATTTTATTTAAATTAAGGAAATTTTTTAAAAAATTTTAGGAAAACTTTTTTTTTTAGTATATGTACAAAAAGTTTTAAAATTGTAAAATTTCTAAGGTGTCAAAATAAATATGCTGGCCACTGTATGTACTAATAGTATACCCATATATTAATATATAAGTATGTCTTTATACACTTAAGCAGCGTAGTCTTCACAGCTACAAATTATTTTAAGGATTATTAAATATATTCTTATGTATATATATATATATACACAAGAATCATAAATAATTAAGGCATATATGAAAATACATCAAATTAAAAAATTTTATATATTTCAGTATTATTTACGTTTTTGTATATAATTTTTTTTTTTAATCCGCTGCAAAATAAATTGAATGGCCCTCGTATGCATTGTTATATGCTGAATAAGTGTGTGTGTGTATGAAACGAAACTTTATCATTTGGCTTAAATGATTTTGTCTTAACTTTTCTGCCACTCATAATTTAACTTTGTCTTCTGTCGCATCCTGATACGTCTTGATTTTTATTATTGAATGATTGTGAGAGTTCACTTGTGTGTGTGTATGTGTGTGCGTGTGTCTGTTTGGGTGAATGTTTAAATGTGTATGAATTTATCTACTTATGAATTTATTTCACTTGTACGGAATCTTTTTTATTTAGTTGTAATTAATTGCTTGCATAAGTGTTCCCAATTATTGTCACATTAAATGCATACAGATAAATAAATGATTGATTGTTGTTGATTACTTTTGTAATGTTTTAATATTATTTTGTCATATTATTTTGTTCCTTCGTTCTTTAGGTTCTATTTGTTAATAAAAGTTACGATAATATTATAGTTTCGTTTTATGAAGTAATATTTTACATTTCTCAGGAATTATGGGTTAAATTAACGGTGACTATTAATTAAAAGGACCTTATTAGCAGCTGAAAATTTTGTGGTAAAATAGCTTCCTCCATCTTAAAAATTTGCGAGATATATGCTTTGTAAATTTTGTATTTTTTCTGTTATTGGCCAAGTTTATTATTCTCCTTTTGTTAGTTTTTTTTTTATTAATCTATTAGTCTTCCTTATTTTATGTTAGTAAAACGATGATTTTTTTAATTAACTATTTTTTATTTGTATTGAAAATTGTAGTCTATAGGGATTTTTTATTGTTTACACGAATCAAAAAGAAATTAAAAATAAATAAATTTTATTTCCTTTCCACCTTTAACTTGACAACTTAAATGCATGCCACAAGAGAGAAACAAATATAAAGAGAGACTGTGGCGTTTAAAGTATTGCCTACTGTAAGGAAAAATAACCAAACTGGTTTCTCTATACAGTACATATCAATTGAAGGCCTTAAATCGAAAGTTCCGTTTATGCCTTAATTTTTCCTATTGACACGAACGATGTCACCTTGAAGAATTTTTTTATTGAGGATGTGGACAGGATAAATGATAGAAATAATATTGAGGGTAATATATACATATATATGTATAAATATAAACAACATGCATCAAGGGTTATTCCGGATTTTAGTTAAAAATAGGAGTGAAATAGAAGCTCTTCCTGAAATTTTTCCCCGCAAAAAATTATGACAAGACCACATTTCACCCGGAAAATAGTTTTTATTTGCTGCTATTGCCCATCTCTTTTTAGTATAAAAGATTTTTTCCTCTATTGAATAACAATGACAGTTTAAAACTTAAGTAAAAAACGTTTAAAAAAATGTGTCCCTAATTCAAATAAAATTCCCCTTAAACTAAAAAACATATTATTTTAATCAAATTAAAGTCGAACTTAGAAACAGTTTCCTACAAAGAATTTCTTAGATTTAACGAAAAATTACTGATTTTGAAAAGAAATTTCATAAAATTATAATTTTTTATTAAAAATATATTGTTTGTTGTGACTTTAGCTGTGCTTTGGTTGTTAAACCAAAACGTTGAAACGATTAATTGAGGAGAATATTCAAGGCAGTGAATTTCAGAATTAAGTTTTTTTATTAAACTTGAAGACTTCATGTCACAAAAAAATGGAGGGGATGAGACTGTGAAGAATTAATAAATATACACAAATAATAGGACGAACCAGACGATACCGTCCTAATGGACCTCATCTATTCAAGTATATGATTATTTGATATAATACTATATAAATAAATGAGGCTGGGAACAAACTGCTTAATTTATATTCCCCTTTACAAATATTTGTGTTTGTAAACGTAGAACTTTGTTTAAAAAATCTAACGTATATAATGTCTAATCTATTATAATATAATAGAAGATGTGATAAACAAAATTATATCATCTTGTCACAAAGTTGTTGTATAAAAAATTTTGTTAAGGAAATGATTTACTCCTGAATAGTTCTGCAGTTTCATACTTTCCTCTCCTTTAGTAAAACTTTCCTAGAATTAACAAAACATTGTCTATTTTTATTTCTCAATGCGTGCCTTAATGGATCTTAAAAAAAGTTACTAGAAGCTTAAAACTGAAAACGAAATAACAAATCTTTACTCGTTTTAGCGAATATATATTTTTTTCCACTACTATTTATTTATTGTATCTTCAAATTGAACTAACAATAAGTATTCAAATCTTAAGTATAAATATAATATTAGGCCCAACCAGTGTCGGACATAAATTTAGTGATAGTAATTAATAATACATAAATGTGGTGTTAAGCAGAAAAATATTAAAAAAAGTTTAATCTGGAGTGTTGCGTATTAAAGGTGTAGTGTCCTTCTTTTTTCAGCGGATGAGTTCAGTAAAGTTCAAGATGTTACGAGCAAGGGGATTAGGATGGGACTCGAGTTTTGTTAAATATTTGCCTGCATATTTTGCAATTTCAGCGGTCACAAGTGGCATATTTAAATCACGATGTAAAATTGAATTTTTCATGTACCATGGAGCCGATGTTATTAACCTTAAAATTTTGTTTTGCATACGTTGTATTCTCTCTACATTGGAAGCTGCAGCAGTGCCCCATAGCTGAATTCCGTAACAGCATATGGGTTTCAAAAGCGACTTGTATATTAAAAGTTTACAATCTAGACTGAGGGTAGAATTTCTACCAATCAGCCAGTGTATCTGGGTTAATTTAAGCTTCATTTGTATTAGCTTAGAGTCAATGTGGTGTTTCCATGGAAGCCGTCGGTCAAGATGTATACCAAGGTATTTCACCTGTGAATGTTGAGGAACAACTTGATTGTTTATTCGAATGGGGGAAAAAGTGCATATATGAACTTAAAATTAATACCCTTGCATCCTTTTATATAAAATAAATACTTTCATTGCTAATATGAAAGGCCCCGATAAGCAGAAAGTCACTTGTTCCTGGGCCCATCACTGGGTAAGATAAAAAATAGTTTTTTTTAATAGTTCTTTATAGTTTTGAAGATTTGAAAAAAATTATAAAATATTATTCTCGTGAAGAATTCATCCTGCTTGGGATTATAAATTTAATTGGGTTTTAATTAAAAAATAAAAAACTGAGTCGTATGTGAAAAAAAATCGAAAAAGTATTTTTTTAATTGCGAATATTTTGAAACATTTTTCTGAAAATTCAATTTTATTTTTACTGAAATTAAATAAAATTCTCTTAGAAATATGGATTTTTAAATATTTGTACTAACGGCAAGGATATTTTATCCTAAATTCTAGTATATTACAACAACCATTTTGAACTCAACTTAAGAATATTTCCCCAACTTTAAAGTCACTATTTTTTTAATGTGGGAACTATTAAGCTAGGAGCTATGAACTGAAAAACTTCCATAGACACTACACAGCTCTGTTGAGCTCGTTATGATAAGTTAGAAAAGTTAAAACCTATAAGTTTGTGAGCTTTCCACTATGTACTTATGCCAAAAAGAAAAGACGTCAATAGGATACAACCCACCACATGAAAAAATTTGTAATGGATGTATTTTTGCATGCTTTCAATGAGCCACTTTCGCTGACTGGCCTTCATAGACTAATAGGTAGTGTACTAGACTCGTAGTGCGAAGGTCGCAGGTTCAAATCCTGAGGCAGAACTCTGGCAATTTGTGTTTGATAATTAAAGGGAGCGCACAGCAAGCCTTCACTAGCTTAAGTGTATGTCGTATGACATGGGCTATCACACCGCTCCAACCTACCTAACCTAACCTAACCTTCACTCAAGCCAGTGTCTGGAGGCAAGAACCTCCTAAAGCCAAAATGTTTAGAGTATCTTCAAAGAAGTTTTAGTGTGAAATGAAGAGCAAAAGCGAAGAGACATAAAAAGATGATGAACACTATTTTTTCGACCTCTTTGTTTTAATATATCTTTTATTTCTTCAACGAGCTTTAGGTGTTTTTTAAAGACAAATCTATTTTATTTCAATTTTTCAAGACGTCGTTTTTCAATTTGCTTAGGTATGTAAAAACAATTTTCAAATTTGTTCACATTTATGAAAAAGAATTCCTGAAAAAGGCCCCGAAAGATGAGTCAAAATATTGAAATAATAAACATTTCTTTTTTATAAAAAGACCTTAAGCTCGATTATGAAATAAAAGATATATATATTGATATAATTATTAATATTCTATATATGTTCGATGAACTAAAGTCGGGGACTAACAAAATACCTGGCTTTCAATGATTTCATAAACCTTATATAGATCAATATGCAATGGAAATGCAAAATATAACTTTCACGGATCTAAAAATTTGTTATACTGCCAGTTGATTTCATAGACTTAAACAGAAATACAAAAATAAAAATGATCTTCAATCAATTTCAAGCTACAGCTTCGTTCTAATCCAATATATAACAATAATTTTTAAAATGATTTCAATTAAATTCGATTAATTCGGTTGACCAAAAATTATGCAAAAATATAAATCGATTTTATTGATCCTGCATGCAAACTTGAAAAACAAATTCAAAAAATTAAAAAGTTTTATCAAAGTCGTTGTCAACATATTTTAAAGGGTGTTTCATTAAATAACTCCGAAAATCCTATTCAAAATGGTTTTCAGTGGTTGGACACAATACTGTTAATAATTTCTATTTCAATTAATTGCCTACAAGAAATCTTCGTTGAAAATATTCAGGCAGTTACCAAAAAAATGCAAGATTAATCGTATCCTTTTTAATGTGCCAAATGTAACAAAATTGTTTAATTGGTTTTAGTTTTTCAAATGTAGAGAAACTTTTAGAATAGAAATATTTAATAAAAGATGGGAATCGCAGAACCCAAAGGGGTACTAATCCAGAAAGATCGTAAGAATATGTGTTATTTACATGACGTTCTTAAATTTCACTTTATCAAAAATTTCCAATCTCTAGGACCAAGTCAGAACTTATTCTTAATAATGTAAAACGAGATATTTTATATTGTGTTGTTTACAAAAATAAAATAAAATTTCTTGATTAATATCGAAATGAGCTTAAGAATGACTTTCTTTGTAGACTTCATTCGTAAAAATCAAACGATTTAAAGTAAAGGACTCTTAGTTACGGTTGTTAGTATAAACAACGTATAACAACATTTGGCTCAAGGTATCATTTATAATAGTTTAAAAAATTTCTAAAAATATCGGAGTGAGTTAAAAATAACCCGAAATCTTAGATCAACCAAAAAATCCCTAAATTTAGAGAATGTATATTAATAGGCAGATTATTAAAATCTCAAATCAAATGTCAAATTCTAAGAGATCAGTAGAAGTCAAATTATTATTTTTTTTATTAATTAACAAACACAAATTGCGAAGGTACTTGGCTTATCTGCATAGACATCCAGAATCTGCGGCAGGAATCGAACCTGCGACCTTCGCACTACCAGTCTAGTACACTAGCTACTAGTCTACGACGGCACGGCCAACCAGCAACGGATATTTATAATTTCGGTTCATTATCTATTTCTAACCTCGATTTCAAAGTTTCAAGACTTTCCTTGGACCACTATATTATCACATATTGTTGATATATTTTAATTTCCTACAATCTTTCTATTTATGAAAATAAATTTATTGTAGCAGCAGATCTTTTTAATTTGAAGATATATTTTTAATTTTGCTTTTTCAATATTTCGCCAGAACTTCGACTGCAATTGTCAGAAAAATATCATTCTAAATTATTTAAAAGGACCTGCTGCTGGAATGAACATATTTTCGTGATCACATATTGTTACAAAGTGATCGTTCCATATTAAAAAAGACATGACAAGCTCATTATTTTTTCATGACTACGTTCGTGGTCTTCAACAAAATATTTAAGAATTGTATAGAAAAGCTGGTTCTAATTCTCCCTGAATCTAAAAATTATTTTATGCTCATGAATTTCAAAAACGATTTTTTGGCGATATTGAGTAAATTTAGGAAGATCCCACCGACGACAAAGCAAATGTTTCTGAGCCGAATTAGATATTTCAATTGGCAACAGCAAGCTGCCAGATTCTCTTGTATGTATGTATGTTATAACCATAAAATTGTAGAAAACATTGTCCGATATCTCATCATGATGGTTGTGGGTAATTTTTTTGCGAATTTTAAAGAACACTAAACTATAAAACAAAAATTTTCTATATTATAATATAATTTGATTTAAAATTAATTCTTTAGGTAACAAAAATGTCCTTCTTCTATTTACGTGCTCTTTTACACAACATTAGCAATCGATATTGCTTTTCAACATTCCAGCGGGCCCTATGGAGCCCAAAAAAAAAATACTACAAGCAGGACTAATTATTCTGTAGCGGCCCAAAATGTGCAGATGATTATGTCGATTTTACTGCCTGCGGTCTGCCAAACAGACACAACAAATATTTAATAAATTTTATTTATGTATGTGTTAATTTATTGTCTATTTATGTGGAAAATATTTAGAAATATTTAGTAATGAATTGTTAGTGAAAGATGGCAAGAGTATTTATTACGAATTTTCTTTTAAAATGTCTTTTGAGTTGAGAAATTTTCTATTATTCACTTGAATCTTATTTTCTACTTTTGTTAACAAGAAAATTATTTTAATTTAATAAAATAGAATTATGCTCCAAATTGCTTAATATTCCATTAATAAAACAGCAATAAACAAGTGAATATAAACAAAACAAGACTTGAACCAGCCCAGCATTTCTGGAAGAACTTTTAAGGAGACGTAGGGCAATGAAATTTGTTCTCCTTATATTTCTAATCCAGTTCTTATGCACTTTAAAGCTTTTTTTATTCTCATTTTTATATATTATTATATATATATATATATATATATATATATATATATATATATATATATATATATATATATATATTTTTACATATTTTTTTGTTTAGATAAATACTTTTGTTGAAAATTACTTACATCTCAAATAAAGCCATTAGAAAAGAAAATTTTCTGTTAAGAAGTCTATGCCAATGTCGTTTGGAAATTTGCTTGCATTGCATATTTTCTGTATCAAAATCTCTGCATTTTCATGACTTATTCAGAAGTTATTTTTTTACTGATTCTCTATAAAAAATATTCGTTCTCACAATTTCTTTTATAAATATATTAGATTATTCGATGTTTTGTATATTGATGTGGCTGAGGAGGTAGACTCGTTGACCGCACATCATGATGAAATAATATTCACAAGTACGGGCCTAAATCCAGCCGATAAAATTATTATGTGAACTTATATTTTGTAAAGATGATTAAAAAAAAAAAAAAAACTTAAAATGGAAAATATGCTGTGGACGAATAGCAATTGAAAAACTTCAAAAAAATCGCTTTTGCATATCATCCTAAACAATACTTTAAATCCATTGAATAGGATAAAAAAAGAGAATATTGTGGAGTGGCAATTTTATGCTAAAATCATTGCAATCTCATTGACTTTGAAGAAGTTGGAAGTTTGTTGGAAGTTTTTTTATGGCATACTAATATTTAATTATTCATAAATTTTTATGGCAAACGGGAAGATAAAATATTAACCATCTTATATGTATATAAACCAGATTTATGGTATTTTCTTCGAATTTTTTATGCTCCTTCAAATCAGCCCTTATTATCGGGCTTACAAAATGTAACCAGAAATTGGAGGATTGGGATCGTTTCTAATTCTTGTTTTCCGCACATGAAGCCCAAAAAGGTATATTACTTTCCCTCTTGCAAGAAAATTGGTTTTATATTAAATTGTGATTAAAGTGAATGGACTTTTCTCTTAAATTAGTTCAAGTACGCCATTAGTTACGTTTTTAATTTCAGAAAGGAAGTCTCAATTATAAATTAAAATTTAATGAATTTTAGTTTTAGTAAAATTAATAATTTTTTCTTTGCAAAAAGGACAATTTCAAAAACTGGAATAAAATTTAATATTAAAATCAAGGTAATTTCAATTTAATGTCCTAAGAAGTCAAAATGCCATAATCCACATTTTTGAAGCAGTGAAAATGTCATTCATTGAATTTAAGTTTTGAAAATGGAGATTAAGGTATTGCCGTGAGTCACTAGCAGAGCTGCTGCGCTTGTGGCGCAAATTAAAGCATTGCAAAGCCGGGTGTTGACATTTAATCTGTAGTACTATTTACTCTATTAAAGTGATGTCTCGCAAAAAAATTATAAAATTTTGCTTGTTATTATTATTATTTTTTATCCTTTTTCATCTCTTTACTTTTAATCTATTTATTAGATTTATCCCTCCAACTTTACAGCTCAATATAAAATTATTGGATGTAAGAAGTATATTAGAAAATTACAAAGTTCTTCATATATTCGTCTCTTTTGTTACATATTCTTAAAAAAAAACTTTTCTGACTTTCTTATACATCGACTCTACCTTAATTTAAATAATTGTATCATGGTCATATTGCAACATTTCAAGAGCCATTGAGTCACATTGATATAATAAATGTTATATTTATGATACAAAGAAAATAAATAAGAAAGTTGTAAAAAATATTTCTTTTTATGAAGATGAGAAAAAAATATATAAAACTTTCAGGGAAGTTTTTTTTTGACTAAAATCAATAAAATAACAAAGTGACGGTAAAGTGTTTCATATGAAAAATGGATTTTTTTTAAATAAGGAAGACAATAGTTGGCATTATTTCTCGTATCTGTAATATTTTTTGAAGTAATATTTAGTATTCATAGTTGCCCATCCTAATTATCTCTCTTTTATTACACTGATAGCAATAGTATCCCTTCCTTGTAAAGTCTAGGATGATGCGAGCCAGAAACTTTAGATGGCTTTCAAATTTCTTGGAAAATATATCTCGGTATGTGGCGATTTCTTTGGCCAATAGATCCTTATTCTGATAAAGAGGTTATATTACAAAAGCTTACAATTCAAGCTAAGAAATAAATAAAACCTCTCCAGGCTACGTGATCCCTTTGTTTTTTAATATAAAAAAACAATAACTGCAAATCTATTTTGGTTCGAAAACAACCAGATTCCTTAGAAGAAATCGTGCCAACGATATCATTCTACTAATCTGGTATTTGTGTGCTCTTGGCTCACAAATATTTTGATCAATTAGAGAAAATTGCTTACAGTCGGATCTATTATTTTTGGCTTTCCAAATGAAGCTGCTAATAAGTTTACTTTTCTAGGAAGGAAAAGAACCAATAATACAAATAAATTTCTTTGTTAAGTCATGTCATAAAAATCTTTTATACATTTTCCACGTGTAATCTTTATAATATAATTCCTTCAAACAAATATTGCAAAAGTAACAACGGCCAAGAGACATGATATTTTTTTTTGGCTTATTGCAGTCAAACTTAAATGACCAACAAAAAATAAGTTACAAAAAGTTATGAAAGAATGGGAAACGAAACGTTTTTATGTCAAAACTTTTTCATTTCCATCAATCCAAAGAAGGAAGAAAACTTTTCATGGTTCTTTTTCAAGTTTCAAGAAATATTTTTATATAGCTCCTTTAGTGCAACATAGACATATCTCCAAAATCAAAATATTTTATGAAATAGTGTGTATCAAGTAGGAGTCATAATCAGAATTATTAATGAAGCTTTATCAAAGTTAAGGGAAAAGGTTCGATGTGACCTTTAAGTTAAGCTATCACTAAATGTAATATAGTATTATCTCCAAAATTCAAAACTTTTAAGCTGATGTGGAAAAAGTATCCCCTTAACTAGAATTATATCCGAAGCTCGAAATTATACCAAACACTTTAAAAATGTTAAATGCTGTTTTTCCACCATGAAAAATTTCGAGATATGACCATATTGCACTAAAGGAGTAATATTTTCGAGATAATATCAGTTTCATATTTGATATGAAGTGTAACCTGATTGTATAAAACTATTTTAGCTTAAGAAGTTTAAGCAAAAAAAATATATAAAAGTTTTGTAAACCTTAGCAATCAATTTAGGAATTATGCAGTATTTATCAATGAAATCCTATTACTAGGCGGCGAAACCATAGAAACATGCTTAAAGAGACAGGATTGATTACATAATAAATTCTAACAAAATTAGTTTACTTGTTTCAATTTATAATTTTGTCACCTTCAATTTTCAAAATTACAACTGGCCATTGCATTAAGTTCCTTCGCATTGTTTTTACTATAAACACTAAAAAAATTTATTTATTTTTTATAAATATATATTGTATTATTACTCGTAAATACGCATCAGAAACATTAGATCCAAAATTTCTCTTATTTATCAAATATAGTACGATTTACGCAGTTCAACGTCCTTTGTTAACTGAAAAACTGGCTGTCTTAAGGAAATGGTTTGAGTCTATGCTAATCAAACTTAAATGCATTTTCTGAATGTCTTTAAAATTTTTAGTATAGAATACAAAATTACTTGCTGTTTACATAATTTTTGTGTTACATACCTGAAAGTAAATGACAGAAGTTATTTAAAAAAATTTAAAATTGTAAAAATTATACATTCTTATGCATTTTATGTAAATAATAAATTTTTTTAACGAATTTAATGTATGATGTTCATGTCAAAATTATAATTTAATTTGGTTAAATTGTTATATAAACATTTAACATTATTTAGTCTTGTTGCAAGTAGATTGAAAAAAAGTTGCATTTAAACTTTTATTAGCAACATGACAACGCCATTTGTACAAACTTTAAACTTACAAGGAAATATATTTAATTTACAAAATCAGGCTTGATTTTCAAAAGATTTCAGAGTGTGTGATACATTTTTGCATAGAAATTAGTGACAACTGCGCATACACGTTGAAACACTACATCATTTTGAAAACTTTTCAAGGCGAATTTTACAGAATATTGAGATCACTTCCACTTTTCTAATTTTAATTGAACACAAGATAATACATAATCCCTGCCTTAATATACATATGTACTTTTATTGCAATGGGTGCTTTGGATTTTTAGCAATTTGTAAGGAAATCTAAAAATTTGTTTGATACAGGGGTGGAAAAATTACTTTTTATAATTTTCTCTTCGAAACTTTTGTAGGTTTGAGAACATTTTTGTTAGAAAATGTTTAGATGTTTGCAATTTTATTACTATTTAAAAAAAAATCAATGAGTGTTCGAACTCACGGGCGATGTGTTAACACCCAACACAGGTACACGGTACCTGTTCGATTTCTATGAACACAGACCCACAAAGCCGGAGGTATAGTTAATATAAAGTATTTAATGAAAAAGAATAGTTTATTGAATTTAATTTTACTTTTTTATTTATTTTATATTAAACGCACAAAAAACAAAGAGAATACAAAGCAACAGCCAAATGTACATACATACATTGTTATGTTTGTACATACATATATATACTACGTTTATACGACGTCTTATTTGCAAATAAAAAAGAAGAATGTTGCCGTATAACTTTTTTATTGTAACTTATTAACTCACTTAAACAAGTCGTGAATAACGACACTATTTGCAAATAAAAAGTAAGACGTTGCCACTTCATGAACGTTTTTTGTGTTTTACTTACCAAACAATCATATTTTCGTCACATGGCATCACTAACAATAACACAAGTTCTGTATGCAATTTCCCATATAAACAGTGAATTAGTTATTTGCAAATAATTCTATTTGCAAATAAGACGTGCGTATAAACGTAGTAATAAGCTACATACGTTGCTGTCTTGCTATCTCATTTTTATATATGTACGTATAACCACGTCACTATTCTCTTTGCTATGCATAAGACAAAACCGAAGATCAACATAAAACACTTTTTTAATATTACTCCAAATTAATACTCCGAATTAAAACACTTAAATCTCCGCTCGCCGATATCGGATCGCCTTAATTTTTGGCCTAAACTCTTCGTCGAAACCCGCACTAGCGTTTTAATCCAAAAATTAATAAAATCGGCTATGAATTTCCGGAGAAAATCGCGTGGGAAAATTATATGAAAATCGCCCAATAATCACTTTCAATACCGACTGCCAAGCAACGAACAAACAAACGATGATTTACTCTTACATACCTTACACCTAACACTTGCGTATGTATTGAAACTGATAGTTTATTGCCCTAGAGGCTCGCGTATAGATGTTAACACATCAATATTATTTAGCTTTGAGGTCGTCTGCGCCCCACAATTATATGTAATTTTTTATTCACTGCATTTTATGGTCTAGTCAGTCCATAGAAAAGCATCAGGACGATCACGTAATATTTTTTTTAAATAAATATATTTGGTTTCTTTAATTATTTAGCAGTACAAAACACAAACAAAATTAAAAACGCTGTATGTAGCTCCAAAACTAAGAAATATATTTCACTCATGGAAATGTACTTTTGTAGATATTTAAACGACTCATATATAAAATTTTTAACAGTATGGACTTTTTTATATGTCTTTAATTATGTTTTTTTTAATGTATTACTTTTTTTATTTCAGGGTAATTATATTTGTGAGGATGACTACTCTCGATCCATTTCAGGATGTCAAGAAGTCTTACGTTACCATCTTCATAAAAAATCTGATATTTCACTTACATTTCTTGAATGATTCAGGAAACAAAATATAAAACTCCTACATGACTGTGAAAAGTTAGATTGGAAATAAAACAATTAAAAAATTTTATAAAAGGAATTGTTTTATATATCAATTCAAATATTCTGTTATAATTTTCTAAAAACTTAACGATAACATAACGATTTTGTTTTAAAATCTTTCAATTTAAGAAATGGTGATTTTCAAAAGTAGAAAACATATCCAATAAATAGGAGGGGGCGGAGGATTGTGACTATAGTAATCAAAAGTGATCATCTCATAAAACCCAAGCCATTCGCTACCGCACTTATTTCTTATACGATCTTATTTTTGAAAGCAATTAAAGCCTGAGTCTGGCTGTCGAAAGAAAACTTAAGCGAACGAGAACAAATCACTCACTTTTATTCGCACAATTGTCCCACTGTTTTCAACTGATTTTTGCACGGTCTTACGACATAAAGTAGGCCTTTAGAAAATTTTCAAACTAATATGTTGCCAATCGAATATATCGAAGAAAAACTGAATTTGTACAGAATGCATTTCATTTGGCCCAACAATAAGTGAATATATAAACCATAATTAATTAAAAAATGTTCATTTTTTTTGTAACGAGCTCTTGGAAAAATTTATCATATCAATGTCAATAAAACAACATATCAAAAACAACACAGACACACACTCATGGCCCGCTGATTTCACCGATTTTTCTTGTGTCAACACTATCATGACGAATGCTGACATAGAAATTTCTTAGTGTACGCAAATTTGTATACAAGTGCTTACGCTTTCGCCTTCATTTTGTTCGACTGGTAGCGGTGAAAGTTCTTCTTTGGACGCAACTCAGCTCTTTGTCATTTAGAAATGTTACAATAGAACTCCCAACCATGTCAAAAATGTGTTTAATCAACACTTTACAAGACCAAAAAAGTAACAGATTCCGGTAACGCATTTGACAAATAGAATTAAAAAACATATTCGTATATACATATGCGGGCGTTTTGAAAATTTACTTATAAGTTTCATTTAAGAGAGGCTTAGATTTGTTTAGAAGACATGCGATCATTTCATCTTGGTAATATGAAGTGTTCAATAGATTTGCATAAAACAACGCGAGGAACATTGTTCAACTTTCTAACTTTTCAATAAGTGTTTGTTTTCCCCTTAAAGCAAAAGGATACAAAGTACCGTTGAAAGGAGCTACTATATAATGGGATAAGATGTCCTGCAAAAATATTCACCACAAGATTCTCTTATAATTCTCTAAATACATCAAAGGACAAAGTCTAATTTGAATATAATTAATGAGAAGAAACTCTAAATGTGATTAAGTGTAAGTTTCGTGCTCATAGAGAATTGGCTCTAAGACGTTCTTTATTTTACCGGCACATTTTGAGTAAAATTTCATTGTAAGAAGCTGTAGATGTACTATCTAATAATAATAAGTTAAATTTTTTTCTTTTAGGTTTAGACAATTCCCGGAATCTTGACATATTTTATTGTATAGTGTAACTAAATAACGCAAGTAAAGGTGACTTCCTACGGCCCAATCGTGTTTTTGTGATTTATGTGACAACTTCAAAACTGTAAAAGTAAAAAGAGAGTATACATACTTATATTATTTTATTTAGGATGCCAGAAATGTTGTTGTCATGTCACCGAATTTCATAATTTTGCAATGGCAGGCTGAGTCAGATCATAATAAACACTCGACATGAATGTCAAAACAAACTGAAAATCGTTGTGAAAAATTAACTGATTATGAATCATGTATTGTGAATCCTTATTTAATTTCAAATACGTGTGTCCTTATCTTTCATCATTTCATTTTCCATCAAATATTTTTGCATATAAATATTCCTCTGTCGTTTCTGTTTAAATAAACATAACCTAACTTATCTATTGTCAATTTGACATATGAAATAAATGACAGCAAATCCTAAACCATAAATATCCATGAAAGCACTCGTACAGTCCATTTAAGCGAATGCAGAAGAGGAAACATGTTGCCAGAATTATTCCAACCAAACAGTATAACAGAAAAAAACAAGAAAAAAACTATGGAAATTCCCATTTGACATATGAAGTTTTAATTTATGAAGTTTTAGTAGCATAAAACCTATAAAGGAGAAAAAAATTACTACAAACAACTTCTAGTTGAATGTGTGATTTATAAGCAAAAGTTTGAATATTTTTGTTTCATTTAGCAGATTTTTGTACAGACATATTTTTCTTGGTAATAAACAGGCTACAATCTTAGCCTACATTTCTTGACATAAACGTTATTTTTCGAAATAGAAAAACACTTTGGCTTTCCTTGAAGCAAGTCAAACAAAAAATAAGCAGTTGCCAATACAGATAAAAATTTATATCTAGTATGAAAATGAATACAAAATATTTTTTCTTCAAAATTTCCTTTTGAAATGGCAGTTTTTTGCCGCGTTTTGGTCACGGCTTTTAACTGGCACTTTAATATACACATCTATAACAAAATTTACTCACGGGACAACTTAAACACACACATACTCGTTTTCATATGTATATAGACATTAAAGAACACATTCAAAAAATGTAAATAAAAAACATACTCCTACCAGTGCATTGAATTACAATAAAGCAAAAACTTTGATTAATGTTTGCTTCCGATTTGCATAAATCTTGCTTTAGCACAAGTACAACAACAACCGTGAAAACAAAAATTACTTCAACTTTATGCCAACACATACACGGAAGCATTTACATATATACTAACAAATATTATTAGGGCGGTATCAATATAAAAATACTTCTCCCCTGGAGTTGTAGTTTAAAAGAACTTCAGGACAGTTAGAATAATAACCAGAGAAATGTATGCGATGCATAAAACAATAACAAGAGTTAAACATTTCGGAATTTTTTAAAAAAATTTGGCATCACATGCTCCAGTTTATTGATCCGTTTATATAATTTTTAAAAAATTCATCACTTCGATGACTTTTAATACCGCCTGTCTGGAAAAGAGTGCCCTTCAGAAGAGAATAAGATAATTTAGTGTTCTTTACTCAAACTTATTGAGAAATTGAACGAAATTCATTTTGAAATTAGAGCGAAATTTTTTTTTATCAATTGATAAAAAAAAATTTAACACTTCTGAAAAAAACGAAAACGCAATGAGATTAAGATATTTATATACTTTAGAATTTTTTAAAAAATTTTACCATAAAATTGTTCCACCCAGTGGAAAGTATTGAAATTTTCAATAAGCCATCGTTAGTACTGATTTGATTACATTAAAAAATACGTATTTTTTTGAACTTGGAAAAAAATTATTTTGTCACCGATTTTTAACAAGAAATATTACTTTCACATAAAAAAATTTATTTCAAGACAAGCAAATTTTTAAATTTAATTTTCAGACTTCTGATCCAGTAGTAAGGATAAAGCTTATCTATATGTTACATGAAATTTTAAAATCATTTCGAAATAGGCTGAATTGGAGTCTTTTACACTGAAATCTTCATTTTCATGACTTCCTTGGAAGTTATTTCTTAATGGATCTCCCACAAAAATATTTACTTTCACATATACTTTCTATATGATTACTGCAGCATATAAACATGCTGCTGTTGATGAGGTCACACATGTATGATGA
Source organism: Germaria angustata (assembly GCA_963681545.1). Classification (NCBI taxonomy): domain Eukaryota; kingdom Metazoa; phylum Arthropoda; class Insecta; order Diptera; family Tachinidae; genus Germaria; species Germaria angustata. The sequence continues at coordinate 80,975,452 of OY813000.1, read as the reverse complement.
AGTATTATTCCCAAGTTCGAGTTCAAGTCCAGTCGATAAGTGTATCAATAAGAAAATTAAATAATGTGAACAAAAACTAAATGTTATATAATTTTTTCAAATAAATTCCAATAAAAATTTAAAATTAAAATCATATGAAAAGATTCGAATTGTTACTGCTTATAGATCAGATCTTATTGATTTCTTGGACAGCTGTGTTTTATATGGAAGTAAAAAGAGTTTTGTATTCACCGACTTTAAAACTATTTTTAATATATTACAAAAATCAATAACCTTTTTATTTTAGTTACAACCTACACAAACTTGCCAACAGTTAGCATTTCTGTTTCCTTATGGGTCAAATTACAGAGATATAAAGGTTTCATGTACCTACATTGATGTTAAGAAATAAATATTTTTTTTTATATTTTAAAAGTGGCGAACAAGGCTTGATAGATGTGTAAAAGTTAATTAGAATTTGCAATGAAAAATTTTTATACTTTTACCTCCTATCTTTTCTCGAACTAATAATAAGTTTGTCAATATGTCACTTTTTAATGTAACAATAAATGCCAATAGAATAGAATTAGTACAAAAAATGAATAAATAAAGCTTTGGTAGGGTCTGCAAACTTCGCTCATAACTCACTCAGAATGAGAATTTCTGCTTCCTGCTCAAGTAATACACACAGATGCTAAAGAGATGTTAGTCGGCATAGAACAGGCAGTCATCTTCATCCTAGATTTCCTAGTAGTTCCTTTTATTTCTAATAATGAAACATAATAAAATAAATAAACAGCATTCTTTAATGGAGTCTAATGGGGTTTGAACTCGAGCACACAAAGAAAAATTATGATCATATGATTAAATCTATTTATATCGTTAAGTCTTTCTTTTAATTTAGTGCCTTGGTGAATGCTTAGGTCTTTGGATCAGCATAACTTTGATTTACGAAATTTGATTCTTACGAATATATTATTATAATTTTTCAGTTTATTTTTCTCAAATTTCGGCATCAATTCGTTAGTTCAATATTTTTCATATTTTGCCTTTTGCAGCAAGTTCTTACAGATCCATTTCAGATTCATTTGGTTAATTCAGATCCATTTAATTTACTTTTTGAAATTTTTAAAGGTATTTCTTAAATTTTCGTAACAAATTGATTTCCCTTGTTTTAAGGATTATTAAACAATTTGTGGTGAGTATTGATCCCTTAGTCAATTAACTAATAAAGCTAATCTGGTTAATTTTTCTAATATTAGCAAATTTTTCTATTCCTAGTCGATGTTGAGATTAATATTTATCTTTACTTTCCGTTTTCAAATTTGAATATAAAAGTTGGAAGAAAGGTTTTTTTTCGGAAGGACGGGGACATATTGCAGCTCATTTGGAGTGTAAATCTTCACATAAAATATTATACATGTATATGCATCCATTAAACACATTTTGAAACACGTTTCAATTAATTTTCTCGTCTATATTTTTAAGTTTGTAGTGCGTAGTTAACGCACATAAAACAAATTTTTAAAGAATATTTCATATTTCCTATATTTTATTTAATGGTTTTCTCAGATCTCAATTTTTTTTATGAGTTCTTATTAATATTTATAACAGTTAATATTATTTTGAAAATAAACAAATATTAAGCATCTTATTTCACTCCTGTAGAAGTAATGAGCACAAGAGTTTTCTACAAACGAGAAATATGAAACTTAATTTCAAAATATACATGTATAAATTCAAATAATATGAAAAATATTTTATATAAAATTATACGATAACAAAACGAAAAATTATACTGACAATTTACAAATGTTTGATTTTATATTAAGTCGCCTATAATCATATATTTCAACACTTTTTGAAGAACTTTCAAGTCCTTCGCACCCTAATAAGAGGATTTTTTCATTCGTAGTACCTTATCAATTTTCTGTTTTTCTTTCATTCTTATTTACCCAATATTATTCCCCATATTTTTCCCTGCAATGAAATACATACTTCTTCTTCAGTGTTTTATGTTGGGTTTTCGTTATTTATTATTATTCACGAAACATTAAGAAGGAGACATGAAACTCTCTCGAGAAAATGCATAACGAAGAATCTGGTCTAATGTTCTAAATACATTTTTTGTGAATGTCCTCTTGGGGTTCTTTGCAAGCGTGGTGAAAGTTCGCCCAGAATGACAATGGTTTAATGTTAAACACCCAAAGAATACCTAAATGCTAACAAGCATATAAAGTTATCGCCACAATAAGAAGAAAACCAACAAAATAACTAATGGAAATATGGCTAAAAACGTATTGTAGGCCAGAAAAACAAAAATAAAAGGTGTTTTATTTTTCTCTCTGCTTGCAAAACGAGTGAAATGCGATATAAAAATATATACATACGAGTACTTCACTTCAATATTTTCCTGTCGTTGGCCTTCTTTATGTCCTTTTGGTTTTAAAGTATTGTTGTGGTGATTTCTGTTTTTGTGTGAAATGACATTACAAATGGGAGTTGAAAATATTGGGAGAAAGTCGAAGATGAAAGTAAAAAAGCAATAGATTTGTTCATCTCGAAATGAGGTCAAAGTTGGTTGAATCCAAAATAGAATTAATGACTTTTATTGATTAAACATTAATTTTTTATGCAATCACCCAAATAAAGTTTAATTTTTTTAGAAAATTGTAATTTTGTTTTCTATTACAAAAAAATTCATTTAAAATTTCATTTATTTCGCTTGAAAAGTGACTACTAGAGTAAAACTAATTGACTTTTAGTTTGCCATTAAAGCCAACTAAATATTAAGTAATTAAGGTTAATTAATATTCATTTAGAGATGCGTTTACTTGAATGATTTAATAAAGTTTGTTGCCTAAATTTATTTTATGGTTATTGAATGGTTTGGAATGGAACCCAGAGCAGAATGCTAATGAAGTAAAAATAGTGACATGAGAAAATATATTGTGTTAGTGTACTTTATTTTGGTCTCCCCAAATGTAAACAGCAGCTGCAATTTGCTATTGTGTGATGAAAAAAAATTTTTTGAGTAAAAGTTTGAAGTTATTGGCATCCGTATTTTAATTTTTCCCCATATTTTTTTATAGAACGGAATATCAATTTATTACAACAGAAACCACAAAACTTGCACAACGAAATAAATTATATATTAATTTAACCGTTCGTTACCGTCCAACTTGAGTGAAAATTATAATTTTTTTTGAGATTTTTAAAAATTGGGAAAAATTTAATGAACACAATACTTTTATTCGTAAGCTTTTCCTGCCATTTTCAATGCCATTCAAAAAAATTCCATGAAATAGACATTATAAATTCATGGGCGTAGCTAGGTATGGGCCTAGAGGGCCGTGGCACCCACCTAATTCTATAACAATTTTTTTTACATGCATACAATATAAAATTATTAAAAAATGCACAGGGTATTGTGGGGCGGATTGCTTTTTTCTATTCAAGAAAACACAGCCAATTTAGGAATAGAGATGTCTGTTCCAAGGATAGTCTCTCGTCAAACGCACCGTTCAAATCCCTTGTTTTCATCACCTGCTTAATACTGGAAGCGATCTATATACATTCCTTATATAGATTCTTTAATATCGTCACTGGACAGAAGATTTAATGAAGAGAATAGGCTAGCGTTTGCAATTCATTGTTTGCACCCGTCAAACATGCTTTCTTTGAAGCTGGAAGAGCTTAAAGATGCCACAAAAACGTTTGAGCATTTTTATATATTGGATAATTTGGAAGGAGAAATTGAGCTTTGGTATAATTCTTGGCAACAAAAAAAAAAATGGGTAAAGACAAATTAGCCGACTTAGAGCTGGCGAGTATTTTGAAAGACGCTGGATTATTTTATCCAAATATAAGGAAGGCGTTATTAATTTCATTGTCACAGCCGTTTACTACTGCAACTGTTGAGCGGTCATTTAGCACTTTAAGGCGAGTAAAAACATAGTTGCGCTCCACAATGACTGAAGCTCGTTTAAACGGTAAAATAATATGCAATTTTACTTATCAAAAAATAAGTATATTGTATATTGCAGGACTATGTATGCTAAGCGTCCACCGAAGATTGGTAACCGAGAAGAAGGACGATTTTTTTGAAAAAATTCTAGCAAAATTTTCAGAAGATCCACGCAGATTACTCGTCAAATAGATCGAAATTGTAATAATCATAAAAAATCATAATTTTCGTGGCACCATCCCATTTCATATCCTGGCTACGCTCTTGTATAAATTTATTTAATATTAAACTAAAAACTTTATTATCATTGTCATTAGAACTCACAGTGAACATTTAAAAATTGTGCGGACTATGCTCCTCATAGGGACGGAAGGACCATATAAATACTCTTACTTTCGTGAGAGTTAAGCAATTTCAGAACTGAAGATTAATATTTTTGGTTGATTTGTTCGAAATGTTTGCCAATTCAAAATATTTAACAAATAAAAATTAATAATCCAATGTTTATTTGTAGTACATTCTTCGAACTGGATTGTAACGAACAATACGAGTACATTCATTCGTCAAGCTTTCTTAAAAATTTAATATAATTTTTAATGAACTTTAAACAAAAATAATGAAACTGTTTTAATAAAAACATTAAAACTAAATCTGAAAGTCCATACCATCCGTTCAATGCGTTGTTGACTTTTATGCATGTGTCAAAAATGTAGAATCAGAAATGGTCATAAAGAACAGTGTATCATTTTAAAAAACTCTTTTCAAAAGTTTGTGTGCAATAAATATATTTTGTTCTTATAAAGTATAAAAATTATTAGTTTTATAAATAAAACAAAAAACCTTCTTAATTTAACATTATAACTCTCAATTACGAATCCCTGGAAAAAGTGATTTCACGAAACATTGGGAAATATTGAATAAAAAACTTTTGCATTTTTATTGTAATAAAAACACGTGAGGACAAATTAGCGAAGTAAAATTAACAACTGACATAATTAGGATTAAACTTGGCCAAGAATAAAAACAACATAGAATTAGAGTAATTGTATATTAGAAGTTACAGAAATGGAAATGGTATAGAACGTATAGACGTATAAACGGAAAAACTTTCTACTTTTGTATGCGTCTCATGCATCATGGAAAAAGGTCAGCTGCTTTTGATAGCCAAGGATGACAAATAATATTTTATTTTCAATGATATCGATAAAAAGGTTTGTGTGGTGGCTTTCAGTTCTCTAATTTTTTTCATTAAAAAGCTTTTGATAAAAGAAAAAGCTTTCTGATTTTCAATAATAAAATACATTAATATAAATTTTCATTCTAGTCATCGATTACTTTTATGTACTGAGTGTCCCCTCTATTGTTTTTATTAATTTTTTAATCAACTGCAATGGAGGAGAGTATTATCAAAGCTGTAAAAATACCACTAACTTCCCGTTCCGTGGTCTTTTGCAGCTTTTCGTAGGCCCAAAGTATTTTGTATATCAACTCAATGACTTCCATTAATTATTTTAAAATCACAATTTCACATTCCATTTTTGCCAAAATTGTTTCTATTTGATAAAAATATTTACACTACAGCCGATCAAAATTAAAAACTTGGGGCATTGCATGTAATTTGTATTTATAAATGCATAGAATGCGCTAAAACGCATATAACTCATATGCACAGAATGGATGATATGGACTTTCAGCTTAAAAATAAAATAAATAAACACTCGTTCTCAGTCCATCGATCCTCATTTATTTTGATTTTATTTTTTAATGAAAGTTTTCAATATTTCCTAATATCCTATCAAGAGAATTGATATGCTTAATGATTTTGAATAAAAAGTCATAAGCATTTGATGGTCCTTCAACCCTCTACTATTTTATTTAAAACAAAAATTTTTCTTAAAAAAGCCAGACAAGTTGGTTCGGGATCTTTTGAATAAAATCTTCCAATCTTTACAAAATTATATAGAATTCGCTAAAACAATATAAAGAAAAGTATTCAATTGGATTAACTATCAGTTCATTTAAAACAGAGCGCACTGCAGAATTATCAATCTATTAAAGGAAATTCAATCAGTGGAAATAATGATCTGTTAATTAAGTTGCATAAGGAGATATGGAATCCTACAGAATAGTGTAGGTGCAAAATTCTAGGATCTAATTCGGTTTTTTCTTTTAAAATGTTACATCAGGCAACCAGTTATTCCTTAACAAGACATAAAAATAAATGATATATTAATTAGGGCAGAACAATGTCTTTTTTTCAAAACATGTGACCTGGAATTTCATATGCGGATCTATAGAAGATAAAAATAAAAAAGAAGTTAAAAAAATTTTTTATATTCAATACAAAAAACACCGAAATTTGAAATTTTTTTTATAAATCCAGCAGAAAACTATTTAAGTTGATTTTGTTATCCATACCTGGAACTTCCTATTAATATTGAGCGCAATTTAAGAAACGTTTTCCGATTGATTAGAAAAAAACTATATATGGAAATTTTTCCAAATATAATCGAATTTAGTAAACTTATTTGGTTAGTATTATCGTGGTTATTATATACTGTTTCTAAAAATGTTTAGAAAAGAATGAACTGAATATGAATTGAGACCGAGTTCGATGTTTTCAAAATATATATATACATATATATATATATATATATATATATATATATATATATATATATATATATATATATATATATATATATATATATATATATATATATATATAAAACAATAATTTTTAATTTGGAAATTATTTACTTATTTCGACACTTTTCGACAACGATTATTGGAAATTGCTGTAATTGATAATTTTTTCTTGGATTAAGTTTCTGATTATGTCTTTGATTCGTTTGAAAAAAACATATTACATATTTCGAATCCTTTATTTTCTTCAAAATGCAGCACCTTAAGTCGATTGGTATTTCCACTATTTCTAAGTGAACCCAGAACTTTCCTATTTCCATATGGACATCACAGTAAAAATAACCATGAAATGCTGCGATTCTATGAAACCTACATTTTTAAAAATCGTAGTAAAAAACATTTATGGAAAAGATAACAAACATATAGTAAATAGTTTTACTAGACATGTTAAAGTATACATCCTTTGATCTTATATCTTTAAAATTGCCTTATTTCCTTGGAAATCATATAAAAACCGAGACAAGTTTATCCTTAGATTGTTTATCTAGTTCATTTATAAACCTTTCAATGTTACTTCTTAAAATTTTTTGTCTTTCCTTGATAGTTCCCTGTCAAAATTCATTCCTCTGAAGCCTTGAAGTAAAATGAACTTTTCATTTCACCCAAAGTAATAAATCTTACACGTTGTCCTTGTTATAACACAAAATTAAATTAAGGATTTGTTACTTACTATATTAAACCAATCAAAAGTAAACCAGGCAACAAAACGAAACAAAACAAAAATCAACAAACTTTGTAGGACTTAACCATGATTATGATTCTGTGCACAAATCCTGCCCGGTTAGGCTGAATGTTTCAAATGAAAGCAAAAAATATCTATGCAGCATGTGTAGTCGTATTAGAACGTCTGTGTGCAATCAGAGGGAAGCAAAAGCTCTTAACCATATATGATGCCGTGCGGTCTTAGTTAGCAAAACTCCTACTTTCAAGTTGTTAGATGAAAACAAAAGCAGCCTCAAGACCGAAACAAATCGCAGAGAAACAAAAACACACGCATAAACTGAAAATGAAAACTACCAACACCCATCAGCTTTAATGGTGAAACATAAATCATTGAATCTGACATTTTAACATTTGTAGAATTGTTGGAATGAAAAAAAAGAATGGAAATTTGCCTCGATGTACAAAAGTATGTGTGTATGTTTAAGGTAAAGTTTAAATTAAGCACAGCCATACATATGAGCTTGAATGTTCTTAAAAAATGTATGTGTGTGTGTCTAACCTTAAATCTATGTTTGCATTTTTTCCTGTTTTTTTGGGTTAATGTGTGAGTGACTGACTGTCTGAGTGAGTGTAACATGAACAAACAATTTGCGTAAGCTTTTTAGACATTCCCAAACAAAACTTAATGCAATACTACCACAACTACTAAAAAAATGCAAAACACGACTACATTCATGAAACAAAACAATCATACAACTAAACAAAAAGATTTTGAAAGGAAACAGCAGTCATCTAAATCTGACACCTGCACACTTCTCAAACAGAAGGGCATAAAAAAAGGATTGTTTCCACAGTGAACGAACAGTGGAAGCACTGATAATTGAATGATAAATGTTACACAAGTTCTAAGCTGAAATTTGCACTGTCAATAAGAGACATATTTGGTATTTCAATATACAGGGTGGCGCAAAATGGTTGCCATTTTCGAATATGGTGCAAAATGTCACTATGACATTTATGATGTAGATATTAAGAGATTCAGTCGTCAACATGCCAAGGAGCGATACGAGTACATGCCTCAAGAACGTGGAATTACTGTTACTTCTTATGTGAAAAATTTTTCGTCTGTTGTTTTAACACAGCGCGAGCTTCGGTAGCCCGTTCAAATAATACGTACAGCTATTGCCCGGATGCACAAGGCTTTTAGCCATAAGCAAGAGGAAAGGTATGTAAAGTGTCTATATTTTACCCAACAAAAAAAGTGCAATGAAAGACTGTTAAAGTCAAAAATTATGTAGTAGAAAATCGAATTCTCATCTTATTGCTGGAAAAACTCAAAACTTTTATTTTTAAACATACATTTTGCAAACAATGTATACAAAAAGCTAAAAGAAATTTTAGTTTCTTTCGCGCAGAGTATTAGGAAAATATATATTTTGTGCTTCCAAATTAGAAATTGCATGAACACACAAGCATTGTTGTCTTTTAGTTTATTTTTACAAGATCAAAATTGCAAGAACTGTAACAAGACACAAGATGTACTTTGAGGTACTTCTCAAATAAAAAAAAAATAAAATAAATAAAAGTAGAAAAAATATATCCAACAATTTTTAACAAAACTATTCACTATATCGTAACATAATCGCCAAATCAATGTAACCGACATAATTTTCGATTTTAACATACACATCGCTATCGATAATTCACCATCATTAAAATTAATTCTGAATAGTTTTCAAACATTAAAAATCAGAAACTACAATTTAGTGCAAAAGCAGTTTATAAATAATTCTGAAAAAAACTGACTTCAATGAAATGACCCAATCGAACAGATTACGAAGACGAAGCACCCATTGGTTAGTTTGGAAGCCGATATAATCAATTTCTAGATTACATTTTGCTCCCAGAATCAATTGAAATATCTTCTTAAATAATTTTTTTTAAAAGGTCCATGAATAGCGGAATTGTGTTATAATAAGTATTGAAGGCGGCAAATTTCTATGAAACCAAACCCCAAGTTATACTTTGAAATAATTTTTTTTCAAAACCGGGGTATATAACCAATGTAAAAAGGGGAGGGGTTAGCACTATCCGTCCAATTTTCGAAAAAAAAGTGTGGGGCTAAACTGTGTGGCGTTTGCACCACCTCTTTCTTACCTCAAAGTCGGTTAAAAATCGCTTCCTTTAAAATAATATGTTTATTATTTACGTTTTTTATTCGCGGTTTACGGTCGATATTCTCCCTACCAATTATTTTAAATTATTGACTGAAACTCATTGGAACAAATACCAACACATTGATAGATTTCAAGCAAATTTCCTTATGATGCTACAAGAAGAGATGCAATTCTTAAAATAATTAATTATTTATAAGAAAAAACCTCGAGCTCATAAATGTAATAAAAGCAAACAGTTTTAAAACATTTGCAGTAATTCATACAGATATAAAATAATAAAATTTATTGATACTGCGCAGTGAAAGAAAGAGGAAGTCATTCTGAAGGAATCACATTTTATTTGCTTCCAAAAATCTATTATTGCATTCTGTCAACTTCATTCGAAGACAAGTAGACAAAATTTTCAATAAAAATTTTAACTGATTATTCAAATCTGTGAAATAGTGTTCGCCGTTAATTAAAAATTTTTTCTTATAAAAAAATCACTTATATCTTTAAGTCGATATAAAAACCGTATTTTTCATCAATTAGTAATTGATATAATAACTTCTTCTAATTATACAGGAAAAAATAGATCGCTATGATTATCAAGTGAGAATCCTTTCCAGACGTAAAGTTTATTTCCTAACCAATTAATCAAAAACATACAAATATTAAATACTAGTCTCAATATATTGAAGACAGCTTCAAATCATTGTATGAACGTCAAAAGAGAGAACAGCTCCAACTGAAAGCCTATGCTGAAATCATTGAAATCGGAAGCTCCTCTCAAACGGAGTGGTTACCCAACCTCTGCTTTATTGGCATATTGACATAATATTAGAAAAAATCAGTCACGTGTGAAAACTACAAAACTGCTACTCAACCAACACAACAAACAACTCTATTCGATTTACAAAAAAATTAATTGATCTATAATTAATTGGGAGAATATATCGAATAATTTTTTAACATAGTGTTTATAAAAATTTTATGATATTTGTTGCATAAAACTATAATATGTACTCGTATTGTTTGTTATCGCTTTAGCTGTTCATATGCCGACATTTCATTGGTCGCTAAACCAAATCGTCAGTGAATTTTAAGCAGTTTGTGCTCCACTGCTAGATCTCTTTTTGAAAAGTTTCAATTAGGGTAATAAATGATGTATTGCACATAAATATCCAGATTAAACGCGGTATATCATAGGGTTGAACACGCTTTTCCTGAGTCTATTTTAGTTGAAAATTTTATTTATTCTCTCTTTATTTAGTTTTATTAATCGATATTTCGCCACTCTTCGAGTACCATTTTCAGGATAATTTTTTAATTTATATTTTATATAAAATAAACAAATATTCTGAACATGGTACTCGAAGGGTACCAAAGGTTCGACTAATAAAATTAAGTAAAGAGTTAATTTTAAGCTTAAAAAAATAATTAATAAAACGCCAAAAAACTAGAACAAATATTTCAGTTGAACTGTATTATTAACCAAATGGATATAGTTTCCTTGGTGGACTCAAGTTAAAATTTCATCGGACTCTATTTAGAGTGACGTTTACTGATATTTTTGATGATTTGAAAAGACAGCAAAAGTCAATTTGACTGGGTGAACATGTGCACGTATTTCGTGCCTCCACAAAACTTCGCAACACTCGACTTTAAGCAATTTTGGAGGTTTTGTTCAAACATCATTTAAACTGCTGTTTATTGAAAGAACAATAAGTGATTTTTTTATTCATCTGCGAAAGCTTCCTCTACTTATTCTAGTTTTTCTATTTCAATAAATTATCCCATCAAAGCGCCTCTTGTAGCCTAGTTTGTAGGTAATACCAGATAGGAATCTATTGCTTGTATATTGCAATTGCATTGCACAATTATTTAATTTCTATTATATTCAAACTGATTGTTACCATTTTATCATATTTTATTTATGCTGTTTAGTGTATTCGAGCTGATGTGTATTTTTGTCCAAATTTTCTGTAGTTTCTCAGGTTCAGGTTCATTAGACGCCATTACAGAATAATTTGTGTTTTTGCGTGCACATATTATCTCGGCTAGTAATTTAATTTATTTTCATGCCTTTGCTAGTCATATACAATATTTAAATATTTAATCAAAACATAATTTTGCAATGGAGTCTGATGCGATACGAACTTAAACACGCCAAGAAGAATATGTTCATTATAAATGATTAGTTGGCATTAAGAAATGCTGACATATGAACTAACTTCAACCAAAACAAATAACAGTTTTCTCAACGAATTAGAAATTTATCCTGAAAAAATGTTATCAACAATAATATACGTATACATATAATTTCATCACTATTGCTTCACATATGCTTAGAATTCAAATTATCAATTTAAGCAAACAGCTAAATAATTTAACCTTTTGATCAACTGTAGATTAATTATGTTTTTGTTTTAAATAAAAGTTTAATTGGTTCAATCAATCACAACGGTGATTTAGTTAGAGCCAATGAAATTCGGGCATATATTCAGTTTAGATCACAACAACAAAAAAAATTTTTGGGGGAATATTCCGAATAGAATTAATCGTAATTTTTTTTTTCCACTAATTTTTTTTATTGTATCTTCATTAAACTGAACTAACAATAAGTATTCAAATCTTAAATATAAATATAATAATTAGGCCCAACCAGTGTCGGACATAAACTTAGTGATAGTAATTAAAAATAAATAAATGTCGCATTAAGTACAAGAATATTTTCAAAAAATTTCATCTGCAGTGTTGCGTACTAAAGCCGTAGTATCCCTCTTTTTTAAGCGGATGTGTCCAGGAAAGTTCAGGATGTTACGAGCAAGCGGATTAGGATGGGACTCGAGTTTTGTTAAATATTTGCCTGCATATTTTGCAATTTCAGCGGTCACAAGTGGCATATTTAAATCACGATGTAAAATTGAATTTTTCATGTACCATGGAGCCGATGTTATTAACCTTAAAATTTTGTTTTGCATTCGTTGGATTCTCTCTACATTGGAAGCTGAAGCAGTGCCCCATAGCTGAATTCCGTAACACCATATGGGTTTCAAAAGCGACTTGTATATTAAAAGTTTACAATCTAGACTGAGGGTAGAATTTCTACCAATCAGCCAATGTATCTGAGTCAGCTTAGAGTCAATGTGGTTTTTCCATGTGAGGCGTCGGTCGAGGTGTATACCAAGATATTTCACCTGTGAATGTTGAGGAACAACTTGATTGTTGATTCGAATGGGGGAACAAGTATCTCTTCGTAGGGTAAATGTGACATGAACACACTTTTGTTCATTTACTTTTATTCTCCATAAGTTCAACCACAGCTCCAACAAGTTAATATGTTCCTGAAGATATCGGGATGCCTCGTGAGGGTTTTCATGCATACTAAGGCAGGCTGTATCATCGGCAAATGTAGAAGTGAAGATATTACTGCTCAGAGGCATATCACAGGTAAAAATCAAGTACAAAACTGGCCCCAGTATATTCCCCTGTGGCACTCCAGATGAGATAGTTTCGGGCACACTCGTGAAGTCTCCTTCCACGACAGTGAACTTCCGGGCAAGAATGTAACTTTCCAATAGATTCACAATGTTCATTGGTAGATATCTCCTCAATTTCAAAATCAGGCCCTCATGCCACACTTTATCAAATGCTTGAGAAACATCAATAAAGAGGGAAGAACAATACTTCTTTTCCTCAAATGTTCTTCTTATGAAATGAACCAATCTATGAGTTTGTTCAATGGTGCTATGCTGACTTCTAAACCCAAATTGATGGTCCGGTATGCACCCATTATCAGTTAGAATTGGGGACAATTTTGTCATGAGCAGTTTTTCGAAGAGCTTTGAAATTGTTGACAGCAAACTTATTGGCCTATATGACTCAGCCTTAGTAAGATCTTTGCCCGCCTTTGGAATCATTTTGACCATGGCAAGTTTCCAGCTGTGTGGATAATACTGCAATCGTAAAATGCCATTAAAAATAAATAACAGGATTCTAATAGCAATACGAGGCAAATTCATCAGCATCTTGTTACTAATTCCATCAATACCCGGGGCCTTCTTTGGGTTGGTTTCAGCAATTAGTTTTTGCACATCACGCATCTTAAACTTTCTGGGTCGAGGGGGTAGAGCAACTACACTCGGCAAATCAACAGCACCAGTACATGAGTTTGGGGTAAATACGTGTTTTAAATGCTCAGCAAATATGTTACCTTTTTCAGTATTGGTTCTTGCCCAACCTCCGGTAGAAGTGCGCAAGGGTGGTTTAGACTCAACGGGTGTTTTGAGTTTTTTAGCAGCGCGCCACAAGGAGTAATTAGATGCTGCTGTGACATCGAGACCTTCCAGATAGTTCTTAAGAGAAGCAGATTTTTCAGATGCAAGCAACTCTTGGAGTCGTTTAGTGCATTCTCTAAGTCTGATTTTATGTTGTGGTGATCTGTGCTGTTGCCATTCCTTTCTAGCTCTTCTTTTTTCACATACGAGACGTTCAATATCCGCAGAATAAATTCTATTAAACCCAGTCTGCGGATGGGAGGTAGTGGCATGTTTAGCAGCTTCTTTAATATTCTCGGTAAGATTGGCAATGTTAAGTTCAATATCATCGGGAGTTCTAAGCCTGATGTTTTCCGCACAATGACTACTGAGATATTTTTTGAACCCCAGCCAGTTAACACGATTTATCACCTTCACATATGGGTGAGGTAAGTCACTTCTTAGTGGGCTACAAATTGTAACGATGGTGGGAGTGTGATCGGAGGAGAGATCATGTGAAGCTTCAACATGAATTAAATCCCTAGGGATATTTTTCATGACCCCAAAATCTATAACATCCGGAATTTTTTGTATGTCAGTAGGCCAGTAAGTGGGCTCCCCGCTCGAAATGACATCCAAACCCATTTTTGAAATTGTGTTGAACAATGCTCGACCTCTAGGTGTAATAAGACGCGATCCCCAGAACGTATGTTTTGCATTGTAGTCTCCAGCTGCTACGAAACAAGGGCCAAGAGTTTTGTAAAAATCCTCGTATTGATCCTCACTGATTGAAAATCTGGGAGGGGAGTAAACTGATGATATTACGAGATTTGAACAAAAATTTTCTATGCAAATATTTGTTGCTTGTAGATGGTCTTCACAAGTGTTCTCAAGAATATAGTGTTTGAGTCTTGACTTTATTAGAATTGCTGATCCTCCGCATGCTCTTGCTCTCGGGTCCTTTGTATCGTATAAGGTGTAGCCACTCATTTTAAATAGGCTTTTCGAAGTCAAATGAGTCTCAGATACCAACATTATATCAATATTCTTCACCGTGAGGAAGTGCTCAAGTTCGTTTCTATGTTGGCGAATGCCGTTTGCGTTCCAGAAACATAACTTTAACGTGTTCATGGCTTGTTAACTAATGCTTGAAGCAGTGTGTTCTGCATTCGCAGCATTTCTTGCATCATGCTAGTCATATTTGTTGTAAAGTTGTTTATAGTTTGCACCAAATTATCAATAGTATTTTCAAGGCGACTGAAATTAAAGCTTGCATTTGCATTTGTTATATTAGTTGGTGGTGACACTTTTTGCATGGGAACGGAGTTGATCTTCACAGCGTCAGCATACGATACTTGTGTAGAGATTGGTTGGGCCATTACAGGATAAGTGGCGGAGTATGTATTTCCTGTTTGCGCTGGGACTACTTTAGGCTTTTGAATCATAGCCTGTTTAACGAAGGAGTATACAGGACAACCTCTGTAGTTAGCAGTGTGATTACCTCCACAATTACTGCACTTTTTTTCCTTCTGGTCCTTCGACTTATTGCAAACAGCAGTATTGTGTAATTCACCGCACACAACACAAACAGTAGGTAATTTGCAGTAAGTTTTTGTGTGGCCATATTCTTGACAGTTATGGCACTGTACGGGTCCTGAGCGCTTGTGTGGTTCTTCAACTGTGATTTTCCGGTATAACAGATATTTTAAATTATAAATAGGATGTGTCTCATTTTTCTTCAGTTTAATATCATTTAGTTCCAGTTCAACGCGAAATAAGGGTTGGGGGATCTTCTCCCTGTTTATTATGTTAGAGACATTTTTAACCTTAAATCCTTGGAGGGTAAGAGCATCTTTTATTTCCTCAGGAACAACATAAGAATCTATGCCCTTCAATACGATCTGTAGGCCTTTAGCACTCTTAAGCTGGAATGTGTAGAAACTTGTTTTACTTTTTTCAAATTCGTTAACCATTTTGCGGAAATCTGTTTCTTCGTATATTTGGATCTTTGTTTCGTCAATATTACCACGTTTTATTGGGACAATGTGAAATGCCTTTTCACCAATAACCGAGATTAGCTTTTTAATAAGAGTGTTTGAATTTTTTTGTCTCAAATATATTGGTGGTGGTTTTGAGGTTGTCTTCGAGGATTCTTCGGGTCTGTCGCTGTCAACTTGCAATATTTTGAAACGGTTTTGACGGTTAGCTGAGGCGGCGTCGATATCCCTGGATATCTTGGGGACCGAAGAGATCTTTGAAGAATTTGGGCTTCGCCCGCGCTTCACCACTGTGATATATCTGTCCATTCCGACAGGCACCTTAGGTTTCAGACTACAGTTGTCTGTAGTGATAACATGGTTAAGTGATGAACACGAGCCCGGAGCGGATAATGGCGCTGACTTAAATAGAGATGAACTAGGCAATGGTAATGTTACCGAATCACTACTTGGCATTGGAGTAAGCGAAGTTGATCGCTCGCGAAAAATTGGCTTTGCCGTTAGAAAAAGACTATCATCCAATTTTTTTTTATTGTGTGCATTAATATCAGAACTCACAGTAAAATAGGCATTTCTGCCGTTAGAACTCACTTCACAATTGTTTGTTTTTGAGGTACTCATGCAGAGTATTCCTCAGTCACTTTTTTGCGGTTGTTTTTTTTTTGTTTTGTTTTTGTTGTTTCAGATTATATGAAAAATATTATTAGTGCAAGTTAAGCAAATTTCACAAAATCAATACTTATTACGAATCAGTACTTATTACGATTTTTTTTTGTATTTTTGTTTGTAAAAAAAAACCGCTAATACGAAGGTTCAACAAAGACCCTAATTAATCGTAATGAAGAATTTTGTTATATTTTATCCGAATTCTAATACTTTTCTTAGTTGGACAAATTAAAAATTAATTCTATATATAATTTTTTATTGTTAATGAAATCAACTAACAATTTAATCAAAAAATTGAGAAAAGTAAAATATTAAATTTTTAATTGCTTTTATTAACATTTAGTTAAAAACTATTTTAATTAATTCAAGCATAAAAATTAAATTGGTGCAAAACTAATTAAATATTCAATTGATACCATAAATATGGTAATTGAATAATAAATTCTTTTTTATAAATATTTCTTAATTTATGATTTTTAAACAAAATAAAAATCTAAGCATCTCAAAATAAAATTACAAGGAGTTCTCTTTTAAATATTGAAAAAAAAGTTGCATTTTAAAGCATTTTCAATTCCAGATGAAACATGAAATGTTTGTTGGGATATGTATAACCGTTAGCTCGCGCAAGAGTGTAAAAGCCAATAAGACTTGTGGTTTTTGCTGCTGTTGTTTGCATTAGTGTGATTGTTAGAAACAAAAACGAAGGCAGAGACCAAAACAGAAAAGAAATACAAATCTATAGCAGGGACATCAAGACACCCAAGTGACCCAAATAAATCATTTTGCAATTGAATGCCAGTGACGAATGACGAATGACCAGGCAAGTGAACATTGCCTTTTATGTGTTACCACCAACAACAGCAGCAGTAGCGAATAATAATAATAATAATAATAATAATAATAATAATAATAATAACAACAATACGAGTATATTTTGCAAACTATTATATTTTCTTTCTTCTTTTTTTTAATCAACAACTGAACAGTTTTGTTAGATTTCCTTTATTTGTTTAACGTATTTTGTAAAATCATTGCAAAACAAATATTTTTCTATAAGGAAAAAGCAGGAAGATGTATAGCATTAGCTGTTTTAATTTTCGTGTTACTATCTGGATGTGTTGGTGATTTTAGCCTTAAGCATTTGTGCTTCAACAGCCTTTTTTGCTGGTGTAAAGCATGACAGTGCAGTTTGCCGTCTATTTTTATCTCTTCAAACTGGACAATTTTATTCATTCATCTAACTTTTTTGTGCTCATTAATTCCCACATTCGTTTAGATTTGTGTACCGATCCATAAACAGGATGTTAGTCGTTGATTTTCACTTTCAAAACACTCGGATAATAACATCATCACTACTCTATCTCCCCTCGTCAACTTGTATACATCATCAAGCCCTATTATGCATGATGGCCTAAAGTTTATGAACTATTATTTCAAACTGTTGACATGAGGCAAAAAAGAAGTAACAAAATGACAGGCACGTTATGGTACAAAGGATTAGAAACAAAAAGTAATTCATAATGGTCACTAATGATAATAAAGTTGTATGAAGTGACACAACATGGCTGAAAAGCGAGAAAGCGACAAAAATATTATCATTGGAAAATGAAGAAACTTTACAAAGCGTTAAGTCAATAAGTTTAATAGAGTAAAAATGATTTAAGCTGAAGTGCTTTTTGAAAATCTTTAAATCAAATGAGTTCATCTGTAGACAAATTCAATTACTTTAAATGCATATTTAAATTATTCTCCCTAATTTTTCTATAAAATTATAACAAATATGTACGAGTGTATTTGCAAATGTACATACACATACTAACACATGAACAAAGTACATTTGCATTTATGTGTGAGTGTGTGCAAAAGAGGATTGTGGTTTTATTTAAGCAACCACTTTTGTGGTTTCATTTATTTATTTAAAACACTTTTACCTTCATGAATTTAAAAAAAAAACATCTCATACTTTAGACTATAAAGTGCCTAAATGTAAATAAGAATAATTTGAAAAACAATTGAAATACTTTGGGTTAATTGCTATATTTTTGTGTCATAAAAAGCAGACTTTAATCTACAAAAATTATTGTTTAAAGCTGCTCATGATCAATTAAATAGACTGAAGCCAAACTGGATTCGCATCAGAATAGAATTTGAAATGAACATAAACTATAAGTGGCACAGAATATTTGAAATAAAAACTTAGTTTTTGCAACCATTATCAACACGGCATGTCGGACCAGATAAAAAATGATGGAAGGCATGATATTTTCATTGCCGCCAAGAGATCCGTTGACTTCCTAGAATCCGAAATCAAAATCAAAATTTTAATTTATTTCTATTTATTTATTATCATAAAGGAAATAATTACAAATTACAACCGCGATATTTCTTTAGTACTATGATTATAATTTCAATTAATTTTTTTTAATGTAAAAAATGATAGAGAAATCGTAATTACTGGCGAGTTTGTACAACTTACAGATATAAAGTTTATTTTTAGCGGCAAATTAGCAATAAAATTCTATGCAAAAATATCCTAAAAAGTTTACTTTTCTTAACATAATGAAAAATAGGTTTCAAATCCGTGAACAGGAATCGATTTTAAGCTTCATCTGCTTGAAATCATTCGAAATGATGCAAGTCTGCATTTTTTCCACATTTTAATCTCAACATTTTCATACTTTTCACTGAGGTTATACATAATACTTGATGTCATCATATAAAATCAAAAAATGCGAGAGGGATATTGAAAAAATTGCAAGAGAATCAATATAATTTTTTTGTAGTTTAAATAAAATTTTGCAAGTGTGAGGACTAGTTTTTTCTGAAACTAAAACGGACAGAATTGCTTTTGGTAATTTTCAGGATATGTTTTCTTATTATCTTCATTATAGAGGGTAACTGGCTGCCCCACGAGCTCGAAAGTGCGCGTTTGTTTGTGTTCTAATCGAAAAACATTTATTTGTGTTCTGATACCATACCCGTATCTCTATGCGAACGGTGACTTGAACGATAAGTCTAAAGAAAACGTAAGTATTTTTATACAAAATCTACTATCCCGAACGTGAGGTCAAGAAAAAGAAAAATCTACGTGAAACTGGTGGAAGAGACTACGGAAATACCAATATAACTAAATTGAAAGAAATTATTGACCGCACACCCAGTGGCAAGGACTTTGGTCATGCGATGTATCACGAACCAATCAATTGAAGATTATATCTTAGTATAGGCACCACTAAGCACCACTAAGCAGCAGTAAGACTCCACCTGCTGAGGGAAAATTAATTGGAAAGAAAGAAAAATTGTCAACATTTAACACAGATCACACTAAAACGGAATCACAGCGACAGTGAGCATGAGCAAACGGGCTGTTCGTCAGCAAAAACAGAAAAATTCTAAGTTTGGAGAATATTTATAATTGATTTATGAACAACTGATGGCGTGGTTGATAATAGTGATCCAACATCTCTAGAGCATGCTAATGCTAGAAATCAATTAGACTAAAATAAATAATAGGCTTTAGCTCTTCATATGCCGACATTTCATTGGTTGCTAAAACCAAATCGTCAGTGAAGTTTAAGCAGTTTAAAAACATTCAACCTCGGATGTTTATGACACATAAATCAAATACAATATGAGAATTTCAATATTGCATATGAATTACAACAAATACATAATCATAGTAGGTTTAGAATGTTTCTATACAAACCAACACAACAAACAATTTACTCAACGTGAGTCTATTTTATTTTTCTCTCAACACCCATACAATTAAACGCCCGTTGGTCGTTAATGATTGTATTCAGTTGGGCAAAAAATGAAAAATAAGCCGGTGCACAGAGCAGTATTTGACCCAAAAAGCTGGCCAAAATTATTAAGCGTGTGTTTTGTTTTAAAAGTTTAACTTTTTTGATAGTTTTAGCTTTAGTTTGATAGAAAAAATTTATTGGCAGGTTATTATTGGGTTAGTGTTATTTCATACGTAACTCATTATGGGCGGCATCATCCGTATCAGGAAGAAGTAGTTTAATAGTATCTGATGAAAAAGGCTTTTTATCTTTCGTGTTTTTTGTGTATTGCATCTTAAAAAAGGGCCACTGCTCAAAAATAATCTATTTAGAACATCATTTCCATGTTATCTCTCAAAGTTGCAAAACTCTTATAATAAGAATTCTGCGCAATAAGCCATATATGTATGTGTGTTTTTCAAAGTGCATTTCCCCTTACTTAGTTAACAACCTGATACTTGGGTGCATTTTTTATATACCTATACCGTTTTTAAATGTAATTATGATTTGTAACGCTTTTAATTTAGGTATGTAGTACATAGATAAAGTGTCCTGGAGACGATCAAGTCTTATATAGACCGCAGGTATACAAAAACAGTTTAATAGGTGTGTATGCGTGTGGTTGGCTTATAATTATTCCTGATAAGACAGTTAGTAAATTTGAATTTATGAACTAAGAACCGAATTTTAAGAAATTCCTTTTTTAAGGGCGGATAATCCATCACATTGGTAGTTGTTAAAAGTGATTTAAATAATATTTCACATCAATAATTCGAAAAACACAAAAGTTTATGACGACAATAAAGTATAAGAAAAAGTGCCTTATGAGCAAAAATAGAAAAAAAGATACAATTTTCAAAAAATCACCAAAAATATTGGCGCAAACATGCGCAAACTTTTTTTCTTTTTTCTTAAATTAGAGATCTCATATTTTATTGTGGTATATAACATTATTTATAGCTACAGCTAAGCTCACTTTCAAAAAACCTTTCCTTTTTTTGGTAAGAATTTATATACATATATGTATGTATAATTTTTTTTATAATTAATATTTTTAAAATAAATATTTGAGATAATTTTTTCTTTTTAAATATTAAAAATAGCACCTGATGGATTCTTTCAGGTAAAAAAAATCAATGTAATACCTCTACGTTTAGCTACAAAAAAATATCATATAAATATCTTGAAGTCGAAAAAATTCAATAAAAACGCATGCAATTTTCTTCACTTTCCTGACTTTAACAGTGTCCCACAACTACAAATCTTAACTTACAATCTTTAAAATGCACGTTATGATGTAGAATTTTGTTTTCTATCGATCTGCGTAATTACTTCTTAGGATTTCATCAAATTAATTTTTGCCTTTTTGGCCAGCTTTTTGGGTCAAATACTCCTCTGTGCGGTGCTTCAAAGTCTATTTTGAAGCTACTGGACCGAGTTCAGGAGAGGGCGAAAAGACTCATAGGTGACAATAGTGTAGCCAACTCTATTGACTCACTGGAGCATCGTTGCAACGTGGGTTGTGTTACGCTGTTTTATCGTTACTTCAATGGACTGTGCTCTGATGAGGTACGGGAACATATTCCCGAGATCCGCTCCTACATACGAGCAACACGTTCCTCATTAAGAGCACATCCATTTGTGGTCGATATAACAGCGAATCGCACTACGCATTTCAGACATAATTCGTTCTTTGATCGAACGGCTCGTATGTGGAACGAGCTCCCTGCAGATGTCTTTCCTGCCATACCCAGCGCGGAGAGATTCAAGTCGAATATCCATAAGCACTACTCCCGCTTTCCTTCTGACCCTATCCTATTTTCCTAGTTCCAGCACAATGCACTGCATAAATAGGGGTCATCCCCTGAGTACTGGTCCAATTGCAAAAAAAAAATTGTTTCTAACGATTAGTTGGGGAGAATGTCCCAAATAATGAATTTCCATATTAAGTATTTAAAATAAATAATTATACCAGTACTCAGATAGAAGCTTCACAAAGAAGTAAAAAATACAGCAAAAGTAACTGCAGCGACAGCGAAAGAGATTAAGAAGACCACCGAGCATATCGTGTCTTTACCGCAAAAAACATATTTGATTCTCACTTTCTCATCGCGATCGATAATTTATGATTATTAAATTAAATTTTAAGGTTATATAATCCTTAGAAGGGACAACAGAAATTTACAGAAAAATCGATTTTTTAGGGGGCAGGTTACAAAAACATTTCTTTTGTAAAATTTTATGTTTGTCCTTTTTTTGGCGGTTAAGGCACCATCCAAATATAGTTCCATATATAATCATTTATGTTTTCATATACAAATTCATGATGATAAAGCAAAGAAAAGTAAACAAAATTAATACTATTAATAACAATATCGGTCGAAAGCTGTCGGGATAGAGATGTACAATTGATTCGAAGACGAGGGACTTGCTTTCGATAACCTGGATTTTTCTTTTGAAATTGTAGCACCGATTAGTACCGGTTTGCTCAACTAGCGCGGGTAGATGATGGCGGCCTGTGGTGGTCATGCCGTGCAGATAGAGATGGCAAATCACTATGATATGATTAAGCAACACGTGCATAAGATAAAACTTTATTATTTAAAAATCGGACGAAAGAATTCTTATATTTTAGTCGAAAAGTATTTTTTAGTGAAAAGGAGCATTTTGAATGAATGATTATGTTAATAAACAAAAATGCGACGATGGCAAACCACACGACATGCCACAGGTGGCAAATGCATCCAGAAAAAGTAACTGTTTGGTCCGGATTATTGGCCGGCGGCGTCATTGGTACCTACTTCTTTAAAAATGATGCACTTTCTGCATGAACGATTTGAGGGAAGTTGTGTGGCATTGCAATTTAATTACTCTATACTTTTTTGTGTGTGATTTTCAGAAGTTGCAGGTCTACACCAATAAGCCGCAACTGATCGATGCCTTTAAAGTAAACGTAATCGAGGCCGTTGCTTAAATATCGCCGTATCTTTGTACCAGAGTCAAATCGAGCTACTTAGATCCGTGCCACCGTGGGAAATCGCGGCAGAGAGTAAAGATTTTCTATATTCCATACATAAAAGCATATGGAATAAAAAGTATGACAGTTTTCTTGTATGCAGGATTTGAGATCCTTATGATCCTTTTTCATTTATCTATAGTTTTATAAGTATATTGCTTTGATAAACTGCAAAAAAAATAATGACATGATTTTAGTCTCATGATTTTTATTTTGTTTCGAAAGGCGTATGACACTTTTTGATTTATGAATTTTTTGTTGCTGCACTTGCGCCTTTTGTATTTTTGTTAATAAACTGGTCTTATATATTTTTAATATCTAAACATTTTGCTGCTTTTATTTTTGTGTTATAAGGGTCAGGATAACGCTTATTCTGAAGAGGTATAAATGATATATTGTAGCGCTCTGAATCGGCCAATAAACTACCACTTTTTGCAAAAATTTCAATTATATACAGTGGATTTAAGAACAACAGACGCAATTTCATAAAGAACAAATTGGTTTAACTATTATATTTGACTTATATCAAATCACTTGCCTTCGCTTAAATGAAAGTCCGAAAGATTGAATGAATGAAATATGGCTTAAGAGAAAAAAATTATTAATTTATCGCCAACCAATCTTTATCATTTTAATCGTATTAAACGATAGAATCTTAGTTCACAAAATAAATCGAACATAAAATCAGGATACATATGCTTTATTCTTAGTATGTCCAAAATATGTATTTTAGTTACGGTTCATTAAACAATTAAAAAAAATGCGAAGTTTGCTTAAGCGAAACAAGTGTCGCTTATCGGAAATTCCGTATTAATGAAAATATCGTATAAGCGAGAAATAATTGTAGAAAATTTTAATTTTCGCTTATCAGATTTCGACGGATATATGGACTTAATTAGAATTAAACTTTTTTAATGCTATAACATGTAATATACCTATTGATTTTTAAATATTATAATATGAATAGACGGATGCAGAGTGATTTGTTTCATAGATAAATATCAACGAAAATTAACATTGAAAAATTCTTCCCATATATAAAAAATACGCTCGTTGGACGCTGATTTGACTCTACGAAACTCTACTAGATTTTGTAAATATATTTTTTGTTAAAAAAAATGTTATTGTGCTTCAATTAATGATTAATGAAATTTCTTTCTCATAAGGAAAATGGAATTGTGACTATTGGCAGATGGTAAATAACCAATCGCAATCAAATATAAAATTAATGTCCTTGTAAGGAAACTTATAAAATATGTTTTCTTATCAATTTCTAATCTGGGAATAAGAGCCAGTAATTAACATGATTATGTTGAAATCATAGGAAATGATCTGAGTTTGTAATACTTTTGGATAATCTCGGCATTTTCATAATATTTAAGGAAGTTCTTTTTTACTGTATTGTTTACTGTGATTGTTTGTGTGAGATTCCTAGCGTGCAATATAATGTTGCAAGCGAGTAAACTATAACTGTGGCAACCATTATTGAATTTTTACTAACTTCATATATTGACATGCATAATAGATCATGAGTTACTTAAATAAAGGTTGCATAAACTAGTAGATTGTTAAACATTTTCGCATTTAAACAAAAACTCATAGACAAATGTAACAAATCATTTTAGAAGTTGCAATAGTAGTTGCTTACAGTTGCAGCAATTTTTTTCATAGTGCAATTCTTTGTGTGTGTGACATCCATAAAATTGTCAGAGAACGTAATTTCAATTTAGACTTTAATACGATTAAATGTATCAATTTCAAAACAATTTACCAAACATAAAAGTCAACACGAACACACATGCATAAACAAAAACTTTTGCCGATATGACAACTAATACAAGCACATACAAATATTTTCAATGTTGTAAAATGCAAAACAGTGGGGCAATTTGGAAAGGAATATATGTATCATTTCGATGTGACAGTCAAAATAAATGAATTTAGCTTCTCAAGTAAAACTGATTTTCTCCTTTGATTTATAAAATAAAAATTTTTATTGCATATAAATAAATTAACTGAATTATTTTTTGAGTTTGAAGTCTTCTTTTTATTATAAAAAACAATTGGGGGATTCAAACGGTATGCTATTAAGTCATATTGTCATAACGACTTAATATTTTAGTATGGTTTAAAAAAATCATTGTTGTGCTGTAAACAAAAAAGTCATAAAATAATAAAACTTTTTGATTAATGTTTATTTTTTTGTCATAAAATAATGGAAAAAAATCTGAGCCAAAAGTTAAACGTGTGCGAACAAATCCAAATAAAAAATGGAATCTGTTGGAAGGAAAGTCGCTAATAGAGATTTTGGAACCCCAAGGTGGACACTTCTGCGGCTAGTGAGCAAACTAGCAGCATTTATTAAAAACCCTTCCTCAGCTTGTTCTTCCTCGTCTTCATCACCTACAAGGAGATGAATTAAAATTTAAATGGATAAATTTTTTTCATACCTTCTTGGTCCACCCATTATGACGTCCAACATGTAATGTTCAGACAAAATGTGTATTATTTTAGTTTTTTCGCTTGTTTTTGGCATTTTCAAACAAACTTTTTATAAAGGTTTTAATTTCTTCTCTTTGATGTGAAATATTTATAAATGTTTTCTGTTCATATCAGCTGACCGAATTCTGAAATAACATACTAAGTTATGACGGGTTGTTCATAGCAGTCATATATCTTCGTGCTATTATTTTATGACATATGACTTTACGACTACCGTTTGAATCCCCCAAATATATTTATTTTTTTTTTTAATTTTTTAATATTTCAACACCCTGTGGGTGTCTTCTTCAGGAAATTAAAAAATATTTTATAAAATCTTAAACAAAATCAAAAGAAAAAATTTAAATATTTTCAATACAAAATATTGACAATTGAGGAAATGAATAAACATTTTTAAATTTCATACATAATAAATTATAATATTTTATTAAGTAACAGAAATTAATAAAATATTTTTCTTTTTAGTGTCCGTTTTTGCTTTTGTAAATTAAATGCGTATAACTTTGAACTAAATTATCTGTATCTGTTTTTAAATTCGTTCTCTGTGGCATTGGTATATTAATTATTTCTAACATTTCTAACAAAAAACGACGTTTGTAATTATTTTTTTTTTATCTAAAATATTCGAATTCTCAAAGTCCGGGTAATGATTTTTATCAAGAAAATGATTTAACAAATCAGTTCTTTGCGAAGAAATATTATTTTGATATATTTGTTCCGATCATTGTTCTGCTAATCTTGTCTTTAGTTTATTTTTAGTAGTACCTATATATACTTCTGAACATTTGTCATTGCTATTTCCATTTTACATGGAATTTTGTATATCACATTTGCCACATCTAACTTTTCAACTCTATCTTTAGTTCTACTAAACAATCTACCTGCAGTATTACAAATTCTATGGGATATTCTATATTTTTTTCTATCAATTGTATTTGAATTTTCCAACCTTTCAGATAAAGCAGGAACACAGATTAATGACTTATAAATTTTAAGCTCCGAATCTATATTTGTTCGCCGTCTTGTATTATACGAATATTGGCTTATTAATTAATATGTTCTTAATTATTTCTTTATTCTTTTTATGAAATTGACAATCACTAATTATTAAAATTCTTTCTTTAAAGTTTCTAGCTGCAGTAATAATTATCCTTTTAGGGTGTTTTGAATGAAAATTAAGGGTTCTTTCAGAAGATGTTGGTTTTTGGTACCAATCTCTTAACAAATTTTTCTTTTTCCTTATTATTAATGTGTCTAAGTAAGGAAGCTTAGAATTGCATTCCTTTTCAATAGTAAATTTAATATTGGGATTAAATGAATTGAATGTTGATAAGATAAACTCTATTTCATCTTCCGAAATAATACAAATTAAGTCATCAACATATTTCGCAACAACTTTTGCCTTAATTTTCAATTTATTAATACAAGTGTCCAGAAATTACTCCATGACAATATCTGCAACAATTGAAGAAGCTGGAGATCCCATTGGTAGGCCTATCAATTGAGAATATATTTTGTTTTTATATTTATTCTTTCCAATTTACTCCAATTCTCCTCTATAATACCCATAGCAGGATCTACCGGAATACTAGGGAACAACGATACCACACCATGGTAAGATTCCTTATCTTTTTTTTGGACTGTTGTGAATTAATAACATTGTATTTAGAACCAGCAGTTATATTCTTAAGAATATTTGTAATATATTTACAAAGTTCATAACAAGGTGAATTTATAGAAGAACAAATAGGCCTTAATGGAAACTTCTTTTTATGTATTTTTGGTAAACCATATAATTTGGGAGCAGTAGCCTCATTTGTTTTCAGTTTGTTTTTATTGGAAGATGTACTAATTTTTAATCTAAAAAGTTTCTCAATAAAAACATTATTTATCTTTTGTAATCTGATAGTCGGGTCTTTATTTATTACTTGACATTACCCGCAATACCATTTATTCTTGACTCATAATCCTTTCTCTTCAGCTTTTAAAATCATTTTATCCTTATTAAATCATAAAAACTTTTCAAAAAATTCAACTTTATCAAGTAAAAATATATTTGGATCCTAGCTACTTTTTGATCTTCCCTATGCTCTAGAGTCTATACAAAATCCTCACTATCTGCAATAATTTTAATAGTAGGAAAGTTTATTTTCTTATTGGCAAGGCGTGCTTGTGTCCCAAAGAAAGAATCCATTCTACACCTCTTAGAAAATTTATATCTGTCTTATTAAAAAGCCATTTTTCATTATATTTAATTCCTAGTTCTCTTCTTTGAAGATCAATAATACGGTCAAATTTCTTTATATATTTTAATATTAATTTGTTATATAGTCTGTCCTCATATTCCAAAAATTTATTCATTTCCTAATTGCTAAAAAATCTTCTTAAACTATGTATAACCCAAAATAATTCCTTTTGTATTTTCTTCAGAATTTCATGTTTATCTTGAATTATTAAGTTAAGTATCTTGCTATGCAACGATTGAAGATGTCTCGAAATGGACTGTTGCAAATTTTTTTGAAAAAATATTTATAATATTTTCAGTCGTATTTTTTATAAAATTTGGAAGTATACCTTTCTTCCGGCAACGAATTGGGAAAGTTTGGTTGCTTCACATTTTACAATTTTACATTACATTGACTACAGTCCTTTTAGCCAATTTTGTTATAACAAATATGCATCTCTGAATAATGGCCAGAAACTACTGTATTCGATTTGTATGTATGACAGTTGATTTGTAAATGATGATAAAATTGTGTTTATCACTTAAAATTTTTATATTTGCCATTTTTGTATTGACATTTCAATTGTATAATTTTAAAACAAAATTGTTTTGTTATTTCAGTCATAAAAGTTTAAGCAAAATGTTATATAAACGTTTTTCACTCAAAATTAAATTAACGTACAGTTGTTGCCAAAATAAAATCTAATAAACTTGTGCACTTAAAGCAAATTATTAGAGGGCATTGAAAAATTAGCCAATATTAATTGATTTTTTAATAGGATTCAAACTTTAATTCATTACATACCTTAGGGCGGCATTTGATTAAGTAAAAATATAGGCATATATGTACATGTGTATGTGAAGGATATAATGAAATAAAAAATTAAATTCCAAGTTGCAACAAGTTCTCATAGTATAATAAATAAATGAAACAAAAATTAATAATCTTAGAGCTTCAACGCACGTAAGCAAATTTCCTTAAAGCAAATATTAGGAGAGGATGTAGAAGTCTAATTTAGCACCAATGCATTATGTTTGATAACTCTAATTTGAAAATGTGCATAGAACTTCTAAGTCTAGTTCATGGGACCGTATTTCCAGTAATATTATAGTTATTGTATATGATAAATAATTATATAATAAATATTATATATAAAAAAAAAATTCAATACAATTTCATATACCAAAGCATGCGCAAATTAAACATAGTAAGAGCCGTAGTCTTGATTTGCAATCGAAGTAATTAAAAATGGTTTTTGGAATAATGGATGGCGATAGAGCTTGAAATGTTTTGAAAAAATTTCATTGGTTGAGTCCATTAAATCATCACTAAATGTGGGTTTATGGCTTTTCCTCGTAGGTTAAATTGAACAATTAATTGTGAGTACTAGAGCAAACAATTTCTTATCAGACAAAAATATTAGCTTCATTAGAAAACTAATCCTATCACTGAAATCTTTAGCAACACGTTCTATATTGGTCATTAAGACGTCCATTGTTTTAAAGCCGAATTTCAGAATTCGAAATCAAACTAAATTTTAATTTAAATTTGTTATAAATTTCGTTCGATAGCTCATGTGTTGCGAATAAAATTTTCGTTTTCGATCCCTTCTAAAAATAAAAATTAAAATGGTATTGCACAAAGATCCAGATAAAATATATAGATATATAAATATTTTCCTAGTTATCAAATATGTTACAACCAGTTTTAAGTAACGACTTAAAGTCCTGAAAGTGTGTTAAGTTTCTGTGGCAAAAATTTTTGTGGAAAAAAAGTGAAAGCGGAAACACTATTCACTCTCGCACGAATTCTGTGGCATGGCTTATTATTTTAAATCGTTTAAAAAATAAAAAATTAAATATTCAAGATAGAACTGAAGCATCAAAAGGTGCGATGAGATCTTATGCATATTTTAAAATAAATGTATCAATATCACACAACCTTCAACCATATTATGGCCTATTTTTTTAGCTTTTTATGGTAATTTGCAGTAGTATCATGTTAAATCTAAAATATTTTCGATTAATAGCAACTGGCAAAATATATTAAATCTCTTGCTACATACGAAATGTTTCACTGCTAAATACGTGATAGATTTTATTTATTCCATAGTTGTGCTGGAGCCTTTTTGGACAGCTTGTCTAATAAATTGGCCGTATGTAATAAATTTGAAGAAGAAAAAGAAGCTTGTGAAAATGCAAAACCATATTTTTTATGTATATTCGGCCATCACAGTCCACTTTAGCGCTTTAGTTCTTTCTAGTTTTCATGCATTGATTTAAGTGTTACGTTAAGCAGCCCCATATTTATAGGCTACTTAGCAATATGTCTTTTATAGCTTTGAATATATTTAACAGTTATTCCTTTATCTTTTATAAGAAGTTGAAATATGTCAGTGAGTGCGTGAAGTGGTAATATGAAATTTGTAAGTTGGTAACAAAATGCTGATAATAGTTTTTATTTGCTGCACCATGTTGAACCCAATGAGTTTTATGAATTTTTAGTTTCTGTTTTCGGAATTTGTTTAGGGCAGAAAGAAAGGGGATGATTTTTCATAGCAGACATAAAATGTCGCTAAAATACTTCATTATTTATTTGTTCACTTATAGGGGTATGACTTCTGTCTAGAGTATGTGGATATTGACATTCCAAAGAATAAGAAACTCTTGCATTTAATAATTTATTTGAATAATATGTGAAAGCTGAAGGCCCAAATCATTTTGCTTAATTTGTACAAATTATGCATCAGACCTGAACGATACAAGCTGAGACCTAAAATAGGTTCTGTGAGTCGGGTTTATAGTAGTAACAGATATGAATTTTCTTTTATTTTCAAAAAAGAAAACAAGAAAATATTTGAAAACCAGGTCAAGTGCAGTATTTTTCCCATATTAGTATATTATTGATCACATCGTTACCTTTAGTATCAAAAGCTCTAAGGCCAATTTTATAAATTTTTGTGAAAGAATAAAAACTTTTTAAAAGCCTTGGATTTTTATATTTTTAACACAATACAAGACATCGCTGTTCATCAAAAAAAAATTAATTTAAAAAATTCTGGACTTAGCACGTTTACAACTAAAAAAATTAAAAAAAAATACGATCAGAAATGATTACTTAAAGATACAAGGTTGTAGACCTAATCATTTTTTTGCCAGACGTGTCTGGAGGCCACATCTAGCCTGGGTTTTCTTTTTAAATTGTTGTTGTTTAAGTGATTTACAACTTTTCAAAGGGACTTTTCGATGGACTCGTCTTGCACACTTTATCCTTCTATTTCTATATCGTCTCCGGTAATAATAGCCAGCACGAGTGCGCTTCTTGGCATCCAGAAAAAGATCTTGTTTGGAATGATTCACCATCTTATTGAAATACATGCATGCCGACATTGCCGTACCAGCTCGCCTTAAGTGCAGGCAGCTGAAATAACATTTATTGTAGCTTTACTCATGGTACTAATTGTATTGTTTTGACTAAATACTTCGAAGACTTTAGCCAGTTGGTTGCCTTCTTAATTACCGATATCATGGTTTGCAGTATACGGAACCTGCCCATGATTGAGGATAAATAGGGGCCCTTTCCACACATTCACCCAACTTGGATCAATCAGTGTATACCACCAGTACTTCCTCTTGAGTCAATGTGTTTGCTTTGAATCCTTATATGATCAGTAATCAATGTTCTTGGCATGCGTGGGATTGCACTTCGTGTCTTTCGGGTGATCTTAAAATCCAATCTAATATGATTAATTAAATTTCACTTTATTCATAATTATTATTTTAAATCTAGCGAATGAGTACTTGTCCTTTGCTTTCAACTCCATGTCAATGTCTAAATTTCATATACATATTAAAAAAACTTATTTGAAAAAAAATTTACTTTTGCCACTAGCTGAAAAAAATTGGAATCATTCCTTAAAGATTCTAAGTATTTAACCGACAACCAAATCTAAATGCCAAACTTTTTTGTGTTATATAACTCAAGTCACTAATAGAAAAAATAAACTTAAACTTAAAACGCACAAACAAACAACCATTCTATCGTTATTCTAACTGGATGACTTTACGATGGATGCTTTAGAAGCAGTTTAATGTTGTTGTTTCTTGTTTGCTTTCCGTGTTACTTATACCTCGTTAACGTGGCCTATCTGAGGGTAAGCTGAGTTACAAGAAAACTTTCACATTAATTTATGTTCACATTATGATTATTACGTAGGTTTTGCAGGCAACAACGATACCGACCGACTTAACTTTTCTGGTTTTTTCTTCCGTACAATTTTCATTTACGAATCTATTTCTCTAGTGTTTTTTTTCTTTTCAAATGCAATGTAGTCGTAAAATGTCTTTTCTACTTCATTTACACCATTTTGTTATGGGATGCTTGAAAGAGCAAAAAAAAAACAAAAAAGATTGGAAAGCAACAAAAAGTAATATAGAATTATTTACTGGCTGCTTTAGAAATAGACCCTTCTCCCCAGCCGCTAAACAGCAACTCATTCCTGAACATGAATCCTGACGCTTGTAATAACTATTTGAAAACAAAAAGCATTTAAGTTTTCTTATGAATTCTTGCAAAAGTGCTATTTGTGGGAGGAAGAGGGTATGGAAACATTTTTGTACCTACTAAAAGTTGTAGAGTGCTGTCGTTGACATTTTTTCTCTTCTATTCGTACTTTGTTTGTGGCAATGAATAATAATGAATAATATTTTCCGTTACGTTTCTTTTTTCTTCTATTTTCTAACGTTTTCTTATGTCGAGAAAATTATTTAGAAAAGTGTTGCAATTTTCATATAATTTACTTTTTTATAATATTTTATTGTTTGGCTCAGCGTTCTCTCTATTCTTCTATGGTTCTTTAGAAAATCATAACAGAGTAGATTGGAAAATTGATTAAAATGAATTATTATGTGCAACATTATAGAAAATTTATTGAAATTATTTGCAAATTAAAAATGGCTAAAATATGAATAAAAAATAGTGAATGATAAAAAATGTGAAACGATGTCAACGGGGGCGTATGAGTGTTGAACCTAAAACCTCGTATTAAATATAAATCATACGGACCACGATTTATTTATTATATATGTAAGTATGTGTATGTAAAACTCTGAAATAGTGTCGCACGATGTCGTTTTTAAAATGTCTAACAATTGAAATCTATGTTAAGAGGAAAATTTTCATTGGATTTTTATTGAAAAAGCTAATCGGTAAATGTAGCGATTTACATGGCTTTTTATATAATTAAAGATAGCTCTGTGAAAATATGGAGACTAGCAGAGCATATTGGAGGAAAAAAAGAAGATTTCTCACCTTTGAAATGTCTGCTTGGTTCGATTTTTTCATTAATTTCAGACCTTCTGAAGGATGTGAGCAACTAATAACGAGAAGAAGACAAAGGAGACGAATGAGTGTTCCAAAAAAAATATTATTTATATATAAAAAAGTATGTGGAAGTATGCCGTGAAAAGGAAATAGGATGGATGCCTCATCCATAATTTTATTATTTACTAGAGAAAGAAAAGCTCTTGACCCACGACGTCTTCGTATTGAATAAAATTGTTAAAAAATAATTTAAGACACTTGACATTACCAGGAAATATATGATTTTGGAATACGCCACATGTTTTAATTTTCTTTCCATGTGAACTGTTGTATGTTTACCCGTTTTCCTTTCCTTTTTCTATACTTTCAACAAAACAATACCCTGCTCTAACTTTGGCTTTTGTAAGAGGTATTATTTTATTTTGAAAAATAAAAATAAAAAATTTAACAGGCTATAATTTTTGTATTATTTTTTTCAAAGCCGATGTTTGCTAAAGTACTCCTGCCATTTCGAAAATTTGATCGGGAAATTTTCGAGATCCTTCTTCGCAATATTATCAAAGATCTAGATCTATTTTGTTTTTTTTTTTTCTGTAAAATTTCGGCGATTTAAGAAACTCAAGAGGCAACTATTTCTTCTTTCAAAAAGAACAGTTCGTACTCGTATTACTTTCTTAATGGTACTTTCTCAATAAGTACTTTTTTGAAAGGTAACTTTTTGCAGAGTAGCAGAGAGAAGCAGACTTCTGTATGACACTTCTTCATACGTTACATTTTGAAAGTAATTTAAGTAAGTAAGTAATTTTTAATAGGTAATTTTTTTAAAGTAAAGTATTGAAAGTACCTTTTCAAAATGTACTTTTTTGGCACTTTTTTAAAAGAGACTGTTTGAAAGTATATGTTATTGAAAGTATATAATAAAATAAACATTCAAATAATTTTTTAAAATGTACATTTCGAAAATGAACTTTCTAGAAAGTATTTTCTAAAAGGTATTTTTTATAAGGTACTTTGTTAGATGTACTTTTTTCAAATGTATTTTTTAAAAGATACATTTTAATAGGAACTTTTTGAAAAGGCGCTTCCTGAAAAGGTGTACATTTCAAAATGGATACTTCTTTAAAGGGTATATTTTTTTGAAAACATTTTTCTTTGGAAAGACACCATTTTTAAAAAACTCATTTTTTTAAAACGTTCTTTTTTGGAAAGCCATTTTGTTTTTGCTTGCGAAAAATTGCTTTTTTGAAAAGGTAGTAATTTTAGAGATCGATTTTTAGAGAAGTATTTTTTTAAAGTATGTTTTTTGCAAAATGCTTTCTTGTAAAAATACTGATCTGAGAAGCCACTTTGTTGAAAATTTAATTTTTAATGGCTTTCGTCGAACAGGTATGGCTTCGAAAATCTACTTTTTGGTAAAAGCACTTCTTTGATGAGATATATTTTTGAGAAGTTATTTCTTGGTGAAAAAAATTTTTCAAAAGAAATTTTAGCAAAGGATATTTTAAAAAAATTAATTATTTTTTTCCTGAAAAGATTTTTTTGTTAACAAATGAAATCTTTTGTATTTGTTTCAAGTGGTAATTTCTTATTTTCTAATGACTTAAAAATATATGTTCCTTGCTGTAACCGTCAGACAAAAGGATCAGTTACGTTGTTTTTGTTTTTTTCTTATAAGTTCCTGTTCCCAAAATTATTATGCGTTAATTAAGCTTTTATTTCATTACTCAAAATATCCATCAGAGGAATAGTAATACATACATCAATTAAATTATGTACCTTCGAATAAAGACCCTTTTTGTGTTATAAAAAATCTTTGTTTATCTGATTATTTTAATTAAATTTACCTGCAATTAATGTGAGAGTATTAGTAGTACATACCTGAAAATAAGAACGAAAATTCATGAATTAGAAATACTTAATAAAATATGACAAATGTATTATTAATTTTTGGAATTTCGATAGCACCTAAAATTTATTTATGCATCACGATGTCTGCACGATGTGCAAAGTTGTCGTACTGAGGCAATAACTATAATACAAAAACAAACGAGTGAACATTTTATTTAGGGTGTGGAAGACAATGCCTTATTTGGTAACTATCTGCTGGCAAAAGATTTATTTTTTTATCTTTTCCAATTTGCTGTTTGTGTCTTTATCTGTTCATATCACGACATTCCCAAGGTCCCTAAACGAAATTGTCAGTGAACTCTGAACAGTTTGAAAACATTCGACCTCGTATGTTTATGCCAGTCGAATCAAATACAATATGAGAATTTTCTGTCGTATATGATTATTGAAAAACACTTAATTATAGTAGCCTTAGAATACTTTTGCACAAACAGCAAAACACACAACTTACACTCGATCGATTTTTCTAAAAAAAAATTTGAAAAGTTCTAATATTTTTGGGTACAATCCTGATAAATTTCATTACTAGGTTTTTTTATTTTTGATCATATATTATTATTTATTGAATCTTCAAAATAAATTGAAGTGAAAACTGTATTGGTTTCGATGGCGGTGCTTTTGTCTTTGTAGTTGTTGCCGCTTTGTAAATTAAATACATCTTGATATATAATTAAATCCGATACGATATATTGGCACTAAGATTGGTGGTATATTTTTAAATAAATTATTATAAAATTATGTTGTTTTAAATCAACATTGAGCTGTGGGACGATATCGACATCAATTGGAAACAAGTTGTTAATATCGAAATGGATGGTCTGATCAGCAATTTTTATAGACACGCAAGACAATTAAATTTTTCAGGTTCACTACTATTAAGTAACGAAGTAGAGAAACTTGAAAAAATTAAGGCCCTGGAAAAGTTTAGAAATTTCTGTCATTAAGGACAAAACTGCACTACAAACAGTGTTGCCTTAACTAAGTGGACTCCTTTCTAAAAAATATCTGAAATTTTTAATCACGTTTTCGTTTAGAAGGTTAATTTTTTTATTATTGCATGTTCCTTCTTACAATGAAAAACACTGTAACACTTTCTTTTAGGGAAATCATTTAAGCCATGCTCTGCTTTAAAGATCATAGACAAACGTTGTAAGTGTAATTTTGCTAACAGTCTCTAGTCCTCGAACTCTACTTTGATATTAAAAATATAGTCATGTGGTGTCTTCTACGAGCGCGTTATTGTTTATAGTCGCGCACACCGATGCCCGACAGTGCTTGCAAGCGAATTATTCAGAACTATATTAGTAAAAAGCAGGCAGTTTGCTTATGTTCTAGAAAAATGTATAGTAAGATCATTAAGAAATAGAAAACTCATATTATATATACTTTGGTAGCTCAAACAGGAGCAACATTTTCAAGCAACTTTTGTGACATCTGTCAACTTGAAGGGAAATATCAAATAAATGCCTTATATAATTCCTTAATTAGTTTTTACTTTTTGACACATTATTCTGTGAAGTATAGATCAGTGTTTAAGCAAGGCCTTGCTTTTCATTTGCAGCGTCCAGAATAAATATGATACATGAATGTGTCATAAAATAATAATAACAAATCAAGACAGTAATTGCCATAGAAACTTAGATGAAACGAAAAAATATCAAGTTTAGCTACTGAACAAAAACTGTCTATTAAGTATGTGCAGTTGCTGCACGGAAAACCAACCAACAAAGGCTGTTCAAAAAGTATCCTGTATAATAAAAACTTGAATAATGAGCACTAACAACAATAATGAGCACTAACAAGTAACAAGGATATGCAAACACATGATTTTTCATTCAATTTGAAGTTTTCAATCAAAGTATATATTCCAAAGGTTTGGAATAATAGCAGAAGACAACTTTGTTAATTATGAATTTAAAGATTCACGATAAAATAAACAAGCACATGTACGCTGATGATTGTTGTTTCTTTATGCTAGTGAAATAGTTGGCTTCTTTTTACTTCTAAAAATTATTTGAGAAACAAATATTTTCTTCCGGACTCGAACTTGAGCCAGATTAACTGAATTTTCAGTTCAACCAACACAGTTCGAAGAATTACGTAAAAGTTATTATATCATTAAAAATTTAATAATGCTTTGATGTTTATTACTTAGGATTCAGAATAGACTTGAAAAATAAAATAATGTCTTCATTATTGCTCTTGAAAATCTAATTGAAAGAGAGTATATCGGCTTTAAATAATAAGTAAGAAAATAATCATAAATAAGATATATGCTAAAAATGATTCAGATTATAAAAAATTAACCACAAAGTTATAGACACTTTATAAAATATTCATATTTCTTCATACTGACAATTTTTTATTTTATGTACCTGAATTGTGCTGCAAACACAATTGCAAAGGAATGACGAGTTTTTCGATGCAAATATTTATTTTTGGAAATAAAACAAGAAAAAAAAATAATACAAGCCTGTATTAGATAACAAGGGCGCATAGGTCAGACGTAGAATACGTTGCAATTAAAATATATGAATTAAATATAATTTTTGGTAAATGATTTAAATCTATCAATAAATTTTATGATATGGCAGCACAATAGATTAGCTTCTTTCCAACTACTTCCCAATATATTCACAGAAATGTGTTTAGGAACAACGCTATTGATATAGTGCGCGTATACATCGCCAATCCTTTGTATTAATGTACAAGTAATATTCGTTTTGCAACGCATTATCATCAGCTAGAAATATCACTAATTTAGTATTACTGATCAATAACATATTATATGTTTTTCTTTTTGTGAGCGAAGAGAGGAAGTAAGAGAAGTTCCTGGCTTATTTAAATTTTGAATTTTATTATTATTAGTTAGTTATCATTTAGTAACAGGCCTACATAGTAGGTGTAATTCTTCGGAATCGTCAAGTGAATCAACGTGTAATACTTCATAGAAGTCAATGTTATTGTTCAAGAGTAAAGTTTTGCATTTAAACACTTCATAGAAGTTAATGTTATTATTCAGGACTTAAATGTTTTTGTAAATTGGAAGTCAATGTAATATAAATATAAAAGTAAAATATGCACTAAATATTCATTTATAAATCCCTAAGAACTGGCTTAAGAGCCCATATAAATAGAATTTAAAATAAACATAAATTTTTATTAAAACATGAATTTGTATTAAAAGATGAATTATTATAAAAGCTGTGACCTGTTTAAAGCTAAGAACGAATTATAATTTTGAATAATTTTGAATTTTAAATTTGTACTACTGTAAAATGGAACATGTGCATTTATAAAAAAACTAAGTTAAACGTGTAACAAATATTACTACAGTTATTAACAAGCGCAATAAAGGTGAATTAAAATTGTAATGATAATGAGTTTTACCTAAATCGAAATTGTGAGTGAAATGATCATTAAGGAAACTTAATTCTGTAGAGAATTAGTTAACTCGTAATTAACAGTGACTTTTAATTTGAGAATGCTTATGATCCCGTTATCAATGATCAATGGTAAAACCATCTACGAACTGAATGAGAGCAAGATTTCAGAGTTTTAATAAACAAGCTCTCATAAATTAATTTACATACACACACATTTAAACGCTGCTCGCAGAAGTAAACAACCCTGAAGGAAACATGGGGACAAGTGTACCCAAGTCACCAGTTTTGTCGACTATTTTGGTGACTCATATGTAGACATCGTCAACGGAGTTGTCAACGTGTTTTTGTTTGATGAGCAGAGAAATTTCTGAGAGCACGCTTATGCCTCTTCATTTTTTAATTGCGTTTATTTGTTCTATGGTGAACCTTTAATCATTTATTTTAACTAAAACTGTAGGGATATATGTATATCAAAAATTGTTTACATGGACCCATTAGAACGACCTCTTCAATAGTGGGTTTTCAATGATAAGTCCATCTTAAATTTCAATAGAAAGAAGTATTGTGTAGAGTATGTCAATAATACTGGTGACAATGTCTACAGAGAAGTACTATTTCTACGGTCGTCATATGGTCCCATTGGAACTAGTTCGTCACTAGTTCCAACGTCACTAGTGGATTTTCAATGACAAGTGCATGTTAAATGTCAACAGAAAAAAGCATTGGCTGGGGTATAAGTTGTCACTAGTACTGGTGACTTTGTCAATAGTGAATCACTAGTGAATCACTAGTGACATTTCCTTCAGGGAAACGACAGCAAAGATCTGTAAACTTTCAAGCACACACAAGTGTCCACGCTCCCCTCCCTTCATTTTATGTTCCCCTTCAAACGAACTAACAACCGACCGATCCAACAAAACGAAATGTACACACACACACATTTACACGCTGCTCGATAAATAAACAAAGCACAGCAAAGCCAAAATCATTTGATTTCACAATAACAACAAAAACAACAGCATACCAACAACAGCGGCATGTACAAAAGAAGTCTAAAATATCATGCTCTAAAATATTTATTTCCTTAACTACATAAAACTTTTATATATAGACATATAATTTTTTAATGTAATTCGAAGCAAAACATATTACCAAAACTGAGTAACATATAAAAATTGCTAAAATATGTTTTAATATATAAGTAAAAGTGGGTGAAAGTTGACAAACATTTTCTCAAAATTTTGTGCTCCAGATCAACACCCCTACCTTACCGTATAACGTATTCTACGTTAAAAATAATATGAAAAAGCTCACAATCAATTGCCCGTACAAAATTCGATCTATGTAATGAACCGTGCGATGGGTTTGTTCCTAACGTCGACGAAAAACGAATAAATTTGAGCAGGTTGGCCGTTTTTCATAAATTTTGTTAAATGTTTTCGTAAATATAGCTTGTTCCCGATTTATTGTTTATGTAAAACACATTAATGAAACAATTTCTAATTTAATAATATAATTTTATTCTTTTTCCGTTTGTTTGTTTGTTATTATTTCGTGTCCTTTAATCAATGTCTCTTTTTGTGTAATGATATAATTGTAAACTTATTAATGCGAACCGATATGAATTGCTTCTCCAACGCCATTCTCGTTGCTCTAATGAATTTCTCCTCATTTTTGGTTATTTAAATAGCCGGAATCTCCTTGTCAATCACAGGGTCACGAAAGTAAAGCTTCTAATAATCTTTTTTTATAAATATTTTTTAAATTATTTGTTCTATTTTATGAAAGAATTTAAATCAAATATGGTCTATACTTTAACTCAGTCTAATAAATTGTAATCGACGAGTCCAACATGCTGCATGAAATTCATCGTTCGTCTACTTTGTGTTTGTACCATAATACCGTCAACCTTACAAATAAATATTTTTTATATAATGAATAAAAAATAATAGTAACCTGCAATCAAAATTCTAATACGAAAAAATAAAATAAATCCCTTTCAAATTTTAATAATTTATGATTTTATTAACTCGAGGGTTGTAACGTTATTACCCAAGAAATGTATTATATTCTTAACAAAGATATTTACTTCTATATTAATGCTAAACTATAAAATTATATAAAATTATCATGATACTCAAGCCTAATAAGAGAGAAAATGAAGTTACGTCTTACAGTACAATTAGTTTGTTGCCGGTGTTATCTAAAATATTTGAAGGGGTATTTTTAAAAAGATTACTTCCTGATCATCAGTTTGGCTTTAGAAATAAACAAGGCACCCCTGAACAATGTCATCGTTTGTACAACAAATTTTAAACGCTTTTTCTGTTTTCCATATTAATGGAGATGATTCTTCGTTTGGATCTATTACATCAGGAGTCCCACAGGGTAGTGTAGTAGGTCCTATTCTTTACAGCATTTACACGTCAGGTATGCCCACCATTAATAGTTTGACATCTGCTACGTATGCAGATGACACTGCTATTTTATCTGCCAACAAATCCTCAGTTGAAGCTTCTGCACTTCTTCAAATGCAGCTGAGTTCTATTCAAAAATGGTTAATGAACTGGAGGTGATTGCCTATCGTTATGTTTAAATGGAAATTTCATTCCAAAATCGGAAAAATTTAAATATTTAGGACTCTATTTGGATAAGGGACTCACATGGAAAGACCATGTCAGATTTAAAAAGCAACATTTAAATATAAAAACCAGAAAAATGTATTGGCTGTTGGGACCGAAATCGGAACTTAGCTCAGAAAATAAGACTATTTTATACAAAGCAATACTAACATCATTTTGGACCTATGGTATTCAATTCTGGGGAACAACTAGTAATTCAGACGTTGAAATACTTGAGAGATATTGATCAAAAACTTTAATAAAAATGTTTGTGCTCAAGCTCGAATAATTAAATATTATATGAAATGTACATAATTAATTAATTCGACTATGAAAATCCAATTGATACTCTTATTTCAGTTATAGGCGTAAATCCAATTAACTTTTCTGTTGATATTACAAAATGTTTAATTAAAACTAAATTTTATATTGTACATCTCTCATGAGCAAAAATTTATTGAAATTTTCCATGATAAGCTACGCAGATCTTATTCGCCAACTATAAACAAAAACGCTCTTATTTTAAATATGCTCTAGTGATTAATTCTGCAACCACCCTCGTTACAGAGAAATAAAAAAGTAGTTCTGGTATGTTCAGTTTGTTAAACATTGGTAGGTACAAAATCAACAGGGCTTGGTCATACGTTTCTATACTCCGATGTTTAGTTATTCATACAAGGACTTTCGACACACATGCACACACACACACAAACACACACACACACACCTACATATACTCTCATGATTTTGTATATATTAAATATATTTGTGTGCATATGTAAATGCATGTACATAAGCAGTTAATTATGCATAATATGCGACATGTCTGCATTAATTTGTTGGCTTTACAACCACAACAACAGCAACAACAAGAAAAGCAAACAGCAGCAACATGAAAATATTTGCAGAATACCAACAGCAACTCAGCACACAATAAAATTGAACAAAAAAAGTCAAATAAAGACAAAAAAGCAAACAACACAACATTAAATGACGAAAACAAAGCAAATGACAGTAACCAGCCAACAACGACAACAACAACTGTTATAATGACATGTACATTAAAATGTGAATGTGTTGCCGTTTTTATCTATGAGTGTTTGGTTACTTATCATATTTTATTGTTATTGTTGTTTTTGCTGTTGTTGCCGCTATTGTTTTGGCAAAATCCAACAATAGACAGACATCACTTTTGTATGAGTTTGAGCATATTTGCAGAACAATACTCGTGCATGGCCATTCGCACATTTTGATAGAACAGAGATACAGAGACTAATATTTGAGGCAACTGTTGGTAAGACGGTTTGTTTGTTATCAACGCCATCAGCAGCAGCATCAGCATCAGCAGCAGGAGCAAAACCAACAATAACAATAACATGTTCCATTTCAACAATTTATTACAGCAACAACAAAAGGATAATAAAATTCTAATTAAATTTTTTAACAAGCCA
This sequence comes from Germaria angustata, assembly GCA_963681545.1. Taxonomy (NCBI): domain Eukaryota; kingdom Metazoa; phylum Arthropoda; class Insecta; order Diptera; family Tachinidae; genus Germaria; species Germaria angustata. The sequence continues at coordinate 80,932,843 of OY813000.1, read as the reverse complement.
TCCACACAAACATATTTTTAAATATCTGTTGCCACTGGATTTTTCTTACTGTGTTGCACATACTCGTGCACATAATAGATATTTCAAATATGCAGTTTTTGTAATTTGATGTATATTTTTATGTCAGAAGCTCCCGATAAACACAAGGTCAAACATTTTTCAAATTCGTTGTGAGAAAGTTTCGAACAAAGTTTGGATTTAAACTTTTACAAATAAATTCCTTTTCTTAAAAAGGCATTTCTTCATTATAGTCCAAAGCACTTCTTTATAAAAACCCAGTGAATAAAATGGTGGAACGACATTTTCATCACTTTCAAATTACCCGCTGGTAAATTTTTCCGACTTAAATTAGAAAGAGCTGCTCATTTCTTAAAATATACATCAAAAAGTGATTTTCTTAAATTTTTAATTGGGACTATGCATTAATTTCTCCAAAAATTTGACTTCTTGTCATTATTTAATAAAACACAATTTTCTTTGTACAGAGACAAGAAATACCAAGAATCTACTCTCCTTAATATGTTGAAGACAGTTTGTAATCCAATTAAATGCATTAGGAATTATAATTTTGTAATGAAAACCAAATTAATGAATATTAATTGAAAAGTGTGGCGAAATTGAATTCTTTCTTAATCAAAATGGGAACATTTTCATGACTTCTTTAGAAGCTCATTTTAATGAGTCTTTCCTAATAGATATTCTACAAATATATTAATTAAGTGCCGTTGCTGACTTAAATGCTGACTTAGCAAGCGCTCATGACTCATGACGAAATAATATTTCCTAAGTCGAAACTGAGTCCAGTCGACAATATAATCCGAAAAATATTAATTTGTGTGAATAAAAATTAATTGTTAATGGGGATGGTTTTCAATATGTATGTACCTTATAATATATAATATACTCCACTTCTAAGAAGTAGTTTTGAATGACTTCCAATCCAGGGAATAGGATTTACAAATGAGAACATCTTGCAATGTGTTAAAATCACAAGTTTTAAATTTTGTTGAATTCCTTGGAATATATTATTTTACAAGGATAGTACTGCTTTTCTATCCAACGTATTTTACAATTTATAAACAAGATATTCAAAACACTACGAAGTGTTAAGAGCACTTTTTTAAGTTTCCTGGTTATAAAAAATCATATGCGGTTTTTTCCAAATTGAAATTAAAAAATGTACTTTCAATAAAATGTTATTTCTCTATGAAAGACTTCTTTTTTATAAAAAAAGGACGTATTTGGAAAAATAAATATTTTCTACATATTTATTTTAATGAAAAATCACTTTTTATGAAAAAGCACACTTTAATAAAATGTGACTTTAACAAAAATTTTTATAGAAACATATTGTTTTATAAAAACGTATTTTTTATATTATTTTTTTAACGAAAAAGTCTTGTATAAAAAGTTAGTTTAGCAAAGAAATATTTTTTCGAAATACAAATGCAATTTATCGAAAAATCAAGAATTTGTGAAAATATATTTTTTTTTAAAGAAAACATTTTTTTATATAAAAAACGTATTACTTATAATATGTAATTTTTATAAGCAATTTTTATAAGAAGCGACCTTGTATGAAGTTAATTTTTTTAATTTACTCTTTATAGATAAAGGGTAATTTTTTAGCCACTTTCTTTTTGACAACACTGATTTTGGAAGCTCAGTTGTTTTCGTGTAACATGTGACTGTTAAACATGTTCGGTTTGGTCTGTAGTTTAACAATGAATCGCCTTACAAATGAAGATCGCTTGCAGATTATTGAATTTTATTACAAAAATTCATGCCCGGTTAAGAAAGTGCATCGTTCACTTTTTTATCGGAAAATTGTGTTTAGCGGTGAAGCACATTTCTGGTTGAATGGATACATTAACAAGCAAAATTATCGTATTTTGTGTGAAAAGCAGCCAGAAGACGGTGCCACATGTCACACAGCACGCGAAACAATGGCTCGATTGAGGCGAAAGTTCGGTGAATAGTTTCTTTCACGTTTAGGGCCAGTAATTTGCCGTCTAAATCGTGCGATTTAACACCTTTAGTCCATTTTTTGTGGTGCTATGTTAAGCCTTGTGTCTGTAGAGAAAAGCTTGCAACGGTTGACGCACTGGGAGCCAATATTGAAAAGTTTATTCGTGACATACCAACCGATATGTTGGAGAGTGTATGGCAAAATTGGACCCAGCGGGTAAACTATTTGAGGCGTAGCCGCGGTCAACATTTACATGAAATCATCTTTAAACATTCATCGCTCTATCGACTCAAATAAAGATTTCATATATTTCTCTAAATTGCATGTGTTTTTTAATCAAATCAGAAAGCTTTTAAAAAATCACCCTTTATACATTATTTTTATGAAAAGTTACAATTTCATTAAAATATACTCTTGTACAAAAGGGTGTTATTTATAAAAAGGAACTTTTTATAAAAGCATTATTCGGACAGTCTTATTGTTATATTGAACGGGATGAAGCAATATAAAATATTACTTTGTATGAAAGGTTCCCTTTTCTATATTCCTATCACATATTGCTGGATGTGCCACCAGTACTAAAGCATACCCTCGCTGTATATAACAATATTTAAAAAGCTTTTCATATTACAATTTTTCTTATAAAAATGTTAGGTGAGGTTAGGTTAGGTTGATTGGAGGAGTGTGATAGCCCATGTCATACGAGATACACTTAAGCCAGTGAAAGCTTGTTGTGCGCTCCCTTTATTTATCAAACACAAACTGCCAGAGTTCTGCGGCAGGATTCGAACCTGGGACCTTCGCACTACGAGTCTAGTACACTACCTACTAGTCTACGAAGGCCAGTATTTTCAATAAAAATGTGTTTTTTTTTTCAACAACAAAAAAACATTAGGCCATATATACATTTTTGTTGAGAAAATATTTTTTGTAAATCATTATTGAGACTGTTTCTCCAAGGGTTTTCTAATAGTGAAAGATCAATGTTGAAAAGGCATAAATATAACGGCATGTGGTCTATTATCGGATTTGCTGTTTCTTGAAATATTTCAATATTTAGTTGGCCCCAAAAGAGTTGCGATTCGAAGTTCAATCTTTACTGACTACGTCACATACATTCAGCCGATTTTCAGTGATAGACTGTAGTAATAATTTTAACGTAATTGGTCGATTGGGAGTGCAGGAAACATCTCTAGGAAAGGGTGAAACCTTAAGGTGCATTATTTTTGCGGTTAATTGTGGTACTTTAAATCTTCAATTTGATATTTCCATTAAGAAATAAAAAATTTTATTAAAAAGTATTATCTTTTGGACATGATATCCCATCACATTTAGTGCCACGGTCGTAGTGACAATGTAAAAGAGTTTTGCAAATATTGAGATTGGGAATCGGGAAACACAGGTTTGTCATTGCGCTATGTTCTTTTTTCGATTTCTATTCACTGGTGATGAGAAAAGTGACAATTTTATAATGTTTTTGCATAAAAACTAATTTTATATTAAATTGGGATTGTTTATTTGCCACTGGAAATAAACTGAAATTTATGGTAGTAATTCCAATTAGGTCAACTGGATCCTAGAAAGAACAGAGAATATGCACTTACGGACCACAACTTCCATTTTTTCACTGGGAAACAATAAAACAATAATTATCGGTAAACGCTGTCAAAACAAAATTTCCCACTAGCTGCCATCAACATCAGCCCAAACCTATTACAATACCATTTGTATTCTATATAATTTCGCTACGACATGTTTAATTTTTCTTTAATTTTATTTAATGGTTGTTCATACACATACATTAAGTCATTATATAAGAATTTTAACCAAATTGTTTGTTATCAGTGAAAGGCAACAGTATTGCTTTCTCAGTATTTTAAACTTGCGAGGTTTTAAGGCTATTAAATAAATTCGTACACACACAAACAAATGTTATTATTCACACTACCATACTCACAATTAAATTTCTTGTTCTTAACAATCGTTAGTTAAAGTGCGATATCCTTAAGCTTTTGAGCACAATAAAGAAAATGCCTTCAGTCTCTGCGGAGTATTATAATCATGTTGCCAAAGGAAGAGTAAAGAATGAAAAAGTTATGTTGGTTCAACTGTGTGTGTTTTTTAAATTGTGGTTAAGAGTTTTTTCCGGTTTTTTCGATGTGTTTGTTGGCTTGATATTTTTCTTCTTATTATATTCCTTCATTTATTTATATTCTTTTTCATACTATCTTGACTATTGCAGTGGTACGTAGATATTTTTTATTTTTTGTATTTTGTTGAATGCAGTTTTAATTTAATTTAAAGTATTTTTCTTGCTTTTTTAACATTGTGATAGTTGTGTTGTTGCACTCACTTAAGAGTTCTGGGAAAGGGAGTATCTTTCTGCTATTTTTGTGTGCTTGTTGCAGTTGTTGCGTTACATCTTTGCAACGTTAATGAAAATCCTTAACTATGGTTGAGATGTTTTACTTTTTTTGCAAAGATAAAAGATCTTATTTTTTTGTAATCAATTTTATAACAAAAGATTTTCTTTGATGTGGCTCTTTTATAAAAAAATTTTTTAAATAAACTTTATACTCGTATAAATAAATTTCTTGACTCACATGAGATTTTCATGGGTCTTAAGAAATTATTAACAAATGGTAAAAACTATTTGAATTGGTATATTCTGTTAGTTAGAGTTTTCTAACAATTAGCTTTTACGAAGAAAGAATATTTTTCGTTAAGTCAGTAACGGTCCAAATTCATTCACACTCTGCCTCAAGGTACAACAATACTGTCGTGCATAAAAGTTCCAACCCACAATTGTTGTATGCAGACTAAATATTAATTATGTCACATACAAATGTAGGAGCTGCGTCCAAAAATTAAGATGATTTTTACCTTTACAAAAATATTTATGTGTTACACTTCACAGTATTCATACTGTCAAATGTGCCAACGATTTTTGTTATCCTTTTCAGTATGGACTTCTTTGTATGGTTTTGCATTTTTCAGCGAACAGATACTTTTCCTAAATCATTAAAAATATCCATCCTATTGTGGTTCTCTTTAATGTTAGTACCAAGAATAAGCCGTTAAAGGGTGAAATCCTGTAAATACGAAGTCCGTTCAATAGGAAATTTAAATTTTATTTCTCAACATACATTTATTTATTCATCAATTTCTATTTTGTCCCCTTCAAAGAATTCCCTCTAAGATATAATATATTTGTGCAAGCGTTTCTGTCAATCCTCGAAGCAGCTCTCATATTCACCTTTTGATATGGACTTGAGATCTCTCAGGTAAAAAAAAACTACGAACAAGCAATGACGAGTGAGCAGGTGCACTATCGTGTTGAAAAACCCATGAATGGATTTTTTTAAATATCTTCTCACAAGCAACGCGTAACTTCAAGATGATACTGCGCAACCATGTGGCAAGAACTCATGATGCACTATGCCACGGTAATTCAAGAAAACAGTGAGCAAAACTTTGTTATGACCCTTTAAAGCAAATCTGGATTCTAGTTAACGTCATTCAACATTTTATAAGCGATTCCCATGCGACGACATAAGAACATATGTTCGAGACAAGTGTGCCAACATTAAAAAATGCTAATGGAATGCACGTGGCCCGAGAAATTTCAAAATTCACCTTTCCATTGAACAGACCTCGTATGGTGATATTTGTGGCCACAGTATCACTCATAAACAGCGATAAGTGAGAGAGTGTATTGTCAGGATTCAATAAAAATTAATTCTTTTTCCCAATTTCAAACGTTTTTTTCTTGTTGCTTCTCCAAACTGGTGCATGGTCTGATTTGGCCGTACGACTTTGTTTTATAAATTCATGATCGACTGCGTTATTGCAATTGCAAACAACATTAAGCAAAACGTTGATTTTTAATGCGACTTGGTATCATTTTTTTGGTTCTTAGCTCTTCTGTAACCGTCAAATTAAATTTTTGGGCTTTAGCTTTGACGCTGCAACCACATACGATTATCTGAGAAAAGTTCCATTTAGTTGCAGGTGTGGACGCTGTCCCGGGTACATGTTAGTATTAATACAAATTAATAATAATGTAAATTATAATATCATTAATGAAAATTACCAATCACACCAAATAAGATTTTGCTTGTGGGAAAATATAATTGTTGTACTTCTGAAAAGTTCAACTTTTCAAAATGCTGTTAAAGTTTTTGAACTGTTAAAAGTCCTTGATGTGACTTAGGCTTATTTTCAGTCACTTTTTTTCTACAGATCAAGAGGGTATTGAATAAAATTTTCTTAGCTGATCATATAGGCTGATTTTTGGAATAACTTAATTCAAAGGCCGGTTTTGGGTACAAATAGCTTCAGATATATTAATGAATTTTGTCTATATATGGAGGAATAATTTTTCCTCGACAACTAATAAATTATTGTTCTCGGGATCAAATATGTTGCATTTGTGTATTTTGAACCAGATGAGGAATTTATATACCATATGTGCTTTACATATGAACAGTGCTAAATAAATAAACAAATTTATCAAAATCAAATTGAATATTTTAACAGCAAACTGCCCTTATGTGAAGCGCCTTTAGTGCTCAATAACATCAATATTTGTGCTTAATTTGAAGAAGAAAGAACGAATCTTTGAAGAGGTAATAATGTGTTTTAACAAACGATTTCATTTATTATAAAGTTAATGTTGGCATGAAGCGGAAATTTAAAAAAAAAAATTTAATAATTTCATCTTTTTACACTCTTCTACTATATATTAAAAAATGTTCCTTTTTTATGACATCAGCCATTCCTTAATATAAAAATTATATAAATTTTCGGCGCAGCTCTTTTCATCCTCCAATATTTGAAAAGATCTATGTACTATGAACTTATTACTTTGAAATTTAAATCCGCATTATATAAAATCCTTTTAGACTTAACATTTATTAAATGTTTAAACTTTTCAGCTTCCCAGAATTAAATCCCTTTTCAAATTATTTTAAATAGACCACACACGCACACGCAAGCAACACACAAGTGCACGCAATGCACTTCCTTATACAAGTAACTGGAATTATTAAAGTTCTAATGGCAGAAATATATTCATTATTATACAATTTATTTTCCTATTGTCCCTGGTCTACAGTTTGAAGAATATAAGGAGCAAAAAAAAACCGTATTATAAAATAACAGAAACAAAATGAATTTTATTGCATATGATTGCCATACAAAATATGTTGGGATTATTGAAATGTCAACGTTTAAATAATGCAAAAATATTAGAAGTAAATGGTTGGCTGCTACAACAAAAATAAGAAATGTAAGAAAATCCTTAAGAATTTTTTGTGTGTTCTTGTAATATTATTTCATACATGTTTTATTTTATTTATATAGAGTATGTATGTACATTCTTTACGTACTTACATACATATGAATATGTTGTTACTCTCTATAGAGGGTACAGTGGAGTTCGATTATAACAAACTCTACATATACGAGTTATTTTGTTTGATATATGCAGATGGAGTAATTAAACTTCTTTTCCAATACACAAATGTATGTTCCCATTGAGCCTATAAGGAGCATAGGACCTGAACATATTGTATATCTATTAATAAATTGATTTATTTTAATTTGCTTTGTCAAAGAATAATAAATTATTATTTTAAAAACTAATAAAATTGCGAAATAAGAAATTTCGCAATTTTTTCTGTTATAAGAGCTAAAATTTACAGGCTTTTTTATTTGGTAGTTTAAAATGGATTCATTATAAGCATAAATTAGCTATAGACATGGTTCGTTATAACCGTAGTAACTTGTATGAAATATTTATACAAAATTGTTGGGAAGAAGGCAATAACTCGTTGTAACACCTGTATGTTATAACCGAATTCCACTGTATAATGAAAACGCAAGTTTTTTTTACACAAACACATACAGATATACCTACGCATATGCAAACACTTGAATACAAAATTGCATTACAGGCAAACACAACAAACTCACACTGACACAAACTCGATCTCCTCACACTCAAACGAGGAGAGCAAAACTGGTATTGGAGCCAAGAAAAAGTGCAAAAGTCAAAAAAGCCCTTCTATAGAACAAGTTGCTTAAGCTTAAATATATTTTCTTAATAAAATTTTTTTTCTCTGCTATAGAAAAAGTTATCTAGTCTAGACGACCATTTTATAGAAAAAGATGCTCAAGTTTAGACATACTTTATATAAAGACTTTTCTCTACTTAAGAAAACATTACTTTCAGAAATTGCTTGATATTCCCCTTGTTTAAAGGCGGAGTGACCCTGTTTTGACCCTTTTCCCCTGTCAATGTTGTACGGTTCACACCTTGACGAGAGCCAAACTTACCATGAGGGAATAAAAATTTATTATCACATCGGATGGTTAACGTAAGGTTTTTCACATTTAATACAGTCTTGAAGCTTAAGACGTTAAAAGCTCGATTAGATCACTGTTATACTGCCAAAAGATTCCTCCAGGCACTAGAAACTTAGCATTCTTAAACATGGAAATAAACAAATTTCGGAGGCTTATGACACCGTTATTGAGCCTTATGACACCGTTATTGGAGCTTATGACACCATTATTGTTCTCAACAGTCCATCAAATTGTTCTATGGAAAAAGAGTTACTCTACGAGTAGTAAAATTGTTCGTAGGAATAGATCTTCTTCTCTTCGCAATGTTTCTAAAAAAAAGTTGCTCTAATTTAGAAAACTTTTCGCTTAAAAAAATAAGTCTGCTTTGGACTTTCAGACTCCAGTCACTAAAAAATATATATTGCGGTTTTGGGCAAATACACTGTATGGAATGACAACTTTCCTAAACATTTTTCCTTTCCAAGACATCATTTCTGTGAGAAAAGATCCTCTAAAGCGAAATATTGCTTTAGTTAGAACAAGTTTGTTTGAAAAAAAACTGCTCTAGATAAAATATTTTTTGTAGATCGAGTAGATCGAGTCTCTACAACTTTTCCATTGTAAAAAATAACTTTTTGTATAAATAAGTCTTTTATCAAATGCCGACAGTGTATTCAGTGTTCTATCGAAAAAGTGTCTTTAGTTTAAAAAATTTGGTTCTAATCTAGACAACACATTAAAAATCATTTGCTTTAATTTTTCTTTAAAAACAAAAATCCAGCTCTTCTTTTAATATAAATATTTGCTTCATTCTAGTCTAGGGAATGTTTATTAAGAGAAATGGGTTCCATATAGACAAACTTTATATATAATCTGCCAATCTAGAAATTTCAATAAAACGGATGTTAGATGGGCTTTTCTGGCATTCAGAAATGTTTTCATTTCCGTCCTAATATTCGTTCATATATGCATATAAGCAAGGTGAAATATATTTTACGTCTGCGTTAAAGCTGGAAAAGAAAATTATATACAATCAACAAATATTTGCATAGAAACCAAATGAGATGTTAGGTTTCAAATTACACGCACACATCCACACACTTATACACAGGAAAACATTTATGTAAAGGCATACAAATGTAAATTTATATTTACATATCAATACGAGAAGAAAAATCGTCTTAAGGCGACCAAGAGCCACAGTGTTATATACGAAATGGAAATATGTGCTTGGGCTTTAAGGAGCCAAGTCAAGACTCATAATTTTGGAAAAAGAAGCGAGAATTGTTACGTTCTTAATGGGTTGAAAACCAAATACGTTAAACTGGTGTGTGGCAACTTGTTGCGGATAAACATGAGAAAGAAAATTAGACATATAAAATGAAAAACTGAAGAATTTCACAACAGAAGAACTATATAATGGAAAACTGGAAAATTTCATAACAGAAGGACTATTGAAATAGATCTTAAGATCTTTTAAACTCACTTCGATATTCTTTCTAATCACTGAAAATTCAAAAAAAGATTTAACAGAGTTTGACTAAGAAAGAAGGCCAGCCAAAAGGACTTAAAAGTGAGTTCAAATGTGAAACTTTGCCAAAAAATATTTGTGTTAATGATTACTCTTTTTAGCGAAAAATTGGTCAAAACCACCACGAGATGACTTAAAGAAACCAATTCCTTCCACGAGCAAACCTTTAAGATCTGCCACTTTCGATCCACATAAAAAACCAATTTGTCTTTGCTTCTAATTTCAATATATGCATACATTTATTGAAAGGGGCTCATTCAACATACCCCTCATCTTCTATCTATTTATCTATATATATAAAATAGGATGTGTGTATGTATGTATGTATGTATGTAACGTAATGGCTCCAAAACGGCTGGGCCGATTTTGACCCGGGCGGGTGACGCTGTGAAGTCCGATTTTTTATTTTCGGTCTGTGGGCGGAGGGGCGTGGCAAAATCCAATAATTCATAAAATGAGAACGACTTGGCCGATTTCTGTAAAACTTTTTGTCAGTTGTTCGTATTTTCGGGGAGAAGGAAGAAAATCCCTTCGGAAAAGTCGGAAAATTGGAAAATCGAAAAACGAGTTTTTGTATGAAATTTTGTTTGAAATTATTCCTTAATGGCTTTTCAAATTAAAAAGTAGAAAGTTTGTCTGAAGGCTTAGAATTGGGGCGAGGCAAAGTTCGCCTGGTCCGCTAGTATTAAAATAAAATCAAAAGTCGAGGTCGAGGAAAACCCTTTACACTTACGAGTATAAAGTAAAAGATATTTTCTTGAAAAATAAATTAAAATTTTCTATTTTCTTCCTGACTGTGTTTTTGTTGCTTTTCCCCATCTCCTTGGCATAAAAATACAACAACTTTAAAAAATATCAAACCAAAGTGAAAAAATTCTTAAGGATATAGTCAACCCAACAGACAACTGCATTCCTAGAGAAGACTCTCTGGGTGCATGTGTGTGTGTGTGTGTGTGTGTGTGTGTGTGTGCATTACTTTTCTTCTTCTGCAGGTAACGCAATATAAATATATGCAAATTTTATTGGTGATGATGGAACATACAACAAATGTATTGTTTCTTTTATTGTTATATTTTATTTAATTTCTCCTCCTTGTTCTTCATCTTCAACTCAATTGTGGCTGGAGAGAAGAATGAAACTGCCAGCGTTCTTGCCTGTAACTATATTTATTTTTTGTATTGAGTCCTAAAGCCAAAGCAAATACGCATTAAAAAGAAAAAATGTAAGATCTTAAAACCTTTTTGAAAAGTCAGTAAAGGATTTGTGAGAATTTACCTGTTTGTTTTCTCCATTTTGTCTTTAATGTTCTATTCTTAAACATTTTGTAGCACTCCTGGGAACTATTGCTCATATTGTTACTTTGAATTTTATTTCGTGCTATTATTGCTAAAATGTATTTCGTTTGGCAAGTACATGAATTTAAATAAAACCTTGTTTTTGTTATTGTAATGTACGTTGTTTTAAAGATTTTTCGGGATAAAAGAAATTGCCCAGTTTTTTTAAGAAAAATGTTTACGATAATTTATATAATAATTTATAACCATTTCTTATAGTACTTTTCTAACGGGATTTTTTCCAAAATTTTTCTAAAGGGAATTTTTTTTATTATATTTTTAAACGTACTAATCAAACGGTTACTTAAAAAGTAACTTTTTTGAAAGGAACTTTTTTAAGATATATTTTTTAAAAGTATTTTTTGGAATATGATTTTGTACAAGATGTTTCATGGAAAATACTTTTGTAGAAAAAGTTAATTTTGTTCACGGTACTTTTTTAAAGGGTACTTTTTAAGAGTACTTTCTTAAAGTTTTGACTTAAGAAGAACTTTTTAAATGTAAAAATTAATTTTTTAATATGTAGTTTTTCATCAGGTATTATAACGTACTTTTTAAAAGGCAAATTTTAGAAGGTACTTTTTTAAAAGGCCTTTATTAATGTGTACCTGTTAGAAAGCTACTTTAAAAAAATGTAACCTCTTAAAAGGTACTTTTTTAAAAGTACTTCTTTGAAAGGTACATTTTTTTAAAAGATACTTTTTTAGGTAATTTATTAAAAGGTACTTTCTTAAAATGTGCTTTTTTTAAGAAGTACTTCTTAAAAGGTACTTTTTCAAAAGATTCTTTTCTAAAAGGTACATTTTCAAAAGATTTTTTTCTAAAAGGTACTTTTTCAAAAGATTCTTTTCTAAAAGGTACTTTTTCAAAAGATTCTTTTCTAAAAGGTACTCTTAAACATTTTTTTTAAACGAACTTTTTTAAAAGGATCTTCCATAAAGCGCAATGTGTTTTTTAATGGTACTTTTTTGAAATATACTTCGAGCTTTGCTAAAAGATAAACTTTGCTTTCTTAGAAGATACTTTTTAAAGAGGTAATTTTGTTGAAATGATTTCCTAAAAGGTACTTTTTCGAAAGCTATTTTTAAGGTATTTTCCTAAAAGGATTTTTTTAAATAAATTTTCAAAAGGTGACCTTTAAAGACTCAGTTTCTTTATAGAACTCAACTATTTTAAGAGGTACTTTTTTAAGAGGACTTTTTTGAAGAGTTTTTATGGAAGGTTTTTAAAAAATATATCAATCGATTTTCTAAAGGACTGTTTTATAAAAACAAATTTTATTCGTGTTCTTCTATTAAAATCTTTTTTCAAAAATGGTAGTTTGTTATAGGACTTTTACGAAATGTAAATGTGAGATAGAAAAAGGGAGTTTGCTTTTTCACTTGTTTCTTTTTGTTCTCATTTACTATTTTCCTTTAAAACTAGTGAATTTATTCTTAGCGACTTTGGAGGAAATAACTTTTTAGCTAACAAACGGCACAATTCACATACGCACTCGCTTACGCACACAAATTCCATACATTTTCATCATTTATTCATATAAATTTCTATACATTTCATATCTGTTTATATTTTATTTATTTCCGTTTTTGCGTTTAAGAAAAATTTCAACCAACCATTAACAATCATTCTTTCATTTTAAATACGTACAACAAAAAAGTTACACAATAAAAAGTATAAAAGTAATAATTTACTTGTCTCAAGAAAAACCGAAACAAAAATTCAAATGATTGTGAAAAGTTCTTTTATGAAAACTCTATTTAATGCGAATCGTAAATGGATCGTCTTTCAGCTACCAAAGCAGAAACTGTCAAATAAAGTGTTACTTTACGTACACGTACACCTCACATACTCGTAATACCTTAAAGCGAGTTTACAGGTGTTTATATGAGGCTATGTGGTGCGTTGGTACTTGTTTCACTGATAACCATAAAAGTCGTATTAACTTACACTTGAAAGTTTATCACACTTAATGGTGGATTTTATCTACATTCCTTAGTGCTCCCAAATATTTTAACACAAACATATACATGTACATAACTAAATATGTATATATTAGTACATATCGTATGTACGAGTATGTACATTCATATTTTACTCAATTAAATTTTGAAAGACATGAAAGTCTGCCACAGTAGAGGAACAAAAGAAAATCTACCAGTTTGAAGTTTTTTTTAAATATTTTTTAAACGACTTACATATACGAGTATATAAGAACATATAAAGAAATTATTTTAGGAAGTAAATTTTATAAAGTACCTTTTATTGAGAGTACATTTTGTAAAATGTACATAATTTTTTATAAAAACTTTTTATAAAAGAACTGTACCTTTTATAAGAAAAAAAAAGTAAAAAGTACTTTATATAAAGAGTACCTTTTATACAAAGTACCTCTTATTTTATGAAAAGCACTTTTTATGAAAACACCTTTTATAAAAAGCACCTTATATAAAAATACCTTTTGTATAAGGTACCTTTTATAAAAAGTACCTTTTATATAAATTACCTTTTATGAAGAGTGCCTTTTATAAAATGTACCTTTAATAAAAAGTACCGTTCACAAAAAGGACCTTATAAAAAGGGTACCTTTTACGAAAAGTACCTTATATAAAAAGTACGTTTTTCTAAAAGTAGCTTTCATAATAAGTAACTTATATAAAAAGTAGCTTTTATAAATATTACCTTTCATAAAAAGTAACTTTTATAAAAGGACCTTTTATAAAGATTACCTTTTATAAAAAGTACCTTTTATAAAAAGATTACTTTTATAAAAAGTACCTTTATAAAAAGTAGCTTTTATAAAGATTACCTTTCATAAAAAAGAACCTTTATAAAAAGTACCTTTTATAAACATTACCTTTTATAACAAGTACCTTTATAAAAAGTATCTTTTATAAAAAGTACCTTTTATAAAAAGTACCTTTTATAAAAAGTACCTTTTATAAAAAGTACCTTTTATAAAAAGTACCTTTTAAAAAAGTACCTTTTAAAAAAGTACCTTTTAAAAAAGTACCTTTTAAAGAAGTACCTTTTAAAAAAGTACCTTTTAAAAAAGTACCTTTTTTAAAAATACCTTTTAAAAAAGTACCTTTTATAAAAAGTCGTTTTTATAAAAAGTACCTTTTATAAAAAGTCGTTTTTATAAAAAGTACCTTTTATAAAAAGTTCCTTTTATAAAAAGTACCTTTTATAAAAATTATCTTTTATAAAAAGTACATTTTATAAAAAGTTCTTTTTATAGAAAGTACCTTTTATAAAAAGGGCCTTTTTTAAGTACCTTTTAAAAAAAGGAAATTTTTGTAAAAAGTACCTTTTGTAGAAAGTATTTTTTATAAAAAGTACTTTTTATAAAAACGTATCTTTTATAAAATGTACCGTTTTATAATAAGGAGACCTTTCATAAAACGTACCTTTTATACAAAGGACCTTTTATATAAAATACCTTTTATAAAAGTACATTTTATAAAAAGTACCTTTTATAAAAAGTACCTTTTATATAAAGTACCTTTTATATAAAGTACCTTTAATAAAAGTACCTTTTATAAAAAGTACCTTTTACAAAAGTACACTATATAAAAAGTGCTTTTTATATTAGGAACTTTTTACAAAAAGTACCTTTTATATAAAGTACCTTTATAAAAAAAGTACATCTTAAAAAACTGCCTTTATAGAAAGTGCCCTTCAAAAAGCGTACTTTTAATAAAAAGTAAATATTATACTGACCTTCGTAGACTAGTAGGTAGTGTACTAGAGTCGTAGTGCGAAGGTCCCAGGTTCGAATCCTGCCGCAGAACTCTGGCAGTTTATGTCTGATAATTAAAAGGGAGCGCACAACAAGCCTTCACTGGCTTAAGTGTATGTCGTATGATATGGGCTATCACACCCCTCCAATCAACCTAACCTAAATATTATAAAAAATACCTCTTATAATTATCGTAAAGGTATATATCATAAGAAATGGCTTTCGTAAAAAGTACCATTCATAAGAAGTGCCTGGAAGGTTTTTATATAAAGTGAGTTTTATCAAAATCTTTTGTTTAAAGTTCGTTAAATGGACCACTTACGAGAATAAAAGCCGCATGTTCCGTTAAGGTTTCACGTAACATCACTCACATTAAACTTAATTGCAAGTTAAGAGACATTCCTCAGAATTGTGGGGCGTACGAATATTTTACCCTGCATGCATATTTCAATAATACATCCGGAGTTAAGTGGTATATGGAGATACATACTCGTACAAAGTACGTATTTTCTTTTTTTTTTTGTTACGTAGTTAACGCAACAAAAAATGTAACAGGATGTTAATGGACGCCGGAGTTAAAGTTTCGAATTAAATTTAAATTTAAAAAGTTAAGTATTGTAACAATTTTTAATTTAAACTTTACACATTTCGTACTTTATTACCAGTTTCATATGCTTATCCAAGGCAGGCTTTTAACTCCTATCTTATTAGATCCTTTCACGGTTATGGTTTCATTTTTTATGATTATTAAATACGTTGTCTTACTTTAAGGTCTATTGCACAGAGTTTAAGCTTAATATATTCAAAATAAATTTTATGTCTAATATATGCGTGCAATTTCGTAAAACGTGTATTTAGATGGTTTTAGAAAAGTTAAAATATATTTTTAATGTTCATTGTAAATTTTTATAGAGAATTAGACAATATTGTTTAAGTATAGAGAGAGTGGAATTAATCAAGGGTGTTATTATGGAAGACTGTCTGAAGAGATTAAAAATAATTATAAAGTTTTATATTCGAATCTTTTAAGATGAAGTTCAATTTGGAAAACACAAAAGACTGCTACACTTGGAAATTCTTTCAAATGCTTTCGAAACTTTTTGAATACATTTTGAGACATTTTTTGCCAAAATTCTGATGGTTGCATTCAAAAATGAAAGAATTTATCGTGTAGGTGTCTTGAAACATACTTAATGGAACTGACAATACTTTCTATGGGTTATTTCAAATACTAGTCTTAGTCTTTAGTCTTAAAAAAATATTCTTAGTGTAAAATGCATATTATGTAGGTATAAAATTTTAAATGGTTCCAATGGGTCTCAGAAAGATAGATTTATTTACAAAATGTCAAAAACGCTTATGTATCACTCACCTTCAGCATTATCAATTTCATTGTACATCTAAGCCGTAAAAATAATCATTCAATTGCCACCATGAAGAACAATTTAACCAAGAATCGTATTAATTGAGGAAAAATTTTGTTTTAAAGATCAATGAGTTACAAGCAGTCCTTAATGGAACAAGAGGCTGCGTAAGCTGTTGTACCAGGAAGTGGTTATTGAACTCTCAGTGGCATTAGTCGTTGTACAATTTCAAGTACAATCTTCATTAAATTCGAAAATGTTCGCCTTAAATTGATTCGTAGCAATGTAATACTTTGAAGCTGACGTTTCCAATGCAGCTGAGTACAACAATGAGTTGGTCTATTGATGTTTTATTGATGATGTTGTGTTTGTATTTGTGCCAAAACTCTTAGTTATACACTTCATTAATATTCCTATATGTTGCGTCTAATACTATTTATGTTCCAACGTTTTGTATTGTTTTGTAATTGACTCTAATATCGTTATCCATACCGATGAACTAACTAAACACCAGGTAACACTAATTCAAAAAACCATTATGGTTGAAAGTCAATACTGTTAAAACGAAATGTTGTTGATTTGTTGCACTAAATGTTGAAAAGTACATTTTTACAGATTCGCATGAATTGTTTCCATTTCATTACAAGATTGACGACGAGTTATCAGTACCTTCTCTTTTTCTCTCACAAAACATATTTGCTGATTTGCTTGATTTTTACTAATTGCTCAATTTTTTCATTTATATTTCACGTTTACTTTTCCAAAATTGTTCTTGTATATACTTACAAGCACAATTACAAAATTACGCAGAAATCGTTTGAATTAAATAACTTCCTCACATACACCAGCTCACTCATCCAGTTGTTGGTTAAATATTTATGTTCGACATTGGCACAATATGGTTGTTGATTTAATTTTACAGTTTTGCTGTTGCTACACAACTCTTTTGCTTGATAAACCCTAAATAGGAAATAAGTATTTTCAGGAAAAACTCTTAAAAAACTCGCCAACCACATGTATGTTTTTGAACGCTAAAAGTTAAATTTACGTAAAATAAAAATGTAGTCCCTTCCGCGAAAATGTGAAAAGTTCTATGGCAAGCAAAGTACAACAAGAATTGTTAAATGCAAAACTTCTATTATTAAAATAATCCTGCGGGTAATTTATGTCAATTATTCAAAGTGAACTTGTCTCACGACTAGTGAAAATGGTACCAGCGAAGAAAACGAAATCCTGTTACCTGTTAAAATAAAACCTACCACTTAACAAATAAGTAATTAAAAAATATTGCTTCGGGTCTAGATATATAAAAATATATATCTGTATTCTGGAGTCCTGCGAAAAGCAGCATCCAAAAATTAAGGGAAAGCACTTACTTGATTAACATTGAATATGGCGTAAGATTATGCAAATTCTTTAAAGTTATTCTGTGTTCACTTTAGAAAGAACTGATCTTTAAGATGTTTTCTGTAACTTGCTTTCTAGGAACTATAACCGAAAATAGGTTTCAGGATTCCTTACCAGAAAAATTTCTTTAGATCAATTTAGTTACCTATCGCAAGTTGCTCTAAACGTATCAATTATTCCCCGCTTAGAACACGAAGCCGTTTCTTCGACACTTTGGCCCCAAAAGACAAGTCTCGTCACTGGTTCTGCACCAAAAGCCTTCAGGCCACAGAAACTCTGGAGCACCTAAAACATTATATACCTAAAATGTTATCTAATAAATAGATCTTAAAATCGGTCACGTGTCAGTTTTACTTGGCAGGTCTCCACACTAAACGACAATATACGATATCTATAGGTTCTGTTGTAATTACTACAACAATCTGACAACCTGCTTGAAAACTTTAATAGTTAAAAAGTACCTTTTTAGAACGTATCTAAAAAAGTACCTTTTTTAAAACTGCCTTTTGAGAACAATCTTTTAAAAAAGTACATACTAGCTTTCCTAGACATGCCTTTAAAATATAAATTTAAAGAATGTACATCCTTAAAAAGTACCTTTCTTCAAAGTACTTTTAAAAAACGAAACTTTTTGGAAATATTTTTTGAAAAAGTATTGAAGGGTACATTTGAAGAAAGTGCCGTTTAAAGATTTGTCTATAAAAAGCACATTTCAATACAGCATTTTAAAGAGTACCTTTTAACAGTAGCTTCTCAAAAATATTTGGAAAAGAAATTCTAAAATTTTATTTCTAAGAAGTACATTTTAAAAAAAATTATTTTTAAAAATGCACACTCAAAAAATTTTCTCTTTAAAAAAGTAGCTTCTAAGAAAAATACCTTTAAAGAAAGAACTTTTTGAATGAATCCTTTATAAGTACTTTTTAAGAAGTACCTTTTGAAAAAAGTACCTTAATAAAATATCTTAGGAAATCATATCTTTTACGAGAAGTAGCTTTTAAAATATTATCTCTAAGAAATTTTACACAAAAATTGTCTTGAAAACCTTTTGCAAAACGCTTTTAAAAAATTTGTGAAAAAGCACCAGTTAAAAAAACCGCCCAAAGTATCCTTTTCCGTAAACTTTTTAAGAATACCTTTAAAGAAAAAAATTTCAAAAACTCCTTTTAAAAGTTATATTTATTATGCTCCTGACTTGAACGATCAATTTGTCAATCCTCTTTCATTTACTACATGTGTTTATGTGAAAATAATTTTTCTATTAATCTTATCCAATCGGGTCTCAAAATCTGATGTCTTGCAATCAATTCATAAATTGATATTTGAATTAGTAAAACTTACATTTTTTCGTCTACGTTTTTAGATATCCTGCCGTTTATGGCTTAATTAACGAATAAATTGTTCGCCTTCACTTAAATGCAGTTGTGCACTTTTACAACAAAATCATTGTAATCAAATGAATATGCAAATTCAAATTCTAAAATAATTTATCAAGTTTTGATCAGTCGGTGAAGGCAGTTGCTAATTGTGTTGGGTATTTGAGATGCAAAACCTCTGTCTCTTATATCACAGCTCCTGAACGGCTGAACCGATCTTGAACTCTTAGAGGTGATATATATGACTTAATCTGGAGTATTCGTAGACATGATTTAGGGATTTTTTAACAATTAATTTTTTAAATACTTAATATTGAAATTCATTATTTGGGATATTCTCCCCAACTAATCGTTAGAAACAATTAGAGCTTTTGCAAAATGCATAGAGAAAATCAAAAGTTTGTTGTGGCTTTAGCTCTTCATATGCCGACATTTCATTGGTTGCTAAAACCAAATCGTCAGTGAAGTTTAACCACTTTAAAAACTTTCAACCTCGGATGTTTATGAAATGTCAGCATATGAAGAGCTAAAGCCATAACAAACTTTTGATTTTTTGATAATTTTTTTATTTATTAAAATTATTTGTGGTGTCGATTTTTCGATTTGTGAAGTTTAAAACTACTTGCTGCATGAACTTATTAAACCTGTAAGAACATACGATTTTATACAGATATTTCCAGATATGCTCATAATATTTGTCGAATTAATTTCATTTAAAACATCCTTTCACATATCCTTTACATCACTAATACATACTTTTGTCATGGATACTTCCGAAAATATCTCCACAAAATGAAGAAATGTGACAATCTGTTTTGCTTGTACGAAAACGAAGATGTTGTGGATGATGCTGAGCACACCTTTTTTAAGTGTTCCCGATGGACAGTACACCGAGAAGAGTTTTAAGCCGTTACAGGATCACTCATGGTGGAGAACATTGTGGACAACATGATATATGATGCGACCAAATGGCGAGCAGTTGCGAAGAAGAAGAAACCTTTCTTAGACGCTGCAGGATGACTGAAAAATGCGTCTATGTAGACGACAGCCTAAAAGTAGGCTACATTAAGCAGGGTGGCTGGTAACCAGCCATTGGGAAACCACTTCGAAGTAATGCTAACGCGGTCCCGGAGTGGGGATTATTTCCCGGAGAAAGGAGGTTTTTTAGTCGGTATACCTATTAGGGAAGCCCGACATATCACAGATGGGAACAACCCACTGTGAATGCAGTAATGCATTTTTACATCCTTGGAAAAAAATACATACGTTTTATACAAAAAATTCCTTTTATTCGAATCGGAAATATTAAAATTTATTTTTAACCGTATTATTGATATTATTTTTGCAGAAATGTTGACTGTAAAATTACTCTGTGAAAAAAGCAGAAATAATTTCTTGTTATTATGTCCTAGTGTTCAAGTTTATTCCCTTCTCATAAAAAAATTAAATAAGATCAACTTTTCATCATCCCAGTCGCACATGGATCGATTCCAAGAGGTAAGCAACTTTTAGCACTTCAATATAAAGGTGCATTTTTATACATATATTGAAGTTAGCACCAACTTCAGCGTATGGGCATAAAAGAGCCTGGAAATAATAAAAATTGCCAAAATTTTTCTATCCAAATCTAAGCATTAAGCGACTTCTTGAAACTCCCCTTTGTGTAATGGAAATGAAAAGATATTTTTTAATCCACTATTGCCAAACAGTGTGAAAATCATGGCATGGTCTAATGATATCAAGTGCTCCTTTTAAACTGTCAACAATAGTCATCACCCTTTTAAGTGCTTGGCGATTCCTGATTCCAAAAACGAGGCAATGACAGACTCTTTAAGTGGCATAATCTGCTTCGAAGTGTTTTGACAGCCCAACCACCGAGATCGGTTGTGCTAGTCTACTTATAAAATTGTTAAGAACTTAATTTTTGGTTTTTCTTGTTGGGACACTTCATGAGATTCAAGATATTAAAGGGTTATCTCTTGCTTTAAAAATAACATGAAATATAGCCATAAAAATTGGGCTGTGCAATTAATAAACTGCACGACCTTATAAAATTTCGCTCGTAGGACATACAGTTTAAGGTTAGCAATTTAGGAACTGCTAACAGGAACTAATAAAACAGTTCAAAACAAACTGTTTCCAATTTGTTTATTCTTGATTATAATCACTTAATGTTCTTAAAATACTTTAATAGAAAACAATAATGTGCACGACAGTCTCAGGGTACAGCGGGCATGCGGCACATTTTAATATAAATTGGCACCGGTTTGGTTGGTGAGAATTGAAAAATCCAACTTGTACTTTTAAGAGCCACCCTAATGTACATCCTAAGGTGCTATGTTAGGGTGTACCACCATCAGGTGGTCATCTCATTTCCAAAACAACCTGAAAATTTTACAATATATTTTACCATAATTATTTTATATGTTAGAAGTGTAAACAAGAACTTGGTCGTTTTTATCTCTGGTACAAAATTTTTAGACAGGAATTTGGTCTTATTATCATATATATGCTTTTGTGAGGATCTGTCTAATTTTTTATAATTTTCTTTTAACTTAAAGCCAGAGTCGCTTAATGTTATGTAATATGATGATTCTGATTACTTAGGTTTTATCTAGGGTTTATCTAGAGCATATTCTAGAAGGGTGGTCCACAACAGCTGAACATTTCTGTGGGGTGGGGGTTACCATCCTTTAGCGAAGAGAAGCACCAAAATTTATTGCAAATTCCATAAGGAAAAAACTCCCGTGGAAGAGTAAGTGCTCCCTCTCTGGTTTGGGAAGGTGTTCAGTAAACCCCTTGGACAGGTATATCTACGTTAGCGACTCAGCCATAACAATGTAAAATGACTCGCTGATAGATTTTTCAACAACAATCATTTGTTTATATATTTGTACATAATACCAATGATAAATGTTTCCAGAATGACGGACGTCTGCCTGGTTCACTGCCGTGCCGAAAGATAATAAGTACTGTTTTTCAAATCTTTTCAATTGCTTGTCCGCCAAGATCTACTTGTATACCAAACTTAAGCTCCCTAGTTATTATAATGAAAGTGCCCTACAATTTTGATGAGTGGGTCAATAGATACTAAAGTGAGCCAATCTTAAGCCTTTATATCTGGAGAAGTCTTTATTGTACGGAATGATATATTTATGTATATTTTGTAACCTTGAGTTTAGCGAATGGCGGTTGGTGTGACTTGCATTTTATACCAAATGTTTGATATGAATTGCTGTTTGAAATACAAAAGAATTTTATTCATATTTGGTTAATTCCATTCATATATGTAATTGTAATAGCAAAAATATCAGATTTCTATTTGTTTATATCTGTTGATGTGGGTCTTCGAATATACAATTAAAGAGATTTCAAAAGCGAATGAGGCACTTCCCATGGGTTAAATATCTACACAAATACAACAAAGGCGACCTTCAATTAAAAAAGTAAATAAATAAAATTAAAGTAATACTGTCCTTTGTGGAGTTACAAATGAACACAAGCGGAAAAATAGGCATCGTGGTCGCTCCCTTTGTTATTTGTTGTAGATATAGTCGAAAGAATGTATTGACGGATTCCACTGACACTGTGCAGGTAAGGCCCCTGCTCGTGCCATGCAAACTACTTCCAGAGTGGTAGGAATTAAATTATTCTCCTAATGAAATAATTTAGGCCTTAATTTGGTAAATCAGATCACGAAATTTAAATTTAGGTAAGCAAAACACATAATCTAATATATTTTTTTATTTAATTTTGTTTCCCATTAAATTCTAAGACTTGATAGACAAAAGCAATGCCTGCATTTTAATTAATTTTTCAAATTGCTAAAATTGTTCGTTCTCCTTATAAATTTTTAACTCGAATTGGTGATTTAAAAAATAATCCTTTGGAAATATTTCAAATTTCTATTCTCCCATATATATGTACACAACATTAACTTATGCTATACCCTTTAGACTTTTTTATGAATCACATCCCATTCACATAAAGCTCACACTTTATGTCATTTATTTAAAAACAAAACCATGGCAACAATTTCCTTATTTTTCTGGCACATTAATTAATAATTTAATTTGTAAATTCTTTGAAAAGTTTCCATTTACTGCACTAGAAAATTTATTTTCTGTAGTTATACAACAGCTCTTCCTGCTCTTTAAACGTACTAATATTTTATGCATTTGCCAAGTGTTAGAAACAATAATTTGACCTAAATAAATAAATAGTTTCTGAACTAAACTGAGCTGAACTCAACTCTACCGAAGACAGCAAGACATTGACAAATGACTGGCTTTGCTTAAGAAAGAAGAAATGCGGTGGTAAGTATGTACATATTAAAGAAATTGTTAATTATACTAATAGTTTTGTAAGAGATATTTTGAATTTCTTTTATAGAGAAGGAAGAGAATGTTTTATTTTTTTTCACTTTTTCAAATTGAGATGTTGAAAGAACTGCACTTTTAACAGTTTTTCTAGTGGAACGTACAGCTCCCTAGAAGGAAAATGGTCCCGTTTCGCACATACCGCCCATAATAGTAATTAGTTCACATACTTATTAACTTCAGTATTTCTCAAATGAAAATGACGTGTGCCAACACAAAAAAAATAGAATTTGAAAATGAAAATATTAGTTTTTTTTCTAAATTCTTACTACAATTACATTTTTCAATGAATTATTATTTCAAAAATTATTATAAAAGAGTGTCAGTGTGAACGCTTACCACACTTGCTCTCATTTAAACAGTAGAACGTATAACACATGGAGTAAAATATTGTCATTTTACGCCGAACCTTCAGTTAATTCAATAAACGTTTAAAATCTTTTTTTAATTTTTGTAATACAAACTAAATGTACCTCAATTAAGTATGTCATATACCAACGTTGAAATTAACTCATTATCTCTAAAATTAGTTAACGTTTTGCTAGACCATGATATGCATTTAACACAAATTATATATTAAAATTATCTATTATATTGAATGTGCTGGGATGAATGTGCTACAACTGACACAACGTAATAACCCTACCACACCAAATAGAATTTGAGAAAATAATTATTTAATATATGACACTAAAAACTGTCGCGGTTCAGCATTAGGTGCCATGGTGATACTGATAAAGTTTGTTCTTGAACACCAGATATTGCCGCAAGAGCTTCTTCGAGTAACTAAAATATCAGTTCATAATAATTTCCTTCTTTTCGTGGCGGGGATCGCGACTAATTTAACCAAATTATTAAGCTTTTTTATATTTAAAATTCTTCTTTTTTAGTATAACAAATTTATGAATATAATAATCGTCAAAACAATTTGGCTTCGTGTGGTAGCAAACTTCTTTAGAGAATTATTTAAGCCGAAACTCAGCTAAAACTAAAGGATTAACTATTTGTGGAACTATAGAAATAAATAAGCTAAATCACATAAATGTTTGAAGTCCTTTGCTTTGTTGCAAGGCTCACGAATAATTTTATCACACTTTTAAAAATTTTTTAATCGTGCAAAAGAAATTATCTTCGCTTCTGAGAGGTGAAGGCTTCTGCATAGACCTATTGAAGTGAAATCGTAACTTAAACTTTCAAATAATGGCTGCTACTTGTGGAGATATACAGGTAGAAGTAAATAAACCAAAAACATATAAACGACGTTTCTAAAATTTTCGTCTTAATGTCATTTTAAAGCGTGTTTAGGTGATCGCATTTATTCGTATTCTTATGCAGAATCCAAATAGTTGTAGGATACTGCCGACAGTTCTATGAAAACACTACAAGCGACATTTTCGTCGAAGCCCTAAAACAATAAGTCATCAAAGTGAGCGTCGTTCTTCTTCCCTTTTGTAAAGGAGGAGAAAATATCCTAAAACAGGCATGCAACAAAATAAAATATCCCACAAAAATATTTCTTGTCACACAATTCTACTATAAATCCCTACACACACCAAGACTCAAAACTCAACTTGAACGTCAGAGGCCAGTCACAACTTTAAACTGAATCTAATGGGGTTAATTTGGTAAAAGTTCGATTTTGTTTGACATTGGCTCCATTAATTTAGTTAATTTTGAACGATACAGTTAAATTTAAACGATTGCATATTTCATATACCATCTTATGACAATTATTTTAGATTTTAATAAGATTTGTAAAAAGTCTTCAAGCCATACATTTCTAATATCTGCAAATTTGTGTCTCTCTTCTTTGTCGAATATACTTTGAAGGATACGTCATATGACACATGCCAAAATCTTGATTAAGCATATTTATATTATTCAATTTAACTCAAATCAAATTGGTTATAATCGATCTATAGCGCTGGCTTCTAGGAGAAAAGATCAATTAATGCTTCCCAACTTATACAAGTTAACAGAAATTGTTTTTTTACCAGCGGCTGAACGATGGTACCGGCAAACTACCAAGCTCCCAGGGCAAAAGGCATGCAGAGCTTGTAGGAGACGCAATATATTCTTTTTTGATTATCTCTCTTCTAAAAGCTGATTTCTTAACCGTTTGGATTTTGAAAATTTAGAAAAAAAACGCGGAAATTTTGCATGAAATATTTATATTTTGAATGAAATATTTATTTGAAGAAATTTTATGTCTTTAAAAATTCTACATTTGTAGAGGGATCAGAGCTGCGAATAAAAATTTTTATCGTAAAAATAAATGAATTAAAATTTAAATTTTGTAAAAAATTCACTTAAATTTCAAAATCTAAATATGAGTCATAGATCGAAACGTTCAAGTGGCAAAATAATTCAGTAGACTTGTATATATTTTAGTATAAAAGCATAAAAATTGTGTCAGAAAAATAAGAAGAAAAAATTATATGAAATTGGAGGATAATATACCGAACAATTATAATATCAGATGTCTCGAAAAAAATCTAATCTAAGTTTAAGAGATAGACTTTCTCTAATAAATTATGTACTTTATATATAATTGTGGGTGTAGGCAATCGGTAAATTAGATTCGGAATAGGCGAAGCCGTTGTCTTATATATAATTTTGAGAACAAGTTCGAGATATGAATAAAAAATTGTTAAGTCAGGCTTTTATCTATAAATGTCCTTCATAGATAACTAGATGAAGAGCAAACAAACGGCATTGAGATCGGCTAATCTGGTCTTTCTTTGACGACAGATTGTTTTTCTAACAGATTATGTCGAAAAAAATTTTTAAGTGGACTAGTTCAAAGAAAGTGAAAAATTATTTACAACTTTTATATCAATAACAAATTATTTGCTCTTTCATAAGCTGAAAATTATGGGTAAAGAGTATTGAATCCTATAAAGGAGGTATACATATTTTTGAAATTAAGGCGATGATTATTTACAAACTGTTTATAATATTTAAACAAGATGCTCGATTGTGCAACACAATTTAATTGCTTAAAATAATTTATTGTATAATAAGCAGCAGAATTAAAATACTCTACTAGAACCAAAAGGACTTGACGTCACGTAGGCTACTGTCAAGATTATAAATCCTACAATTTTGTCAATTTTATGCTTTGTACACGTACATTTCATTTATTACTTTTATAAGCAAACAGGAACTGAAAACGATTGGTACGATTAGACTTTAGAACCACGAGCCTCCAAATTAAGGCTTTAAAATTTTTTTTTTCGAAATTACACTAAAGCTACTTTATTAATTGAGAATTATGCCGAATAATCTAATTTTTTTTATTAAAAAAATATAGAAACTCTTTAAAGTTTCAATATACTTATGTTAAGCAGCTTCTTAAGAGAATGAATTTCTCAAATAAATATTTTTCTTATATATTAAAAATTTTTACAAAGTTTTAAGTTCATTCGGTGAAATTTTACTTATAAAAATTGTAGGTCAATGTCGGTTCACTCTTCACAAAAGCCATGGTAGTAATTACATATAATAACAATTAAAAACACAAGTGTGCTTTTAGGCGTATAACAATTTAATTAGAAATATTTCTTTTCAATCTTTTAAGGACATTCTGGTATAAATTTGTTTCGATCGCTTTTCATTTTAAACATATATATTAAAAGAAATTAATAGGAATAGTAAAACTATACTTTATAAATAACAAATTCCAGAATCCTGCAAGTGAATAGGAAAACAAACGTTTTTGGTAATAAAAAAAAACAATACAGAATGTCTTACACACTTACAAATACTAGAACAACAAAAAATCTCTACGAAATAAATAAATAAACAAAAACAACCACGAACAATTTATGGCTCCCCATATTATTTTTGTACAGGGATTTATAGAAATATTTAAAAAAGTGTTTGTATGTTTTAAGGCACTAGGTCTAGGAGGGGAAGAACAGTAAAAAGATTGTCGGTAATTTTTAGTGAGTTCCTCAAGGCTAGTATTTTTTGTTTATGTTGTAGCAATATGTTGCTGCTTGCACCAGAAACCAAAAAAAAACATATGGTGGCAAAATATTTTTAAGGATTTTCTTTCATAACTTTTTTGTATAGATTTTTAAAATCTGTCAAATTTTTTATTTAGATTTTTTGTTTCTTTTTAATTTTATTTAATTTAACGTGAATGTTTTCTGGCATTTTTTTAGATTTTTCATTACAAAAATTACACACGTTTAAATTGTTATTTTTGGTGAAGCACTTTTTTATGTGAAATTTTTTCCTATAGTTCCTTGCTTAAGCAAACGGACGCACGATAAACTCGTCTCGTCGTAGACTGAAATTTTTACGTTCGCCTGAAAATTCATAAAGGATGCAAAATAAAACACACACACTTACACATGTACATATAAAAACGCACACACATACATTTTATGTGGAAAAGAAAACATTACGGTTGGCAAAGTGTGAGCATTTGTTTATGTGTACGTGTACAAAAGCAACAAGAACATGCAATAACAGCAGCAGAAAACGTAGCTAGCAGCAACAACAGAAATGCCAACAACACAAAAAACAACAGAGCAATAAAAATGAATATTGGCAACAACAACCAGAAAAAAGAACACACAAAACAAAACTGACATCGAATCGACTAACGACTCGACTACAACGACAGCGACCATCAACAAAACAGCAGCAACAGAACACACAAATTGTTCCTCAACATTTGAACTGAAAACTAAAGTGAAATTCATGCTCATTTTATTGTAGATGTTAGTGTTGTTTCTACCATAGAAATCTCTGTATAAATATTGCTGCGTTTTTATACCCAAATGTACGATAATGAAAATTAAGCAACAATACACTCGCCTTCAAACTCTTGCAAAAAGAGACTGTCAGATAGACAGAAAGACATACACACTACATCCGTTCAACCTCTGGCTCGTTCTGCGAATATTGAATACACAGAAAATTGCTCGTTACATTAACCTGCTCTTGACTTATTCTGCAACTGTATTGTTAAAATTACCTACACACACTCACACAAAAATACAACAACTCATTTTCATATAAAAACTGTTTACCTTTATGCTCTTTCAGATGTTTTCTTTAGAGCGGCTAGAAGAAAATGTCAATGCTGTAGAGAAATAACAAAACGCATAACAGGAAAAGCAGCAAAAGCAATTTTAATAAAATATATTTCTACAAATATTAAACAGGCAGTGCCGCTCACAAATAAAAAATTCAAGTGACATACATTTGCCAATGCTCTCCCTCTTGCTCTCTCACTCTCTATCTCTAATTATTTACCTCTCTTAATATCTTCTCAATTTCTCTCGCTCAGTTTGGTTTCCCGTTTCCTGCAAAAATATTTTCAAATCTGCAGCCAAAAGTTGCACCACATTTCAGCTAAAATAACTCATACCTAAATGTATGCAATTGATTTGAAATATATTTAAATCACTTTTTACAAATACAAAGTAATAAATAAAAAAACTAGTTCTGTATTTCTGTATAAATTGTAACTGTGTTTTATAATTTTTATTTAAAAATCACCGTTGCTAAAATAAACTATCTTTTGAAGATAAAAGCTTCAAACTAACTTTAAAGCTTATTTAACATATTTTGCTGGCTTAATGTAAAACATTAACACTTAACATATTTTTAGGCGCCATAACGTTATTGACAGTTTTATAACTTTTCAATATTCTATAAAAGTTTCCCTAACAAAACTAGTGTCAACATAAAAAATTCGTTAAGGAATCAAATTTGGAAGCTCCTAAAAGTTGAAATTTCGAGGTGTACCATGCTTTCAATGAAATTTGTATGAAAAAGAAAGCGAAATTATATATGAGTTGTCAGATATTTTAACTTTATA
Source organism: Germaria angustata (assembly GCA_963681545.1). NCBI lineage: Eukaryota > Metazoa > Arthropoda > Insecta > Diptera > Tachinidae > Germaria > Germaria angustata. The sequence continues at coordinate 80,903,554 of OY813000.1, read as the reverse complement.
ATGCTTGACGTTTTTTTATTTTAACGAATTCCATCATTTTGTTATAACCAAATTTTAAAAGCGTAAAGTGCATGAATATACAACTTAAAATTATTGAAAATTTAAGGTTTGTTTGAAATATTTTTTTAAATAAAATTTTTGCAAAATTATCATAAAATGCATGGGTCAGAATTTCAAATCTTTATCTATTGATCTTTTTTCACTGAATAATTATTCAGTGCATTTTTGAAAATAAATTGAAATACCGGACGTTGCTCTACCGTAATGTAACAGCGAATGCTTAGCAAAACGAAATTACCACAGTCGGAATGTACCAACTTTTATAAAATAGAAATTAATAACGATGTAACGTGATATTTGTAAGGCAATGATGGGGTATTTGTACGATATACGGTGTGGGTGTATTTTCGCTAATTTTGTGTACTTTCTGAGGACTTTTGACAAGCAGCTTGAGGGCAAAAAATATAACAAATTATTACTATTGAAAGTTTTAATCTTTTCAAGACTTCCATTTCTAGTAGCAAATATGTGACTTATCCTCTATTCAATATAAAATTTTTTTCTAAAAATTGTAATTCAGTGATTGGTTATTTGTACGATATACGGTGTGGGTGTATTTTCGCTAATTTTGTGAATTTTCTAAACACTTTTGACAAGCAGCTTGACTGCAATTTTCAAAGCGTTGTATGAACGTAAGTCGGTTTATATATTTTAGAGTGAATTAAAAAAGTTGTTATGATAGAAGTAAATCAAACATCATTATGAAATAATAGTTTAATATATTGTCTATATTGTATGTATGTACATATTGATGCAGACATATAAATTTTTTATTCAACACTGTGTAAGTCTCTGGTATGTTTTCTTCACAACGAGCATCGTTTGAACATTTTTAAATCCATCCATATTTTTTTACTAGATGTATCATTTTTGTACTAAAATGGAAACAGGGTAGTGTCATAGAAAGGATAACTTAACATGTTTTTAAATGTGCTGTTGTTTTGGTTATCTTTAAGCAAAATTGGTTTAATTTTTTTCCAATGTGTAGAAATGCACATTTTACTCATTTCGGTTGACATTTTATTTTATAAACTGAAATTTCTGAAAAATTCAGCGATAGAAATAGTTTTTTAAAGAAAAGTAAAGGATTTACGAAGGTTTCAAAGCCATGAAAAAGACTTAGCGAATTAAAACACGAAGAAATGAAAACTGCGAAATGCAAGAAAATATCACCAAATCTCAACCAATCGCTTGCAATACGTAAAAAGCTTCTTAACCTGAAGAAGGAGCAAAACTCCTAATAAGAACTCGATTGGAAAAAGTTATTTATATTGGAAACGTTAATCAGAAAAACAAAAAAAAAAGATACATGTAAGAATAATTTGCCGAAAACGAGTAACAGTCGAAAAATAATTTAAATTTGAAGAAAACATTGAAAACCTAGAAGATATTGTGCGTATCGAAAAGACCCCAAAACGTTGCCAAAATGTAGGTTTAAAAAAACTCAACCTTAAAAACAACATTAATTATGTACTTTCTCTTGATAAGTAATTAAAATGGCACAACTATTAAAATTTTTTAATATAAAAATAATGCAATCAATTTGAATATTTTTGGTAGTACCATTTATAACACAATGCGTAAGTTGATTGAAATTAATAGGGATATACTAGTGGGTAATCGCCAAATTTATGCAGTTCCTAGACATGGATGATAAATCTGTTGAACATGTCCTGCGTTCCAAACAAAAACTTTCACCCAAGACTTGATGAAGCAACCAACAAGATGTTTGGAAATGTAAAATACGACGTTATTAAACTAAAATACACCCAATAAAAATATTGTTTACATGTTGAAAAAAAAACACTCGAGATCAGAGTAGAAAATATATTTATAACTTTTTTTTATTCGAACTTCTGCAGGAAGCTACAATATAAGGTCACTCGTAAATACATGTGTGTGGTGAGGCATTCAAGTCTATATCAAATATTTTTCACAAATTTTCAATCGTTATTGATTTTTCTCAAAATGTTTGCAAGAAGCATCAATCAGAAAGCTACCAATCAGTTCCACAACTCTGACGGGCTATTACAATGAGTTTTTCTCTAAGGATGGTCTGGAATTGAGAAGGAATATGCCAAATGAATCAGTGGTATACGCAAAATCCATGTTCCAAAGCCTGTATAAACTATTAACAAATATCGCTCATATGTTAGCTACTGCTTCACAAGACTGAATGGACTGACTTATATAGGGAAATTCTAAAGGAGTCAATATAACTAGGACTAGTTCATGTCAACTCTTTTTATTCTCAAGTTCTTGCGTATCCTTTATAATCCAGACTATAAGAAATCGGTTATCCATGGGTGCAGTTAAAGATGCTTTCAGCCCCTAAGAATTTTTCTGGGGTCGTTACAGCAGAAAAAAATTGTGTCACCTTTTAGAAATTTCCTAAGAAAAAGTTGCAAATTTTTACGGGGTGGATCTAAGCTACGCGTATGCCACTATGATTGACTTTTAATATATCTAATGTTATTTCTAACGAATTATAGTCCAATGATGAATTTGACACAATAGTCCCACAAATAAATTCCCATCAAAGAATTTTCAAGAAATCGTTCTTGCCGTTAAAGAAAATTTTCCTCTATAAAAAAGCTAGACTTTGTATTGGTTCTACCCAGAGAAAGGAATGGGCTCAGCTAACTCTTGTGTTTCTGCTTGTGACTCTATACGATCTGTAGTTGCAACTATAACTTTATTAATATAAAGCTTTTTAGCTTTTCTAAGCTGCACCGCTTTAGCGAAAAGCTAAATTTTTTAACATCACCAATATTTTGATATTCTGTAAACCAACTGCAACAATCCACAACCCCTCTTTAAAAAAACATTTATCTGAAAAGCTGTCAAGCTTTTATCCTACGTTAACATTCATCTTAAATCTGCATTTGTGCAGAAGTTTCTGTAATTTTACAGCAGAGTCTTCTGTTGAGGGGTAAATTTCCCCTTTGATAAAACTTAACGAAATCTGAAAATTATCTGAGAGAGTGTGTGGTTACATTTAACAACCCCTTAGAGTCAACTTCCCCTTAAACAGAAACATGTGCAGAAACTTTGAATTACAAAGCAAAACAATGGGGTTGGCTTTGCAAATCATAAAAAATTATAACAGATTCTCTAGGACAAATAAAATGCAAAGGAATGTTAAGCATTTCTCTCGACGAACTCATCGTTACTTAGGATTTGCTGCAATGCAAAAATTAAAAACAGGATTTGCATTTCTGAATTCCTTTTTGTAAGTTTGAGAAATAGTTCAAAAAGTCGTTATATTTTATTGGTTTGATTTCCACAAAAGCTTTGCTTTTAAAATATTTATGTTGCAATAAAATTCCAAAAGCTCTTCTTTATTCTTTTATAGATTATATGCATTTGCTATGCACTTTTTATGGCGGTCGTAAAAGGAAACTTATATTTTGATGATGGATAGTAGTTGTGTTAATTTTAAAGCTTTTTCGGTGAACATTTTTATTGGCTGTGGATTTCGGTTACAGTATTTGAAATACTTTCGATAACTCATTCTTAATTTTGTACACCTACACATGTAAAATATTTATAGTTTTCTAAAAATTTTATGTTAAACTAAGAATTTTCATTTATGAAAATAATTAGACCAACTGCAAAAATAAAAGTTTCAAAAATGTGTAGAAGGTTGTAATTATTGTAATCATTTAACACAGATAATATATCTCACGCTTAAAAATATTTTACCATAAACACTTTTCAGTAGCGTTTCTTTTAGGTATATATGACGCCATTGCTTTCAAAATTTTCATTTGTATATTATTTTTCACTTCCTAGAAAAATTTTATTATAACGACGAAGTATATTTTTCTTTAAATTTAAAAGAAAAGGTATTTTTCTTTAATTTTTTTTTTTCGATACTATTACTTTCACATAAAAAATACAACAAATTATTACTATTGAAAGTTTTAATCCTTTCAAGACTTCTATTTCTGGTAGCAAATAAGTGACTTTTTTCTCTAAAAATAACAAAATATCTACTCCTCTTATCATCTCATATTTCAAATAATGGCATTGAAAAGTCTAGTTTATTAATATTATTTGCAATTGAGCTAAAGTTTCGTATTTTCTAAATTTGCATTTTCACTACTTCTTAGAAAGCACTTTTTTAACATTCTATTCCCACACGCTGCTCTCTTTATGTCTTGTGCCACGTTTAAATCGACAAAATTATGGATAAACAAATTAAATTACGAAAATAGAAATTATATGTGTGATAAGGATGATTTTCATAGACAATTTAATGCAAAATCCAGCAAACACGCAGGTTTGATTTAAAATTTAGAATGAATTGAAATCAAGCTCCTTCTTTTTACATGAATATTTTTAATTGCCATTTGATTGTAATAGAAATTTTCATTCACAAATTCGATTTTTATGGGAAACACTAAAAATTTAAAATTGAAAATTTTGAAAAGTTGAAATGTTTACAATTTATTTTGTATTTTTTAAGCGTAAGGCCAAGTAGCCGTGGCCCTTTTACATTAGGTTTTAATTTGTAATTATTTCCTAACGAAAATCAATACAAAAAAATTATATTTTGTGTTCTTAATTAAGTTATAAATAACACTAGATAGAAAATTGATAAAAACAACATTTGTCAAAAATTTTATTCTAATCCTAATCAACTTGAATTAAAATACCAAATTCTAAGCTCTGCCTTCCTTCCTTTAAAAAAGGTTTGAGATATCAAATGAGGGCGAATATCATTTGAACTCCTTTTAAAGAAAATAACTGCAGATCTAAGAAGCGAAATCCTTAAACGATAACCTCTTGCAATAACAATGTTATGCTAAAGTTATTGAAAGCGATACAACTTTTATCTACTTCCGGATCTAATTTCCTTTTTATGGTGTTCCTTTTTCACTTGACTATTTTCATTTAAAATTTTTTTTAAAGATAGTTTTGGAAAGGAAAAATTAGAAGGGAAAATAGTTTATTCTAAATTTATTTTAAAATTTAGCATTTGCGGAAAAAATTTTAATGCACTTTTTATTTCTGTTATATTTTTTTAATATTCTAGTATAAAATTTCAAAATTTTAAAAATTTTAAAGAAGGTATACGACAAAAAAAACTTGTGACACTCAGACTATTTCAGTGGTAAATTCTTGTCTGAAGGATTTCAATTCCTAATATTTCAAACCTAAATCAAACCAGTATATCTGAGATAACTTCTATTATAAAAAATATTCAAAAGAAAGAAAGCACCGGGTATCGACGGAATTAACAACAAATATTTAAAAACTTTGCCGAAAAAAGGAATAAAATTTCTTAAAGTTTTACTTAATGCATTTTTAAACTATGGTATTTTCTAAAAAAAATTTAAAAAGCTAAGGTTATTCCAATTAGAATAAAGCCGCCGAGAGTCCTTCTTCCTACTGGCTAACAAGTTTATTGAGTTCTATTAGCAAAATGTTTGAAAAAGTAATAAAGGTTAGATCAATCCATTTTATTGAAGCGAACGATGTCATTCCACCGCATCAATTCGGGTTTAGAAGAGAACATAATACAGTACACTTCTTAATAGGAATTATAAATCTGGTACACACTAACTTCGTATTAAAAATGCATTTGGTATGGTTCTGTTAGAAATCAAAGCAGTTTTTGACTCAGTATGGCATGAAGGGTTAATATATAAAATGGTCCGATTGAATTTTCCTACGGAACTTATTAATATAATAAAATGTTTCCTAACTGATCGTACTTTCAGAGTGCATATAGGTTTGAAATTTTCCAGCAGATTTGAGATCTGAGCATGTTGTCCCCAAGGCTTCTGCTTATCTCCTATTTTATATAACATATACCCGGCTGATTTTCCCAATTTTGATTTTTGTACAGTGTCTATTTTTGCTAATGAAGTAAGTGGTAAACTTCAAAGAGCCATTGAGATAATAACATGTTATTTCATTAGATGCAAAATCATGTTAAATAGCAGCAAGTCCCCAGCAATATATTTCACTAGAAAGCGTATCCCTCAAAATAATATTACTATACAAAATACTTTAGTCCAATGGGAGAAAGACGTTAAGTATCTGGGTGTAATTCTTGATACTAGATTGAAATTTAGCTTTTATCATTAATAAATTAAACATACTCACTCGTATTTTATATCCATTCATAATAAATATGAAATCCAAACTTAATGTGGCCAACAAGAAACTTATATTGAAATCTATATTCCATGCAGTAATATTCTATGCTGTTCCATCATGGGCTAACATTGCAAATTGTCATATCAAAAAACTTCAGATTTCTCAAAATAAAATTTTAAAATTAATGTTTAATTTGCCTTAGTATTTCTCAACCGCACGACTTCATGCACTAGCAGGTATAGAATTAGTAGAATGTAGAATTAATAGACTATTACAAAATCTAAAACTATTGCGTCAATCTAAATTAGTTTTAAGTAGATTAATAGCGTAGACAGACGACAGCGTTAATTTGCATTAGCAGTCTTAATTCAAATTAACTTGTGAATTATCCCCATCGCAATGTGTATTAGATTTGATATAAATGCACGAAATCAGACTGAATTTATACTGAATTTAGCTTTTTCAATATGGCAATGCTATTGCCACTCTCTTATCGAGTGGAATACAAAGCCTCATGTTGGTATCCAACCTCTCCATATTTTGAACTTTTTCACAAACTTTTTGGAAAGCCTTCCTGTTGAGGTGAAAGTTTTCCTTAAATCTGTTATCGTCCATCGTAAGCACGTCACACTCCCAAAAACTGGTTGTGTGGTCCTTTAAAAAAATGCCATATAAGAATTTTATCCTCCACGAAAATATTAAACCTACAAATTTCCACAATTGCCTCTCTCTTATTTCAGACTGTCCTCTTGCGATCGCAAGTTGTAGCAATACGTTCAGATTTATGGTTGCTAGTGCATGTACAATTCTTACATTATGGAGCAGTTTCAGAAAAAGTAATTTCAACTTTCTTTCAAATATATAGTGAATTTTCACCAACAGCATAGCTGCTAATCGTACTTTTTGCCTTCTATCCATTTGATTTCGATGTAAATGCCAAAAAAAAATTAGTTGACAAACAAACAGCTGTTTACTAAATGCAGAAACTGTCGTCTGTCAGCGTTAAATTTTAATTCAAATTAGTGAGCTTCTAATGCAAATTAACGCTGTCGTCTGTCTACGCTATAAGTTTCTTTTTTAAAATCAAAATTATATTAAAATAGGTTTTTGTAATATGTTTTCCTCCAATTCTTGTTACGTACTGATGTATAATGTAGTATATATTCTAATTTTCAAATAATTTTTCCATTTTGTAAACTAAAATAGGTTAGGTTAGGTTGATTGGAGGGGTGTGATAGCCCATGTCATACGACATACACTAAAAGCCATTGAAGGCTTGTTGTGCGCTCCCTTTAATTATCAGACACAAACTGCCAAAGTTCTGCGGCAGGATTCGAACCTGGGACCTTCGCACTACGAGTCTAGTACACTACCTACTAGTCTACGAAGGTCAGTTTAAACTTAAATATGTATGTAAAATAAGTATGTAAACATTTTATTGACATTAATAAAAACCTATAAAAAAAATAAACTTGTGCAATTTGTTTCTTAGTCTCATGAAATTCATTTATTTTCCCTAATTTAAAATCCTATTTCTATTCACTTATGAACATAGTAAAAGGCTGCGTATTGATAAAAATCTAGAAAGATGCGAAAACTAGTATAAAATTTCAAAACTTCAAAAATTTTCCAGAAGGAATACGACAAAAACAAACTTGAGTAATAAGTAACAAAAATAATATTAAAACAGGATCTTATTTGCTTAGAAATGCAAACAAAACACAAGCTTATGTATGTCCATTTTGAGTATTGAAGGAGAAGTCATGAGTGGCAGAGATTTTTGTTTTAGGATTTTTTATTGGCATAAATTTAAATCCTCTTCATATATGTATATTTGCTTGAAGATAAAGGAAAAGATGGAAAGATAGGAACAGCCCTTCTTTGAGGAAAGAAGGGCTGTTCCTATAGAATACGCTCACAAACTCAATCTTCCTTTGAAATTTTCAATATTTGTGTGATAAACTAAAAACAAATACAGCCATAATTATTTGCTAAAGAAAGGTCTTATCGCAAATGACCCATCTTAATGCCAATATTTTTTATTTTTGATTTTTGCAAATAAGGCAATCGACTGCTTCTAACTGCCCATTATAGTCCTCTTGGTGATGAGTCTTGTATGAATGTTTTCCTTTTTTTTTCTTACAAAATTAACGTTTGTTTGTATCTTGGAAATGCAAACTGAAATTTAATTTTAAGCCTCTTTTGTCTCACGACTGCTGTTGTGTTTATTGTTGGTTCAAGTGAATCGTAATAAAGAACACAGAATGAAATGTCACCCCTTTTTGATGTTGTTGTCCTTACTGGAAAAAGACAATTGACTCTTAAGTTCATTGATGAACTTAACTTATGTCAAAATATGCGATAACTAATCCGACATTTCAAGTTAAAATATATACACTCAGACATACAAATACAAATGAAAATTTATTTTTACAAATATTTGTATGTTCAAATATTTTCATTTAAGGGACAGACTTAAATGTCCCTGCCATGTCTCCTTTTACAATAAGTTGGATTTGCTTTGGACAAAATAAATATTTTTGGAATAACATCCATGTGTGGCTATTTATACAATTATACAAGCACACATGCACTTTGCCATTCATTTACACTTACATCCTTTTCTATTAAGTCTATTATTGATGACTGTCTGGTCAAAAGTCCATATGTTTAAATATTTGTTAATCATTTACTATATCTTGGCAAATAATTTGTAGGATTTTTCAAGAAGAGGCATTAAAACAAACATGAATCGCATTGCAATCGAAACAAATGTGAATTGAGTAGAACGTTTACAATCAACAATTCAAAAGGGGACACAATTTTTGTTATTAATTAAATTCAAACCCCAATAATAAGAACTTCGTTCCAATACCAAACTCAACTGCAAGTGGTTTCTTTTCATTGAAAGGTACTTGGTAAAATGAAAAGTTCGATTTCCTTATTTCCTTTTAACATATAGTTTTTTAAAAGATAATTTTTATGAGAAAAATTTTTCGAATTGTGTTTCTTTAAAAAATATAAATTTCAAATGGTAGTTTCTTAAAAGATATTTTCGAGAGGGTGCTTTCTTAAGCAGACTTCATTAAAGGTACTTTACTTGAGGTACTTTAAAAAAGGTATTTTGTTAATATTTTTTCTTTATATTAAAATATGCTTTATAAGGATACTCTCTTAAAAGGTACTTTAATGAAAGAAACTATTTTGAGTACTTTTTTAGGGGTTACTATTTAGGGTTATAATTTCCAAAGTCAAATTTTTAGAGGTACTTTTTCTAAAAGTATTTTTTCAAAAGATATTTTTCAAAATTTACTATTCCAAAAGGTACTTTTCCAAAAAGTACTTTTTACAACGTATTTCTTGAACAGGTACTTTTTTAAATGTTCTTTGTTCTCTTCTGGAAAATTATATACAAATGTGTTTTTTTGGAGTCTCAGTAAAGAATATGGACAAATTTATTAAGGAACGACATACTTCTTGCTTCCGTGGTGTCCATGAGAGCATTTATTTGACTTTTTAAGAAGTTTCCTTTTCAAAAAAACAACAAAAACTTTATAAACTATTTTTCTAAATCAGTGCAATTCTTTAGTCGTTGTTGAAAATATTTACTTTTGTTGAAGCAAGTATTCTAATCTCTTTAAATAAGATGAAAAAAAGTACAAATTAAGCTGATAACAAAATTATATTCTTAGCAAATACGCAAAAAGGATGTACTTTCCTTGACATAGTGAATATATTTTCTAATTCAGAGAACACATATAAATATGTCAAAATAATTCAAATTCCCACTATCGGATGAATATCCCTACATTTTCATGACTTTCTTAGAAGCTCTTTTTAATGACGAAAGTTTTCAAAAAATATTTCAATTATATATTTCATAAATCGCAATTTAGTTGTGCTAGGAGAAAACTAATGCAGTCAAATTGTACCATAAGATGAGCTTATCTAAAGTCTGCTTAGAAGTTTTGTTTTTGCTTTACTTTAATAAATTTCTCTTTTGCTTTTAAATCTAGCTGACCCACTTTTTAAGTGCCGCATCAAATATGTGCATAAAATTTCAACTTTTAACACCGCAAGTTTTTGGCACAAATTGTTTACACTAGTATTTGTATGTGTTTTAAGCTTTTGCCCAACATCATAATGAATTAGTAAAAATTTTGAAAGCTTCTGCCATGTTTTCCCAACTGCACATTTCACTCGCTTCACTCAAGTATTTTTCAGGTGAAAGACACCAAGGAACATAAATTAATTCTTAACACTAACAAATCCAAATAAATCTAGGTAACAACTACCCACACACACACACACCCATGCAAACATAGTCGCATGTACATACACACATGCAAACAAACATCACCTTTAATAACTATATATCTTTTTGACTTCTACAACAAGGATCCGTTTGTGTGAGTTAAATTGTTTATCTGGTTGCAAAAAAGAGGAAATACAACCAAACTGCGATTACACATAAATATTCATGTGTTTCCTCAGAAGGTACATTTGCTGCTTATTTAAAAAAAAACGAAAACAAGGTCTTTAATCGTTACACAAGATTTGTTGGTGCCAGAATATGACCATAAAAATGGCTTCAAATTATCATCAAGTTAAATGTAGAGTGTGCAAATATTGCAATAAAAATAAATGAGTGAAGGACGTCGTAAAGTACTTTTTACGTGATGTTCTGTGGAAAAAGGATAATAAGCTGAAGCTGCTAGTAATTGCTTGTAACGTTTTAGTTGGATGTACGAGTTGTTATGTGCCTTTATGTTGCCATAAATTTATGATTATTGTAATTTTTTTAATTGCCTCTACCATTTAAATATATTTTTTTCTTAATAATGCAAATCATTAGATTTTATAGATACAAGCAAAGCAAGGCATTAGATAAATATATGACGATATTTGTTTGCTAAAACAAACGACTAAGAACATAAAATCTTCCAAATTCTGCGTGTGTTTGTGTGTGTAAACAATTTCACATGAGTCTCTAAAGAAGTTTTCTAATTATGATGTAATTAAAATTTTCTAATCATAGTGTCACAAGTTCAATTGGGGTAAAATCTTAATCAGAAATTAAGGAAACTTGAAACATAAGAAAACATTATGAGCTTAATCTTTTTATCATAAGGCTCACCAGTATTAAGGGGCCCTTCCACTATAGTTAGAGAGATGAAATTCCGGATTTGAATGGTAAAGTTTCCGTTCTTTTATTTCTTCTGTTGTTCATGCAAAAACCAACTACTTTAGTCTGTTTTGGGATGGAAAGAGCAAAAATCGTCACACACGGTATCACTTTAAGTGCCATTCGAAGGCCATTTCTGTCTCAAATCAGTTCTACTCTTCTTGACTTTGGATTAATATTAAGGACGTCTTGCTTGATTTTTGTTTTGGGGTTATACGAAACACATACAAATATGGTATAATTTTCTACAAATATAAGAACTTTATTTAAAAGAATTGTTAGAATATCTCTTACTTGCGTTAGCGCTAATAAATGATGAGTTCTTGCAACCAGAAGTTTTTAGTATAATAACTGATTAAAGGGTCTTTGAATACTCGCACATTAATACTAAACATACGTTTTGCGAATCACGACGAAGAGTCGTGTCTTGCCTGGGTCTGAGAGTTATTTCATGCAGACAGCCAAACAACTCGATAAGAAATCGTCAAAAAATCTCTAAAGGTATTGGTTTCGTTGTCTAATCTTCAGATCACTTACTCACCATTATTATTATATATCCAAACGACCTTCATTACTCACAGTCGCGCTATCGATAAGAACCACTGTTAACTCAAGAATGATAAAATACAGATTGCGCATTGCGCATGTTTTTCAAATGTAAACAAAAATGAGTTGTTAGTGTGACGTCACACCAGCTTAAAAATTTTCTTGGCGCGAATAGTTTAAAGGAAAGTATTTGAATAAAAGGAGTTTAAAACTGAAAAAGTGAAAAAAAGAAAAGTGAATTTAATATAAAATAACAAAATAAAACATAATAATATATAAAGGAAAACAAAAGAGTCGAAAAAGAAGTGCGCTGTAGCTAATTGCAATAGTACTAACAATTCCAAGGCTTTTGAAATTATTTTTTTCCTATTTCCAAGTAATGCTAAAATTCAGAAGCAATGGGTGAAATTTTGTGGACGAGGAAATAACATAAATCCAAATACTTCTTATATGTGCATGTTGCATTTTTGTCCTGATGAACTTTAAAATATGTTTATAAAAATCTGTATTGTTCCAAGGATTCGCTAAAAAGAGAATTTTAAAACGTGGATCAGTTCCAACAATAACACCAGCTTCATATGTGATGATGGCTTATGATGGTTTAGAAAACTTGGCTGGCTACATACATATGTATGTCACAGATTAAAAGATGAAGAGCTAAATATTTCTGTACCAAGAAATGAGATGAACGTTCAACCTTACACATGGGTCGACCATCTCAGTGAAGGAGGCTTATCAAAACCAACAGAAGACATGATGTGCAGCGATGAAATTAAAAAAAAACTTCTTTCGAGCTCGTATGTATTTTAGAATTAGAGTTATAAAAATCGAAATTGACGCGTTTTCTAAACAAAGAAAATGAAAAATTAATAAAACAATTATTTATTGCGATACGACATACATACATATGTATATATATATACACAAAAATAAAAAAATTGATTTAGATTTTTAAATAAATGTATATTTAATAAATATAAAAACACTAATTGCTTTTATTTTTAAAATTTTCTTACTTTTCTTTCATTTGTGTATATAAATCTGACTGTTTGTTTTTGTTTTTGTTAAAATATTGGCTGATGTGACGTAGATGCGCAGAACGAAAAATTTTTTACAATCTGAATGCGCAATCTGTATTTTATCATTCTTGCTGTTAACTGGTTGGAGTGCAAAACATATACCAAGGCCCATTTTACCGAAGGAATTCCCCTTAGGACCCCTACATATGTATGTATGTCTCTTTATGTAAATTTGAGGTAAGCCTTAAGCAAGGTGCTTAACGTGTTCAACTTCTTTCAATATTTATGTGAAATATAATAAAGTCTACTCTGCAGATTTAGAAAAGCTTTTGTATGAACATGAAGGATTCAAAGGGAATGGTAACGTTGCATGTTCATAGCTCAAAATTAGATTTAGCTTAGGTATAGTCAGAGACCTCTAATACCTTAGAAATTATCTTTAGTGACACCAGCGGATGATAATAACCTTATCAATATGGCATCCCAGTCCCTGGTACCCGTTCCGGATGACTGCCACACAGGTTCGGCAAATCTTAGGAGTCTACACAGTCCTATTCTCAATACAAGTTTCAAGATTCCGTAAAGTGTGAGCACAAAGAGTTATATATCTTGTTCTGCACAGGCCCGGACAATAGCATAGTAGGTGCCACATTATCTCATTCACCCTTTCTTTCGTACATCTGTTGCAGGTAATATCGAGTATGTGACACATTTAGCCAGCATTCGAAGCCGTGTAACAGGGTCTAATTAATATTCCCACAAGAAGTCTACAGACACTTCTTGCCAGTGATAAAAGAAATTTTGACAATTTAGGATTATAAGAGTTCCATATGATCCTAGAAATTTTATAAGTCCTCGTACTGCGCCTTTAAACCAGAGTCTATGACAGTATTCATATTCTAAACATATATGTGGACTAACGCTGTCTCTTCAGCTGGTAAAGTTTCACCCAGTGCATCCACTGGGTGCAACAATACCCTCATGTCCACGGACCCAAAATATATGTTCCTGCCGGCTTATATAAAATAAAATTTTGAAATTTTTAAAACAAAGCTAATTTACTGGTGTATGTAGAAGAAAATTGAGTGCAAGAATGTTACGTCTCTTCCTGCAGTCTTCTGTCTACTTGGCAAGCTTCGAATTATAGATAAAGATCTCTTCCAAAGTTGCCAGTAGTGCAAAGCATCAAAAAACATAAAAAATTAATATTAACGCTATTATTTTTCTAAATACTGCGCTAATAATGTATACATCACATTAAGCAAGAAGGAATGAAATGTCCTTCGTTTTTTACAACAAGGAATATATCCTTTCGCCTGAGGAAACTCAACTCTATTCCTCTTTTATCCCTTTAATTTTATAAAATTTTACCTTTCCTTTAATGGCTAAATGGCCAACAGAATGTAAAGAATTTCTTTTATAGAACTCCCATCTACAAAGATTTATTAAACTGGTCATAATTTTCAAAGTCAACCAAACGCAGACGTTGTACTCAACACCAGCTGTTCCTGATTAATATGCAAAAGAAATAAGAAAAACCGACCAGCATGTATAAGAGGAAAAAACTGAATAATGGCTACAAATTTATGCAATTTACAGAAAACGTTAATCAGATTATTAGACTTTAAAATTCACCTTTACTACATCCTGCATACTCTCAGTTATTCACATTTCAGAAAAAATAAATCTCGAATAAATCTTCTTAATTGTAAAAATATGAATATTAATAATAAAACTTTAAGGATAATTTAATACAAACTTTTCAACTTACTAATTTCCTTTTTATAACTTTCTTAAAGTATGGAAAAGTAAAGTGAGCAAAAATTGAAATGGAAAAAGGACTCACCGTTATTATGATTGAGAAAAAGATTTTCCGCTTCGGTAGTATTGTTGGCTGAAACACCTGCTACTACTCCTGCTGCTAAGCCAGCTGATGAAGCCTGTTGATCTGTCGTTAAATTTGGTGTTGAATATTCATATTGACTGCTGTTGCCACCAATTGATTTGTAAACATGTTGTGGCAATTGCTGTTGCTGTTGGTGTTGATGTAATTGTTGATGGCGTAGCTGTTGTTGTTGCTGCTGCTGTTGCTGTTGTTGTAGGTTAGACGATGTATAAGGATTATTATAGATATTGCGTGTATCACTGCTGGCAACTAAATTAACTGAGCTTAAGCCATTTACCGGAAAATGACGAGATTTCCCTGAAAATATACAAGAACAAAAGGACTAAATGTAAACAAAGAAAATTGCTTAAAATTCATCAAAACTAAGAAATACAGTTTGAAACATTATTTTATTTTTATTCACTTTAAAAGCCTCGAAGGTAAAATATAATGTTCACGCTGTACCTCGTGTAATTTTTTCTCCTTTAATTTTCTTACTATTAGATAAAGCAAGTAACACGTGTTTTCAATGAAGGAGTTCTTTTCTAGTAAACAATTTATATTAAATCTTGCAACAACTGAGTTTAACGAATTGAACTTTTGTAGTCATGGTGTAAATTCGTAAAAAGTGTCTTAATATAAAGTTCATAATGTAAATTGTTGAACAAATAATTTTTCAAATTTATTCAGTAGAAATTGCTGCTTAATATACCCGCAGTTTTTAATAAAATTTTATTTAAATCCGTAAACATTTAGTTTAATTTTCTATTTTTAATCACAGCTATTCCCGGAGCTATGGAAGGAAGATATTCTGGAAAATTCGTCGACTTAATGAAGGTTTGCATGGAAATCAAAAATGAAGACTTGAAAATTTGTTTTTTTTTCCAAACAGTTGGAAATTCCAACCAACTCGAACATTTTTATGCGACTTTCTCTTTTTTATAACCGCCAATTTATGGGATATCCAAAAATTAAATTTTAATATATTTTTTTCCAATTCCGTTTTTGTTCTCCATGCAACATATAATTTGAATATCATCGAGTACAGACAAATAAAATACTTACAAACTTTTTTTCATCTGAAAATAATAATTTCGTCAAAAGCGATGGACGCACATCTTCATTTATGGAACTGCTTGGTAATATAAAGTATTATTCGGAGTGATTTAATAATCAGAGTTTTAAAAATTTTCAATTCGAAACAGTCTTCTAAATTTCGTAAATTTGTCGAATCTATAAAATAGATAAAAATTAAAAAAAAAATAAATTTAAGATTTATATTAAAACCTATCACGTCGAATCGAGCCACGTTCAAGTGACTTATAAGTTAGAATGATATTTTCAGAATGAGCGTAAATGCAACTTCAAAGAAGAAAATGACAATTTCAATGGCCAAAAGTTGATATTTGTTTAATTAATCCTCTAAAAATTTTAATTTGCCGAAAATTTCGACCGATGACTCCACTTTCTAGCTTAATTTTTGTCAAAGAATGCCCATTTCCTCGAAATTGAAAATTTAAAAGAAAACAAATAGACATTTTCCTTGTCTTTGATTGCGTTTGGTTTGTTTTCACACATGAATTATGAAAAATTTCATTCCGTTTGTCCTTCTAGTGATACATCATCCCCTGGCTTCCCTTAAAATTGAAAGTGTTATTTTCGTGGAAAAAGACACACTTTTTCTCATCTTCGTTAGTGCGGGAGATTTTTTTTGTTGCCGGAAATGATGATGCGGAAGCTGTTTTAATGAAGTTGTAAATATGTACATTTAGTCTTCCCCCTTTTGGGGCAACCACCCTCCAATGTGCCAGTAACCCCATCATTTGAGGAATACCACAACAAACAAACAAACAAACCAAACAATTTTTCAACTACAAATAAAAAATATCGTCGGTAATTTGCTTATTACTTCTATACTGTCGAATGTCATGGTGATTGTAGGCAACTCCTGATCTCCTTCTTTCAATTTCGCAACTGTTGGTTTGTATGCATGTCACTCTGTCTGTCGCTCTGGCATTTCATTTGTGTAACTTTGTGCCTCAGAGCCTGTGTTTATGTGAGCTTATTGTTCTATTTTATCAGTGTATTTTGTGTATAATTATATACATGTATGCGTCTGTATGTGTGTGTTTATATTTATTATTCCTGTCTTTCCTTATTAATTATGCATGTTTTGGTGTAAATCATCAACACTTGTTAAAGGGAAAAATTAAAATATTGATGCTATTTTCCCCATCCGATTAACGTTACATTCAATTTTCATAATAATGGAATGGAAGCATGTGTTTTTTTAATTTTCAATTGCCAAAATTAAACAGATAATCTAAGCAAATTCGAAGAAATTATCATTTTCCTAGTACATACATCTATCCATGCATTATATACTATAGTAGATTGAACAAAGAGTATTTCATTTTTCCAACAACCTTTGTTTTGTTGAACGAATAATAATAGGTGGCGCAAGAGTAATGCCATAGTCGCCAATTTGAAGCCAAATGCTTTGAGAACAAAAATTTCAAAATGCATTAAAAGCAGCGCAATTATGCATTATCTTGGGATATAGTTTTTTCCAATAATGTCATTACATTCACACTGTCAAATAAATTTTTTACCTTACAACAAATCGGCAGCCTGTTCACATTACAAAATTACTTTACACCACCTTGTATTATCAAGTACAAGCAATTTTTTTTTTAAATTTTTTGTTAATATATCAAATGATTGCTCTGCACAAATTCGCAATGCACAGTGAAGCAGAATAATTATATATTGGGTATAAATCAGCTGCTGCTGAGCGAGTACTTCGTTATAATAAATAATTTCTTAACCCTTAATCTCATTAAGGATTTAGAAACTAGAAATAAGACGATTACATAATTCGCATCTTCCAAGAAACTTTGCTAATTTGCTTAACAGTCAGACTTTGGCTGGCGGCCCTGATTAGGTAGGACCAAAGGAGTGGTACTTTCCATACATATTAATACCTAACTATCTCGTGTCTGGCTGCCTATAACAGTGAGAGTGTTCAAAGTTAGTATGGTCCAGAGAAGATAATGTTGACCAATGTGTAAAAGCACAGAAAACGTACCCCCAGTACCGTCTTTCAGAAATTTTAATTTATAAAATTTTTTACAAAACACTAAAATTGACTTAAAATTTAACTATGAAAACATCAAAATAAATAAATTAAAACATCATATGCGCTACCGGCTGAAATCTCTGAATCCGGTACCAAGAAATTTGTCAAAATGCATTTTATTCACATTCTCAGTATTCTTGCACTGGCTTTAAAGACCTCTTATTCGAATTTTTTTAAATGTGTATTTGATGTCTATTGAATTGTTTGTCAAAAAAAATCATACAAAAGCTAAAACAAAACGTTTATATTTTCATAATAAAGCCAATTTTGATGCGCCATAATCACTATCAAAAGGCTCGCAATCGATCTTGTGTAAATGTGGCTGGATGTTAGAAAGTATATGTGATGGATAACTCGTCAAGCATTAATTTTTAGTCTGATTTTATGTAAAGAAGATTTTAATAGCGGACTAATTTTATTAGTTGTTTATTTTTGATAATTAAATAAAAAATATTCCGTTGAAGAAAGTTTCACAGATAGTGATATACTAGGATATTAATAAATTTAAAAAAATTTCATAAATAAGAAACCTTGAATAATTAGAAATAATTGAAAAGGGTATAAAAGCAGATGTTTTTTTTATACAATACTACAACAATACACTCATCTAAATGACAAGGAAAGGAAAACTCAAACATTGTCTGTGTCACGCACAGAAACACTTACACCATCATGATGCTTGATGATTATTTTGAACATGTATAGTTTTGTGAACATCACAATATAAAACCAAATAACATTTGTTTTTTTTTTCTCCTTTTTTCTGCACCGGAAGCAACATTTTCTTAATTAAAGTAAAACCTTTAGCCGTCAAAGCCCATTACAATATCCAAAGATTAAATAAATTTCTTCTGTGTTAAAATGTAATAGTACAAGATTTCATGTCGCATATTCTGTTTTGAAAAATTACCCTTTACTTAAAAATTTATATTTTAGCCATTAAATTATAAACTAAATTATATTGATTTTGTATTAATTTTATTGATTTTTTTTTTTAATTTAATAATTGTTCGATGGAGGCTCCACCTCTTTCTTAATATGAAACAATTTAAGTAAAATTGTCAATTTATATTGTTCTCCTGAACTGTTCAGAATTTTAGCTATTGAACTTTAAAAATGTATAAAGCCTTTTATTCTGCCAAAATATTTATGAACAATTTTAAAAATCCATTAGAAATATAAAACGTACAAAATGTTCGACCATAAAAATTTTCTCCACATCATTGATTTGTTTACGAGTTAAGCAAATCCTGGCAATTTTATTTTATTTTTTTTTTATTTTTATTTTTTTTATTTTTTTTTTGTTGGTGGAGGCTGTTATTTTTAGATGTTTTTTAAGTTGGGATATGGTTATTTAACTCTTTATACTCGGCCTCTGTGTAGAAGAGGACTAGAAAAAAATAAAGTCATAAATAGTCATATGCCTATTAAGGATAAATGGAAAATCAAAGTCGTAAGGGGGAACAACAAGTTCAACAAAAATTTTTTGTTGATCTTATTTTTTTCATTATTGGCTGCTTGAATAAAAAATATATTGCAATAACAATTTTTTTTTGAAAAAGTTTTATATGATTTCATTTAATGCTGGTAGAGACAAAGCGGAAACACAAAATCACGACAATTGCTTAGTGAAGCGTTAGACATTTAAAGCTTTATAACAGAGCTTTTAAGGCAAACTTACATAAAAGGCGTAATTTAAATGTCACATAAGACTGAGAGTTTGAAATCCTGGCAAATATTTAAAGATAAAATCATTTTGGCTTTACAGCACATACAAGCACATACGAGTATAATATAAGAGGGCTGGATTGGAAGTACATTATTTTTGTAATGAATATTTTTCTACCCTGAACACAAAACAATTATCTCGGACAGATTAAGTTGCAAATATCATGTTTTTATTCAAACAATCGATAGAAATGAAATGTGCTGCGTTTTATATGCTGCCCTTTACGTTGTTGTTATGAAGGCGTCCCTATTTTTACAATCGAATTGACAAAAATTTTATTCCAAATACAAAAATTCTAAAATAATAAAAAATTTAAAAGAAACTAAGATACAGCATAACTTCATAACTGTCAGCACCGGAAAAGGAAGGTAGATTGTTAGATCTTGTAATAATCTCTGAATGTGGTTATAAGGAATCGAGTTGATTTTAATGCTCGTAAAACACAGTGCTGTAAGCTTACGCATGAACATACGACCGTACGTACTGCTCCATCTGTTATTATGGGTGATATAAATATAGAGGGATAAAAAGCTCTTGATATTCTTGGCGTAAAAATTTAGTGTGATGATCTATGGACTGAGCACATTTTTCATATCGCTAAAGAAGCATTCAAGTGCCTCGGTTTTTTAAGACGGTGATATCTTTACTATTTATAAAACGTACATCCGATCGAAAATTGAATACAACTCTCATGTGTAGGCCGGTGCTTCTAAGTCTATTTTAAAGCTGCTGGACCATGTACAATAGAGGGCGAAAAGACTTATTGGTGACAATAGTGTAGTCAACTCTTTCGACTCACTACAGCATTATCGCAGCGTGGGACATATTGCTATCATTTATCGTTACTACTACAGCAAATCTCACAACGCCATACAGAAATAATTCGTTATTTGATCGAACGGCTCATATGTGGAACGAGCCTCCTACAGATGCCTTTCCTGTCATACCCTACGTGGAGAGGTTCAAATCGAATGTACACAAGCACTACTGACTCTATCTTCCATACCATATCCTATTTTCCTAGTAGCAGCACAATGTACTGCATAAATAGGGGTCATCCCCAGAGTACTGGTCCAATCGAAAAAAAGATTGTGGATGACATGTAACATTAGGATTAAAAAAATTTTAAATGAGAACTAAACAGACAAATCTGACAATAATAAAGAAAAACGCATTTCACATAATTAATAATTTGAAATTTAACATAAAAAGCAGCGTTGTAAGGATTAAAAAACCATATACATAATCCAAATTTCGTGGGTAATTTGAACGAAAAATTTAGTAAAGCTTTAGCAAAACATAATACCTGAGTCTGTTCAATATTTTTAAGCTAAACAAACTTTCTTCAGTTGAATATGATCATATTTGTTAAAATTACATTTTCATAAAAACTGTTCTATTAAATAAAAATTTGTTTGAAAAAGTTGGCCTTAAGGTCTACTGAATGAACAAAAATTTAGTTAATTTTGCGTTACCACCACGTTAGGAAAAGGTGCATAATAAAATTAATTCAACATCCCGAAAAAACTAAATATAATAAGTGTATAAATTTATTTTATAAAATTTTTTAATAAAAACTGTATTAAAAATTTTAATTCTAGCACTAGATCTCCTTAGTTAAAATAATTGTTTATTATTATTCAATTGTTTTCAATATTTTCCCAGAAATTCGAATTACATTATCAGGTTAAATTCAAAGGAGCGCACAACGAGCCTTCACTGGCTTAGGTGTATGTCTTATGACATGGGCTGTCATACCCCTCCAATCAACCTAACCTAATCTAACCTAACATCATCAGAAAAAAATTTTATTTGTCAATTTTTTATAAATAGATCATTTAAAAAAACAATGTTTGAAAAAATATAAATGTAAATGTCATAAAAATTTTAAAAATTTTTCATATTTCAATTTAATTTTCATTATAATTTTCGGAATTAAAGAACAAGAATACGACTAAAAATAATTGTTGAAAATCTTTGTTGATTAAGGTTTCATTAAAATAAAAAGGAAAATAATTTTAGTAAAATTTAGTGAAAAAAAAGTAAATGGATCTGACGATTTTGTTTTGAACCAAATAATTTTTCAGAAATATTTATATTCGAAAAAAAATTCACACAGCTAGAGACGAGATGTTTTGACCAATACCTGGTAAAGAAATATTTGCATACAACTACAAAGTTCACGTACTGTATAGACCAGGTGTGGTCAAACCTTTATCCCTCTGAGAGCGGCTACGGCTATATGAAATCAATTTTATCGTCGTTTAAAATTTTCGCGGAGATCTTAAGAAATAATTAACAAGAATTTATTTTATTTTTAAATACTATAACAAATAAAGAAATCACGTAATGAATAATATAATATTTTTATGTTGATGTTATTTCATAATAATAATAATAAATTTGTTGTAATTATTCTTATAATTTTTTTTATTATTTTTTTATGAAATACTTAAAAACTAAAAAAATACTGTGAATAACTAAATGAACAAATATGATGAATTGGCCAAAGTCTGATATTTCATAAATGTAGCAAGTTTTGGAATTTGTTTCAGAAAGTTCTCAAACACAATTCCAAATGTTGATGTATTTATTGCGATCAATATTTCATTCTGATCGCATTCATAAATAAAAAGTGCAGGTTCATATAATTGTATTTTTTTAAGAAAAGTAACACTCAAGCAATGAGTTACTTGTTTTTGAAAGGGATAGTGTAGAGAGGACCGGTATTGAAATGGGAAGAGAGAGAGATTGAGAAGGCGTTAATATATGCAGCAATTTTCTCTACTAATCACTTTTCAAGAATTACAACCTAAAAGCCGTGATCTAAGACACAAATATGTAGCATTTAATATTTATTACTTTTTCTTCTACATCTGCTAAATTCGTAGTACCAATAAACCTGCTTATTTTCTGAGAAACCTTTTCAATATCGATGTTGTCAATAGATTAGCAAGACAAAAGACTGGCAATGCATTCAAGTTCAAATAATTTTAAAAATCTTTCAAATTTAGGGCAATAATATCGTTATATTTGCTTTATGCAAGATTTTTTGTTTGTCTTTAGTCTCAGTGGCCACATTTTGGTGATGCTTTGAATTACGACAGTCTTTCTTCTGCAAAAAAAAAGACAAGTCGCCAAAATTATATGTCCAATGCTTTTAACTTAAATAGACTTTAAATGCACTTCATTGGAAATCTAAATCTTATTTGGGAGTTGTTTGTCGTTAAATTTGTGATCAAAAACTGATTTTCGTATATAAATAACTTTTAGGGATAAATGTCGTTTAAATACAAAAAAGTGGCCTTAAAGTTTTCAAAACTAATTTAAGTAAAAATAAGCTGTTCAAGCTTCAGTCTGACGTGTTGCTTAGACCGCGGTTAACATATTTTCCACCGCAACTAAGAACGTATGCTTAAAACGGATGCCAACATAAAAAAATCGCTAATCGAATGCACGCAGCTCGAGATATCTCAAAATTCAATTTTTTTTGGAACAGACTACGTGCAGTTTCTATGGTTGCCGTGAAAAATATACACAAAAACATTTGAATGGCATGGACCAAGTTAATAAGAACAATAGAGTTTTTAGTTCAAATGGAAACATTATTCATATTACTATAATTCACAAGTTCTTTAGAGCATTAATTCTGGAACACAAGTACCCAAAAAAATAAAATTATCTGCTTTTTATATTCAATGTTTTTAGACTATCCTTCTTTAAAACTAATAATTAATTAAAAATATCAGAAAAGTTGTGTCAGACTTTTGTAATATTTAGGTAAATTTTTGGTTCACTGTAAAACTGCAATAAAAGTAAAGAATATAAAATGCGATCGTAGATCCGATTTGCGAGTCAAGCAAACGGAGTGGAGTAGTCCCCATTGAAGCGGTGATCGTAATTACAAAATTGTTTGCATTTCCTAAAAAAAATCAAAAATGTATTAATTTAACAGACTTCAAAAAATGAGGAAGTTAAATAATCGATTTTAAAAGTATTTTTCATATGGAAGGATATGCTCCAAAAGAGGTTCCATTTTGAACAATATGAACCAAAAGAAAGGGTACCTCCCATATAAAATAATATTTACTAATCGTACATCTGACTGAATATAATAGTGAGAGTGCTCAAAATTGGTGTGGTTTACTCTGTATCAAATGCACGCTTCCAGACCATGAGGATGGACGCCTCCCTTCAGAAGCAATTCATAATTATCGTATCTATATCAGTCTGACTGTAATACTGAGAGTGTTCCAAATTGATATGCATTTTTCGCAAATTTACATGGCTTTAAAATATTAGGAAAATGTAATAAATTGATGTAATTGATGTAAATTGATTAACAAAGCGTTACCCTTAAAAAAACACTTCATGTAAACTTCATATTTTTTAACAGCCATTAAATATGAGGTTAACTTCACTGGAGTCTGAATGGCATTTTCACTCAATGGTCTTGAGCAGTGGATAATTTTTAAGTATTTTGGCAACCACCCTCGCATTCATATTTTATGAAAATGCTCCTAAGGGAATTTTACTTAAAAGCCATAAACGTTTCCTAAGAACTAATGATGGTTTCCTTTATTTTCTTATATTTTTGAATAATTTTTTTCCATAAAAAAGAAAAGAAGCAAGGAAACATATTCAAATTGCTAGTTATTTTTCCTGACGAGTTCTACAACAACAATAGCCGCCTAAATAAGAAATACAAGACGCACATAAAAAGGCATCCACAGCAACACAATACAAGTTTAAGCTTTAGGACATTAAAAACATGTGTGACTTACCCCCCGTGTCATACCTTTTGCAAAATCGTTTCCCACAAAAAAAGGGTTTAAATCAACAAATAAAAATAAATCTAAAGATTTTGTTCCTTCTGCACATAAAAGAAATAAATATAAAATTGTTGGCAATAAAATTTACGTAAATGGCTAAATTTATATATTTTTTTCACTATTTTCATTCATCCTCTGCTGGGGATTTGGTGTCAGTCATGTGAATCGCTGCTTTTGGGCATTTGCTTTTAGATTTTGTTGTTGTTGGCTGAAAAGTGAAAATTTGCCAAATTTGTTTAGAACTGTAATAAATAAAAGTATAAGCATTTCCTAAATAGTCCTAAGTGTAAAATTTATATGTTTTATTAAGGCCACCTAATAAATAAAACGCATTTAACTCTTGGAAAAATTTAACAAAATTTTATCTGTTTAATATTTTAAAGAAGGTGTACGAAAATTTCAACTGATCTTAATAAAGTTAAAAAAAAACAAAAAAATGCCAGAGAAATAAACAAAACGTTTGCATTTAGCTTTTCTGAAAAACGTTCTTAATTGTACTTATTGAAACGTAACACTTTCTTTTAAAGACCAATTTTAAAATGATTTGATATGAAATTGAAAACTTTTGGAATTGATTCTTTTTCTTAAAAAGTATTTTTTCAAAAGGTACATTTAGAAAGACCATTTTTAAACTGTACTTTTTTTAACTTTACTTTTTTAAAAGGGAATTTTTTAAAAGGTACTTTTATCACCTATACTTTTTTTAAAGGTACATTTGAAAAAGTCATTTTGTAAAAGGTACTTTTTTAAAAGGTATTTTCTTAAGGGTACATTTTTAACATGAACATGTCCGTTTCTTAAAGATACATAATTAATGGGTACTTTTTATTTTCTTAAAAGGTACTTTGTTTAACAAAGCTTTACCAGCACGTGCTTTTTGAAGGTCCTGCTTTAAAAGGTAATTTTTTAGAAGATACTTTTTTAAAGGTGCCTTTTCAAAAGATACATACTTTTTTAAAATGTGGTTTTTATTGCTACTTATTCAATAAGTACTCTGCCAAGACCTACTTCACTAAAAGGTACTTTTCTAAGAGTACTTTTTCCTTTCTCAAGGACCTTTCTTGAAATGTGCTTCTGTTGAGAGGTACATTTTTTAATTGCACGAAGAAGAACAAATTAATACAATTTTCCTGATTTATTGGTTATGACAAAATATTAAACCTGGTACAAAATATGCTTATAATTTTGAAAAAAAAAATATATATATATATATATATATATATATATACAGTCGAATCCGCTTTAGCGCAACACGCTTTACTGAAAAAAATCGGATTACTGAAAGCGATAAAAATCCCCGCACTGATTTTAAACGCAGCTAGTCTTATTCACTTCGCTTTAGCGAAACATCGCTTTACTGAAAATATCGTATTACTGAAAACCAAAAACAAGCCCACAACCACGTTTTGTATGAAACTTAGATCGCTTCAGTGAAAAAATAAACAATGACAAATTTTTATATTAGAAATCGATTGCATACAATTTTGAAAAAAATTACTCAAAGTCAAATTCAAAGTTATTTTAAAAGCAATGCATGATTTTGATTATTAACTGTTATGTTAAGTACATATTAAAAAATATGAATATGTTTTTATGAATAATTTTTTTTTTAATAAAATTTTTATGACGTAAAAAAATATACAGATTTGATATAAAAAATATTGTTTTACAGATTTTAAGCAGTACGCTTAACTGTAACAAATTTCAGTAATCCGAACTACGTTTTAGGGAAAAAATCGGATAACTGAAAAGAAAATTGGGTTTTGGCTGTTTTCAGTAAAGCGGAGTCGACTGTAATTAATCATTTATAAAATACTTTCAAAATCAATAACATGTACAACTTGTTTCAACTTCTTTTCTTTATAAAAATCTTTTTTACTTTTCAATAGCTTTCTCTTTAACATTCGATAATAATTTATGAATATGCAATTTCCTATCAATTTGCTGGGAAATTAGAAAAACAATTCGTTTTCATATACGAGTGCTGTTGTGCCTTAAAGTCTATCGTACACTCATTGGAAATGATGTAAAAGCAAAAACTCGATTATTTAGGAAATTCGCCCTAAAACTGTGACGTAGAAAAATCAATTTGTTAAGAAAATGTTACCTTAATATTTTAGGCCATACGGGTAAATTGTTTGCCAAATTATTGATAGAAGAAATTTACTCCTCTTTTTTCTTTTACACGAAACATTCAGGAGAGAGTGTTAATGGAAATTGCAGATTGATAAAAGTGCTTTAAGCTATTTATTAAGGATTCAAATCATATGTATATGTATGTATATTAATGTTTGTGTATATGATAGAAATAATTGTATCTGCAAGTGTTTAATGAAAATTTCCTTTTCGTTCTGATTAGAATTATTTACCATCCACAATTTGTTTCAACGACTTACACTTGCAATTTTAGTATGTGTAAAGGTGTTTGTTTGAAGATTTTTGGATCTACATTGCAGTGGTATTGAAATATTAGCAGATAGAAAACCAAAAAAAAAAAAAAAATACTTGAAGAATTTCATTATTTATTAGTTGTTTTGTTTTGTTAAGACTTTAAATATTTTATTTTCATAATAATTCTTATTCATATGTTGAGAATTACTTAAAAAATATTTTTGCAGGCGCATTGGTTTATTGCTCAATAAATATAATAAAAACCAAATAATAATTATGAATAATATATATTCCTTTTACTCCTGTGAGGAGCATAGGGCCGCAATTACAAAAATAGTCTCAGCAAATGTATTGATCTGGCGGACTCCAAAAACAAATTTGTAGCCTTGCGCTGTGTAGGTTGGAACTTGATGCGAATTTTCACTGTTTACCCTGGACTGATAAATCTTTTTTTTAATAGTCAGTCTTATCATTTAGTGATTGGCGATTTTCGACTAGTCGCAGCAGCTGGATGCCTGTATTAGACTAGAAAAATCAGAAGAAATTTTTTTTCAATCTAATATCATTGAATTAGCGACTCTCGAAACCATGATATGTCTATGAAATAAAAAGAATTTTTGGAGAAAAGAAATCAAAATAAAATTGATATGCTGTAAACACAGAATGGAGGATGAAGCAAAATTTTCTGGCTGCCAGTGAAGCTCGGTCAACCAGGTACTTCCATGAGTCCATTGTTTTATGCAGTTAAATTAGGGATCAATGTAAATTTTTTTAAAGCTAAAATTCAGGACATTCTCGAGAAGTAAGCAGATCCCTGACATCAATGTACAAAGCTGTAAAATTTATTTCTAACTCGCTACCAGTTTTAAATAATGTTACTTTAGCTTAGAATATTACCTGCTATTAGGCCTGCTTAGATCTTCATCTAAATTAGGTAAATATTTAAGGTCGCACCAGTTGATTCTTGATACAAGAAATGGCGCAATTGGGTCTTGGTTTACCCTTTGAGTTGGTTTGGGAGAGAGGAAACAGATAAGTTCGCTCAATATCAATACTTTAACTTCCCTGCGTCAACGTAAGTCGAGTTTTCCTTAGAGAGATAGAGAGAGAGAGGGATAGATCGCAGTTCAATGGCGGAGGAATTACTAGATAATCTCCTCCTTCTCATATTTGCTCTGACGGCTTCTACAGAAATCGTTAAAAAAAGAGATACACTTTCCTGGTAAAGACTCCCAAGCAAAAGCACAAGAAGTGTATGTAACTGATATCTAGCGATATTTTCCATGAGTATACAGCTTCTGTCATAAAAGGTGAGATTAACTTAGAAATCTTGCAGTTGACATATTTGGGCTGTCTGATTTATATAATTTCTAGTAGTTTCTGCTGATTTAAATTCTTGCAGCAGCGCAAAAGGGAAGGCAACTTGTTGATTCGTATCCCAACTGTTCAATCTGGCTCCGGTTTTGGCTCGTCCACGACAAACTTCTTCTCAAGGAAGCTTTAGGATTGAATGCTTGTTGTTGTTCAATACGCTAATCTCTGAACTTTATATTAAGGATTGAATATGTTATTATCATTGAAATGACATTTCTGGTTCTTTATAATAGAAAACAGAAATTGAACTTCTTAGCACATATCGTTTTCTCTTTATACATAAATGTGCGGACGTCTGTGAAAATATTTGTTTTTACTGTTTTGGCTACCACTGTATCGTACACAAATTTCTTTAAGTGTCAAAACAGTATAATTGAATATGATTTATTAGTTATTTTTGAAGTATATATTAAAATCAAAAATCATGTCAGTGTACATAACATTCAAATAAATGTGAGTGTTTGAACGACATGTTGATCTCAATCAAACAAATATATCGATTCAACTAGGTTTCTTCACAAAAAAAAAATTATGTTAAAAGTTTAAAGAACTAGTGAAAGCAATGAACTAAAAACGAAATTGGTTTCCTATTAAAAACACTTACACATCCATTTGCATTGCACACATATACTGAGATAAAACATAAAGAAATGTATGTGGATGTAATACGTCTAAGCGATTTATGATGTCAGAATATTGGGTCAGTAAAATTAAATATTCTGCTTCCTTTAAATACATTTAGGATCTCTCTAATACACATATACGTAGACGTCAGTCGTACCTATACTGTGACAGTAATCTATACAATATCTACAATATATACATACTTACACCCCTACGTAAGAATGTGTTCTATATGACAGCTTACAAACACATATTATTAGAAAATTAGAAACTTACAAGGCATAGGATAACGGAAGTTGTATAAAAACGAGAGGAAGTTATTACACCTGCCAGGTGAATACAACATTATCAATAAACATAAATTATTAATATATATGTATACATATTACAAACTGAATGAAATTACATTAACATATACAAAAATGTATTTATGTAATATGGTAAACAAGAGCCTTTAAGAGTAGTGGAGGTAGACTTTTTCTATGTTTTGCTACGTAGGGAAACAGCTCACATTCTGGAATATCCTAATAAAATAAGTTCTTTCATTATCTATATATTAAAACGCGCAAGAAAAGCCCTCATCCACTTTTACCATAAATATATGGATTGGAATGTACTTTCTTACAGAGGGGCACAATGTGAGATCTATTAAAATAGGTTCCGTACGGGCATCTTAAGAGTTGTAGGCATTTAAAATTTTTACCAATACAAAACACATACACAACACACGAGTATACTTATATGTACGTATATATATACCTTGTAATCATATGAGTTAGAATAATTTAGATTGAAATGTTATTCGTTTGAAAATGTTTTTAATTAAAATTCGCAAGAACTTAAATGATCACTAAAATCAATTAATTAAGGGAGCATCAAGAATATAAATAAATCCGGAAAAAGGTGAAAATTTCAAAAATGATAAAAGAAAGAAAGAGCTCGAACTTCGGCCAGTGGGCGACCGCCAGTTTTCATTAATACTAAAAAACTTTTAATATGTCAATGACATATAAAGCAAATTTTTTAGTTACAAAACTTAAAATATATGACGTGAGTAGCATTGGCAGAAGAGAAATTAGCAAAAATATAAATATTCTTAAAAAAAAAATCTGCCAAAATGTCAACCCAATTGTCATAATAAATAATTTTACATAAAATTTGGAAAACTTGTCCTTTTTAAACTTTTGCAATTATTAACATACATATTGACACTATTTATCATAACTTCGGCTTAGCTTTATATATATATATTTTTTATACATATAGAGGCGGTATTGAGGAAAATTTTTTCCCAGTAACTTGAAAGTTTTGAGTTTTTGAGTGAAAAAGTTCAAGTTCAAGTCTTGAAGAATGACATTTTCATTGCTTCCAAGTATCCGTTAGTGCAATTTTATGACTTTCTAGGAAGTAAAATATACTTCTTTTCCCAAAATTACGTGGAAGCAGTATTTTTAAATTTTTACTTAAAACGATGGCTTAAAATACTTAAATCACTTAAAAAAAATTGCTACTATTCTAGTAGGAAATAGTTATTTATAACGAAATAATTTTCTTAAAAAAACCAGGAAATCTATTCTGATTAATATGTTGGAAATATGAAACTTCAAATTCTGTTAAAAGCATTAAAGAGTAGCATTTCTTAATAACGCACCCATGATGATATTACGTGGAAATGAGCTAAATTTGCATTTTTTTTCTACATAAATTATTTGTATTTTCTTAATTTCTTTAGAAGCTGTTTTTGGCTGTGTCTCTTTCGAAAATTTTTATTTCCGTAACATTGTGCGTTCTATTTTATATGCTGCTCTTGCTGAGGTGTTAAAGGTGTTGAATGCTAAATGTGTCATCATAATATAATATTCCTAAGTTCGGGAAATAAGAAATGAAATAATGTGAATTAAACGAAAAATATTTGTTGAAGTTGTTTAAAAAATCGTTTTTGTATAACATGTTCATTATGACTTCATATCCAATAAGCAGAATAAAACAAGGACATTGATATTTTACGATATCTCAGAACAAAATCAATTTTGCATTGGCCATTCAACTTAAAAACAGTTCTCTTGTAAAATTTTATTTTTGTTGCTTAAGCTTTTAGGGCAGTGGGGGGCACGATATGTAAAATTTTGTCTCAGAACATTTTGCCTCCAAATACATTTACTTACACACCCTTGTGACAGAAAAATTTCGGTTAATATAAATTTTCCTTTTTCAAATAGAATAGAAGTAATAAAAAAACTAAAAAACTGCAAGTATTACTGGTCATATTGAGTCTAAGGACACACACATTTTTGTATGACATCGGTATATCTTGAAATATTTAGGTATACCTTATTAGGATATCTAGGAATACTTAAAAAATGTAGTTCATTTCTATGTTTTCTGCTTCTATTTTCAACGATTTTTATGTCATTAGGGGATCGATTAAGAGGATTCGTCATCTATGTGAAAATCAGTACTGTAGGGGTGGTCACTATATATTTGGAGCTGTCAGAGAGGCACCTTTCCACACGAAGTAGTATTTAATCATCTTTAAGTCAGCATGGGCTACAAGTACTTATATAAGGAAAGAGGTCCAAAGCGAGTTTTTCTTAAAATATGCTGACAGTGTAGGATGGGGAATGTAACAATTCGCATACAAATTTTTCTTTAATATTTCTGGCCCGCCAAAAAAGTGAAAGTCTTCTAGACCAATATGTGAAAGGAGCAGAAGAATCTTACCTCCCATATACAGTAATACTTGCTGACTGTAATAGTAATTGCGTTCAAAATGTTTTCAGACCAACTTCAAAAATGGCTCTAAAAAGTTTAAAATAGAAACTTACAAAAAACATTTGTAAAATTTTAAATAAATGGAATATTATTATTTGCGGTAATTAGCCGTAATCACGTCATACCGAAGACGCTGACGGAGGGAAATCCCAAATTTTTTGAAATTCAATATGGGTAATGCCGTATACCATTTAATGGTTTATTATTTATACGATCATGCGTCATGGTGCTGGGGATCTAAAATTTCATTATTTTGTCGTTCCGATGAATCATAAAATTTACCGCAGCGGCTTGGTTTCAGTAACTTAAGCTAGAATAGGCTTAACCAGACAGGAAGTAGAACTATATTGTAAAAACAGCTTTTTTTGTTTGGGTTCAACAGGCAGCTTCCATGAGTTGGTTCCTTTGTGATATCTGTGATAGAGTATGAACAATTGGAAACATAAGATTAATGAAGACAGAAAGCCGAAATACCTAATGTATATGACAGGAACCGAACCTGCGACCCTCTGACTGCTACTCCATTACATTTGTCACTAGACTATGTGGGAACTCAGTGACTGCGTACTGACAAAAGACTTCAAAGTAATATTTTTATCACATTATCGCTTCTTAATACGAATTACTACCTACAAGGCAGTGGAGAACTTTAAATTTAAATGAAATAAACGTAAATGTTTATAATTCTTTAACTTTATTCTAAAGCGATTTTGGCATAATAATATGCCCAGTGAAGTGCTCACTTTAGCCGATTTAACCTTCACTTCCTTCTTTTTTTTTCTCATTTACTTTCATGATGTTGTGATAATAACATAAAAATTGAATAAAAAATCAATCTCAATTCTAGTATAATTTGATTTAAAAATGATGCTTTCCTCTACCGGCTGCTGCTGACGTACTCGTAACATCATTTACTTATCCTCTCAATGAAGACGCATAAGAAATCATAATAAAAAATATACGGATTTGCCTGTCATACCAAGTAGACGACCGACTTTTTATATAAAGATTTATATAATTTCTTTACTCTTCATACGTTTATTAACAATATTGATAAAAATTTATATGACGGTAAGAGCAAAAAAAAAAAGACATTTTCACATACACACACACACTAAACTTTGAATTTATACATAATCAAATATAGAAGTCTTATGTAAAATTAAAAACGGGTGAAAAATAGTGCCTGTTTTGGAAGCCTGAACGAAATGCAAACGAAATGGAACGTAAAGCAAAACAAAGAATAAATTATCAAGTGTCAGACACTAAAAAATTTAATTTCTTGTTTTAAGTGTTACTAAACAAACTTTTTTCTACAATATACTAAAGATCTAAAAAAGTTTCTCCAATTTAGATTTTTAGACAGTAAAATATTGAAGTGAATACCGTGAGATGGAAAGAATCGTTAATATTATAGGTTCATTAGGACAAATACTTATGATGCGGGAAACTTGGTCTTTTTTGTTGCAAGTATTGATTAATAAAAATTTTATATGTTAGAAAGTCCTATCAATAATTTTTAAAGTGCCTTTAAAGGCTTTTTTTATTTACTAATAGTTCATCGGACTAAGAGAACGTAACTGAGAACGTATTCAAACAAGTCTCATTGTTATTTAAAATTTAAATGTAGTCACGTTTCCATTATATCAATTTACCATAAGCTTAAAAGACTAATTTTTGTCATATGCTCAAGAGCCTCCACAGAGAAGACAGACCATTTTAGACACCACAAAATAAATCCCAATTGATTGAATGCGCAGTGAAAAATTACACAAAAATGGCAACGGAAACAAAACTGAACCCCTTTTTAACGACTCAATGCATTTGCATCCCACTGGGAGAGTTCAATAGAAGTATAATACAGTGTGGTTCCAGGGCTTTTGTTGTGATTTGAGTAACAACCAAACCAAACCAAACCAAACATACAAATACCCTTATCAATGATAAATTATCAAGATATTAATTTAAAGTAAAAACACACAACAGCCAAAAACTAAACGTTTTTAATTTGTAGCACATGGAAAATATATTCTCAGCCAGACAATACAACAACAAACAAATTCATGTACAAAAACCGCGAGAAGTTTTAGAGAATAATACCATATTTAAACTGCATTGACAGCCACCCCTTGACTAAGACACACATGTACAAAAAAGGACTTTTATTTTTTCAAGCGAATTATTTATTCTCTAGAGATCGATTGTTGCTTTTACTTTTTACATCTTTAGGATTTTTGTTTAACAATCAATGATAAATTGTCAAAACAGAACAAATGTTTGAAAATATTTATTCCTGTTTTATCCTTTCAAAGGACATTTATATTTTATTCTAAGTATTTTTACAAATAACATACTGATTTATACAAATCATGTGCTAGGGTTTTATGATTGAAAATTAATGCGCTGACAAATTGAAGTTAACACTTTGTTTAGACATGTTTGTAATGGCCGAAAATGGTTAGAGGTTGTTGAGCAAATGTCGAAGATTTTTATGAGAGAGCGCATGAATTTTGTTCACTTTAAAAGCCATCGATGTCAGGTCTGATCGGCAGACAGAAAATTAAAAAGAGAATATGGCGACACTGCATAAATAATTCTTTATTTATTATAAATTGTTCGTTTTCGAATAATTTCCGTTATAGTTATGACGCGCATCCAAGATGAGGAATTTTCTATGGCACTGTCGCATACATCAGGCTGAATTTTAGCGATGGCATGGAGCTGCGATTTAAGAAAACCCAACAAACGAAGGTCTAACGGTGTTAAATCGAACGATCTCGGTAGCCAGTTCACATCATCACCATGTGAGGTGACCACGGTCTCGAATCGCTCCTGCAAAATGTCTAACATCGTTTGCTGTCCATATCATCCCATTCAGGCCAAAAGCCGTTGTTAATCGTCGAACCATTGAAGGTTATAGTCGGGCTAACGTTGTTATCAAAAGAATATGGATCGATGAAGCCGTCACCGTTAAATCCAAACCCAACAGTCACTTTTTTCATATGCATTGAATACTTTTGGATCTCATACGGATTATTATCGTCTCAGATTCGACAATTTTGTTTGTAGCGTTCAAAAAATTTGGCTCATTGCTGAAAATGATTTTTTGATAAAAAATTATTCCAACTGCTCCGGAGTCCATTCAGAGAGCATACGCCGTTTATCTTCATGGTATGAATTAGTGAAATGTTTAATGGGCACAGGTTAAGGTCACGACGCGAAATTTGCCAAGTTGTGATCAGCGGAAGGCTGAGATTTTGTGAGCGACACGAAATCGACTGGCTCGGATTTTTCTACGCACTCTCAATGGCCATGTTTAACCAGTGGACTCAAATTTATCCACCACACTTCGAAAAGTTTTCCCAATAGGATGGTTATAACGACTGTAAAATAGGAAAAGCCAGCGGAAAGTTCCCCGAACAGAGCACCCATTTTATAAAACAATTTGATCATTTGTTGAACGCAATGGCCACTCGATGTGATTTGACACAACACCCTGAATAAATGACAGCCATTGGGGCTTTAACAATATAACCGCTATCAATTGTCAAGGTTTAAAAGACCTTATTGGATCACCCGGTATTTTCAAACAAAATTTTAATAAATGTTATATATATACATATGTATATGTGTATATTTAACGTATGTTCTGAAGCGACTTCAAGAAAAGGTCGGTTTTATATATTCAAAGACTTCTTCTTTGGATATGCAGCGGTGTTTTTCGGATTTTGTGGACAGAATTTAAAAATTATTTTTTTATATGAAAGAATATGATGTCAAGGTAGTCCCATTTTCATTAATATGTAGTAAGATCAGTGGGAAGGATATAAAGTAATATATAAAAATCCTTTATCTTGTAAATTATAATAATGAGACTGTTCAAAATGCGTTGTTTACTCTTCGGCCAATGTACGCCCTCTTGAGATGAAATAAGGGATAGGAGCAAGAGGATTAGTATCTTCCATATAAGTTAATATTTAATTATCGTGTATCATTTGGCTGATTGTAACAGTGAGTGTGTTCAGAGTACTTAAATATACTGCGGAGCCAATCGTGTTTTGAGGAATATGTGTAACGATTAGTGGGAAGGATACCTTCCATACCGACTTGAAAATATTCTCTTCAACGTTAAAAAAGGCTTTGGAACGAAGAATCCAATGCGGTTAAAATTTCATCTCTAAGAAGTTGAAATAAATATAATACTATATGCGTTAGCTACTGCAATCCTTAAACTCGATGATATAGAACACAATTATGGGGCACCGCCTGTGCATCTAACCTGAAAAAAATTCAGAGGCGGCAAAATAAAATCTTTCTTACGACTACTGTAGCTTTTTAGTATGTAAAAAATTCACTCATTCCTAAAGATCTGTATATTCAACTGCTTAAGTCTGGTTTTTAAATACGATACATCTTACTCGTACATAAAGAAACTAAAGTACGCACAGTAGCCCGCAACATTATAGAGCACACACTCGACTGCAAAGGAGGGATACTCTTACTTCTAGCAGAACAAGAAAGATTTGAAGTCAATCAAAGAAAGAAATGTAGAAACTGACTTATTTACTTTTGGAACTGGGTGGACTTAGGTATTGGATAATTTTATATTTGAGATTCGAATGCTGATTCGTATTTATATTTATGTTGAATATTCAATTAATAATAATAAATAAAAAATTGACAACTAGAATGTAACCACGATTTAATCGCGATACAATTCTATAGACATCTGATAATCGCTATTAGACGACAAAATGATTCGCTGTCACTTTCACTTTCAGTCTTGTTTCTAAATGTCTACATTAGAAGAATGTCTAGAATATGAAATATAAATATCAAATTTATATTATCGCCATCAACACGCTAATATTTTGTCGCACTGGGTAAGAAAAATTTATTGTAAAATGAATTTCAACTTTTTTCCCCTAGTTCTAGTAGACACTCTCCGATTTCAAGCAGCTTCAATGCATAATGACTTGATTCCAAATCATTGAAAAGTGAAACACACGCGTTGCACGTAAATTTATGTACTTCAACCTTTCACCATATTGCTGGTGCATTCATCTTATCCTGCGATGTACATCAAGGACCAAATTTTCCACCAGGGGTAAATATTTCCGTAATAAGAAATCGTGCTCTTTTTTTTGTGATATTCTTCCGACGGGGTTTGTTTGAATTTGGAACGATTTTCCGTCATCCCACGTCAAATTTGGTTTATGAACAGACCGGTTTCGGCTTTGTGCCATCTTCAGTGTTCTCGAATACACTGAAGATTGCACAAAGCCGAAACCGGTCTGTTCATAAACCAAATTTGACGTGGGATGACGGAAAATCGTTCCAAAAATCGTGCTCTACTTTTGATTTATGAAGACCAAAAATATACCATCTGGATGCTAAACTTTAGCTCAAATATGTTCAGGCAATTTTGTATAATGAAGTTATAACATTCAAATAAGAATTGCTTTATAAGTCCATAAATGGTTAAACCTAGTCTTAGCATGACGAAATATTTTCCATGTGTCAATCTAAGATATTAACTATCTTTGTTATAAATATCATTAAAATTTATTCACCTGATTATATGTGACTTTCAAATGTTAGAACTATGGTGTTTTAGCCCATAAGTGGTTTGACCAAAGGCTTTGCCCTTAGAACAGGCACATATAGGTTAATCCCGGCTATAAAATATTCATTTGAATAACAAACATCCAAATATACAAAAATTCGAGCTTGTAATCTCTACATATATAAAAATTACGTGTATGTTCGTGATCGCTAAACTCAAAAACTACTGGACCGATTTTGACCAAATTTTATATGCATGCTCTATGGGCCGTGAGGAGTGTTTCTGTGTGGTTTGAAGTTCATCAGACTGATGGGCAATATTTAGTTTTTTTGTGTTTTTGCACCATAACTCAAGAAATACTGCACCGATTTTGACCAAACTTTATATACATGCTCTATGGGGCGTGAGGAGTGTTTCTGTGTAGTTTGAAGTTAAGTAAGTACGACATATGGCCCAATATTTAGTTTTTTTTTGTATTTTGCCCGATAGAGATTAATGCGATAAGCCTATGATGTGTTTCGTTGGGCCCTTAATCAGCGTGTAGTGGCGTTAATTAGCCCGATACCGGTATTTGAACAATAACTGCTATGTCGATTTAGTGCACCTTTCATTCTTCTTCGAAATATCAATCCGCCATGACTTTGCAACGAAACCAGACTTGCAGTGAAAATAAAATTTGAAGGCAAAACAACGTTTGCCCGGGTCAGCTAGTATTTAATATTTATGATAATGCATTTGCAATTTTTTTGATTTGGAGTTTGAAACGTCATTTTTAATGAGGCGGACAGTGAGTATATTATTAAAATTGGACCAGTCTTTTACGAGTTATAATCATTTTTAATTGTTACTAGGGCACACATAAAACACCTACACAATATACATATATCTGTGGCATAAATCACCTAAGTCGACTTAAGCAACGTAGTATTTTTACGCTACTGTTAAAATATTTAAAGCTTCATATGCATGATTCTTCTTTCGTGTAATCCTTTTCTAGCGTATGTTGCAATGTCACCACTGCAACATCAAAATAAGAAATAACACGCCACAATACAGCACAAGAAAACTAATCTTAATCTTAAACTAAGCTTTATTTAATCTTTATCTAATGATTATGCCACGGATGTATACCCAACAAAACTGAAACTTAGAAGAATTCAAAGTATATACGGTAATTTGTGAGGCATTTAAAACCACAAGGCGGGTGACCACTAGTTTCTTATTAATAATTTAATAATAAAAAATAAATTAAATGAAAAGACTTAATCTTAACAGGAACAAATTTAGGATTATCTTATGTAGTTTCAACGGATGTATATTTTTCGAATAACAAGTTCACATTTTTTTAGGTATTCGTAATAACTTTCAACAATATTTTTTTTTTTACTTCAGGCATCAGAACTTGGACAAAGTTACTAATTCCTCCCAGATTTTGGAACATCGATTTTCATCAAATATCGCTCCTTCAAGATTCTGGGTAGCTATTCTATTTCCCCCCAATGCACAATGATGTTTATAATATATGAGCCAAGATTTAGGGTCATTTTGCAAAATACCACAAAAAAATAATAGTTGCCCTGGCAAAATATTCTAATTCCGTATGGTTGTATGTGTAAGTACATAAGTATGTACATGTGTATGTAAGCGTTTATATATTCTAAGTATGTAAATGTGAATTTTTGAACGACTGCACGGACCGGAACAACACGCGGCATTCTGTAGATTTCGATGTCGTGTAAATTTGGATTAATTTTGAAAGTAAATTTTCCATCGTTTAAATTAATTTCAGTCTCCCGCTTCGATAGAGAGCAAATCTTTTTTCTCTTAACCATAAAGAACACTAATTTAATTAAAGTCGACTGATTCATTAATTTTGAAAAACTTCGGTTAGTGTTTTTAATAACTGCATACAATTCCCATAAAATCGATTTTAAAAATACTGAACACTACTTTAAATGTAGTGGTTTTTACAAAAATCGGTTTATTTCCTTCAATTATATCATTATCGGAAGTTCTAAGACAACCATGATTTATTTAAGAAGCTTTGAATATTGTCCTCGAAGGTTTATTTCAATTCCAATGCTTTTTTAACTTTTTAAAATACATCGAATGCCGAAAAACTTTATCCAGCGTTTTCGAAAAGTTGCAAAAATGATGTTTGTCGATAATCCGAGAATTCTTTTCAAATTACTCTTGATATCGGGCGAAAGTTTCGGTAATGGCTAAAACATCAACCACATTTCCTATATATAGATATAACTATCTATCAGGATAACTAGTGATTTTTCCGATAGCCTATACGTCTGGAGGTTATGAGTTCGACTCCCACCAGAAAGTGGAGAGCTACACTGTCAACTATATAATAAGATTATTTAATTTAATATTTTTAATAAACATACAGAATTATAAATTTAGCTAAAACGAAGTAAAAAAATAATAAATAATATTTTATAAAAAAATTTTGCAAACACTTTTGTCGACAAATATCAACAAATTTATACGTAAAGAAAATCAAATTAAATTTTAAAATTGTTTTTAATTTTCCAATAACTAATGGAAAGATATCGAAAACTCGTTATAAAAAATATTTCGAAAATTATCTTTATCGAAAATAAGTGAAAAAAACTCTAACTTTTCGAAGAGCATCTATAAATTATGACATCAAGCATTAAAAAAGTTAATAGAAATATAATAGAGAACTTTTGTATGTCGTTTTCTTTTTTTTGGATTAAATTTAATATAACATTTTATTTTTCTTAAAATGTCGAGTTAAATCTAAAAAAAAATTAAATAAGAAATTGACAGCAACCATTAAATGATTAAAAATATGCCCCAAACCTGATGATAATTATGGTGTGGCGACCATCGAAACAGAACCACTCCGTTCTGCTCCCTTTTGCTAGTGTAATAATTGGCTTCCCTGTTTTTCCGAATAAAAATAATATGAAATAAAATTATTAATCTTAATTAATAAATCGAACTAGATAGAATAAACTTCAATTTAACAATTGAAAAGTGAGAACTAAATAAATAAAATGATCGAAATTTTCTCCGGTACAAAATTTATTTAATCATTTGGATAACTACGATTTTCGAAATATTATAAATAGTTGCTAGATGCTGATATTTTTTTGAACACATGTTTTTAAATCAATTTTGCCATTCTATACCTCGATAAATCTTAATGGTTTTGAAATTTTCCTTCTTCTTTTGTTAATTATTTTCTTTGATTCTTATATTTTTTAGGATGTTATATCCCACTGTTCCTTTACCTTCTAGTAGCCATTATTGTCATTCTATTAAAATTCGTTTTTTGTGAATTGGGTTTAAGTTTTGGGTTGTTTTAGAAATTAATTCAAATGAATACAAAGAGCCAGCCAAAGGAAAATAAAATCTTTTTCATTAATACCGCTGGCTGATCTTCAACAAATTTCAAGGGTGACACAACTGTCATTGCCACAGTGTTAAAGTTTCATTGGTGTTATAACCCCCTGTATATATTTGCATATATAGGTATGGGTGCTGCATGGGTGTGTATGTATGTATGTCTGTTGGTATCATGTCATGATTTTCTTTTGATTTAATGCGACTTCTACATGGCTCTGCTTTTAGAAATTTCTGCAAATTTAGTTGGCTAGTGGTAAGAGTTTTAGTCATTTTTATTTTCTCTTCCTCTCAATCATGATTTTTGTTTTATGTGGCAAGCACACATACACATATAGTTCTTGCAGCTAACTTCATTGCTGCTGTTATCGCGACGCCTTTGTTAGAGGAAAATGTTAATACTTATTTAGATTTTTGAAAATGCTTTTAGTTTTGTGAATTTCAAATCACACCAACATCTGTTCAAGTATCATGCTAATTCGATTTAGAAAAAAAATGTTTGGTGTATAGAATAAAACCAGTGGATAGACATGTACAAGTATATAAGATGGGAACTATTTAGCTTGAAAGGGTCTTAGAGATTGTGTGGTTGTTATTTTAAAGATTTTTGTGTATTAAATGTTTTAAAGTTATATTTACAGAATAAAGACTATTTACTGAATAAAGAGTATTTCTGCTTGATGATTTCTCAATTTGTAAGCTTAAATTCTTTTAAAAGGCCAAAATGTTCGATATATTAATTGTGTGTTCTATAACTTGTGAATAGTACGCACAAGGTGCCTTGAATTCTGACATCAAAGAAAAAGATAATGAATAAAAATATACCTGTCACCATTCATTATACATTAACAACCGCAAAAAAATACATAATTATATTACATAATCAGTATATGTAAGTATCTCTCACAAATTAATTTTTTTATTTACATAAATTGCAGACTAAAGTCCTAAGCAGACAGATTTGGAAGTGTGGGATTATTGATGAGAACATCATGCTTTGAACTGACCGATCAAGAACAATAAGCGAGGTCGGCTCTGTTGTTTTCTCTGTGGATCTTGACATATGATACTTTTAACGCCTTAACAGTATATCAAGTATATTACAAGCACAAATATTGACCATTGGGGAGATGGGAGGGATACTGATAAGTAGAAATTTTCAAAGAAAAATCAGTATTTTTGTCGATAACTAGTCAGGAGTTTGTCGTCTAAATTTTACCACGTGCCTTCAATTCAAGTAAAACAATAAACAGATGCGCCCTCCGAATCAAACCGATATTACTCTTATTCAGAACCCTGCATACAGCAACTTTCCTGGCATAAAACGAACAGACAAACTAGCCTGGGCAGCTCCCGCTGTAAACATTACCGGTGCAGTAAAGGTCATAATATCATTTAATTCTATTAGAAGTATATTCTGGGAATATCGTAAAAAGCTAAAGCCAGATTGCGCAAATGGCGTACTTCTAGAGTCGTAACGAAAACGTGGGTTTGCTATAGGCACTCGATTCAAAAAACCAATAGGAACCGCAACGACTTATAGCAGAGCTGGCAGGTCCCAGGTGTGTTAAGCAGACGCACTTTGAAGTTAGGATTCTCCTACAATGCATTCTGATATATTCGTGGTAAGGTTTGTGAGAAAGAAAATTATTAGTTGGCCTTTCGTAGTTATCAGCGGCAGGTCTATATGAACTTATTCATTATCTCAACGGTACGAAGTGGTCTAGTAAAATTTACCGGATCTAGTCTCTGACTAACACCGACTGATTTTTTTCTCCATTACCCCTCTTGCGAGCATTTGGCTTCAACAAAGCATATCACCACGCCACCGACTATTTATCTGCTTCTTTTTTTGGCAAAACGAAATCACCGGACACTATTTGATTGGCCCTTATAGTCGCGCGGGGCAGCTACGTATATCAACCAACAAACCGACAACCCTTGGCTGATTCTTTAGAGATTAATTTCTTATATTCCAATAAGAAGGTATTAATAAAGAATTTAATTAAAATCCTTAAATTCCTAAAGCAAACTAGCCAGTTCTTACCGCATGTAGATACTTTCAGGTATTTTCGGTGATAACCTTGAATCATTAACAGCATAAATCATTATATACTTAAATATGCTGCTTAGATGTATCTCGACACAAAAACCAGCAGCTGCAAGATACAAACATATTATCATATTCCAACAATAAACATATTTTGCGTTAGTAGACATTTAATCCACCAACTTGTAGACACGATAAAAGAAAATTTACGAATACTAATATAAAAAATTATAATATTAAATAACCATAAACGTTCAGACCGCAATACACTCCGCCACCCTATTACCATTTACCATTAATATTCAAGGGCCTTCTGTGTGGTTCTCTAGTTTCAATATTAATACAATAATAAGAATGTTACCCACACCTAGATGTTTGTTAGCAACGTTAATAGCAAAAACATAATATTAGCACAAAACGTTTTCACATTTTCATTTCCGTTTCCGTTTTTATAATCTTTTTTACTTCAACGTAAAACTTATGGCATTATCAAATAATGAATATCAAATGAAATGCTGCTTATCATTTATTTGCCAAAAACAAATACATAGAAGCCAGGTAAATTGCACATTCTTACGCACCATCCCACACAAATTTATATTTTCTCCCACCCACATACGCACACACAATATCAACATCATTTTGGAAAAAGTAAAAGTAAATAAATGTAAATGATATAAAAGTAAAGAAAAAATTATACTTCTTTATTTAAAATGAATGGTGGTTTCGAATATGGCAGACCCAGATAACATTGCAGTGAATGAATTATTTTTTATAGCAAGTATATTTTCTACCACTAAATACATATTATTTAATTCATAATAGATGCAAGGAGATCTAGTTCAATAAGTATAAAGCCTGAAAATTCTTATTATCATGGCTTAAAATAAAACATAAATATAAAAAGTGATTTCAACGAAATTTCGCACACGTTACACCCAAGTAGGAATAAAGAATTTTTGCAATTAAACTTCTTTTGTCGTTTCTAATATTAATATGTATATTTTTTCTAATGGCCTAATTTTGTTAATGTCGTCACCAAAGTAAAATTTAT
This sequence comes from Germaria angustata, assembly GCA_963681545.1. Taxonomy (NCBI): domain Eukaryota; kingdom Metazoa; phylum Arthropoda; class Insecta; order Diptera; family Tachinidae; genus Germaria; species Germaria angustata. The sequence continues at coordinate 80,859,833 of OY813000.1, read as the reverse complement.
ATGTGGAAAAATGAACTTCCTCTCGAAATCAAAAAAAAAAATATATATATATATATATATATATATATATATATATATATAGACAAAATAATGCAAGTTTTTTTTTTTGGTGAAAAATTTGTATTAGAAGCAAAAAGTAATACATATCATTAAAATTTTCATTTTCACTGCCACATTAAATTCGCAGTTATTATTTTTTATTTCCATTTTAAAAACATTTTTGTTTAATAATTATTATAAGTTGCTGTTTTCACTTTTTTGATATGAACTATTTATTCGTGCAGGGTTTGCATTTCAGAATTCTTATTCTTAAAGAATCAAAATTCCAATGAAAAATCTAAGGCTTATCATAAAATGTGACAATTATGAATCAAGATATAAGCAAGAAATAAAAAAATTTATTGAAAGCGAGAAAATCGCCAAATTACTTCTTAATATTATTTTAAACTAATTTAAGTCAAGTTCAATTTCACACGATTTACTTATACGAGTAGTTATAGTTTTTCATTTAGTGCATTATACTTGCCTGTTGAGCACTTTACGTTGTATCGTTATATTCGAACATATTTGTACGCACAAAATCTCACTTACTACCTTGCACCAAGTCAAGTTATTTGATTTAATGGAACATGCTCAGCAACAAGTTCTCTTCACAACAAATTAAAAAAATTCTCTAAATTGTTGTGCCAATGTTTTGCTTTTGACTGAATGATTCGCCGGAAAGGTGTTAAACGAACAAATGTTGCAAAGCCAACGATATGTTGCTTGTTAGCGGAACAAATGCGAGAACAAAATCATACCGTCAAACAATAACATACAGGTACCTAACGACAGAAATCAGAAAGGAAGAATTACACACGATGTCAAAAGTATTTGATTGAAGAAATGTGTGAGGGGCTTTTGTATCGAACTGTCTTAACATTGAATTAAGGCATTCGCCCCAAACAAGAATGATCATAAATTTTTATAATCCGTATTGAAGAATTCCATTTCGAACTTTAAGTTGCATCGTATGGACTGAAGTTTCATTCGAACTCATACATTCAACATATTTGTTCGCACAGAACCAAACATACTATATTGCACACACTCAAGTTATTTGATCTGATCAAACACACTCATAGCCAATTTCTCTTCAAAAGATTGGAAAATATTCTCTGAACCAGCGTTGCCATTTGTCAAGTTTTCCCTTTTTTTGCAAGTTTTTTGAGATGCCAAAAAGTTTTAAATTTATTGGGTAAAAAACAAGTTTTTTTGAAAATACATAAAGTTTTGTAAAGTTTTTTTAAATACATAATTTAACTATTGCAGTATATTGGATGAAAATATTAAGTGATGTTTGTATGCAATGAAACGATGTTATATTTTCTCACTCCTTTATTACTGCAACAGTGTCTCATTGTCTTTACACCGTCTTAAGTACAACTATGCCTCTTTTATACATTGGCAATGTGTAACTAACTTTTGGCAGTTTGTGTTTGTGGTGAAAAAAAAATTTAAAAAACATGGACAAATATTTAATGAAAAATGGCAAGACCAATGAAAGATCTCTAAATATGAATTTTATTTTATGTTTTTTTATTATATGTTATATTTTTGTTTTTAATCGTTTTTATATTTTTAAATAAAATGAATTCCAAATACATTTTAGTGTTTTCTTTTAAAATTTAGGTACTTTTATAGAAAAAAAGTTTTTTTTTGGAAAAAAAATTTTTTTTTCAGATATAAGAAGTTTTTTTAAAAAAATATATGGTAACGCTGCTCTCAACTATTCTGCCAACGTTTTGCTTAACTTGAAGGGAAATGGACACTCAATAAGATGTTGGAAAACGAAGGAAGTAGAGAAGAATTTCTTATAAGCGGAACAAATGAAATACATAAACGGAATAGAGGAGACAAGAATGCAAAATCACAACAACAACTACTATGTTTGTATATGTACATACGTGCGCGAATGAGTGTACATACATATTTTAAATACATACTAATGAATATTAACAGAAAGCAAAAGCGGAAGAGTTACACACGATGACAAAAGTATTTTAATGTGCCTACAATTAAGAAATATGCTGTTTTACTTACATTGATTGCATAGATGTGTGGCACGACTTTTGTAAGGGACTGTCTTAACCTTGAATTAAGACAATAACCCCATACAAGAATTTTGATTCTTTTATATTTGAACTGGACACCGAACCGAACCGAGAATTTATTCATATACTTATAACTAAAGAAACACATTAACTCTTTTAATTTTGCACTACATAATGATTATTGGAAACCATTTTACATACATACTTGCATTTTTTATACACATTTGGCATACACATTATTACATACATATGTATGTACATATGTACATACGCTCATGTATGTATAACACCTGTGGGAATATATTTTTTTCTTTTTTTTGTGGGCAGCTGCCTCTTTATTTTAACTATTTCCCACTTTCATTTTATTAACACATTTTTATTATAAATAAAGCACTTTTCCACTTTTTAATTTTAATTATATATTTTTTTTTTTCATTTACCACAATAACTTTACGGAACTACGATGCGAACGCTTTGAAGTTTTCTTCAAACTGAATTTAACTCTTCATCTTTATGTCGATCTCATTTTAATAACACCGATTAGTGTTTCTTATACATACATACATACATAGACTTACGTACGTACACTTTAGGATTGTTAAATTTACTTTGATCTTTTCCCCCAAATTGATTGCAAAAATCGCCAAAATCGCCAAAAAATATGTTTGTTTAGCATATGCCAATAATCCTTTTTTATTGTTTAAAGGATCGAAATACTTTTTATAAAATATAAAAAGAAATTTAGTCCAAATCGTCCAAATTTTCCTGAATAGAAAAATAACGCCAAGCTACATATTTCGTATAATTTTTCCTAAAATCCAATACGAAAATAATTTTTATGGTTGATATAAAACAAATTTTGTATCAAATGATATTCTCATCATCTTCATTAGCTTTTTTTTTGGACACATTATGTGGGAGTTATATGTGTTGAGCATTTAGCATTCCCCATTGTCTGTTTGTTCTTTTTTGGAATACTCGTACATTGTATGAAAATTAAATATATTCAATATTTCATGAGAATGTCCAAAAGAACTCGTAATAAAGAATCGAAAACTTCATATTACATTTTATTTCGCAAGCGCTGGTTAATAGAGTTCGTACAACATTGGCATCACTAGTTGGAATTGGAACATTTTTGTATTACGAAATTTTTCACTATAATGAATTTGGCTTAAGCTGCCAAATTTCATAATATAGAGATGCTCGTAAATTTTACATACAGTAATACTTTCAGAAAGTATATTTATTAGTTCATCCAAAAGCATCAAACAGCTTTCTCGAATAGCTTTAATACCTGTATCATTCATTTCAACGTTAATTTGTTAAATTTCAAATGTTGTTTCATAGTCGTGGCATTTAGTTGAAGAAACGTTTTATATAAAGTATATAAATAGCTATACTAACATTATTTATAAATTATTCAATATCAAATATTTCATTGATTTAATTAATGAATACCATGAAAGTGGAGTAGAGCACTACCTCTACCTTGCTAACAGGACTTATAATTATTAAAAAATCTTGCTTCTTCGTCGCACAATACCTTTTATATATCTTGGACTGACTTATCATTTACGTCTGTTAAAACTATTGAACAAATTTCACTTCAGCTTCACCTATTGTCCCAAAATCTTTGATAAAAAAAATCAATATTTCTTGGCACTGTTTTCCGATGACAAGTTTATTTCACGAACATTGTTTGTAGGATTTTTTGATCAGAAATGTAAACAAGTATTATTCTTTGCTACTTATAAGTTACCAGTACCATCCGTTCCATTTGCGATCATATTAAGATTACATAAACTTTTTTATTGACTATAAACTGTTGAAAAAATGCTCTCCTGTGGCTTCTCTACCAAAATAAGTCCCAAAAATGGGTTATATCAACCAATTTATCTCTGATAAAGAAACTTATATACAAACTCATCAACTTTATTTGAAGAAATCTCTACATTTGTCAACAACAATTCCATATTTTGTGTTGACAATCTCTTTTACAACATTTTTCAATAGCGCCGGCAATTTTTTATATTGAATTCAAATAATCTCAAAACAATTTAATGGCCTACCAGAAATAGCCAATAAAATCGCTAATAACTCTATAAATCGCCATGTCACCAAATCGAAATTAGGATGCCAAATAAGTTTAAAAATTGTAAAATTTGACAACCCTAGTGCACATATAATATGTGTGTGTTCGTGTGTTCTGCATGTAATTATTTATGAAGAGATTCAATATGTATGCAAGCGTGTGTGCATGTGCCTCAAATGGTCGAATATTAGGAGAATTATTTAAATATTTCAATGAGAGGACTAAGTTTTTTTTGTTGTTTTGAGTAGTGTTTTCTAACAAGATAGTTGCACGCACACAACAATAACAACTAGTATTTTATATGTGGAGGGTGGTAAAGAACAATAAAGTGTATGTTGCTTTTGTAGAAATGGTATGCAAGTGTGACTACCTTGCGTGTTGGCTCTTTTATGAAGTTTTAGTATTTTCGTTGGAAATTTTAGGGACTAAGTCCCAATTATTACGACACAAATACAAGGTGTCAGCAGCAAATTAATGAATCAAAGGTTTTCTTTTTTAACCGTTTGCTTCGCAGCCAGGAAAATCAAAAGATTTAATTTGAATGTCGAAAAGTTTTCTTAGAATATCACTGGTGATATTTTCGCTTTTCAACGACATTATGTATTTTGACACGCAAATAGTAAAGACAAAAAAACTACTGATCACAAAAAAGCAGACACAAAACGGGGAACAAATAAAAGTACTTGTATTTTAACGATGCCGTGGAAGATTTTGCTATTGGGAGGCAGCCTTAAATACTTTGTACATATTTAGATACATTTCATACATACATTTACATTTACCAGAACCATACGAGATGAGCGAACCATGAGGAAAATGAAGCACAAGCCAAATTCAAATTATTCAAATTTGAATTTCATTACGTATTCCAACCAACAAATGGCAACAGCTTCTAGAAGAGAGAGAGGATGTAAGATATTTGGAGTTTAAGCCAGACTGATTTCAAAAACATGCTTTAATGCCTTCAGTTGCTCGTTAATCTCTTATGAAATTCTCTTAAAATATTCAGCTAATCCTGCTTGAAGGTGGATAAAGTATAAGAATTTCGCTAAAGGTATTTTGAGGTGTGAATTTAATTTTTTTCTTCTAATAAAATTTTGAGCTTTTGAATGTGTTTGTGTTGTTCTTTTTATTGACTTTCATTTTAGTGTTACTTCGTTTCATTCAGTTTTGTAATTTTTTTCTTTTTTTTAAAGTAATGTGTTTGAATTGGTTGTCAAATAGTACAGACATGTTTCTGAAAATTCAATAAAAACTAGAATTAAAAATAAAGAAAGAAAAAATTCAATTATTCAATTAAATTTTTCGACTTATGAAGTTTAATTATCCTTGTTTTATATCACGGATAATAACCATTCCGATTTTGTGATGCGAATTGTGGAAAATTGCTTAATAGCCTCTGTTTGTGCGATGAACTTTCCTTAGAAGGAATTTTGGGTCATGTTCCTCCTGTGTAACCAACCGTGACAAAATGTTGAACAGTTGCGTTAAGACAATGGAATTTCCAGAAGTTTTAACTTTTTCATCCGAAAATATGGACGATTAAAGTTTTTCTCATTTTGGAACCCCTTTGCAAATGGATTCCCCAGCAAGTACTATTTATTTATTTATTTATTTACAAATAAAGTCTATGGATACGTAATCCTTACAGACTATGAAAAAAATGCATAATACATAAAACTTATATTAAGTATTCAGAGATAAAATAATTTTACGTTTTACAATATTAGCATTTAGAGCAAAATCAATGTGTTGATAAAATTTATTATAGTCAGCACAAATTCTATTAAAAGGATCAAAATTAGCATAATTAGCCCTGAATACTTGAATAGACAGTGGATAAAAATTACGAGTAAGGCATGATGGAAGATTAAAGGATATATTACTTATAAGGAAGTCAGGACAAACATTACCTTTTATTACATTAAGTACAAACATGACATTTAATATTTTTCTGCGACTTTTAAGAGTTGGTAACTTGATTAATGCCAATCTACTAGTGCGTGGCGGGAGATTCAGCATATTCCACCCCAGTGGACGCAGACAAAACAATAAGAACTGTTTTTGTAAAAATTCTATAGTATTGTTATGAACATTATACGGAGGGTCCCAAATAATTGAGCCATATCCCAGGATGGGTCTTACCAGAGAAGTATAAAGTTGCTTAGTTATATACGGGTCATCAAATTCTCTAGCCCAACGTTTTATTTGCCATTGAAGAAATATGTTGAATAAAATTCAATTTGGAATCAAGTAAAATTCCAAGATCTAAGATGGTATCCACTTTGTTCAGCATGTGACCGTTTAAAACATAGTCCACATTAATGTGAGATCTACGAAAGAAGGTTAACATTGCACCAAGCATTAAAAGCATCAAGGTCCTGTTGTAACATATAATGATCATCATGTTGATTAAAAGTTAAAAATATTTTAACGTCGTCAGCGTACATAAGAATATTAGAATATTTTATAGTGTTTGACAGGTCATTAATAAACAGAGAAAACAACAATGGTCCAAGATAACTTCCTTGTGGTACGCCAGATATAACATCAATTGGTTTAGACAGTCGCTTCTTGAAAAGAAATTTTTGCTTTCTATTAGTCAAATACGAGAAAATCCATCGCATCAAGTTTTTTATAAGAAGTCTGTGGTTGATCTTGTCAAAAGCTTTGCTAAAGTCAGTGCAAATAACATCAGTTTGTTTTTGTTGAATAAATCCTCTATTTACTAACATGGTTAAATGCAGGAGATTTGTCATAGTTGAACAACCTCTTTTAAAACCGTGCTGGATCGGAGATAGAATTGATGAAACTTGACGGCAAATTATTTTCTCAAATAATTTTGGTAATGTGCTAAGCTTAGCAATTGCTCTGTAGTTTTCAATATTATTTTTGCATCCAGATTTAAATAGTGAAATAATAAATGATTCCTTCCACAATGTCGGAAAGTTACCAAACCTGATTGAAAGATTGAATAAATTTGTCAAAGGTTTTGTAAAAGCTTCCTTTGTATGAAAATTTCAGTTTTCTCAAACTATTAAAAACAGTTACTTCGTCCAGAGATGGTATTGAGATACTTGCATTAATCAGTTCTGAAGAAGTGCACCGTCTTGAATCATCATATGCTACATCAGAATAAGTGGTGGAGAAAAAATCAGCAAAAAGATTACTTATTGTCGGATCATCATCCGATTCATACTCCTTATATTTCATGAGAGAAGGAAAAGATATTGAACGTCTTTTAGAGTTGACAAAAGTATAGAATGACATTGGATTAGATTTCAAATTATTTCGAATTTTATTTAGATATTGTGTGTAACAAAACTGATTTAACAAGTTGTAATTAATGAGCACGAATTGCAGAGTAATTAGTATAGTCAATACGTGATCCAGATAATTTAAATTTTTTGTAAAGTTTATTCTTGATTGATGATAGATATTTTGTATTCCATGGAGGACCCGCAGAGTTCACAACCGCGATTTTGGGAATACACGGTTCCATAAACCCATACACTTTATTGTAAAATATCTCGACTATCCATTGGAGTACTAATCTCACTAAAGCCCAAGAGATTATGCCAGTTAGTATTAATCAAAAGCTGGTTCAACAGGTTGTAATTGGTTTTCTGAAAACAAAATTTCTTTTCCTTTTTATTAAATTTTGACACAGCAGAGTTTAAATGCGTATAAAGATTAATTTCAATTGAAGGATGATGAGAGTCTTCAGGTCGGGATATTGGTTCGCAACGAGTAACAGTGATATCAGTACATTCATTGGCAAAAACTAAATCCAATATTTTAAGATTATCGTTTAAAGCACCATTCAATTGATAAAGATTTATATATAAGAGATCATTTATAAACTCACTATAATAAATTTTTGTGGTTGGCATTATCGGAATAAAGTAACCATCATTACGTGCAAAGTTCCATACTACATTTGGCATATTAAAATCACCCATAGCTATGATAGTATCATTTTGAAAAACAGAACTTGCTATATTTTTTATGGCATCGGCATGTTTCCGGTATAAAATTTCAGGTGAAGTCAGAGGTATATATGAACATGTAATCAAGATTTGTTTTTGTTTCAATTTAACAATAACACCAATGAATTCAATATCCAAGGCACATTCATCAAAAAAGGCCTGAGATGCCAGACGGATGGAAATCGCAATCAAGGCACCTCCTCCTCTAATATTACCACCACGATCACGTCTATAGATCTGATACTTATCACAGAATATTTCCGTATTTAAAACATTTTCAACAAGCCAGGTTTCGGTAAGAACGATGATATTATAGTTGCAGGCAAAACTATTATTAAATAATGATGAAAATTTTGAATTAATTCCACGAACGTTTTGATATATTATAGAGACAGATTCAGTATAACTATTTAGTTTTTTTTTTTTTTTGAATATCTGAGCGTTCTACTGGAAGATTTATAGTACTTCTTTGTTTTTCTCTATAAACATAGCTGCCAGCTTATGTAGGGGGAATAACGCAGTGTTTTTCACTGTGCCGTAACTGCTAGGCTGTGCAGAAGTGCGGCTATAACCTCCTCGTGGTGGCCACCGGTAACAGGGACCCAGTACGGTCATGTCTCTGCTGGGTACCTGGCAAATATAGTCGGGCTAAGAGAGAAAACTCTAAATAAACCCCAATCCAAGAGGGAACAGCATATCTCGAGGGATGAATGGCTAGTGGGTTAACTAGTTCCTAATATGCGGACTTGGGATGCACAGGCGAGGTCCCATTTCAATAAATGCCTTACTGCGTTACCGGGGCTCTGGCGTAGTTGACCGTTTTTTCCCCTTTACTCGTGGGAACAAAAATGAATGTACACAAAAAAAATAAAACAAAAAATAACGCAGAGGCACACATACCTCAAAAAAATAAAGAGGCAGAAAAGCCCTCAAATGAAACTGGGGCGGGAGTAACTCCCAGTAAAGAAAAAAATGAAGAGAGGCCAAAGAGACTCAGTGGTGCAGGGAAGAAAAGGCTGGCATATCTAATCAAGAAGGGCCTTAGCAAGGAGGAGGCATACGCCAAGGCCTTGCAACCTATGGCCGTAGACCAGAAACCTGGGGGCATTAAACATGGCCCAAAAAGGCAAAGGTCTGAAGAGGAGACGCCACCTGAATCCTCACTGAAAAAGAGGATAAAGGATGATAAAAAACCATCCACCTCGCAAGCTGCTAAATCAAAGCAGTCAGACAACCCATCGGTGTCCATACAGAGGCGGCCCACTGCCTCATATAAGGACATAACAATGGGAGTCAAGACTGCGGTTCTAGCAAGGGACTATCCAAATACGTCCCTCACAACCCAGCAAATGGACTCCATCCAGAATATGATTCTGGAAAAAATTGTAGCTGGCAAAGATCAGGCCATAAAACCTGCTTTTCTTGGCTGTACTTACAAGGCAGGATACCTAGTCTTGCACTGTAAGGACAGCATGTCAGCTGAGTGGGTGCAAACAAATATCACCGACACATCACCATGGGAGGGAATCTCACTGAATGCCATAGAGGAACATAAGATTCCTCAATCTCGCATTGCAGTGGGATACTTCCCAAACTCGACTACGCTGGAGACGAGCAAGATCTTGGATCTGTTACAGGGACAGAATCAGGGTCTCCTCGTCGAAACGTGGCGTTTATTAAAAAGAGCCGAAAAAGGCTCTCTGGTCACGTTGGTTCTTTCCGTGGACCAAAAATCAGCAGCTAGTGTGACGAAGTCAAAAGGGAAGCTAAACTTCCGGTTTGGCCAAGTTGTACTCAGGCTTAAGGCTGAGAACATAAATGCGGATGCGCTTGTTCAACAGATGGAGGCAGTGGAGTTGGAAGAAGAGGACGAAAGCCCTCCTTCCACATCAGAAACTACAAAATGAGGTGCATCCAGGCAAATCTTCATCATGCTAAGGCTGCATCAGCTGAAATTAGCAGAAGATTTGCTGCTGGCACCATCAACATAGGGCTTATACAAGAGCCCTGGATATCAAGAGGCCGCATACGAGGCCTCAATATACAAAACACTCAGGTAATTTATGACACGCGCGCAGTCAAACCAAGGGCTGCGCTTATCATAAACACCAATATTAATTACTTGCCTCTTACAGAATTTATGGATGGCGACAGTGCAGTGGCGCTAGTCGAGTTGGACTCCAATGGAAACAGGATAGAGGTTGTTATTGCCTCAGCCTACTTCCCGGGGGACACAGACGAAGCACCACCTCTGAAAATAAAGGGACTAATGGATTACTGTAAATGCCATAGGAAAACCCTCATCATTGGCTGTGATGCGAATGCCCACAATACAGTATGGGGAAGCACTGATACAAATAAAAGAGGTGAGTCACTCTTAGAATACTTATTACTTACTAACATGGGGATTGCAAATAGGGGGAATAGCCCAACGTTTTGCAACGCCATCAGAGAAGAGGTTCTCGATCTGACACTTATAACTTACAAATCACTTGATATGATCAGGGATTGGAAGGTCTCTGAAGAGGACTCCATGTCGGATCATAAACACATCCTTTTTGAAGTTAGGGGATTGGTGAAGAGTCAATCGCTCTACAGAAACCCCAGGGCAACAGATTGGATAAAATACTCGCAGGATCTGCAGTCCAGGATCACTGGAAACACATTTTCCATTACATCACCTGAGGAACTGGATGCATCAGTCGAGAGACTAACTGATGCAATCATATCCTCATTTCAAGACAACTGTCCTGTCAGGATAAAATCCTCCACGAAGAGGGTACCTTGGTGGAACAGAAATCTTGGGAAACTGCGAAGAAAGGCAAGACTGGAATTCAACAGAGCCAAACAAACTGGAAATTGGGAAGAGTACGGAGAGGCCCTAACCACTTACAACAAGGAGCTAAGGAAGTCCAAGAGAAAATCATGGAAACTTTTCTGTGAAGATCTTAAGGACGTCCCGGCCACAGCCAGGCTGCACAAAGCACTTTCGAAGGGGGGCACGAACCCGATAAGCACACTGAAGGGGCCAGACGGCACCTATACAGATACTTTCAAAGGGACACTAGAGCTTCTACTTAGAACTCACTTTCCTGATTGCAGGTTTGGAGCTTCGGACGCTGAAACTCCAGCGGCATGGCCGCATGCTCAGCGAAGGGCGACGAACCAGGTCGTCAGGAAAATAGTGCCCTTTGAGAGGATAAAATGGGCTGTAAATTCTTTCAGACCTTACAAATCACCGGGGCCGGATGGTATCTTTCCGGCCCTGTTGTCAAGAGGTGGTACCATCCTCTATCGGAAGATGGTTAACATATTTCGATCAAGTTTAACAATAGGACATGTCCCAAGGACTTGGAGAGCGGTAGGGGTTATATTCATACCCAAGGGTGGAAACAGACCCCCAGAATCTCCCAAGTCCTACAGACCAATTACTCTATCATCTTTTATGTTGAAGACGATTGAAAAACTATTGGACCAATACCTCAGGACGGAGGTACTTTCCATGAGACCTCTGCATAGGCTCCAATTTGCCTACCAGAAGGGCAAATCAACTACCACGGCACTGCACAATATTGTTCGGGATATTGAAAAGGCCATGGAATCGAAGGAAATAGCCCTGTGTGCATTCATGGACATTGAGGGTGCCTTCGACAATGCGAACTTCCACGCAATGGAAACAGCACTCACTACTAGAGGAGCTGATCCTGTGATAGTACGATGGGTCAGCTGCATGCTGAACCAAAGGTCGATTAGGGCCTCACTTGGATCCACGGATCTCACAGTCACCGCGGTTAAGGGATGCCCACAGGGCGGAGTATTATCTCCCCTTCTATGGTCTGTATTAGTGGATGACCTGATCGGGCTACTTAACCGGAGGGGACACAGAACCATCGGCTATGCGGACGATATCTCCGTAATAATCAGGGGGAACCATGCAGGGACGATTACGGACCAAATGCAAGACGCCCTAGACAAGATGCATGAATGGTGCACTTCGGAAGGGCTATCTGTTAACCCAGCGAAGACGATCATTGTACCATTTACCAGGAAAAGGGTGATTAATTTACCCAGTCTCTGGATGGGTGGCATCGAGATAGTTCCCAAGGAGAGGGTAAAATATCTGGGTCTCGTCTTGGATATGAAACTCACTTGGGAACCGCACCTCGAGTCAGTACTGGGAAAGGCCACGAGGAGCCTTTGGACAGCGAGGCAACTACTTGGCAGATCCTGGGGTCTGAGCCCCAAAATGACCTTCTGGATATATATCCAGATGGTGAGACCAACCATACTGTACGGGGCTCTGGTATGGTGGAGGAAGACTGAGCAACGGACAACTATATCGAGACTGTGCAGGTTACAAAGACTTGCATGCCTATGCGTCACAGGGGCCATGAAAACAACCCCAACGTTGGGTATGGAAGCTCTTCTGAACCTTGCACCGCTCCATCTGGCTATACAAGAGGAGGCAGCTATAAGGGCAATCTCTATCTACGGAAAAGAGAACCTTAGGGCGGGAAACCTAACTGATCATCTGGCTATCCTCAGGGGAATCGGGGACATACTTGATATGTCTCAGGCGGGCGACCATATGGACCCGGTATACTGTTTCGACAGGAAATACAGGGTCCTCTTCCCCACAAGAGAAGAATGGTGCGCAAACCCAGGATGGCTAAGAGATGGATCGCAAATGTGGTACACGGACGGCTCAAAAACGCTCCAAGGAGTTGGGGCGGGAATAGTGGGGCCTAGAGCACACAGGTCTATAACATTGAGCAAGGATACGACAATTTTCCAAGCGGAACTTTACGCGATACTGGAAACTGTGGAGATCCTATCCGAGAGAGGACACAGGGGAATACGGGTTAAGATATTCTCGGACAGCCAATCGGTTCTTAAGGCCCTGAGAGGCTGTACGTACATGTCCAGATTATTACTGGAATGTCAAAACAGGCTCAATGACCTGGCGACTCATAATCAGATTACTCTGATATGGGTACCAGGGCATCAGGGGCATGCCGGGAATGAGATGGCGGACATCTGTGCGAGAAGAGGGGCTGAGGGGAACTTCATTGGACCCACCCCTTCTTTTGGTTTCAACAAAAGTCTCCTTAAAGGGGAGATTTCGAAATGGACATCGTCCAGGATTGCACAACATTGGAATGACATCAATGGATTATGTCACTCCAAGAAATTCCTACGCTTTGACGCTGGGAGGGCGGATCTGGCTCTAAGACTGGACAGAAAAAGCCTACGGACGCTGGTAGGGGTGCTCACAGGCCATTACACCTGCAAAGCCCACCTATACAGAATGGGCTTATCTGACACGGACATCTGCAGATTTTGCGGTGAAGATGAGGAGTCGATGGAACACTTGATAACAAATTGTGGGGCATTGTGCCACAGGAGACACAGGACTCTACATGCATATACGCTGAGTGAAGAGGATCTGCTAATGCTCCCACTGAAGGAGCTGATCCTATTTGCGAACGTATTAAACTGTTAAGGACAGGGGAAGCACAATAGATCAGCAATGGTCGCAGTGCAAAAGGCTATCCTGGGCCAAACCCCATTTCATTACTTACTTACTTACTTACTTACATATTCACGCACAACTGTGTTCTCAGGCCAAAAATTATGATTATTTATACAATTAAACATTTCTTTAGTTACAGTAATTTTAAAACTCGCTATAAATCTTTGTTGAGAATATACAAATTTATACACTGCAACGTTACAGTTGAACTGAGTTTTAGATTTAATATAAAATTCGACATCTTCCACAGTAGTTTCGGGAGCTAAGCGAGAAATAAACACAGTTTTATTTTTGTTTGGAGGAATAGCTCTTAATGGTTTTGGTGCAATTTGGGATGTTTTTATGACTTGGTTCGAAGTTGTTTGAAGTTGAAGCTATGGTTGGTGAGGGATTTAAATTGACTGAAACAGAGCTATTGAGATTATGTAAATTTGCTGAATTACGGGGTATAGGTGATGGCAAGGTAGATGTCATAATATTAGTTGAAGAGGCAGAATAGATAGTTCAGATGAATTTACAGGGCCATTTTCGGATATCACCGGACGAACAAATAATGGGGTAGAATGTTTGGATGAAGATTCTGGTAACAATTTATTGGGTACAGAAGTAATAGCAGTAGCATTAATTTGAGTTGCAGCAGGTGAAGATTGCTTATTTTTTCTTGGAGAGCAAGGACTTTTCTCAAGAAGTTATATTTCGTAAATTTATTAAAAAGTTTATTAAAATCGTTAATCATATCGTTGAACTGCGCGCGATTGTTTCTAAAAAATGAATAAAATTCAATATCAAAAGCCAAACACTTTTTGCAGCACCAGCGAAGACCATTTTCATCACGCAGATTGTCGGCAGTCCGAGGCGCCAAATCAACACATTTGGCATGGTAGAGAGCATCACACACCCAGCAAGAAACAACAAGACATTGTTATTTATTTAGTTTTAATTATTATTTTATTATTTGTAATTAATAAATGTTTTTATGTTCAGCACTCGGTCAAAGAGGATTAGGTGTAGAATGTAAAAAGTTTAATAATCGATCAAAAGGAAGAGAACTTAAGTGTATTAATTCTCACAAATTCTTTAAACTGAGAAAACAAATTCGGATGTTATTTTTGTTGTCTTATTGATATTTTAAATAATAAATATGCAGATATAGTTGTTATTGCAGTTGAGTCAAAAAAATTTGCGGTGTATTTTCTCTCGGGAAAACAAGAAAAAAAGTAAAGAACGAACACTTCAGTGATTTAAAATATTATTGTTGTTGATTGTTTGTTAAGTTTTTATATAATTGTATGTATGCCAATAATAATGTATGTGATATGCAGAAATTTAATAAATTCTTTTTATTTACTCTTTAATTTTAAAGAACAAGTTCAATCGAAAACTTCAAACACCCGCAAAACGTAATTATTAAAAACCGAGTTTATTTTATATATCTATATACTTATATAAGTAAAAGTTATGTAAAATTTTAGACAGAGCCCAAACAAAAGCACGTCTTACTCTCACGACAGTCAACTGGTAGTTGTTTAAGTATTAATCACACGAATTGAAATTTAAAAAGAAAACTTACAAGTGATATCGAGGTACACTTGTCCAACTTTTCTTATAAAAATACAATACCATCATCTAATATACAAAACAGATTTTTCATTGTTGGAGAATTAGCAATAGAAGAGGAACAATTTACTTCTAATGATCTAATGATAGAGTCGCTCCACCCAAGCATTTAAGCTCTTGTCCGCCTATTTTTTTATTTAACGTTAATATAAACCATTTAATCGGTCAACTGAAGGCCAAGAAAGTTATTTTTAAAATGATCAATAGAACAACCACAAGAGTAAATTATATTTAAAGGATGTTGCAGCTTATTCCGAGATGATGAATCTTTTAAAAGACAAAAATATAGAATCTTATTCATTTACTTCAAAGGAGCTCTAACGTACTAGTATAGTGTTACGTGGAATTTATTATAAGACTAATTTGACAGAAATTAAAAACGAAATCGACTCATTGATTCCCAATACGATTGACACAGTTTCAAAATTTTCCACAATGTATTCTAAGAATAATAATTTGGACACCGGACTATTTTTAATAACCCTTTTACCAATTA
Organism: Germaria angustata; assembly: GCA_963681545.1. Classification (NCBI taxonomy): domain Eukaryota; kingdom Metazoa; phylum Arthropoda; class Insecta; order Diptera; family Tachinidae; genus Germaria; species Germaria angustata. The sequence continues at coordinate 80,844,010 of OY813000.1, read as the reverse complement.
AGAATCCAAATGTAATCACTTGTTTACGTTATTTGCTCAATCAAAGAATTTCTTGGGAGTTTCCACATATTAATTCAAAGTATGTTCAATGTTGGCGATGCCAAAAAAGGGGTCATATGTCCCGGAATTGTAACAGTCCATTTAAATGCGTTAAGTGTGAGGAAAGTCGTGCTTACCCCTATGTGTAAACTGCAAAGAACATGGTCACCCTGCAAGTTTTAGGGATTGTTCAGAATTGAAAAATTATATTAAAATGAAGGTCGGAGTAAAAAGTTCTTCCAGAGACAATAAAAATCTGATTATGAATGATGTTGCTAGTGCCATAAATGCTTCAAACTTTGTTCAAATAGACAAATCTTATGCAAGTGCACTAAAAACTCCTCCTCCATTTATACCTGAAACAAATAAAAATTTGCCACCTTTTATTAAGGAATTTTTGAAAATTGCATATACAATATGCCAGCCCGAACCTTTAACTTTAGAAGAAAAAATTGGTAAAGTTATTATAGAGTACAAATCCATTTCTCGAGAGGAAGCTAAAAAACAGTGTTTAAGTATTATAAACGAAATTAAAATGTTGTATGGTCCATAATAATTTAAATTTATTAACTTTTAATGTTAGGTCCCTCATTGAGGTAAATCATAGATTAGATCTGTCATATATGTTAAAATACAATTGTAATGATGCTGCATGTATACAAGAAACCCACTTAGGGAAAAATCAAAATTTAAGCATAGATGGCTACTTGGTGTTGGCGTTCTGTTAAGAAATTCCTATGATTGTTCAAGAGTTTTCATACCTAATATAAAAAAGTTTCCAAATGTTTTAATAAGCTGTAAGATGATAGTAAACAATTCGCCGAAAAACTTATTGTTTGGCTCAGTCTACCTTCCTTTCCATTCGAAAATCTATAATGGTCTTTCTATCCTAGCAGGACATTGTAGAAACTATGATGGCACTTTAATAGGTGGCGAGTTTAATTTAAACAAAATTTGCTTATGGCGACTCATGTAATAACTCTAATAGTATTTTTTAATTGGTTGCAACAGTTTTCTCTGCATTTGGTTAGAAAACTAATATACAAAGAGATATTTATAAAATTATGGGTTACAAGAAAAATTATTTTATTGATAAATTATCTGTAAATAAGGTTATTGTAGGAAGTGATATTGACAAACAAAATGTTTTGAAGGAACATTTCTCTAGAGTTTTTATTCCAACCACTCCAAACAGACACGTATCTTATATTGAGAGGACCATAGAAGGGGCAATTTCTAATGAACCGGGAAATTTATTTGTTTTCAGTTATGATTTTTCCACCCTTAGTAATCAAAATTGCAATAAACTTGTTAAATTAGATGACTTAACCCTGCTGTTAGATTGAAAAAAAAAAACCTACCAATCTTAGATAATGGACCATTTTGGTCCAGTATGTATTTTTTATAAGTTATTTGACATAAAACTCTTTTTAGAGGACGATGTTCGTTTAGACAGTATATGCCGGCAAAACCTGTCATATATGGGCTTAAATTTTGGTTGGCAGTAGACTCTAAATCAGGATACATATCGAAAATATAGCCTTACCTTGGAAAACAAAAAAATTAAAATCAAGTAACGATAAAAAATGCAGTTCAAAGAAAATGGGTAATTTTTGTAAGTTGAAATGTGATGCCCAATGCATTATATGCAACAGATTTGTATGCAAATTGACTCGAAAAATAATTTGTTCATCTTGTTGCGAAAACAACAATAAGTCCTAGTTGTTTTTTCTCACTCTCACTTATGTACAAAACTAAGTAAATTATATAGACCAAAATGGTCCATAACCTAAGATTTGTAACTTTTCATTTTTTTCTATTCGGTTTTATCCCAGATAGCTGAACACTAATTAAAATTTATAAATTAAAAAAAAAAAAAATACCTGAGCCGACGTTTAACGTTGATAGGATAAGCCATGGCCAATTTAAATAAAAAAATAAAAAAAATTGACCAAAATGGTCCAAACCAAAGCGAATTGAATACTAGGTGGCCTTGTTACTACTACAATACAACAATACAAAAAACAACACGCAAACTGCCTTACCACAATTTTACCAGTCTGTCAAAAACATTTGAATACAAAACAAATTATTTTAAATATATTTTTCAATAAATGTGTTCGGGGAGAAAATACAAAAAAGTTTTTTACAATAATTATTAGATTTTTAATAAAAACGATATACATATATAACAGCTCAATATTAATGATGAGCAAATAGTCTTAAATGCAAGTGTTCCTATAATTGCAAATACGGTAAATATGACGGTGCGGCAGAATTTTATTGAAAGTGAAATTAATGTATGTATATATATATATATATATATATATATATATATATATATATATATATATATATATATCCAAATCCGTTTCATGTAGGTCATCAAGTTCAACAACGTTCGCGTCTGGAGATTACTCTTCCAGAAAGTCAACATCCTCCACTCCGACTTTCTTCGTACTATGCAGGACACCACATCAAGAGATTGTATTTAGCCATTTAGTTGTGCCTGTTTCGATATTCCCTTTGCCTTCTAGATGCTCAGTATTTTTCACTAAAAAAGAAAAATTACTAATATAATAAAATATATGTTTTCTAATATTTACCTAGAATGTACTTTCTCAGCCTATTTTTTAAGTCCCTTGGCGTCGGATGGTCATTCAAACCACCTTTGCATCTCATTGCAACAAAAAAAGTTCTATAGTACATATGTATATTTGTTGAAATACATTTTCCTTCTTTTTTCTTGTAATTTTTAATTGAACACGAAACAAAAAAATAAACAATTTTTGACACTTGGGGTTTGAATAATGCAGTTTTCATTATAACAGCTGATAATCACCTGCGCTAATGAGGCCACCTGTTTTCAATTCGCCTTGGTCCAAACCTAACAGCAGGGTTAATGGAACATTCAAAATATGTAAATAACAAGAAATCATGTGGATTTGATAATATTTCAAATTTTATTATTCGAAAACTTCCTACCAAGACTTTTAAATATCTGACGGCAATTTTCAATTATTGTTATAACAATTCTTATTTTCCTATTGAAGATTTCTAAATTAATTCCAATTAGAAAGAAGCCTAATAACTTGGATATTAACAACTTAAGACCATTTCCTTTATTTCTAATGTCGGAAAGCTTTTTGAAAAATAACTTGTATAAAAATGGATTCAAGCTGTTTTTGTTTTGTTTTGATGTTTTAAAGGCTTTTGACCATGGATACCACAATGGCATTCCTTTCAAAATGATTCAAATTGGGTTCGACCCTTCTATTATTAAGCTATTTAGGAGTAACTTTTATGATAGAAAATTCTGAGTTCAATTTAAGAACCTATTTTCTGATAATGGTAATGTAATGTAATGGTGTTCCGCAGGGATCAATCTTGGCTCCACATCTTTAAAGCAAATTTATGCACGACTTTTTTCACACTGGTTCAAGCTGTATTAGTTTCCGCCGATTACTCTCTTGGCAGGTGTCTCAGCACTTGCATACTTTTAAGCAAATTTTATAATGATTGGAGTATTAAAATTAACGTCTCTAAATGTGAGGCAATTTGTATTAGAAATGCTACAGGCAAATGCAGAGGATTTGTTGTAGCTGAGAGTAAACAGTTCAGACTCTGCATTGACAACATTGAAATTCCATTTAAATATTAAATTAAATACCTTGGAGTACCATTTAACAAACTATTGAAATTCAATAAACATGCCAGAACAGTCTTGGAAAAGTCATACATGATTTTAGGTTCTTTCTCAAAAATTCTTTGTAATAAAATTTTACCGGCTGAAACTAAAATTGTACTTTATAAAACTTCTATAAGACCAGTGATTTTGTATGGCTTTCCCATTTGGTTTAGTGGCTCGCCGATTGCTATAAAGGAAATGGAAATATTTTAGCGAAAGATTTTGCGACATTGCACAATAGGTCAAATGACAGCCTTTTCTGTGCTAAATTGATAAAAATCAAAGTGCCGTTTTACTATTGTTGTTGTTTTTTTATTGGAAATGCTTCAAAACAAATACGTGTGATATTTTTTGCTTTAAAGGAAGCACTGTTACACATTTGTACGTCAAAGTCAATCAATGAATTTTTTTCTACAAACATGCTAGAGTGTTCAATAGAACAAGGTCAACTTTAAGTTTGTATTTCTCGATTTGTGTTTATTATAATACAATGGAATCCCGATAATTCGTAATCGCAAGGGACCAGCCATTTCTTACGAATTATAGGGGTTTTCGATTTAGTGGGGTTTCGATTTAACGGTGTTAAAATAAAATAAATACGAATTAACTGGGTTTTTCAATTTATTTACTAAAATTATAAAAAACATAAAAAACAATTATTAAAAATAAAGTACAAAATAAATAAAATAAATACATAAAATACGTGTAATTTTAATAACAAACAAAAAACAATAAAATAAAAATAAAACTGACAAATTCATTTAAAAAATAAACTAGTTTCATCTGCGTTGAAAATGTCTTTTGCATCATGATCTTTTGTCAAGTGATTAAGTTTTTCTTTCCATTCTGAACATATATTTTCATTAACTGCCGAACTTTCACCGCAGATTTTTTTAAATGTTATGTTATTACGTTTTTTAAAGCGATCGAGCCAACCACTGCTTGCTTTAAAATCATTTAGATTTAACTTTTTTGCAAAACATACTGCTTTTTCGGATAGTAATGGACCACTAATCGGAATGTTAGGCACTGTGTAAACCATAAAACTAAGGACTTTTCAAGCTCTGGATAGTAGTAGTTTTTCAGCGCTTTAGCTTACTGCCTGAAGATTTTTGCATAATAGATTCTCTTTTTTGAAGGATTAAAGTAAAAGTTGATGGAGCATTTTCAAATCGCTTGGCAACGTCTATTTTTTTCTCTCCATTGTTAATGGCTGCAAAATTTTTTTGTTTTTCTAACACCGATAGAGTTTTATGCGTGTCCTTTGGCATTTTTCTTTATTATTCATATAACAAACTGATCTTAAGAAAATAAACACACACACAGGCAAAAGCAAAAACCCATAAAAAAAATGGTGGAAAAATTATTCTTTCCATGTTTCTGTTGTTTTTATTACGAATTATAAGTGGTAGTTAGCATACAATTACGATTTATAAGAGGTAAAGAAGATTTTATTTGTAAAAAAATTACGAATCATCGAGGGGACCAAAATGTATAGAAATTTTACGAATTAACGAGATTTTTTCAAAGGGACCGGAAGTTTATTACGAATTATCGAGAATTACGATTTATCGGGGTACGAATTATCGGGATTTGACTGTAATATTAATTTAAATGAAAAATAAAGAGACAGGTAAGTTCTACTGTTTTTAATTATAACTGCTTTATATTTATGTCGATATACTTAAAAAGAACTCATTAGACAACATTACCTTAAAAGGGTTCGGTTTTTTTAACTTTTACATTCGATAAGCGTTTAAAAATTTTGACCCCATCTGACCTCTTTCAAATTGAAGAAGTGGATTAAATATAATGTAATGAGTTAATTTTGGTTTGTGAGAATTTGCGATTATTTGTGTTTTCTGAGTAATGCCTTTTCCTGTAGGTAGCCTCTATATAAAAAAAAACGGTCTGTTTGAAATATGGCGAAAAGAATGTGATAAGAAACGCAAATTTGATGCGGTTTTCAAACACGTTGTTGACAATATCAAATTTAATACTATTTCGGATGAAATTAATAAAAATGTAAAGCAAACAATACATTTTTTGCGTAAAATTGGCTCAAAAGTGGGAAAAATGTCGCAGAAAGGTAAATATTTTTAAGGATCAAAATCATACGTGGCTGAATTCTAAATTACATTTTGTGGTAAGTGATATTTTAAAAAAACCTACTTCTACCGGTGTTGGACGTCCAGCTATCCCATTCAGCGCAAAATGAGAATTTGGGAAAAGAACAGAAGCCTTCTCGTTCGTGCAGCAGCTACATCGGCTCGTAAACAAGGCGAGTTCCACTTGGCTGCAATCCTGAAAGAAAGTATAAAAAGCCCGACAAGGCCATCAAAAATGCGAAAAATGTGTAATCAAGATATCAAGAAACCAATTCCACTTTCTGCTGATGAGGCTTTAGCTTTCCTTCTTGAATACAATTTTTCAAAAGAACAATATAATGCAATACGATACGGAAGCAAATCAAGAAACTGCGATATTTATCCACACTATAGTAAAATTACAGCCGCAAAATTGAAATTCCGACCTCAGAGTTCATCAAAAAACTGGGATGCCTCCCTTTTAGCTACTTCAGTTATTCCCTTACGTTTAATGTCCTTATAGGGAAAGCCAATTTGGAACAACAGCACACTGCAATCTGTAAGATTTTGTCGTCCCATTAAACTAGAGTACGTAAAGGAGACAAAAGAAGTTATTCTAAAGAAGAACAAGACTTAAAATATGAAATTGACGCTTTGACTAACATTCGGACATCAATTGGTGATGGAAAATTCGTTGAAGTTTCATTTAAATTATTTTTAACACTAATTGATGGAAAAGTTTTGAGCATTATAACTGGAACGAAATCAAACCAGGCTTGTCCCATTTGTGCTGCTACACCTAAAGACTTCATGAACATATTTGATTATAAAAAAGAAGTACTCTGTGCCAGAGAGGAAAACTTAAAGTTTGGACTTAGCTCCCTACATTGCTGGATAAGATTTTTCGAGTTTGTATTACATTTAGGCTATAAATGCAAATTACAAAAGTGGCAGATACGAGGAGATGATAAAGTAACTTTCATAAAAAAAAAGAAGAAATACAAAAGTTTGGACTTCGCGTGGACATGCCCAGAGTAGGTGGTTTTGGTTCCAAAAATGACGGAAATAATGCTCGTCGAGCTTTTACTGCGCATGATATTTTTTTTCTGAAATAACTGATGTTAACAATGATATAATATTTCGATTTGTTTATCCTGCCAGTTTAAAATCGATTCAAATAAATTTGAAATATATTGCTTTGAAACGGCAAAACGTTTTCAGGAGCTAAATCCCTGGTTGCCAATGACTGCCACGGTCCATAAAGTGCTCATGCACTCAAAACAAATAATAGAAAAATGCTCACTACCAATAGGTTTTCTTGGAGAAAAAGCTTCTGAATCGCGACACAAAATATACAAAGGCGATCGGTTGCATCACGCCCGCAAAAACGGCCGCACCAATAACCTATTAGATATATTTAACCCTTTCAACCCGACTTTCGAATAGCAATGCTACAATAAAATTGTTGGTGGCAATGGGTTAAGTAAGCAATAAATAAGCTATCCGCGAACGAAAATCAGAGGATCAATAACTGGGTGGCTGAGGGGGTGGTGGTAAACCATTGTACCACTCGGGATGTTAAGTGGTACAAATAAGTACCAACCGTCCTGTGAAACAAACTATATTAAAAAGAATTATGCCAATAATAAATCATATTTTATTGATTTTTTAAATTTTATTGAAAAAGAAAAGGAAGGTTATAATAAAAATGTATTATCACATAAAATATACATGTGATATGATGCAAAGCACATTTTGCAAAGTGGCACTAAGCACTCCTTGCACATTGTCTTAGTGTGCCTCTGTTTTTTTTTAGCGCTGCAGTTGGTGCAACGGCGTTGAGTAGTCCCTTCAATAGGAAGATGCATTGAGTTACGATTGGTAAATTTTTATTCTCTCATTTGTACATTGGGCTATGTACATATAAGTTGATTTAGGCAATAATTTGTTGAAAATATCAATTATAGGAGCATGGCGAGGTATGTGCTCTGCTATCTTGCAGCTACCAGAATGAAAAATATCCATTTTAGGTACGAAGTTTTCGTCAGGAGTACTCCAAATAAAGTTGGTATCGAATGCACCAGGTTGAGAAACCAAACCAGTGCCAGCTTTCCCATTATGGACAAGGACTTCCTTGGTAACCTCATTCACTTCATCCACTCCTATGTCTTCCTTATCGCTGAAGGTAAAGACACCACTTTGTACTTCGTCTTCATCTTCGCCTCCGCTGGAGCTAGACCTACAACTTGGTACAAACTCATCAGAGCATCCTCCGGAAAAGTCTCCTGAGCGCTATCAGCTTCATCTTCAGGATCCATTTCTACGAAAACAACAAATTTTTCCCAAAATATGAAACTACAATATTCAGTGCTCACCGGACTACTGGTACAAATATGTACCACCATACCGGCCGAATGGTACATATATATACCATAATCTAAAATAACCACAAAACACATATCTTTTTAAAAATACTTACATGCTTCAATTGCAAATACTTGCAAAAACTTAAATTCTTCCTTATTTTGATTATGTTCGAAGCTCCACGCGCCAATATCGCACAAAAACTATCAACGCACTTCACTTTGGCTACGTCGCGACTCACAAAAATTTAAATATCAAACATAAATAACAAAATAAAATAACGGGACTTTTTAGAATCTATTAAGCGAAGTTTTTTAGACGACATGGTACAATGCACAACCAAATAACATTTAATTTAAAGCTTTTAGAGATGTTTAAGGTGTGAGTGGTACATATGTGTACCATCCGGGTCGAAAGGGTTAATAGGGCTGTTGATACTTCAGATTCATAAATTTCCACAACATTTTTAACCAGACGCTCACAAAAGCGTAAACGTTCATCACTTCCATCTAAAGTTGTTGAGCTATTATGTTGCAGCGGGTCCATAGAAGAATTTCAGCTTAGCAACCAAGACGAAGAAATATATGATATTGATGAAAGTGAGGAAGCCCCTTTTGATTTAAATTTACAAAATGAATTAGATTTAAGCAATTTCTAAATGTTATAATATAATAAAATAATCAGTTCAATGTATTATGTTTGCTTTAATGGTTGCAAAAGGGTTAATTATTGGTCATTAATCGGGTAAATTTCATTTTTTTAAATAGGGTCAAACTTTCTTGTGGAATTCTTACAGGCTTTGTTTTGAATACCATGTTTTTGTAGTAGTTATTAATTTCGCACAGAAAAATTTCCATTTGACCTATAGTGCATTGTATTGGAAAATACTTTGAACCATTTAATGGACGTTTTCCGAATTATTTTATTTACAAGGAGTCCAAAGTAACACCTATTGGACTATATATTTGTGACGTCCTTAACAATTTCATAACCAGATCTCGTTTCAACGAAAATAAGTTTATAACGGATATATATGAAAATCAGTAATATTTTAGTTAGTCTAATATCTTCCTTTGTATTCTGAAATGAAACTGCACCATCTTTTAATTTATAGAAATGTACATGGCACACACAGAGGTTAATTTGATTCATCCGTTCGTATTTTTTGTATTTAATATTTTAAGTTTATAAGTTAGTTTTAGGATAATTTAAAGCATACTTTAAACTAGGGGATACAACTCTCCAGCCAGATCTAGCCTCGGGATGTAATTTTAAAATAAGTGTTACATATTAATTGAAGTTAGTTACTTTTAAAAAATCTTTATAATATGGATTAGGAAAATAAATTTTAGTTCTAAGTTTTCCTTTTCTTAAACTTTCATTTTACTTTTTGTAATGTTTCTTTAGAAATAAGATTCAATAAAATTTACCTTATCTTACCTTAACTTGATTTTCTACAGAACTATTTTTAAATTAAAATGTACGAAGAATTCTATCAAATAGTTTCTAATATCTAGGCCTTGATATTGAGTACAGCAAGTATACCTCTGCAATTAGAAAAATAGAACTTAAATTCCCCTTTAAATTCATACCAAGAAAAGCTAGATAAAAAAAATTATTAGATGAGAAATCATTCACAACAAAGACAATAAAAGTTAATTTGAATATTTTACCAATTCTAATTATATTTGCCAACATCCAACATTTCAAGGAAAAAAAGTTAATGGAAGCACCAAATAAAAATTAATCTAAAACCAAAGTGAATGCCAGTCAAATGAAAAAAGAAAATTTACTTAAAAAATAAAAAAGCAATAAAACTGAATGAAATGAAGTAACACAAAAATGAAAGTGAATAAAAACTGAATAAAAAGAACAACACAAACACATTCAAAAACTCAAAATTTTATTAGAAGAAAAAAATTAAATTCACACCTCAAAATACCTTTAGCGAAATTCTTATACTTTATCCACCTTCAAGCAGGATTAGCTGAATATTTTAAGAGAATTTCATAAGAGATAAACGAGCAACTGAAGGCATTAAAGCATGTTTTTGAAATCAGTCTGGCTTAAACTCCAAATATCTTACATCCTCTCTCTCTTCTAGAAGCTGTTGCCATTTGTTGGTTGGAATACGTAATGAAATTCAAATTTGAATAATTTGAATTTGGCTTGTGCTTCATTTTCCTCATGGTTCGCTCATCTCGTATGGTTCTGGAAAATGTAAATGTATGTATGAAATGTATCTAAATATGTACAAAGTATTTAAGGCTGCCTCCCAATAGCAAAATCTTCCACGGCATCGTTAAAATACAAGTACTTTTATTTGTTCCCCGTTTTGTGTCTGCTTTTTTGTGGTCAGTAGTTTTTTCGTCTTTGCTATTTGCGTGTCAAAATACATAATGTCGTTGAAAAGCCAAAAAAATATCATCAGTGATATTCTAAGAAAATTTTTCGACATTCAAATTAAATCTTTTGATTTTCCTGGCTGCGAAGCAAACGGTTAAAAAAGAAAACCTTTGATTCATTAATTTGCTGCTGACACCTTGTATTTGTGTCGTAATAATTGGGACTTAGTCCCTAAAATTTCCAACGAAAATACTAAAACTTCATAAAAGAGCCAACACGCAAGGTAGTCACACTTGCATACCATTTCTACAAAAGCAACATACACTTTATTGTTCTTTACCACCCTCCACATATAAAATACAAGTTGTTATTGTTGTGCGCGTGCAACTATCTTGTTAGAAAACACTACTCAAAACAACAAAAAAACTTAGTCCTCTCATTGAAATATTTAAATAATTCTCCTAATATTCGACCATTTGAGGCATATGCACACACGCTTGCATACATATTGAATCTCTTCATAAATAATTACATGCAGAACACACGTACACACACACACATATGATACTTGCACTAGGGTTGTCAAATTTTACAATTTTTAAACTAATTTGGCAATTTTTAAACTAATTTCGATTTGGTGACATGGCGATTTATAGAGTTATTAGCGATTTTATTGGCTATTTCTGGTAGGCTATTAAATTGTTTTGAGATTATTTAAATTCAATATAAAAAATTGCCGGCGGTATTGAAAAATGTTGTAAAAGAGATTGTCAACACAAAATATGGAATTGTTGTTGACAAATGTAGAGATTTCTTCAAATAAAGTTGATGAGTTTGTATATAAGTTTCTTTATCAGAGATAAATTGGTTGATATAACATTTTTGGAACTTATTTTGGTAGAGAAGCCGCAGAAGAGCATTTTTTTAACAGTTTATAGTCAATAAAAAAGTTTATGTAATCTTAATATGATCGCAAATGGAACGGATGGTGCTGGTAACTTATAAGTGGCAAAGAATAATACTTGTTTACTTTTCTGGTCAAAAAATCCTACAAACAATGTTCGTGAAATAAACTTGTCATCGGAAAACAGTTCCAAGAAATATTGATTTTTTTATCAAAGATTTTTGGACAATAGGTGGAGCTGAAGTGAAATTTGTTCAATAGTTTTAACAGTCGTAAATGATAAGTTAGTCCTAGATATATAAAAGGCATTGTGTGACGAAGAAGCAAGATTTTTTAATATTTATAAGTCCTGTTAGCAAGGTAGAGGTAGTGCTCTACTCCACTTTCATGGTATTCATTAATTAAATCAATGAAATATTTGATATTGAATAATTTATAAATAATGTTAGTATAGCTATTTATATACTTTATATAAAACGTTTCTTCAACTAAATGCCACTTACTATGAATCAACTTTTGAAATTTAACAAATTAACGTTGAAATGGATGGTACAGGTATTAAAGCTATACGAGAAAGCTGTTTGATGCTTTTGGATGAACTAATAAATATACTTTCTGTAAGTATTACTGTATGTAATATTTACGAGCATCTCTCTATTATAAAATTTGGCAGCTTATTGCTACAAGCCAAATTCATTATAGTGAAAAATTTCGTAATACAAAAATGTTCCAATTCCAACTAGAGATGCCAATGTTGAACGACTTTTTGAATAACGAACTCCATTAACCAGCGCTTGCGAAATAAAATGTAATATGAAGTTTTCGATTCTTTATTACGAGTTCTTTTGGACATTCTCATGAAATATTGAATATATTTAATTTCCATACAATGTACGAGTATTCCAAAAAAGAACAAACAGACAATGGGGAATGCTAAATGCTCAACACATATAACTCCCACATAATGTGTCCAAAAAAAGCTAATGAAGATGATGAGAATATCATTTGATACAAAATTTGTTTTATATCAACCATAAAAATTATTTTCGTATTGGATTTTAGGAAAAATTATAAGAAATATTTAGCTTGGCGTTATTTTTTCAATTTAGGAAAATTTGGACGATTTGGATTAAATTTCTTTTTATATTTTATAAAAAGTATTTCGATCCTTTAAACAATAAAAAAGTATTATTGGCATATGCTAAACAACCATATTTTTTGGCGATTTTGGCGATTTTTGCAATCAATTTGGGGGAAAAGATCAAAGTAAATTTAACAATCCTAAAGTGTACGTACGTAAGTGTATGTATGTATAAGAAACACTAATCGGTGTTATTAAAATGAGATCGACATAAAGATGAAGAGTTAAATTCAGTTTGAAGAAAACTTCAAAGCGTTCGCATCGTAGTTCCGTAAAGTTATTGTGGTAAATGAAAAAAATATATATAATTAAAATTAAAAAGTGGAAAAGTGCTTTATTTATAATAAAAATGTGTTAATAAAATGAAAGTGGGAAATAGTAAAAATTAAGAGGCAGCTGCCCACAAAAAAAGAAGAAAATATATTCCCACAGGTGTTATACATACATGAGCGTATGTACATATGTACATACATATGTAGGTAATAATGTGTATGCCAAATGTGTATAAAAAATGCAAGTATGTATGTAAAATGGTTTCCAATAATCATTATGTAGTGCAAAATTAAAAGAGTTAATGTGTTTCTTTAGTTATAAGTATATGAATAAATTCTCGGTTCGGTTCGGTGTCCAGTTCAAATATAAAAGAATCAAAATTTTTGTATGGGGTTATTGTCTTAATTCAAGGTTAAGACAGTCCCGTACAAAAGTCGTGCCACACATCTATGCAATCAATGTAAGTAAAACAGTATATTTCTTAATTGTAGGCACAGTAAAATACTTTTGTCATCGTGTGTAACTCTTCCGCTTTTGCTTTCTGTTAATATTCATTAGTATGTATTTAAAATATGTATGTACACTCATTCGCGCACGTATGTACATATACAAACATAGTAGTTGTTGTGATTTTGCATTCTTGTCTCCTCTATTCCGTTTATGTATTTCATTTGTTCTGCTTATAAGAAATTCTTCTCTACTTCCTTCGTTTTCCACCATCTTATTGAGTGTCCATTTCCCGTCAAGTTAAGCAAAACGTTGGCAGAATAATTCAGAGAATATTTTCCAATCGTTTGAAGAGAAATTGGCGTTGAGTGTGTTTGATCAGATCAAATAACTTGAGTGTGTGCAATACAGTTTGTTTGGTTCTATGCGAACAAATATGTTGCATGTACGTGTTCGAATGAAACTTCTGTCCATACGATGCAACTTAAAGTTCGAAAGGGAATTTCTTGGTTTTTCGTCAATACGGATTATAAAAAAATATGATCATTCTTGTTTGGAGCGTATGCCTTAATTCAATGTTAAGACAGTTCGATAGAAAAGTCCCTCATATATTTCTTCAATCAAATACTTTTGACATCGTGTGTAATTCTTCCTTTCTGATTTCTGTCGTTAGGTACCTGTATGTTATTGTTTGACGTTGTGATTTTGTTCTCGCATTTGTTCCGCTAACAACCAACATATCGTTGGCTTTGCAACATTTTCTTGTGTGTTCAACCCTTCAAGTTGAGCCGGCGAATCATTCAGTCAGAAGCAAAACATTGGCAGAACAATTTAGAGAATTTTTTTAATTTGTTGTGGAGAGAACTTTGTTGCTGAGCATGTTCCATTAAATCAAACAACTTGACTTGGTGCCATACAGTAAGTGAGATTTTGTGCGTAGAAATATGTTCGAATATAACGATACAACGTAAAGTGCTCAACAGAATTGTTGCTGGCCAATACCGAATATGAAAAATTTTTAATATGTGAGAATTTATAATATTTTTAGTTTTATAAGGTGTGTGTATGTGGGATATTAATCGTAGTTTGGTTTGTACGAATTGTTGAAAATATTGAATAGGAAATGTATATTAAATAAGTATGGATATGTATGTATGTTTGTATGAGATTTGGATGTGTTATAAAAATTGTCTTGTAGCAATCAAGGAATATGTATAATTTATTTAATTTATTTATTATAAAGGCAGTTTTTTAATCGATCTTATTTTTGATTTAATTGTGTTACTTAATATATAATCACTTTCTAACTTTATAATAATTATGTAATTTATTATTACGTTATAAAATAAATAATTAAATAAATAAATTATTCCAATATTTTCTTACACTTTGTGTAAATTCTTCAGGTAATATAAAAAAATAGAGTGATTTCTTTAAGATCTTTCAGGTTTGATTAAAAAAACATGTAATATTTAGAGAAATGTCTGAAATTTTCATTTGAGTTGAACCTATATAATTCAATATTTAAAGATGATTTCATATAAATGTTGACCGCGACTACGCCTCAAATGATTCATACGTTGGGTCCAATTTTGGCATAGTCTCTCCAACATTTCGGCCGGTATAATATCTTCAATATAAGCTTCCAGTGCGTCAACCTTTGCGGGCTTGTCCCTATAGACATTAACGTTAACATAGCTTCACAACAAATAGTCTGAAGGCATTAAATCGCAAACATTGTAATCATTGCACGGTACCGCTCGCCATTCTTGCCGTCCATAGATGGCAACGGAAGATAAACCACAAACAGTATATTTTTCGGGATGCGATGCTTCTGGCTACTCTCCACATCAAATACGGCAATTTTTCTTCTTCACTTATCCATTCAACTAGAAGCTCTGAGTAAGGCATTAAAATAATTCTTCTCTATATAAAAGGTCCAAGGATGTCGTTATATGTGGAATATAATCGGTGACGCTGATTCGAGATTTTCACATTTACTATGATGCTTTTATTCGGAAGACTTTCAACGCTGGATTGTATAGAAGTGAAGAGAAGTCAATTCTTATCGCCTTTAAGTCAAAATTATTCGAATAACGTCTACAAGAATATGCTTCTAACCTAGAATGGTTCAAATGGAATGTTCAAAGTGATACATATTTGCTGTGTGATACGTATCACTGTCTTGCTAAATTCAACTGCATCCATCTCTATACCATTCAATTCTGATCGAAGTTAAGTAGTTTTTAATATATTATCAAAATTTCAGTTTAAAATCTTTCTTCTTATAATAATTAACTTATTTAGTAAATTAATATATATATTTTTTAAATGCGCCAAAATTGATTGAAGAGACTGAGCCAGTCTCGTGTACATATGACATATCATCAGAAAAAATGCAACCAAAATTTTTTGGGAAGATTAGATGCGACTTTATGAACTCCTTAATCAATCATGAGCACATATGGGTTTGAATCAATTAAATGGTATCATTCCTATCAGTACTTTTCATAATAAATAGGGATCCAGTTAATGAGCAAGTAGTAGTCTTACAGCCTCTGTTTCAGTTAAAATTTTAAGGAGTCGATCTCAGGATTCCTGCCAAATTCTAAGAAAATACCATTTCCCATGTATAATGGTGATATGCGCACAGAATTCGGTATTATTTTCAAGTCTGTACTTTTGCATTCGACTAATAAACTGCGGTGATAAAAGTGCAACAAGCGATTTATTTGTAACAACGGATGAACATGCTGCTCTGTTATGTAACTTGTCATTGTGACTTGCCATTTCTGACTTAATAACAAAAAAAGGTTTTTTAAAAGTGATAGAGAAAAACAATGTCCCATGCTAAGAACTTGAATTTAAACCTATTACGGTTTATACTGATTGAAACAAATCATAGTACATCATCCCGCCGATTTATAAAAAGTAAAATATGCCAAGAGGTCCTAATACATCTCTTGTTAAAATTAATGTCACTTTACTTGCAATAATATATTTAAAGAAGTTTCTACGAATATCTTACACAAAATTCCTATCATTGGTAATATATTAAGAAGCGTTGAGGCCTTAAAAAAAGTTATTGTCATATTATATTAATAAATTATGTTGCAACATAATCTAACTAGTATAACATCAAGTCTGATAAACCGTTTGATTCAGAGTCACTAGTTGAATTCGAGCCTACAACGCACTAGCCTACTAAATCCATATGTTTCTAAATATTTGGCTACTTTCATGAAATTCTTGGCGATTGAAATATTTTTCCGGGTTTGAAAATAAACTGAAAAATTAAATTTTTTTTTTAATTTTATTAATAAATATTTATAACAAAAATTGTTTATACAAAAAACTCAGGTAAAATATATTCTTTGATTTCTTTCAACGATTAATAAGTTCTTTAATATTTCTTGAGTGCCTCAATGTGCTAGTGTGTAGGTTGTGGGTTTGATTCTCACCTAAGGTTATGACCTGTTCTATTACAAACGAAAGAATATCTCTGTTTCTATGTTCATTGGAATAAGTTACTCGTATAATAAAATTTTTAATTATATTAATAATATTTAAAATAAATAAACATGTGATTAGAATCCTTCAGGACCACTTATAAATAAATTATTTTATATGATTCATCAAAACGGTCAATCGAAATTTATGGTCACTTCTTAATTCCTACTCCTTTGCAGATAGTCTTAGAGGATCTAGTCCTAGTCCGCAAAGCCTAAACTCATTGTGCCTTACCAGCAATCTAAATATTTAAGTAAGAAATACATAAGAATATTCTTATGAAACTTTATTCTACATTATTTGAGTTAATCAAATAAATAACTAATTACAGAAACTTGACATTAAAAGAGGTACTTTTATGAAAGACATGAGGAATTAAATTATCTTATCCAGGGTTGTATTATCCATTTAGCGCAGAACCAATTAATCATTAGTAAAATTCTGTGGAAAGTAGAGTAGAACAAAGGCGAGGTGCTGAAAACCGCATTATAAAAAATTCTAAATAATAAAAATAATGATACTCTTCCACAAATACAGAATCATTAAATGGACACAAGGCCAGAAAATCCAGTTGACAATGACAGCAGCAACAGTGTTCCGGATTTGTTTGGTTCCTGCCTGTCGTTATTATCATTTTTTGACGACCTCAATGAATTGTTTTTTTACATAAATTTTTGGGAAAATATAATCACAGTTGCTGTAATAATTATTTGTTGTTATTGTTGTTGTATTTTTCTTTCGTGTAAAATATTGTAAATCATAAAAATACCCCTAAGGCAAATTCTGTCAACATGATATTAGCGAAACGGCCCATCCAACTAAAAACTAGAGAGTCAGGCGAACGATTTGCTTTGCGACGACACCCAAAAAAAATTTGTAAATCCAATTGCCTGCTGTGATAATATTTTTTTTTTTTACTTTGGGAAACAATAAAAACTAGAGTGTGAATAGATATCGCTGGTGATGATGGTCACTGCAGAGGTTTCAACACACACACACAAGCATATTCTCTTAACACGAAGAACATTTAAATGCCAAAAGTTTGACAACCAGCAGCTTAGGCAGCAACTTTTAAAAGGCAACATTGTTACAAGGGAGACCGAATACATATTTGCCAACGGGGTGTTGACAAAAATTATAACAATTCAAACACCATAATTACGACACACCACTGAACATTGTGCACATGCTTTGACACATACACAAATGGGAAAATCAGTTAGTAGCTTGAAAGACCCATATACATATAAATATATTTCAATTTGAAGTGAGGAATATGAGTCTATTATCAGAAAACGAAGTGTCATATTTAATAGAAAATTTCGCTTTTGTACTGGTAGTTTTTACCCCCAGAATTTTTCCCTACGTCTAGCCTGATTCTAGCGTTTGGTGCGAAACACTAGCTCTGTAAATAATCAGCGAAATCACATCTACCGAGAATATCCCGAATATCTTTGAAAGTTTACAGGAGGACCCGAGATCTAAAGCTATAGTTCGGAATATTCCTTGACATCGAGACTGCGTGAGCTGGACTAACACGCTACCAAGAATCTCTAATTTATGAATGAGTTATGGATAAAGCGTATCGATGTCTTATTGGACCGGAATTTCAGAGAGTTTACAGAATCCAGAGATTCGACTGTGTATGAAAACCAATTAAAAAACAGAGTTTTTATATAAATTATATACTTAAGTCGATCATCTGAATTGTGGAAGCTGCACTTTAACTTCTGCACATCACTGGTAAGCCTAAAATGCATACTTCTCACCTTTTCTCTAAGAGCTTTCCCAAACCGCAATTCTGGGTCTTTAACTCGGCATTAACTTTTATTTTTGAACTTGCTGTTTTCACCTAGTGCAGTAAAAATTCCCTTCAGTCTTGGAACACTTATCAACTCCATTTAGCTTTAGGTCTTTATTCCAGCGATGAAATGTTGCAGAAGATTAATTTTGCGGATTCTGGTAAAAGTCTTGTTTATTATTCAATCACCCAAAAACTATGAGCTTCATACTCTTCATCTTGACCAATTTCAAGTCAAGAACTAGATCAGCCCTAGGAAGAGATTTAACCACACAAACAATTTTAGAAGACACCAATTTTGGCCAACAATTAAAAATTACTGACAACCATCATTGTTACGCATAAGATTTGTGCGTGGCCTTTCCATGTAAATAAAGTTTAAGTTAGAGCCTTAAAATATATTATTTTCATTGCTGTTAGATTTTAAAAATGGATTCCAAAGCTCCAAAAATTAGTTCGTCCGGAATAGCAACTAAGATATCAACACCAACCCGAACGGGATTAGGAACACGGCTAAAATTTTTTCTTATTTAATAGACTTAAAAAAGCACGAGGTTATAAATTCGTGTGTATTTTTTTACTTTTCTAATGTTCGTAAACGCACAACTTTATCATTTGTGAACCGATTTTGAAAATTGTTTGTTAGTTTGAAAGGGTTTGTCCCAGATTTTTTTAGAAAATCGATAATTTTCCCCCAAATATTGATTAGCGCATAACTCCATTTATGGACTGGTTTAAACCAAATATTTCAAAATGTAACTTGCAGTTTGATTTCACATTTAAGTCGAAACTGGACGGACAAAGCGGCCGCCCGTAATTATTATTATATTATAACTCCGCCATTTATAGGCTAATTTTCAAAATTCTATCTTGTGAGTATATATAAGTATAAAAACAAACATGGACTATGTCAGCGTATAACTAACCCATAGTTGCGATTAATTGGCCTTTTGTATTGAAGTTGGTTTTTTGCCAGAAATATTTTTTCTAATAGCTTTAAAATTATATTTGTTATGGGCTTTAACTTTAACAACTATTTACACTTTTTCGAATTTTTTGCGTAATGAATAGAACTCTGGTAAATATAATATTTATTATGCACCAATCTGTGACAATGTTACAAGCACAAATTAGATAAATACTTGGAATATGTGAGAACATTTTTAGAAATAAAATTAAGTTAAGAGCTGCCTGTTTTTTTAGCGATATGGCGGGCATTAAGACTAGTCTTTTAATCCACAATAAATAAAAAATAAATATTTTATGTACATATTTCTTGTTAACCAATCTTTCATCTTATTATTCTTGCCACCAATGCAAACATTTTCCTTTCGATTTGTAACTTTGATAGACGTTCAAAAAGACTCAATTTCTACATGCGTTTGATGTTTGCAACGTAATTGTGGCACAAGGTTAAAATAGAACAACAGCCACAAAAAATCAAAAACAGCTCTTTTCACAATTACGTTTCCTATTTGTTGAGATTGTACCGAATTTGGGGTGAGCGGCAACACGACTGTAAGTGTGTATGTGTACGAGTATATAATAAGAATGTTTCTTTTAACGATCCCAGGGGATGTTGCATAACGCTAGAATTAGTTCAGTTTTAATGAACCCTGCGTTAGTGAAATTGCACCTCGTTAAAAAACGTTTGTTGTGTATTTTTTTCATTCATAGTTTCATGTTTTATTATAGTAATTTTTCGATATTTTAGCTATTGTTTCCCTGTTTAACCCCTGCTTTTCAGTGGAAAAGTAAATGTTATAAAGGATCTTGTTACATTTATGGTTTTCGACACAATTTTTTCTTCGTTCTCATATTTAATTTTACATTTGTAATTGAGGGAATGGCACATCAAGCGTTTTCTAAGTTTCTTGATTAGCCGGGTTGTTGAAAAAAAAACCAAACTACAAAAAATGCCCAAGAACAGTAGGAGGTGGTAAGTTTTTACTTCCCATTTCCATAATGAGCATAATATGTCAAATGTCGTTTTTCAAGCAATTTAAGGGGAATATTTTTCACAATGACATATTGGAAATCCAGTTGTTTTGTTGTTAGTCAGCACTGTTTATTGTCAATGTGACAACTGCCAGGCATCACTTCGCTGAGAACAGAGTGGAAAAATGAAATGTGCTGTTTAATGTAAGATATTAAGTCATTTATTTTAATGTTTGAAGAGCTGGTTATTATCTGTATTTTTTTTTGCTGCCTCTGCTTCTTATGATTAATGATGCTTTTAATGATATATTTAGGTTAATCAAATAGTGATTTTTTTGCACGCAAAGTTCTTCGTATATGAAAATATTTTGTAACTAATTGGTTGTGTGTTGTTGATACGTGTCAGTAAAGTTAAAAAATAATCACTGGAAAAATAGTCAGAAAAGATGTGAATTGTAAAGTATTCAAATAATAGAGGAGCTCAATTGTTGGTGCAGATGTCCTGCGAAAGTGCCCATTATGACAACTTTCCGTTCCCGATATTTGAAGTAAGCAATTAGATGGCTTATAAGTAATTGTTGGTACTCGTAAGATAACTTGACTATAAATTTAAATTAACATTTTTGAAAATCTGGCAATGATGTAGCAAAAACGGACTTTTAGACAAATTAATGAACTGCAACGGAAAAGAACAAAAAAATTTTTTATGCCGTACTCTTAGATTCAGTATTTTCAAAAATGTAATCTAAAAAACATGATTTGCCTGCCATTGTTTTCTAATTTTTTACGAAATTAATAATTTTTTTGCAAAGAGCAGAATCTATGGCCACTTTAAATACTTAAGCCCTACGTTAAGGGTCAAAGATGAGACGATCTTCCCTTCAGACTATCGGCCACTATTAGTTTAAAACAACAAGAAACCAATTTTCTGTCCAATAACCTCTTACATTTGGCTATAAGCCAGTTCCAATAATGGCCATAAAAAATGATGTAGCTGCTCGTTAAATTAGTGCTGCGTTTGCTGTCACCATATTGTGCAGAAAATCAAATTTTAGGTTTAATTGGTAAATGTAATGTAATGCATTTTATAGGTACTAAATTTAAACTTATTACTTTTCTTAATCGCTGTATGAAAAAAAAAATAAAAAAGTAAATCAGTGTACAAATTAGAAGAAAAAAATTTTGGAAAAACAAACAAAACATTTTAGTTGATAATCTTCTTTTTTGGAATCCTTAAAGGTTACAAAGTTTTAAAATATAATAATGAATGTAAATAAAAATATGTGATTCCTTACATGATAATAATATTTTGTTAAGATTTCTAATGAAAAAAAATCAATATTATATGCAAATAAGCAAAGCGGATAGGAATGAATATCGTCTATGAAAGAACATCTATGTGAAAGAATAAAAAAGTATGGAGTTCCCTATTTCTTTCAATACCTGGGGAGTTACTTTCTATTGCGATGCGTAAGAAAAATGCTACCTAATCGGTACCCTTTGTTGGGTTTACGCATTTTCCTTTCGCATCTAATTTTTTCACTTTCGCAAATCTGGCATCAGTGCACTCTGTAATACGAAAGCGTATGTCAAAATCGTTCGTTAAAACAAAATGTCTTGCGCTAACAAAATATCAAACGCATCGAACTAGATTACGCATCGCAATAGAGAGTAACCCCTTGATAAGAAATTTTTACATATAAGCTCTAAACTATAATGAATCTCCACAGAAACAATTAAATGAAATGGGATAGTTAAAATGGATAATGGATTTTCAGTTCAAGTAGAAACGTTATTAATATCGGCTTTACAATGTCCAATTAAGGAATGTGAAAATCAATACATTTTAGGAGAATGCAACTCTGAGAGCGCAAGTTTCTAAATTTTGCTTACGATGTTTTCAAATCCTCTCTTATGATAGTAAGTACGGTCTGGAAACTCATGAAAGTACTTGTTTTTTTTTAAAGACCAATTGTCTTTTCGAATATTAAAATTTTATGTAAAATGGCATCGTTTTGTAATGGTTTATTTCTGTATGTTTTGATGGTACATCTTGCATATTTTCATAAGTAGTGCATACTTTCAGGGTTTTAAGCGTATTTTACATTTTGATGTGTATTCCTTTCGATTTTTATATAACTCCCCGTCTACATTAGCAATTTTGTTGCATGCAAATCTGCTGCGGAATTGCTTTAGCGTTCACATTAGAAAAAATCTAGTATTGCAATTCTTGTATAAAACGTATGTAAAACTTCAAATACAACAACACCAAACATCAAGTTGAATAGTGAAGATAGCAAAGCAAAACAGAATTGCAGAGAACATGAAACTCTGTACCCCTCCCTTAGCTTCTTACCTCTCCTAATACAACCAAGAATTGCTGCAACTAAATTGCAAGTGTGGACAGTGTGTAAATATGATCAAAAAAGGAAATTTCAAGTGAATCGACAGGATTTTTTCCCCCAAATTTAATTTACGTAAGCCAAAGAAATTCGGCCCCACTTTCAACATGTATGTATATATATATTAATTTTTTCTTCTGGTGAAAAATATTCCTTTGAGCTCCACTGCGTGCTCTGCTATTTATAGAAAAATTACAAAATGTGTGTCTTCCTCCAAAGACGACTATCACCCGATGGGAAACCTGGTTAAATATCGTCAAATATTGCATCCAAAGCATGCATTCAAAGCACACAACTTTTTATGTCCAAATTATATTTTTTCTAAGTGAAAATATTGCACTATTGCAGGAATTTAATACTCTAAATATATGAGCAAATTCAAATGAAAAATTATTGAAAATATTTAACAAAATCGGCACCCACATTTCGATTCTCGGATGGGAATATTACGATTGAAATACGCTCCAATAATTTCAATAGAAGTTAAAGAGGATTTTCAATTCATAAAAGCTTTGACAAAAACTTAGTTTTACTTTTGAAAAAAATATATTTGTATTTATACGAAAAACACAAACTAACCATATGTGAGCCTTGGAAAATTTACTAATTTTTATTCAAAAGAGTTTTCCATTAAGAAAAGAACTTCCAAAGAAGTCATGAAAATGTGTGTGTGGTTTGCCATTTCAGGATATTCTCATCATCGCTTTAATACAAAAAAAATTTTTGTAATTATATCCAAAATATTTTGACTGGCGCTAAGTATTTCTATGATTTCATCAAATACTTTGTAATTTCAGCTCATCTCCAATTCCTCCACATGTTGCCCTGCATCTACCATATGGTTTGAAGTATCTATAATGCATTTGTTCCGCCTTGACACAAAAGCTTGGGGCCTTTAAAAATGGTACCAATAGACGTAACCAAAAGAAGCATACCATTCTAACTTTATTTCGGAATTTCGAATAACAACAGCCTGATATCTTTGGAGTTCCATGATCATATACAATTATTTTACATAGTAAAATTTCACAAATAAGGCCAGGTTAGGTTTAGCAGGCAGCTTTCGATTAATTGGGTCCATGATTTGGACCGTTTGTGATATTTTTGCTCACAGCTTAATGACTTAATGAACATTTTCATTTATTGCTTCTACTAACTTTACAACAGAATTAAAAATAAAACATAGAGATATTGAAATTATAAAAATTATAAACAAAATATTCAAAAGCGAAACAAAAATGCAAAAATTACCGAGAACGGTAATAGGTAGTTATTTATAACTGAATTTGCTAAAGACTTACAATTATTATATATTAGGAAGAAAAAATTGTCCAAAAGCACTTGGATTAGGCATTTTGTTGAATAATATAAAAGACAAGATATAGAGTCTGAATAGAACAACTAAGCAATCGAAATTATTGAATAAAAGAAACTTATTTCCTAAGATTAATATAAAAAATTAATTTTTGGAACAGGCCATCGAATAAATCAGATTCATGTTTTACAACATTTTTCACATTGTAGAGAAATATTTATTCAAATTAAACTGAAATTCCTTTAATAAATTGTTTTTGAAACCCATATTGCACCCAGCAATTAGAAATGTTTCGACACGATTATACCCGATTTGATTAAAATATTCAATTGAGGTATAGACATTCATTCACTTTTTTTAATTTAAATGTATTGAACACTTCAAATGTTTCGTATCGAATTTTTGTTTGATTTCTGATTTGATAGTTTAGCCACTAAATTTCTTTAGTATTATTGTGAATTAAATTGCTTTGCTACGTTTTACATAATTTTTTTTTAATTATTTGAACAAATTTAACAATTAGAAATTGCGGAGCTATTTCTCTTTTCTGCAGAAACACCGAGATTCTTCGGCAGGAAACAAAAGTGCGACCCTCGGACTTCCTTTTCATTAATATTTTTGATGATTTCGAAGAATCGTTTTCTCGATTTTGAATGTTTCCAAAACTTGACCGTGTTAATCCTAATTTAACTGGCTGCTATGTCCATGCGTGATACGGAGAGGAAAAAGAAACTGAGAGGGCAGAGAAAGAGAAGATTTTTTCACAAATAACATGTAAAAAATACTACTCAATTCGTTGAAAGAAACTTTAGAGAATTATTGTTTTCGTTGCATTCATACTCCGTCCACATCTTCCTCGTTTGATTCTAATAAAAGGAAAACTAATAACAATCACGTTTAATAAGATTTTCCTAGTCTTTCAGTATCTTTTAAAATTAAGTGTCCGTTCATTTTTTCTTTGCTGCTTGTAATTTACTTTTCCACTCAAAATTTTCCAAAAAACATCGTAAAAATTTTTCCTAACAAGCTGCGGTCCCCAGAGGCCATTGTTTATATATCTTCATATCTACCTTTATTTTAGTCTTGTTTCTTTAAAATTAAAGAGCGCACAACAAGACAAAGTGAAGAAGTAAAAAAT
This sequence comes from Germaria angustata, assembly GCA_963681545.1. Classification (NCBI taxonomy): domain Eukaryota; kingdom Metazoa; phylum Arthropoda; class Insecta; order Diptera; family Tachinidae; genus Germaria; species Germaria angustata. The sequence continues at coordinate 80,818,617 of OY813000.1, read as the reverse complement.
CAAATTGCTAATCCTTATGAACAGCATCACCTCAAGTCAACTTACAATTGTCATAACAAAATAAACTGCCGTAAACGTCAGCAGCAGTAACAGGGTTTTGGTACAGCAACCATCAACACTTGTCATCCAGCCACATCTTGTTGTATATTTTGTTGGGGCACTTACCTTTGGGGAGATACTTGAAGAACAATAAAAATTATTTTCACAAAATTTTTGCGTTAAGAAAAATTTGTATTTTTATTTATTCAAAAGCTCTTAACGAAATCGAAAACGTTTGAAATGTCGGAAAGCACATTTTTTCAAGTCTAAAGGAAATTTGTTTCTTTGTAATAAAGGAAAAAAATTAAGATTTTTTATTGCGCCTTTTAAAATTAATGTGTCAATTTGAATAAGGAATTTTCTCGTTAAAATTGCTAATGAAGTCATGTCTTTAAGGGAGTTTATTTTATCAGGTGGAGCGTGAGAGGCTGATTTTACTTTTCTAAAAAAAAACTATTTATTTAATTTTTCATACTAAATTGACTTAGTTGATAAATTTAATTAAGCTGGCCAGATGTGCGTACCACCCAGTTCCTTTCCCGAACTATTGAAAATCCAAATTCAGTTCAATAAAAATGCGATTGAAGGTCTTGAATTTTTATTCACCTAAAACCAAAAAGTCTTACTGAACCTGGTTCGAGTCTCGACCTTGGCCATTCGGAATAATAGTTTTTTACACAAGGTACCCAATACTCTTTAAGCCATCGTTATGAGCTTTATGTGTGTATTTCTATCAAATCTTTATGGCCTCTTAGGTAAATGAATTTCTGCTTATTTTCTTATTTAATAAATATTATTACGAAAAAAAAGCTTTAACTTGAATGGATAAATCTATGTTATTAACACGAACCAGATTAATTGGAATTTCCAATAAAAAAATTAGTTCGGTAGACCGTGAAAAGTTTATAAAATGTTGCTATTAAAGCTTAATTAAGCTTGCAATAAATAACAAAGATTATATTGAAAGAGTTATTTTGTTAATTCAGTTTGGCCAAATAGAATAAGGAAAATAAATTTGATGAATTCCTTTTTCAGTAAAATTTTAGTTTAAAATAAAATGATGTTTGCACAAAACGTGCCTCAGTGGCAGAATTGGTCGATATCGAAGTGTGTGGCGGTGACTAAAACGTGACCACACTAGTAGTAGAATTTACTTTTTCTACTATTTCTAATCATTAGCGCATTAAAAAGATATAAACATCATTCATTCTTTATATATAAAAATCATACTCTTGGATGGAATAAATCATGTTACAAGGTTTATCAAAGAAAAAAGTGGCGTTCCACGTAACATTGAAATTTGGGAATATTTTAGAGAGTTTTTAAAATCCCTAAATCTGGAATTTCAAAAAATTGCAAGATACACTTTTCAAATTAATTTGTAGAACAAAAGAAAAAAATACGTACAATCAAAAAGTTATATGGATTTACGACTTTTTAAAAAGCTCATTTTGTATCACCCTGTTCGGCGAGAAATAATAAATGTGGAGGCTAAAGTGTCGGGCTTTTGAGATTTTCATGTATTTACTTTAATATAAAAGAGACTTTTCCAAAATCGGTGACATATATTTTTCAAGAGTTTTGGCCACCTTCTAGCGGAATGTGTTACCGTGCGATGGCAATTATTACGCTCCCAGAAACTTGTTTTGGACCAGATCTCTTCCAAAATTACTAATACACAAATTGTGGTAGCAGGCATCAATATAAATAGATTTTGGTTAGAAACCAATAATGCTAATGATGAATTCCGTCCTAACAAATTAGTCTCTCGATACTGTTGCTATTCAGTGGACACCGCCGCCTTGTGCGATAGTCCCGCGTTCTTTTTATCGAGTTTTTGATATGGCATTTGTACTTATTTAAAAGAACTCAAATTTATCACGCATTGTCATCATCCCGAATTCTTTTAAGGGCCTAATATTCACCCACGCATTATCATTATCTTTGTAAACTAATTAGAGGTTTGAAGTCTGTTCTCTTATATTTTTATTGGATCTAAGACGTAATAGAAGCGTCTTTCAAAATTAAATTTAAAAGATATTCACATGTTTTCGCATGTGTTTAACTAAGAGCGCAAACAAAGAAAAGCTTCCTTAAAATCCATGTTTTAGTGGGAATTCGAATTTATCCTGTTTCGTATTTTCTCAACTTTTGTAAAAATTATTTTAAGGAAATACAATTTTACTCTAATACTCTTAATACTCTTCCACACTGACCATCATTCCTTTTTAATTGGCTCAAATCTCATATCGGCCAAGAGCAAATAAGTTGCATTAATGTTCGTCGTGCATTAATGGTCGACGTGCTAAATAATGCATTAACCATCGCCTTTCCGATTAGCACCATTGCGGGCATTTTGGTTTTATTTTCTTTTTTAATAGTTTAATTAATTCTGTCTGCTCCATCCTAAAACATTTTTTGACTCACTCAATAATATTAAATTTTTAATTTCTTGACACGCTTAGAACTTTTCTTTTCCAATTTATTTTGTGCTAAACCTTGGTGCGGTGAAAAGAAACAACAAGAATGGCATTGGCTTGCATTTAGTTTATAATCCTTGTCGACAGATCGAAGTCGCGAGTATTTAAACAAATACGTTTTGTAATCCAAAGGCTTCGTGATCTAGAATGCAAGAATTGACTGTTATAAAGACACGTTACTCCAGCACAGTGGCCCACGAGGCAGATGTGTTGCGCATAAATTGGGTACAAGAATTTCTGATATCCGCTTATCCATCATTTTGTTGAACGCTTTTGTAACATGTACCGATCATTAATAATGAATTCAAGAGGAAATGAAGATCTTCTAAGGATAAATTACTTGCAAATTTTTTTTTTTTGCATTTCTGCGCATAAGCAAATTGTCGAATTACAATGTGGAAACTTAGTGTTGAGGTTGCCAAAAAGAAATATTTAATTGCAGTTTGTATATGATAGTCGCCATTTATATAATCCGAGAGAAAACTATTATATAATGATTCAACTCACACAACATAAAACCTTAAACTTAGTGACCACGAAGAAAGATTTATGTCCTTGGACGTAATGACACTGGACTTAATGGAAAATCATCAAAAAATATAAGAGCATTAAACTTTAAAGTAGACTTTGAAGTAGAATTTTATATAAATTTATTTTTCTCATCTTGAGGCTTAAAAACTCAAGGATAAACTCAATGTAAATATATTGGGTCCTTCGAACCAGCTTTTCTGACTGCTTCTGGCTTGAGTTATTTACACATTTCTTACGAATATAAAATAACTTGAAAACTATTACAAATATTTAATCAGTTGCCTTTTTAGAGCAGTTCGTGTTAACAAAAGGAAAAGGAAAGATATGACATAGAGAAGAAAAATATTTGAATTTTATTTCATCTTGAGGTTTTTGAAAATCAAATGTTTAATTTTTTACAGACAACCTTAGTTTCATCAGTAGCAATGCGGAAAAAAACCAAAAATTCCGCCATTTGAAACTAATATCCTTAAAAGGACGAGAGGTTGAAAAAAATATACAGAAAAAAGCTGTTATCATTTTTAATTAATCCTTGGATTACATTGACCAGGCATTTATGTGTGTCAAGTGTTAGTCGTACCAAATATAAGTGTATGGCTGTGAGTGTGGCTAAAACCACTAACACTACAAAGGATCAGTGGCAAAATTTTTTTTCTTAAAATTGCTATTGTCTTCGTCAATCTATTCGTTTTTTGTGTCCATATGCAAGCAATTTATTTTGGATTTTTCTGCTCCACTCAAGCATTGCGACCAAAATTTTTTTCCATTTGTGCTTTAATTCTCTTTTGTTGTAATAAAAAAATCCTTATGTTCTACAATGACGAACTATTATTGTCCGATTTTTTAAAGTACTTTTCATTGGGTTTAAAAAGAAATCCGGAAAAAACCAAACGAGTTTTAATCCTTTGGCTATAATGGTCTGCACGGTTATTGTCTGACAAATAAACGGTAGTTGATATATAGATTTTTTATAGACTTTTCAATGGCTATTAACCGTTTATAGTCGGTTTGTGAGAAATTTCTATATCATCGTTTTATAAATTGTATTATTCTTAGCTGGTTCTCATACTGGTTTTAATTAAAAACCCATTAGATTTGTTTATTTATTAATTTAATGTTTTCAATGTTTAAGTTGTTGGTATTTCCCATGATCTTGTTTAATAAAAATTGAAAACAACCATGGCCACCGCATCCCTTAACTGGGTTTTGTTATCACTGCACCATCTTATCATCATCGCGTTTGTTGTTATCATCGTCATCGTTTAGAAAATTTTTCGAAAAACAAAAGTGGTGACTGCAAATCTTATAAATAAACAAAAAACAAATTTGTTTTTTTTTCTATTTCACTTTTAGAACAAAAAATGGGGTTGTTCAAGCCGTAATTGGTACTTAGTTTAAACTAACTTTCGGCTTGTGTTTTCTGCTATTTTTAATTTCTGCTTGGTTTGTTTTATGCAATTTGTAAATGTAATTAATACTTCATATACATATATACCAGGTTATTCCTTTTTTCTATCATTCATCACTGGGTTCAGCAGGATTTTGACTCAGTTGAGTCTGTGTCACTTGAGATATTGTTGACTAAAAGATGTTTTATATAAATAATAGGGTGGTTTTTATTGTATGATTTCCATATCGTTAAGCAAAAATAAAAGGAAAATAAATAAATGGTTAACAAATGGAACTTAGAACGAAAATATTCCTCTTCTCACAGGAAAAGATCCTTTTTTGTAAAAAAAAATTTTTGGAATAGAAAAAAATGGTATGAACCAGGTAATCAGTTAAAAACTGTATATATACTGGTTTTTCACACATCATTTAAGATAAACATTGGATATTAGTGCCACAGTGTAAATTACACCTGGTTTGTGTCAACACGGGAGGATCTGTATGTCTGGAGCTCAAAGAAAATCATGTGTCTCATCTGGCATTCCGTTCCTGATGGAATTGTAGATGCAACAACCCAGTGGTTTACATAGATAAAAAATTATGAGACAAAACTTGCAGAGATAATTTTTTATAAAAATATTAAATATTTGAAATGTGAAAAATTTTTTCTAACAAAAAATTATTTGTTTCGAAGATCTTTTTTCGCGGATTCCTTCGAAACGTATGTAGATAAAAGAGCGGAAGTTTAATCTTATAGAATACCTCTGGGTGTTCCGATAATTTGGACCGATCCATAGGCTTATAATTCGAACGAATGCTATGATTTCTTAAACTACGTACGATGCCGCACTCAGAAAATATTTCAATTCCCAGAATTTAAACAAGTTAATAATAACAAAAATAGTCTAGCATCTGAAATTCGGGTAATGGAGCAATCAATTGACTACAACACATGTGAATTTTGTGTTGCTTAATTTCAACAATGCATCACAAGTATAGACCAAAAAGATTGGAGTATATTCACCGATGCATCTAAGAGCAACTCCCAGGCAGTTCTTCTCCATATTTCAAATTCCAAAATTCATTTCCAATTGTACTGGGTACTACTAACACAAAGAAACTTAATTGGCTTTAAACAAAATCGACCATGTTGTAATTTGAATTTGTGCTGGTTAAAAAATCATAAATCCTTTAAGAGCTTATTCAAACGCGTTGCTCTAAGAGTGTGTGGTTCGTATGTCTATGGGATACCCGATTCAGTAGATCTCGGAAAACTTTATTAAAGTTTATTAAGGTTACGTCTAATTTTTGCAACGTTAAGTTGTATGATAATCAGAGAATTTTCGCGGTAATTTAAATTCCATTCTAATCTCTTTGAATTTTGCATTTCTAGTGTTATTTTTTATAGAAATAACGAACATTCGACACTTGATGAAGGTTGATTTATTTAAAGATGTCCTCAGTATCGAAGCGCTTTCGGCATGGAGTTCTGTAAATTTACAGCGCTTTCGGAGTAAATCGTTCTGGGGACCATCGCTTTCTTATAAAAATTTCTTCCCATATTAATATCAAAATGTCATCATAAAATAATTTTTCCGTAGTCATTCAACAGACAATTTTGCTGAACAATCACTTGCAAAATCTGATGAGCATGTAAAACGATTTCATCAATTGACGTGAAGACTTAAACAATGGCACAGTGGTAAATAACTGCGTTCGCTGTCAGACAATTGTTGTTAAAATAAAAATTTGCTAATCGCGAGTACCATAAAAATGCTTGTTTGAAGAAATTCAAATTCAATATTGTTATATTTCTTCGGTTCACTTTCAGTTTCACCGAAAGGACGATTAATTTTGTAAATGTGTAAGAAGACAAAAAGGCTCAAGACCATCAAATTGTATTGGTGTTTCTAAAACTATTATACTTACATATATTGCAGATCTTAAGTGAAATCTGTAGAATTCTCATATTGTATTTGTAGATTTTTGTATAAGTTTATGAGCTTGAATGCTTTGCAAACATGATTCGACTAAAAAATAGTAAGGATTTGGTTACTGCCAATGAAATGCAGGCATATACACTGATGACAAAAAATAATTTTCAATCAATGAATAATTTTTAATTAGTATTATTAAAAAAATCAAAAAATTCTGAATTGTAACTTATTACCTCGAAAATTGACGTTATATGTTGTGGGATCTGCATATGCCTGCCTTTCATTGGCGCAAACCCATTCATCAGTACACTTGCGACAACATATTGGAGAAGAACTAAAAACTCAAATGTTTAGACAAAAGCCCACATCAAATACTTTTCTTCATGTATGAATATTATGTATGACAAAACATGTCCAGGGATGTTAATATATTTACATATTTACTAAATTATTAACACTCGTTGCGTTGAGGACTCTGAGTCCTTGTTGGAAGTCTAAAACAGTACTAAGAAACCAACCAAGGCATATATACGAAAGTGGATGCATTCGGATGCATACGGTGGAGACTTGCTTCAGAGATCGAAATTCAATAAATATCACTTCATGATTAAAATTTGTCTTGATTGAGATTTTGTGAAACTAAAGGAAATTAGAGTTGCAATGGAAAAAAATTGACAGTTCGTTTCGAAGGATCATAATTGATATTGAAGATCTAAGGACTAAGGTTTGATTTAAATAGGTAGAACTTTCATAACTAAATTTAAACACTAGTCACTTATCCTAGTGTAAAGCAATCAAATATGACAAGTATTGAAAATATGGACAATAATTTAATGATAAATGCAGAGGTGGATAATAAATAAATAACAAATTAAAGTTCTAATGAGTGTTAAAGTATTGTTTGATAAGGATATACCAACATGTAATACATTTTCAAACAAATAATGTTTCCCTTTCTATTCAAAAATTAAGTAGATTATATCATTCAAGAATTTTAATTTTATAATTTATCAATGTTTATCCTTTAAGGACTCTTGAAATTGCTTTTTCTTGTTATCAAAACACCAACATTAAAATTTTTCATTCTAAAGCTTTTATAAACTTTTAGCACTTTGGCAATCTCAATTTCATATAAACACATTGTTCAAAACAAAATGTTACATATCATTTCCTTTGAAAATGATGGACCATTACAAAATTGACAATTTCATTAAAGTTTTACTATTTCTTAAGAAAAACACTCATACACGAAATCAAAAACGAATAAAAACTTTTCAATGATACAAAAAAAAAAATAATAATAATGAAAGAGAATAAAAAATAGACAAACAAACAGTTCAAAAACGATAGAAAAAAATACCTACAAAGTCTCAAGAAAAAACATTAAGAATAGAAAAAATTTTAAATTGTTGCCTTATGCTCCATAATAGAAAAATAATACTTTCCACCACAATAACTATAAAGAAAGTTATAAATCTTGCTTTACCTTTTCCCTGCTCCCTACTCTTCTTTCAAGAGAAAAAGTTGCAAAAAACTATTTTTGCGGCTGGGAACATAATATAAACGAAATAGATTCTTTTGTTTACACAACATGCTGAAATTACACCCACAAACTGCTGCTCCACAAAGGCCAATAGATATGAAATCGATAGAAAAATAACGAAAAAATTCCAAGAAAAATATACTAAACCAATAAACTGAATCAGCATCAATTCCTCGAAGAGCACACAAAACTGTAGTAAATGAAAATGTAAGACAAAAAGAAAAAGGAACTTTTGACAAAGTGAAATTCGTTTGGAAAAATACTAGAAAAAAAAACAAAAAGAATTTCAACTAATAAAAATCAGCCACTCAAGTGCAAAAAAATCGCGTTTAACATTAGCTGTATGCTGAAAATGAAAATGAAATCCGAAGGAAATAAGAAACAAAAATATATGAAAACAAACTAAATCTTTGTTATTATCCTTGTAGAAAAACATGCTTAAAATATGTACTCCCTATTATTTGCTGAAACCAAAAACCAACGACAATAAAAAGCTATTAATGTTAGTTTTTATAAATGATAAGTGCCCTACAGTGGGCCAGGAAATAAAGGATATGTGAGTAAAAAAAATCTGAAGGACATTTTAATACTTCACTCTTTTTATATTCTTTTACGTATTTGATAAATAATATTATATGAAAAATGAAAAGGCATTTTAATACAATGTGTATCAGAACACTACATTTGCTATAGAATTTTTTTTGACATCCTAAGAACTAAAGAATTGAATGACTAGAATTCGCTAAAACTTATATTCTTAACCAAACTTTTTCTGCATGCCGGAACCCATTAGAGTATAATTTCACTTTTATCGTCGAGAACAATTTTTAAAATTTATTTTAATACCTTAGAATCAATCCCATATGACCAGATATAATTCTCATTGCAGAATAAAATACACACTAAAAATTATTAATGATGAAATTTATGCAATAAAAAAATTTCCACAATATAATGAAAATCATTGGAGATGTAATAAGACATGATTTAAAGCCAAAATATGCAGTTCAAGTCTGTAGTGTCGTTCGTGAACTAAGTTTCTGTATGTTTAAAAACAAACACGCTTCCATTTTTGGGTCATGTGTTCTGTAATTGGTGTAAGAAAATCCATTCCTTATGCACTTTTGGCATCTCTTTGCCTAAATAACTTTGAATAATAATAATTAAGAGCTTTTTTATAAAGAAATTTCAATGCAAATAAAACTGCAGTAGAGGACAAAACTGTTCACAACATTACCGAAAGTGTTGCAATGTTCGAAGAAAAATTTATTCAAAACATTTTGGAAATTTTATTTACTTAAAATTTTAACTTCTTTTTAAGCTAATTACTCACTATGAGGTACTTATCGAAAACTGACGTGTTGTTTAGCAATATAATTATAACGCTTATTATAACGAGGAAAAAGTATACTTTAAGCTAAACGAAAAACAAACTAAAGTTGTTGTGAACTTATTCAAAACCTTGATCGGAAGTAACCAATATGAATTTCCTGAAAAAAAAGAATTATTCTTTTTGCGAAAGTAAAATTTTTAAATAAATAAAATATGTCTAAATTAAAAGAGATAAAAATCCAATTTGCCTCCAGCACTATATTCTATTTATCCTGTGAACAATTTGCATAAAATTGAACGGAAAATAAAAATATTTTGAAGTTCATTTTCTGGCGTTTAAATTGCAAATGGTGTTGTAATTTTAACGAAATAAATTTTTAAAAATTTTCTGCCTTATAAATGCACTTGTCTCTTTGTTTAATTTTCTGCATTTTCTTAATTTATTTTCTATAGTATTGGCGGTCAGCTGTTCAGGGGTACCACTTGCGTATATTTTGTATCAGATTGTATGCACAGCTAATCTCGATTCAATTTAAATCTTTTTTAAGTTTCGACTATAACGACAAGGCAAATGATAACGTGCTTTTATTTTAAAGCTGCATGTAAACAAGCCGTCTTTAATGTGCGACTATGATTATGGCACTCCGTTTCTTTATTTTAATACTAATTTAACATTAAAAACAGAAGTGTGAAAAATAATGTGCTTTTTGTAAATTTATAAAAAATAAGAGAGTCTAAAGATTTTTACTTAGAACTAAGCGAAAAATCTTTGTCAATTAGTTGTGAAGAAATTTTCCCGAGAAAATTAAAAGCTTTTTAAAAGCTTTTGTTAACAAATTTGAATTCTTGGAAGAAAAAAATTAATTTATAATATCCTTAATATTTTTAAGTTAGACAATGGAATAAAATATTTAATTATGGAATACGATAAATAAACATTTTTCGAATATCATTTATTTTATAAAGTGGTTTCATATCACAGAAAAGGAATTCCAACCAAAGCTTCTATGGAATCCTACTTAATCTTAATGATTAATTAAACAAAATAAATGAAAAGTTCTGTTTGTTTATCGCTTGCATGAGCTGTCTTTTTTACAATCTATTCTCAGAAAACCCATAGAGCATCACTTTTATTCTCTAGAGCCTTAAAGAAATCTTTTAGATGGATGCAATGTTTTGAATACACTAGAGCCTTGACTTAAGTCATTAGTGGGAATCGAGAAGATGCGATTCAAGTCGAAAAGACGTTAACTGAATCACTTTTTCCTTTATAAATACACAGGTTTTCTGTGATTAGTTCTTATGGCAACAGCTTTTCAATCCGACTTAAAACGTTTTAATAGATCTAATTTTATTTCCAAACTAATAGTAAATTTATCTCTTTCATAAGTAATTTTAATGACTCATCCATGGCTTTTACCATACAATTGAAAACCCAATTCCTACTTACGAATGCGGAACTACTCCTCGAATGATTTACTAACAGAATGACTTGGTATTTCCATTTTTACCTGCAAATTGAAAAATTCTCCATCATGATTTGACTGTGATTTGATTGGAATCTAAAAGACATAAAAAGGGACTGAAACAACTTTTATATACGCGATGAGAGCATCATTGAGCTTGTATAACTGGCATATAGAAAACTTCGATTCACTTTACTACAAATTACTTTACCTAGAACCAGATCCACGTTCCAAAAAGAAAACAAAAAAATTAAAATTAAATAAGGCTGGCAAACCATTTTGCGAAGAATTCCCCTTAAAAATTGCTTCTAATAAATTTTATCATTAACTAGTTCGAATCTGAGCCACACTTCAACTAAATTGCTGGTCTGTCCATCATGTTTAAACTTTCGCAAATCTTTATGCCTCGACTTCACTAAACAAATACTTGCAGCTTGTTCGGAAAATGTATTGATACTAAGAATTTAATGCAAAAAAAAAATGTTTTAAACTCAATATTCCTTTTCTTCCATGAATTCGGTTAAAAGGATTTGGCAAAAGAAAAATAAAAGAAATTTAAAGAATAATAATATTGGATTCATTTTGGTGCAACTGTTTACCACTTGAAATTATTAACTTTTTTTATGAGACTCCATTGTATTGCCACAGCAGATGCAGTCATTCATGCATGTAGTTCAAGAAATACTTTTATCAAGACAATAATACACTCATTTGACTGCAATTTTATTGTTAGTTCTTTACGATCTAAAAACATTACAATAAATGTAAAGAGCAGCACTTGCAAAATTATGTGCGAAATCTTCATGCGCTATAAAATTTGTGGCGATAATGATTTCAACTCTCATAAATGAAATGAGAATTATATATTGTTTAACTATAATACAGGCTGGATGGGTCCTACTTAAGAGGTGAAGCTAAAACTTAAGATGTTTTTATTCAAGAAGATGGGAAACTTCTGGTGCCCTTATGGGAGCAACTACTACACATCTTTTGGCAAACATATTTTTATTTACACTTGAGGTTTTTTTTTTGTAATAAGTCTTGATCACCCTTGTAAAATGGGTCAGAGCTCAACCGAAAGTGAAATATACCTAAAATATAGCCAAACTAGAGCTGAACTAGAATGGAGGCAGTAGTGAAATATAACTAAATTAATAATAAACTATAGTTCAGCTAGAAATGAACTGAAAGTGAATTAAGGCTGTTATAGACGGAACTGCATCTTAAAAAGTTTGAATTGGAACTAAGCAAGAACGAAGCAAAAAATAAACTATAACTGAACTAAATCTAAAACTAAAATAAAATGAGATATATCTGAAAAAGAGTTGAACTAAAGGTGAGCAAGTAGCGAAGTAGGAAGGATTTAAAATTATAAGATGAATTCAAATAAACTAGATTTTCACAAGAAGCAAATTTGTCCATGACGACAAATGAACTACACTGAACTAGTTCATGCAAGACTGAACTAGAACTGAACTTTATCTGAACTATAACAGAACTAGAAATAATCGAGGAATTGACAAAGAACTGGCCGTGAACTTCGGTTGAACTACACTAGAAATGAACTCCAAATGAGCTTTAGCTGAACTAGAACTGCACCAAATCTGAGCTAGAGTAGAACAGCAGCCGCCAAGCAAAAATTATTAAAATAGTGCGGGAAGCGATAAACATGCAAGTCGAAACAGAAATGAACTAGATTCCGGCAGAATTTAACATGTTTATTACATTAATTTAAAGAGAATTAAAAAAGAATTTTTTTGCTGCTGATTTTTTTGCAATAATTTCTTAAATTCTTAAAAATTTCTTCCATAAATTCAGAGACAAAAATAAACGAAAAGCAATAATAAAGTTTCCCAAGTATCCTTAACATTTATGTCTTGTTATATGAAAGTGAAACGAAAATGGTTTTAACAGCGTAGCAGGCATCCTCCCTCGTCTTCATTTAATCTTAAAATTGTTTTTTTCTTCCTTTATTTTAATTTCATCCAACAATTGTAAATTAAAATCTTACTTAAATGCCATGAAGACGTATACAATCGATGCCAAAAGCGACTGTGTAATGGTTCTAACTGCCAAACAAGTTGACTATAAAATAAAATGTTGGAAATGAAAACAAAAAGCAGAAGCACAAATAAGAGATCATGAACTGCTTACAAGTTTAAGACAAGTTTATAATTCTGTGCCACTTTCGATGTTGTGTTTTCCATAAACTCCTCGGTATTGTAAATTCACGCTGGTTCGCCAATGAAGGTATAAAATAAAATGAAAAGGTGTTAAGAAGTAGAAAATTTAACTTAATTCGTTGTTAATGTTTCTGCTCTACTTGGAATATACTCTGGAATATACAATGCTGCCAGACGTTTTTTTCTCCAAAAAATCGTCAAATTTATAATACAAAATAGTCAGATTGATATTCGACAGCAGCGCGGACTTGTTATAGCACAAACCATAATATTAATAAAAATCAGATTTTTTGTTTAACAGGTCCCGATGGTTTAAAAGCGGTTTAGTAAAAAGACAAGTTGATATCTCGTGAACCATTCAGTTAAATTTCACTCAAATAAATCTGAGTCGTCACTTCAGCGATATTGAAAAGGATTATCCTTTTTTTGAGTTTTTTTAGTTGTCAATAGAAAACTTTATTGAGTGCATAAAATTAAAATATTTGATGTAAAGACGTTGCGCTTCTTTCTACAGCCTTTTCCAAGATTGGCCTGTTTGACAAAAAATATTTCTTAATTCTAAAAATATTTCTTAATTAAGCTGCACGATGGTGAAAGTGTTTGCAAAAAAGTAGTTGAATTGTTAAAGTGAGTAAAATTGTAGCATATATACTCTGTTAAGAAATAAATAGTAAAAACATAAAAAAATCGTCAGAATGGCCCTCCGTCTTGTATATAAAGGAGAATTTATTACCTTGACAAGGTGTGCAAGGTAACCCAGCAAAATATAGATACTCAAAGTAGATAGAGTATTTTGGTAGGAATTAAGATCCGCAATTGCACAAGTTGTAAGACGTTGGATGTCACGATAGTTAAACATGTGCTGTTGGCCTTTTCTATCCCAACATTTTTATTCTTTTTTCGAAAAGGATGTGAATAACAATAGGAACGAGGTTTAAGCAAGACATCGTTTTTAAAATTAAATGGGCTGTGATGACGTTGTGACCAGCTGCGCGACATAGTGCGTCGTCCTGCTTAAATCACAGATAAGTTTTTATATTCCATTACAGACCACAAAAAGTCTGTTATCATGGCGCTGTAACGAAAGTGCTTGATAACCCAAGGATTTTCGAAAAAATAGGCAAATGATGCCATCACTCTGAAATCCACAACGAATTGTCACTATATGAGGATTGGCTTCCCGACAATGATGTGTGGGATATCGATTGCGATAGAAAATATTCCTCATCAGAAAAGATGATTGTTTTAGCCAAATTAAATGCAATCTTTCCCAACGTTTTTCAAGTATAACTTGACTCATTTCAGTTCACGGAGGCATGATACTGACCGATATTAAATATTTCGGAAAGAGAAGAATAAATCTATCAGTCTCGAAATAACGTATGATTTATTTGGAGCACCCCGTATATCAAGATGGATTGATATTAATTCTGCTTTTGCTAGTTGCAAAATGTTGCACGAGAAGATCATTTATTAAATAATATTGCAAAAGAGTGTCTTGCGGATGTGCAGACTTACTCGTCATATTAAGAATGTAGTCAATGTATTATATTATAAATTATTAGAATAATTCCTTAGTCTAAATGGAACTTTAACTTTTTTAAAAAAATATAATTTGATATCAAAATTTTTGTAGCATTATTAATTTCCACACAATAGTCACTGAAAAAACTTACAATAGAGTGTTTACAACTATCGTATCTATAACATCATGTGAATGGAACGAATATGTATTATCTATGCAGCAGTGGCATGTAAAAGGCATTTGAGTAATAATATATGATTTTGATGGATAATATGTGAATCAACTCTTTACAGCCGACTTTAGACGTTCTACAGTGGTACCCTATTCAAGATGTCTTGAATCATAGTGATGGGAGAAAAATAATAGATCCTGTGAACGGAATGCGTAATCATAATCATTATTTAGCTAGACCATAAAATACTGGATCTTTCCGTCCTGTTATTAAAAATCTGCCACAAGTAAAAATGTCTCTTAGCTTTTCATAGGCAAAAAGCTTTTTTTTTTGAGGCAACTACTTTAAAGTAGATTTTCAAGTTTAGGTTACATCTTAAGCAAACATTGTCATAAACTGTTTTTAAAAATATTTCAACGCAAATCTTTTAGGCATAATTCCTACAATTCACTTAAAAGTGTTACTGGGTTACCCGACTAAAGCTATGCAATGAAATAAAGACAAGGATTAAAATTTTTAAGGCCTGACATTCATGAAATGTTTAACATTTCATTAACATACACACGCTCCTTTTTACACTTACACTGAAGAGCTTAATGTATGTAAATGTAACTATTTACACGTTACGACTACATGTATTAATTTAATAAAGAAAATTTTCAAATTATTGTGCTTTTATACCCGTACCTTCAGCACCTCATAACACAGCTTCAGCCCAAAAAGGGGTGAATCTATAACCATGAAGATTTTAATTTTTCTTGTATCATCTATTAACGCACATACTCGTATTCCCATATTTTGCTGTGGTGTGCGTACGTTTTTTTCGGTCCTTTTTAAAAGGCAGTTTAAAATGAAATTTAATTAATTTTGTAGCTTGATTGCATTTTAAATGCTTCAATAAATGCTCATAGAGCAAAGAAAGTGTTTATGAGAAAAACTGAAAACCAAAATTATGAACACTTATAGAGTTTGTGCGAATACAAGTGCATGCGGGGGAATGGGTCGTAACCAAAAGAGGTTTTATTAAAAAATATTTATATTTGTAATAATTTCCCCCAGCTCTTCTTTTACAAAGAAGACCTCATATAATTCCACAGGGCTTAAGCAATTTATAGTTCGTTTATTTGGTTTTTGTTTTCTTAATAATTTTGTTTTTATACATGTATTGTGTTGTCTTATAAATGAAAAGTTTAAATACTGGATATCTGGAAGGTGCAACCTCAAAAAGGATCAGCATTGAAGATCTGGCTTGCGGTTATACCCAAATCCATTCAGAATTGCCTGAAAAATATTTTTGAAATACACAAGAGTCTTTTGAAACCTCCAGAGAAGTTTTAATAGAAAAACTATTTACACTTTTAACTTTTCTGCAAAAAAGCTCATACGATTCTGAACAACATATAAATAGAGAAACTAATATCACCCCCATTAAATTTCCTAAAAAACAAATACCCCAACTACCAAAAAGTTGTCTAGCAAAAACTGCATTCAAAGTTCTGAACACTTTTTCAGAGAAAAATTAGTCCAACTCCGAGTAAATCTCCTGTGTGAAAATTTTTTTCTTAAAGAGTTGTAGTGCGATAAACAAGCGAACTATGATTAACACTTCTGGAAAAAAGTTTAAGTACAAAAATTTTTTAATACTTTGAAAAACTTTTAAATAAGAAATTCATTTGACTTTTTCCCAGTCAGCCTGAGAACAAAACTACTATTTCCTAGACAGTCTTTCAACAATTTTTATATAGAAGATCTACTTAGACTCTGGAGGGCTTTTTTATAAAAAAAGTTGCAAGACAAAGAAAATCTTATCTTGAGCAAAATTAATCACGGAAAACGTTTTTATTGAAAAACTAGTCGAACTTGAAATAAATTCTCTATACAAAGGTTATTTACGATGTAAAAGAATTTGTGTCAAACTATGGATAAATAGATAAATTTGAAAAAATTTTCCATAGAAAAAATTATCAGCTTTCGAACAACTTTGCTATTGATTAGCAGGCCAGACAATTTATTTATTTATGATTATTTTTTACTGATTGCTTATTGGCAGATCTTACAATATTGCCAGTAAAATTGTCTGAAAATGTATTACAATCGTGTGAACTGCCAATTTTTTACTTACAACGTTGTCAGAAAAACCATTGTCAGTCCATTGTAAGACAACAATATTGTCAGGCATCTGACAACCGTGAGAACACCTATCGCAGGCATTGTCAGATAATTGGCAGACATTGTAAGGTAATTTTTTATTGGCAGATGTCGAAAATTTATGCACCTGACAATAACACCATTGTCAGAAAAATATTTCTATTGGCAAAGCTGTAAAAGCATATGTGAAAAGTGAAATTTGTGAAATAATTATAGAAATAAAAATTAAAAAAGCTAAAAAAATAAAATACCAAAAATAAAAATGAATATGGCTTCTGATGATAGCACAGACATGATTGTCAGAAGTTTCCAGCCAATTGAACTGCCATGTTCAGTTCAGCCACAAACGGAGTCCAGAAAACAAGGCCGAAACAAAAATCCTATCGTAAAAAAGTTGAAACCGTTTGGTCTCATGAAGATCAGAAGTTTATGGGACGCCGGTTGCGCCGAATATAAACTTCCCAAAGATGTTTTGTGGCAGGAAGTGGCAGATACCATATCTGTTAGTGTAAATGATTGCAAAGCGAAATGGGCAAATCTGCGTACCTCTTTCAATCTCGAAAAGCTTCGTAAAAAAAATCAGGCCAGGGCACTGATGACAATTTTCAAATTGCTTGGCGCTACTTTAAACCAATGCTGTTTTTGGAAACAACAAAAGTACGCTCTTAATATGTGGAGTTACTAAGCCAAGGAGATAATCAAACTGCTCGTAATCCATTCGTAGAAAGTTGTGATATAAATCCGGCTCGTCAGTTCTTAATTGGATGAGCAATTTGGAATAAAATCCCTCCTCCTGGCAGTAACGAACCCAATCTTTTACCCAAACTTTGCGACGTTTTTTTACTATTGGATCTTCATCCTCACTACTTTCAAACAAATATGCATTTAAAATTGTCGTAATTGCTATATTCTTTTCCATAATGTATCACACTTTAATAATTTAACTTTTTTTTGTGTTATGTATACATAAATTCAGATAATATTTTCTGACATATGCTTTGAATTTTCTGACAATGCCTAACAACAGATCTGGCAATTTTTGTCATCCAATAATCTGACAATCGTGTGAACTGACAATTTTTGTTGGCACATAAATTCATTGTCAGACAATTAACTGACAATTGTAAGATTTTCTTACGATCGTCTGAAGACACAATTTACTTCTGGGTGACAATTTTTCATTGTCACTACATTGTTAGTATGTTGCCAGGTCTTACAATATTGTAAGATCTGACAACCGTGTGTACAAAGCTTTAGTAAGACAATGAACAGCACAACTTTATAAAAATTTTTCAGCATCTGAACAACTTTTTATTGAGATTTAGTCAAAGTCTGAATAAATTTTTCAAGCAAAAAGCTACCAAAACAGTGCATGGCTTCTGAATATGTAGAAGATGTAAAGGTTATTAAAATTCCGAACATTGTTTCTGTATAAAACCTCCCAAACACTAGAAATTTTTTTTATAAAAAAATATTCTGAAGTACTTTAAAAAAATAATATGAGTTCAATTATTTTTATAAAAGTTGGTAAAAATCTAAACGACTTCCTTATCACGAAATTAATCAGTCTGCTAGTACTTTGTTTACTTTAAAAGTTACACAGACCCTAGCGAATATAAATGTTATTCAGAATTAAAAAAAATAAAGAATATGTTGTGGAAAATACACTATAAGTCTTAAAACTTTTTATTGAAGAACAGGTCAGACTTTTCTATAGAAAAATTTTACACTCTCACTAAACTTGATCAGACTTCAAAAAGGATACGAAAGCTCTTCTATTTAAAAAATGAAACATTTTCATAACTTAAATTAGTATATATGTTGGCAAACCTCTGTTCATTATATAAAATACATATTATGTATGCTTAAGAGGGCTGCAGCCTTTATTTTACGTTAACATTTCTATGTGTGGACCATCCTAATGGTTTTTCTACACTTTTATGGCAGAAATTTGTTCTGCTAGTTTTCAGCTATTTCTAATTTTACACAATCATTGTTCGGTCTGTTTTCTTTGCTAGTCGAATATGCCCTCTTGCCTTTGCCTCATGGCTTATGAATCTTGTTGCCACAATAACACAACATGAAAAATCAACAGCTTGACTTTTTTATTTGAGTGTTTGTATCCTTTTTTAATGCATATAAATATAAGTGGTTTGGATCTCTAGTTGTGTGCTCTGTGTTGAAAGTGGTTTAAGTGGCTTTTTAATAAATTTAGGAGTTTCATATTAAAATTTCATTATAATGTTTTATTAAAACTAAAAGTTGTTAAATATATTAAATTAGACAATTTACGTTAGAAAATACTCTTTTTATTACAGCGCGAGAAATAGTGTGTAATAAATAACATAGAAAAATTATTTGTTTTTTTTTTACAAATTCCAATTAAAAAAATGGCAATTTAGTATACAATATATAATAAATACCTTTGTTTGAGTGTCTTTCCAAATTTGGATCTTTAATACCTGGAAAAAATAAAAGGTTATTAAAAATTTGTTAAATCCTTTGTAATAAAGAAATATTATTTATTAAAATAAATCTAATATTTAAAAATTAAAGTGGGAGCGCATACTAGTTGAATCATCTTTTGCCTCAAATATTTTTTTCATTTATTCATGCTAAAGTATTGGCTGTTGGTAGAAGTTTTTTATGTTTTTAAGAAATGAAAATTTAAAAAAAATTCCACATATGAATCAGAATACATAATTGGGGGATTCAAACGGTGTGCTATTAAGTCATATTGTCATAATGTCTTAATATTTTAGTATGGTTTAAAAAATTGTTGTTGTGCTGCAAACAAAATAGTCATAAAATAATAAAACTTTATCAGGTATGTTTGTTGTTTTGTAACAAAATAATGGAAAAAATCTGAGCCAAAAGATAAACGTGTGCGAACAAATTTAAAAAAGGAATCTGTTGGAAGAAAAGTCGCTAATAGAGATTTTGGAACCCCATGCGGCTAGTGGCAAACTAGCAACATTTATTAAAAACCCTTCCTCAGTTTATTCTTTCTCGTCTTCATCACCCACAAGGAGATGAATTAAAATTTAAACGGATGGATTTTCACACAAACTGTGTATTATTTTAGTTTTTGCGCTTGTTTTAGACATTTTTAAACAAAATTTTTATAAATGTTTTAATTTCTTTTCTTTGATGTCAAATATTTGTAAATGTTTTATGTTCATATCAGCTGACCGAATTCTGAAATAACATACCTAGTTATGACGGGTTGTTCATAGCAGTCATATATTTTCGTGCTATTATTTTATGACATATGTCTTTATGACTACCGTTTGAATCCCCTAAATAAAATTTATAAAAAAATTATTTTTATTGATTTATGTAAAATCAAAACATATAAAAAACTCAATATTCAATGCAGAAAAGATTTCGTTTTACTCTCATGATAGAAACTCGTAATCTTGAAAATAATTAATTTTACTTGGAAATAATTTTTTTTAATAGTAAATATTTAATTCCTGGATTGAAATTGTTTTTGTTTCATAGACTACAAAGTACGATTGCACTACAAACTAAATTTCTTAATTCATAAAATAGTTAAACTGGTGTTTTGAATACAATTTATTAAAAAACGTTTCTTAGCCTTAAAGTGTTTCTTAACTAAATTGAAATTTAAAGCAACGTTAAAATTTAATTTTGAATAAGACCGCAAGTGTAGAGCTTTAATATAAAATTGTTTTGACCAATCTTAGAAAAATGTCTGTCAGTTATAATTATTTTGAATAAGATTTCTTTAATCACCTTAAGCGTTTCTTTCCAAACTTTTTCTCTTATCTTTTAAATTGCTTTCACTTCTAATAATTTTTTTTAATGCTCCGTAAAATATGCAATATTTAACACAATATAACGAACATATTTTTCAGTGCTTCCCCCACTCAGTCTTACACTATGGCTACACTAAGAAAAAAGGCAACATTACAAAATCATGTTAATTGTGTCGATTTTTTAATGTTAAGAAATAGTTTTTCCATTATAATATATATTATCTATAATAGAAATTTAGAAAAAAGTAGACATAAAACAATAATATAAAATCAGTTTTTCTTTCAATGATATGCCATTGTATTTTTCTCTCTGTGTACAAATAAACGCAGCGTCTGTGGACCTAAAATATTTCTTACACTGTAGCACTCATTGTGAATGGGTAATTATTATTGGAGATAAGTTTGCTTAATCCAATAAATACCGTTTAATGTGTGAGAATGTCCGTGTGATTGTATATCCTGCGAGTTCCTTAACCAACCAACCAACCAAGAAATACATTCAAATGTTTGGTAAACGAAAGTATCTCTCGTTTTGCTTCAAGGTGATTTTAATTACATGAAATTAATTTGGATTAATGTATGACATATGAAAATAGCTTTAGCGTCAAATAAATTATTATGCCACATACAAAGGCATATACAACATATGCACAAACACACTCACACACATCCGCACACACACAACCAAATATATATGATATAATGGAGATATTTAAAGGAAAAAAATTTATTAATTAAGAACGAAACTAGACAGAGATAAATTAATTTAACAAACATTTAATTTAGGAAAAGGCAAGAAAAACCTAAAAGTAATTTTGCTATTAAAGAAATTTCATATACTCGTATATGTTTTTAAATCGCAATACCTGATCTTCGGAAAACTAACTATATCCGTCAATAGAAATTATAATCAGGGGCTGTTTTGCTTTTTAAGGACTTGCAAACAAATATCATTTTTATTTGGTGTCCTGAAAACGTATTGGTTTTGTTTTTCTCGCTTCTTTTTTTTATTTATTTAAAAGTTTTAATGCATTTTTGTTGATATTTAGGTAAATTGTGGTGTTTGTGCAAGAATTATGTTAAAAGCTTTTGTTTTCAATTAAAAAAATTATAAAAAAGACAGTAATAAGGGACAGAACAGCAAATAAATAAGTGAAATGAATTGGAAGAAAAACACTCAGGGAATGTGGCAAGAAAAAAGTTTGAGGAACTCCAGTTCTAGTACAATCCACAGTACAATCAAGCTTTATTTCAGCTGAAGGATCCTATTAGTGATCTGTCAATAAGCGTTTAATTTTATCTATACATGTTGCAAGAAAAATAAAATAGACTCAAGTTGTGTACAATTGTTGGTTGTATTGTTTGTATAAAAGCATTCTTAGCCTACTATGATTATGTGTTTTGTTATGATTCATATACAATATTGGCTTCTCATATTGAATTTGATTCGTATGGCATAAACATCCGAGGTTGAATGTTTTCAAACCGCTTAAAGTTCACTGACGATTTGGTTTAGCGACCAATGAAATGCCGGCATGTGAACAGCTAAAGCCATAACAAACAATGCATTTTGCGAAAAGAATTTTTTTAATTAGAGCTGGTTATATCCTGCTTGGAAATAGACTAACTTCACTCCTATTAACCGATTTATAAGTTATCTTTAAAATGTTCAGAACAGTAAATTTTGTATGTGAAGAAAGTTATTTTATATTAAATTTGTATTGGTTATTAGCACTTTGCATCTGAAAAGTGTATTTGCCAATAATCACGATTTCTCTGTCTTGAGTCAAGTATTGAATCCAACACCAGTTAAAATTATTGTTTTCATGCAGTATTAACGAACTAAGTGTTTGTTAAAAAATAAAACATTTTAAAAATCGATTAATTTATATATATTTTGTTCTGCACTTTCCAAATTGGTGAAAATTATGGTTAACTTTCATTTTCTGAGCGGCATCTAGAGTCCATTTTGGCGAAAGTATGGAGGTGGCACTAGACATTTTCAAGTTTTTGATAGAGGGTGGCATAGTGAACTACACCCGATTTATAACGAGTTTTCTCAGAGTCCAGTCTATAGATTGGATCTCATCCGGCGGGTTCAAGCCTGTCGGAGATTTGGGCCATGAAGCAAACTATGAATGGGACAAATAACAACCTCCAAATCAGTTAAATTTTAATGCTCGTTAGTGCTAGTGCTATAAGCTTGCGCATAAGTGTATGCTGCTCCATTTTTAATTATGGGTGATATAAATATTGATGAATCAGAAGCTCTTGATGTTCTTGCTATGAAAATCCGGTGTTATGTCCGATGGATAGAGGGTGTGAAATATACTTCACTCCCACACTAAGCCTGGCTTGCAAAATTCTTAAATCCTTAAACCGCTTCGGCATAGAAGAACTTCAAAGGCGACAAAGTAAAATCTTTCGTACGATAAGATGGTGGTTTTCAAATACAAGACCATTTGAGTACCATTCAAAACCATCAAACCGCAGCCACAATTGGCTGTGAGGAAGGGACACTCTTGCTCTTAGTAGAAAACTAGAAATAAGGCGTTCAAACCTGGTTTTCTTTAGTCTGGCACTTGCTGGACATAAATAATAAATACATTCAGATTTAAAACTTTAAAACTTATTGTTAGCCAATTAATATTGCAGATTCAGTAAAGAATTATAGTAAAAAACAATAAGAAATTATTAATAATTTTATTTTGATGTTACTTGACCGCGTAAAGATGAAGAAGCCCATCGATGGCAATATTGTAGCCAACTCTATTCAACGTGGAAAGTTTCAATTCGAATGTTCAGAAGCACCACTTGCTTTTTTCTCCTTATCATAACTAAATTTCCTAGTTCCAACACAATGCATTGCATGAGTAGGGGACAGCCCGTGAGTACAGGTCCTATTAAAAAACTTCGCCAAAAGAAGAAAATATGAATTTTTGGAAACAATAAATATGTAACTTAAAATTTTTTCCACCGGGATGAGAACTTTAGTCAATTTCAATGACATAAACAGTTTTAAATAATTTTTGAGATTCATAAGCGAGATCAGTTCAGGGCTAAGTGAAGTTGGCCTTGATCTATTCGGTATGCAAGAAACAGCCTGTTCTGTAAATATTGTTCAGCCGACTATATGAAAATCTGGCGCTGTAATTTATTAACAGCTTTTACTTTTGTTAGTCAGTTTGGTCTTACATCTTTCATTTAAGATAAATGACTTATCAGTACATTTGGAGAAAGAAATTTTCTACTTAAAACTGCTCTCCAGATTTAAAATTTTGACAAATCGCTAAAAGGAAAATATTTAAACTTTATTTTAACATTTCTTTTTCACATCATTCGAAAGCTGATCATTGAATCGTGAAGTATTTTCCCAAAATTCTGGATATTTGTATCCTAGACTACCATAATTTGCCCATCGTTCTTTTACCACCAAACAAATTTGCAAGTTTTCTGAAAATATCTGCCTAGAGATAGAGTCAAATCTCTTTTCGCGGAACCATTAATTCAGGTTGGGATACAAAAAATAGTGACTCGAGACCAAATCTGGTGAATAGGGTGGATTGGGGAGCAATTCGTAGATCAATTCATGAAAATTTGGCATGGGACATACAAACACCCTTCCACTGTTCTGGTGGAAAATAATTTTCTTCTCCAAATGCGGTGTTTTTTTACGTCCTCAATAAATCGACCCAATAAGCTGGCATAATATTTACCATTGAATGTTTTACCCTTTGGAAGGTAATCAATGTGGATTATACCACGTGCATCCCAAAAAACGGTCGCCATAACGTTATTGGCGGACAAACCCACCTTGACAAATTCACCCCGATAAGCCCACTGTCTTGACTGCTGTTTGACCTCTGGTGTGTTGTGATCGATTCACTTTTCGTTTATTGCTACAAGATGGTGCAAACACTCTTTCTCACTGCTGTTGAACAACGCTAACCATTCCTGCGAAGTTGTCACACGATTGCATTTGTGGTCGATTGTGGGCAAACGTTATACCAGTATTGCAGAAGACTATCCCATATCCAAGTGATCATTCAAAATTGAAACCACTGAGCCATGTGATATGCCTAAGGCTCTCGTACTTTTAATCTGCGATCCACCAATACAATATCGTAAATTTTTGCACTTGTTTATGTTATAGAGACCTTCACTGGGCGTCCAGAGCATTTCGGCATCTTCCGTGCTTCTACGACCACAACTCAAGTAAACCACTTTTTTACCATTGAAATTGATGGTTTGTAATTTTAATTACATTTATAAAGCTTAGATTTGGTTTAAGTGACAGTTTTTTCCACAAAAATTAATGTTTAATGAGCACACGATACTCACCTTTTTTATCCTCAAATCACGCGGTAATCTGCTATCAATAGCTGTCAAACTAAATGACGCAGGTTGTTGAAATTTTAACAGAAGTCTACAGAAAAATTATTCTTAATAAAAGCGAAGATTCAGAAAGTTATGGACTTATTAAATTGCTTTTGTAATTCATTTATCACATAATTACGTAGTAGCCCTGCTAAAGGCCCAACTATACACTATTTGAATATTTTCACTTGGGGTATGTTCAAATAAATATGCCCAACATGATTAAATATTTAAAACACAACATTAGACCAGATGTTGCAGAAATATTCACAAAATCCCCGAGAGAAATGTGCTAGAATTGAATATCCTGACTGAACCATCATGGCCAAAGTTATATTCAAATATTTATGACATAAAATTGTCTCTTCAATTAATCCAGTTATACTGATATTGATAATTGTATTTAATTTCAAGTAGTGATATTAAAAAAATACTCTTTGTTTTTGTTATTGGCAGATTAAATTGAAAAAAATCGGTTTTAGTTCAATTCTACTTCAGATCAGATTCAGTTCAGTTTTAAACCAATTCTCTTCAATTCTATTTATCACCATTCTTTTTGCAGTTATTTTTTATCCTTATTTCTTTTTTAGCAATTAATTTTTTTCAACTACGTGTATTTTGTTGTTGATTTTAATTCAAAAAATATTTACGAATCCTTTAATGCGATTTGCTCATACATACAAACTTGTAAATATAATAAAATCCTTCCAACAATGTGTTTATGTTGTTCCCTTTTTGTTGCTTTCATTGTGCAACCAGCTTGTTAAAATAGGAATTTCAAGCGGAAATGTGCAGCAGAGTAGCAGAAGTCTCTTTTTTTTAAATAAAACAACAGAAAAAAGGCCCCTTTTTGTAGTGGCAAAAAGTGACTGTCTGTCTATCAGTCAGTCAACGAACTACGAAACAAATCAGTCTGTTACTTGACTTGCATGCGCAAGAGTAAAAAAAAATCAAATAAAACTTTTTATTGGCAAGACCAATTTGCGGGAAACGAATGCTACAGATCTAGATTAGATTTGAAGAACTATGGGTTAAAAGAAGAATAACTTTATTCTTCTCGATTAAACTTGCTAAAAGCTATATCAAGCATATAATCAATCAGGGACGAATGCGACTGCTAGTAGTATCCTTAATGGAGTGCAGATTTATGATTATTAACTTCCTGATATTTTTGCAATGAATTTAAAGTTATGAAATAGGGAAATCACTGCGTGTTGTAGGTCAAATAGGTGCCAGTTTATCAGAAGAGTTTGTCAAGGCCCAGGTGTGCTTGGACGGGAATGTCAAGATTTGCCGATTTCTTTTTGTAATAATCATATTCTTGTCCTTGTAAAATTTCTATCTACGTTATAAACCCAAGAGCATCCTTGAGACCAGATTTACTATTTAAGAAAATAATGAAAACTTTTATATGAATATTTCAAAAGGCCCCTGCAATCTATTTGTATTTGTTCTTACCGGTCTTTTTTTTATCTAAAAAGAACTGAATGCACGACTGACAACAACTTAACGTGCAGATGGCGCTGTCGTGGTCTGAAGAATATCTTGTGCCTTTTGTGTTCGTTTATGTGGCAGGAAAAAATAAGTTCAACATTTGAAAGCATTTTTGTGCGATTGTTGTTGTTTGTTATATAAGGATATATACATATAGATATATACACGTATGTATGTCCGTATATTAAATATGAAAACAGAAAATGTTGTGTGTGGCTCGTGAGCAATTTCATGGTTTTATGGCTTTTCAACTTTTTGTCGTAAATTGCGTTTCTTTTATATTCGTTTAAGCTTTTTCTTCGCTATGACGTTTAAACTTATTTGGTTCTGGAGTTTTGCACTGGAGTTTTCTGGTGACTGGGAAAAAGCAAAATGTTCTGTTGTTAATTGAATATGAAGGTTTACTTTACTATTAAATACCAGTAGTAAGAGGTATAAGAGGAATAAAAAGGACGAATTTGTGGAAACTAAAGAAACCGGAAATAAGTGTAACAATTGTTAGAAACTTAAACTAAACTAAAATCAAAATTTTGTTAAACAAAGTGAATTATTTTTAACAGAAAAATGTAGGAATCCATACCTTTTTCTGGCTAAGAAAGTCCTTGAACAAATTAATTTCGCTTAACATATGGTCAGGAAGTAAAAACAAATACTTTGCGCTCTCCTCATAATGCTAAACAATAAGTTAAAACTCATTTCCGTTTATAAAAACTTTAGCTGCTACCAAAATTTTATACGAAAAGGCTAAAAAATCAAATTATAACTTTTAAAAATATAATAAAGTGTTAAAACACGCGACTATATGTTCAGTCTAAGGACGAAAAGGGATTTTCTGTGCGAACTTTTGCTGGCTAACTGCTGGTAAAGAGGAAGCGTCAAGAATTATTAAAAAAGGAAAAAGTTGTTGACAAATTTATTTAACACGCGATATAAATACAATTTACTAAAATTACAAAATTATTTACAGCACGTATTGAAAAAACTGCTACCAAATGTGTTTGAGCCAAGAGGTCCCTTAACAAATCAATTACCTTTGGCATGATACGAAATGTGTCATGTTATCTCACTTGAGACTTTGTAATAGACTTTCAAAAGCTTACTGAATGGCAGAGTCATGAATTTGACTCACACTATAGTAGCGTCGAAATGCTGTTTGAAAAGAATAGATCTATTGTTTGCAGACGATTTGTTTTAGCTAATAATCTTGCGCAAAATTATCAGAAACAATAAACAAAACAAATATAATTTTTTCAAAGTTTATCTTCAGAAGCAACCTAAAAATTGCATTAAAATGAATGTAAAAACTGTTGAAGTAAATATTATTAATAAATGATTATAAAAGAAAAGCTTTCAAAAAGTCTCTTTAGAAAAATACCTTTTCAAAAAGTAGCTTAAGAAACATATGCTGTAAGAAACCTACCTTTCAAAAGACCTTCCTTTAAAATAATATTATCTTACAAAAAAATACCTCAATAAAATATAATTGCATTTAAAGTACTTTTGAGAAAAAGCACCTTCAAAAAATTACCTCTTTAGAAAAGTGTCTCTCAAAATAAATTAATAATAATAGTATATCTTTGAAAAACAAAAAAAAAAAAAAAAGACGTTTTAATGAAAGCACCTCTGAGAAGGAGTATCATATTGAGAAAGTACCTTTTAAAAGAAATACTTTTAAAAATTTCTTAAAATTTTTTTCAGGGATTTCAAAAAACTAATTTTTGGAGAGGGTTCCTTCTATAAAAATTACATTTTAGAAAAATTCTTTAGTACATTTCAAAGAATTAAGTACATTTAAAAGGAGCACATTTTTAAAAGTACTTTATTAAAATTACCTCCTGATAAAGTACCACTTAAAAACTACCTTTAAAAATACTTTTTTATAAACATAATTGTTGTTTAAAGAGAATCTATTCTTAAAAAAAACTACTTTAAAAAAAATTTACCTTTTGAAAAATATCTTTTAGAAAATTACTTTTTAAGAAACGCACAGTTTCGTTTTAGCAAAGTACGTTTTTAAAAAGTACATTTAAAATAACAACTCTTTAAAAAAATCTTTAAGGTATTATAATTTAAAAATGTAGCTTTTAAAAAGTACCCCTCAAGAAAGTACATTCCAAAGAGGCCCAAAACACTTTTAAAAATACTTTTTAAATCAGCAAACTAAAAAAATTTTAAATGGGTTTATTCTAAAAAGCCGTAAGAAAACGTTCTCAGAAGCACTTTTTAAAATATAACTTTTGATAGCAGTAACTTTGAAAAAATACATCTTAAACAAAGCATCCCTATAAAATAAAATCGATTCAAAAAAGTACGTTTTAAAGATAAACCTTAAAAAACTGCCCCTAAAAACCAATATCTTGTAAAAAAGTGTTTTTAAAAATTTATCTTCTTAAAATTTGCATTATGAGAATGAATCAATGAAAAGTAATCTTTTCAATAAGTATCAGTAGCCATTCCTTATTATGTTCTCTAAATGCAACTATTTTGAAATCTTTAAGTTTATTGCTACATTTTCTCTTGCTTATTTAACAAGAGGTGGCTTTCAAGAACTTCGCTTTCAACTTCATCATAATCAAGAAAATATCAAGAAAAAGGCAATAAATACTCCAGCACGAACTGCTAAAATATATGAAAATGTCAAAATTTTCAACTTGTGCCAAAATCAAATAAAATCCTAAACACACAATAACGAACAGACCCGTCTTCATTTGAACGTCAAACTCACAACTGCACCCAAATCTATAATCAACACAATTAAGCTCTTTTTAACCTCATAAAATAACAAATTGTCATTGTATGTCTTAAGTGGATTTACCACAAGTTTACAGAAAAAAAATATATAAATTGGACACTCATACACATACACAAACACTAAAACACACTCATGAACTGATACTTGTATAATATATTTGGAAAATTCATGACACTGCATTACAGCTACTGCAATTGCAGTAAAATCAAATAGACAACAAACAATCATATACAAGTTCTTTGCAAATGTGTGTGTGTGTACAACATCTACTGGTAACAAAAACGAGAGGGGAGCTCATAAGCAAACTCTCATACTCACGTTATCTCTCATATAAATACTTGTCGAATATACAGAGACTTGTAAATAAACCGTTAGTTTGATGATACACAAATGCCGAGTGGAGCAGATTAAGTCTGAGTAAGAGTGCATTATTGCAAAGTGTCGCACAGTGCGTATGTGATTAGATGCAAGTGTATGTGTGGTTTTGCATTCATACCACATACATACGTAACGCATCAGAGAATTCAGAGACACACGGAAAATATAGAAATGTTGCATAAACATAAGCAGCAACATACATTTTATTTTCAATTGTTACTATTTTTCAAATGCTGGGGAATTCAGTAAACATTTGAAATAAAAATTCGAGTAGGATAATAGTTTAAGCAACTAAAATTTAAAATATTATTTAAACATTTGGGGGAATCATAGTCATAAAGTCATATGTCATAAAATAATAGCACGAAAATATGTATATGACTGCTAAGAACAACCCGTCATAACTAGGTATGTTATTTCAGAATTCGGTCAGCTGATATGAACATAAAACATTTACAAATATTTGACATCAAAGAAAAGAAATTAAAACATTTATAAAAATTTTGTTTAAAAATGCCTAAAACAAGCCCAAAAACTAAAATAATACACAGTTTGTGTGAAAATCCATCCGTTTAAATTTTAATTCATCTCCTTGTAGGTGATGAAGACGAGGAAGAATAAACTGAGCAAGGGTTTTTAATAAATGTTGCTAGTTTGCTCACTACCCGCAGAAGTGTCCACCTTGGGATTCCAAAGTCTCTATTAGCGACTCTTCTTCCAACAGATTCCTTTTTTTAGTTGGATATGTGCGCACACGTTTAACTTTTGGCTCAGATTTTTTTAATTATTTTATGACAAAACAATAAACATATGTACTTCAAAAAGTTTTATTATTTTATGACTTCTTTGTTTGCAGCACAAAAACAATATTTTTAAACCATACTAAAATATTAAGACATTATGACAATACGACTTAATAGCACACTGTTTAAATCCCCCAATTATTTTATGTTAAAAATACTATGTTTTTATAATATTAGTAATACTTAATATTGAAAATTTATGCTTTTGGGATATTTTTCGCAACTAATTGTTAAAACAATTAGAGTTTTCCAAAAATATTTTATTTGTTGTGGCCTTAACTGTTCATATACCGAAATTTCATTGCTAAACTTTAAGCAGTGTGAATACATTCAACCTCGTATGTTTATGCCAGCACTAACAAACACAATGCAAAGGTATGTACAGACGGTTGTAAGATTTGACAATATTGTCAGTACAATATGCCTTACAATATCTTGCAACTGTGTGAACTGCCAATTTTCGTCTTACAACGTTGGTAGAAAAAGCATTGGCAGCCTATTGTAAGCCAATAATATTGTTAGATATCTGCCAATCGTGAGAACACTCTTCTTTGCTATTGCCAGGTAATTGTCAGACGTTGTAAGTTCATTTTTTATTGGTAGGTGTGCGTAAAGTAATGCACCTGACAATGGAATCATTGTCAGACAAATATTTCTACTGGCAACACTGCGCGCGCTAAACGTAAATTTAATGTTTTAAATTTTCTGGCAATGCCGAAAAACAAATTTGTTGTACAATAATCTAACAACCGTGTGAACTGACAATTTTTATTGGTAGGTAAATTTATTGCCAGACAGTTGTCTGACAATGAAATTGTAAGCTTTTCTTACATTCGTCTGAACTAACAATTTATCTTTTTGTAGCCATACTGAATTGTCAGAGCACGTTGGTAAGTCAAACAACATTGTCAGATCTTACAACCGTCTGTACATAGCTTTAGAATACTTTTATACAAACAACAGAACAAACAATTAAACGTGAGTTATTTTATATTTTTTTGCAATGAAATGTCGGCATATGAACAGCTAAAGCCACAAAAAACAAAACGATTTTTGAACAAAAACTTGGGGCGAATATCGCAAAAGGATAAATTTTCAATATAAAGTATTTTAAAAAAAGATTTTATTTTTAATTATTGCCTGATTGAATACAATCAGTAACGACCAACGGCCACTTAATTGTACACATGTTGCAAGAAAAGTAAAATGTATCCAGTCTTTATTTGACTCGATAAAACGTTCTATATAATTCAATGTTTAAAGATGATTTCATGTAACTGTTGACCGCGGCTACGCCTCAAATGGTTCATACGCTGGGTACAATTTTGGCATACTCCCTCCAACATATCGGCCGGTACCTAAAGAATAAATTCTTCAATATCGGGTTGCAGTGCGTCAATCGTAAGGGGCTTGTCTAGGCTTGCCAGAT
This sequence comes from Germaria angustata, assembly GCA_963681545.1. NCBI lineage: Eukaryota > Metazoa > Arthropoda > Insecta > Diptera > Tachinidae > Germaria > Germaria angustata. The sequence continues at coordinate 80,786,857 of OY813000.1, read as the reverse complement.
GGCCGGGAATGAGCTTGATTGTCAAGATATTTTAGTGCATGTCAAGTTTCAAGCTCAAGCAATATTTGTCAAGCTGAAATTGAACATTTTCAAAATTAAAATTTGCAGTTCGTTACATCTAAAAAATTTCTTTTTTTGGCAGTAAAGTTTAATTGTTGGCAACATATAATTTTATCCCTGTACCAACACACATAATTTGACTCATCACTGTACTTAGTACGAACTGAGTCCATTTTTTTCCAAATTTAGTTTTCATTGAATTGAACTCGAACGGAAAGAATATAAAAGGTTTTTTAAAGTAGTTTTATATTTTCTAAATAAATTTTGTTATCTCGTTTAAATAATATTAAGAAATAACTTTCTATTTTTGTTGCTTTTTTATTGTTTAAAACATAAAAGACATTTTTTTAGCGCTTACTGTGCATACACCTATGTATGTTAAAAATATACAAACGTTCATTTATAAGTAACGAACTGAATGAATTTTATGTAATTTTCCTGTAAAGAAATGACTGAATTGTTGAACTTTTTATGTTATTCTTTTTTTTTTGTAAGTAAACAGCCTTTATTTCTGTTTTTAATAAATAAATAATTTTTAATAAATTGAAAAAATTTATATTATCACGTATTTTTAGTTTTTAAGCAAATATTTCAATTTGTCCAGTTCTCTTCTTAAAATCAAGCTCATTTGCACTAAATGTCAAGTTATTGCTCATATTGAATCTGGCAACCCTAGGCTTGTCCCTTTAGACATGAGCCTTAACGTAGCCCCACTTAAAATAGTAAAAAGGCGTTAAATGTTACGATGTAGGCAGCCAATTGACCGGCCCAAATGTGAAATAAACTGTTCACCGAAGTCGCCTCTCAATTGGGCCATTGTTACGCGCCAAGTCCAGCTCTCCTATTTTGGGCTCTTCTATTTTGTAGCGCTCGCCATTCTTCGTAACATTCCTGCTTTAATCGTCTTTGAAAAAATATGGTCCACTGATGCCACCGACCCATAATTCACACCAAACTGTGCATTTTTCGGCATACAATGCTTCTGGCTGCTCTTCACACCAAATACGGCAATTTTGTTTGTCCACGCATCCATTCAACCAGAAATGAGCTTCGTCTCTCATGCACGATGCATTTTCTTAATCGAGCTTGAATTTTGATAATAAAACTCAATAATCTGCAAGAGTTGTTTGTTTGTAAGTCGATTCATGGTTAAATTATAGACCAAATTTAATATGTTTAACAATAACAAGTTACACGAAATCGAGGTAGGAAAAATGACATAAAATGTTTACGGAACTTTGCAAATATTTTTATTCCACACTTTCAACCGCCAAATAAAGGAAGTGTATGCAAGAAAATATATGGAAATAAAACTTTTACATCAGTTTTGGGTCTACATATTGTATATTACTAACGTGACCATTTCCTTTGTAACTCAAACCGGGACACCGCAAAATAATTTTTACCCAGTTTTTTTTATCAAAACAGCACATTTCAGCAGACCTTCCTACACTAACAGTTTTGAACTCTTCAAGTGACGAACAAGAAATATAAATTTAAAAGAAGTTGCATTTACTAAATTAAACACATTTCACAGTATTGGAAAAAAAGTTGCTGTTGAAAAAAATTTTATTAAAATTAAGATCATATTTTAATCTTAAAGATTTTTTGCTTTTTAAGAATTAAAGAAATCTTTTCATAGCATACATGTAAAAAAAAAAATCTTAACAATAAACATTATTTCAAGCTTAAATTATAAACATTTTCCTATTTTCAATTTTGTACCTTTTATTAATTTTTTTACTAAAATAAAAATTAGTCCCTTTAATTTGTACTTTGTTTTTTTTTTAAGGAAACAATTTTTTCAACTTTGTACAGCTAGATTTTGTCGCTTTATATTTTTTGATCTACACGAGCGATTTGAAAAAAGTTTGCTTTCTAATAATTTTGAAAAAAACGTACGAAATAAAAATGTTTAAATTTTATACATTTTCATACATGTTTCTTATGCTACAGGAAACCGGGACAAATTCCCATTTAAAAGCTACCTTACGGGACACCGGGACGGTGAACCGGAAATCGGGACTGTCCCGCCGAAATCGGGACGGATGGTCACATTATATATTACCCGCTGGTAAATAATTCAGCATCTCTTGCCATTTGGCTCGCGAACGTCCTTCAAACTATTTTTCAAATAATATCCTTTTTAAATTAATTTTTTCTTATCATTTTACAAAATTCTCAAAACCTTTTTTTTGCTTACAAAGACAAGTTTTTTACTGAAATATTATCCAATTTATCTTCCTAGTGTATAAATTTTAAGGACGTTATTTTATTATCAGCTAAAAATATAATAAAAAAGAAAATGTTGGTAACCAAAGGGAAGCAAAAATCCTTTAATTTGTAGATAGACATTTTCTTATATGAAATATTTGAAATACCGCAGACGTTAAGTGAGTGGCCGCTTTTTAAGCAGAACTAAAAAGCAATTAAGAGAATGAAAGACATGTAGGGAATGGAATAGTAGGACGTGTAATAAGAGCATACAAAAGAAATTGAGGTTACACTTGCCTCAAATAAATGAATATTTTAGAGCTTAAATTTTAGCATGATTAAATTGCTTATGACAAATAATATGCTGTAGAAATTTTAGTTACATTAGAACATTTAAGTAAAAAAGGATAAATGATGAACAAATTAATTGTCCTTTGAGCGCATTTCACACTGTAATACTGATTGTTACGTCTTATCAAAGCCTTAAATGTTAAATCATTTTCAGAAATTTTTCTAAACGTTAATGACCGCATGCAAAAAAAGGAAAACGAATGCAAAACTCTAATTTAATTATTTCATGATTTAAAGAAAATTATTATTTTATAGTTTATGATGTGCAAAAAATTAATTACGTAATTTAAAATTACGTTACGTTACGGTAATTTAAAATTTATTAATTAATGTTGTTTTGAGTTACAAGCTTTTGCTTATGTCTGATATATCGATAGAGCTTATTCCACCTATTCAATAGGCCTTCAATTATTCTTGGCTTTAATTTTCTTCTACATTTACAAAACTGGCCATCCGTCTTTTGTTGACAATATATGTATTCATAATGGCATCCTCCTCGAATTATTTTAGCTACATTGTAAAAATTCTCAATTGGTCCTTGATTATATTTGTTAAAGAGCAGAACTGTTTTATACTTTTCAATCTATCATTAACATGCACTGATGAGTTGACTTAAGTGCCTGCCAAATAACAAAGTTCCCTTATATTTTCGCTGTTCGACGAGCTTTCTAAAAATATTTCATATAATTTATTACGGTCAGAACGATTTTTCGTTAAAGCGAATCTCCGCTTATGGCAAATTTTTTTAAGGTACTCAATACAAAAATGCTTGCGAATTTATACGAATTCAATTAAAAAAATTGCATTATTTCCGCAGATTTTCTATAAGTTAAAATATTAAATTATTTGACAAGAAAATTAAATATTAGTAAATTAGGAAATTAAGTAAAATTTTTAAAAAACAAAAAAATTAAATTAATCTACTTCAAGGTTGTTTTTGTTTATTTATTCTAAGCAGAAAGTAATGAACTAAATTACCCGATTCCACGGAGCTTTTGATAACGCAACCCAACTGTATATAGACTGGATTAAAACGCTAAGCATATAAATGCAAATAATAAAATTTTTATCACAATTATAAGAAACAACGAAGTTGCGTCCAGTAGTCCATGTACTCAGGGCCCGGTTTTCATAAAAGACCTGGATTATTCCCCACTACAAGCAATGAAGCTATTCATTGTTTCGTTTCCTAAATTTAAAGAGTGTGAATATTACTTGCAGTTATATTTATAACATTTAACCAAAACTAAATAAGAAGAAATAAAAATTTGTAAATTATATCCTTCCAAAGACTTTGCATGAATTAATAAAACTTAGGCAGACATGATCATAGAAAAAGTATGTACTATTGTACATACTTTTTTGACTAAAAGAGGAATAGCCAAAATATAATCGAGTTTGCTAAATACTCGAGAAATCATTTACATAGAAATTTGAATTTTTCGCGTTGTAACCCCAATCATATTGATTAGCTTTTCGAGTGCTTTAGTCCTTCCCGATTTTTTAAAAAGCAGTTATGAAGTTATGGTTCGTATCAATATTGTAGAGGTTGCCTTCCCATATGTAGATGGGACTTAGCTGCTGTCATAACTTGTGTGGAAAACAAATGCTGTACAATATTTTCTTCATATAATTCTGCGATAAATTATGCCAAAAACCAAAGTTTGAAACTACCCTTTAATAGTTGTTAGATCTTCTTATAACATTGTTTGAAACTATTTTTGCTACTTTTTGACATTTTCAATATACTTTATTTTACTAAACTTTGGCCGTTTTTGTATACCACTGTAATTTGATTTTATTGTGAATATTTGTTTCTGAATGAAAGGATTTTAAAATATTTTGTTGTTGTCGACAACAATGCCATACATCTTTTCTTATATTCTATTAACCCTAGTCGGACGGAACAATTTTACAACAGTAAAAGGCGGTGCAGGTACAATTGTACCTACATAGAATTTTCACTATAAATTATACTTTTCACGGATAATAAGTTAAATCATTGTACACAAAAGTTTTTAATTACTGAAAATACAGATAATTGTGTAAAATAAAGTCATAATTTACTTTAATAATTAAATTGTTTTAAGCACACATTTAGAGGCAATACCAAGTTTATACAATATATTCCCTCTAAACCGGCTAAGTATGGGATTATAATTTTCTGGGCTTGTGACTCAATGAATGCTTACTCACTACAAGGCCACATTTATACTGGAAAGGCAAAAGACGCTCCACCACAAAAGAATATTGGAGAAAGAACCGTAATTGACCTAGTTGAATTGTATAAAGGATCTGGAAGAAACGTGGTGACAGATAATTTTTTTACATCCTTAGAATTATCCACCATCTGTGGCATCGCGAAATTGGTCGGCCTAAAGATAAATATATCCAAAACAAAGTCGCTCCGTATCAATAGTAATATAAATCGCCATTTCTCCATATGCGATCAAGATATTGAAGATGTTAAATCCTTCTGCTACCTAGGTAGCATAATTGATACAACTGGTGGCTCAGCAGCAGATATATCCAGTCGCATAAATAAGGCACGGTGTGCATTTACCCAGTTAAACCCGGTTTGGAAATCATTTGGTTTCGAAACAAACCAAAATAAAACTGTTTAACTCCAATATAAAATCCACTTTGTTATACGGATGCGAGACCTGGAATATAGCACCATGTGACTTACAATGCCTTCAGGTATTTCTTAACAAATGCCTACGCAAAATCTTACGCATTTACTGGCCTGTAACAATATCCAACAACCAGCTCTGGATGGAAGCAAACCAGCAGCCTATTACAACGGAAAAAAACGGAAATGGAGTTGGATAGGTCACACCCTCCGTAAACCAAACGATGATATTGCCAAAAAATGCCTAGATTGGAATCCACAGAGAAGCAGACGAGTCGGGAGACTAGCGGATACCTGAAAACGGCAACTGACAACAGAACTGTCGAGAGTGCGTATGAAATTGGACGAAGTCAAGCACCGAGCCGAAGATCGAGATTATTGGAACCACCTTGTTATGGCCCTATGCTCCCTCTGGGAGTGAAAGGAACTTATATATATATATATATATATATATATATATATATATATATATATATATATATATATATATATATATATATATATATATATATATTAGAATTAGCTAAGAAATTAAATTCTTGGAATATGATATTAGTTGGTGCAGTAAGAAAAAATAAGAAGTTCCTGCCAAGCAATATGCAGCCTACAAAGACCGGCCTATTTATTCAACCAACTTTGTCTACAACAGTGATGCCACGATATGCGTGTATACAAAAAAAGAACAAAGCAGTCGTTCTACTGTCAACTATGCGTACGACAGGAGAAGTTGGAAACACACTACTAGCCAAGGCAGAAATTATCAAAAACTACAACAAAACTAAAGGTGGAGTTGATGTAATGGACAAAATGTTGGGTGAGTATACAGTGAAGCGCCAAACAATACGCTGGCTTCTTGCGCTATTCTATAATATGATTGACGTCGCCGCTTTAGCTTCTAACGTAATAAGTAGAGAACATCATCGAAGGTACAAGACAAAAGACCAGCGTAGAAAGTTTTTGAAAGGTCTTTCAAAGCAGCTATGTATGCCAGCAGTTGAAGAACTTTGCAGCGACAAATTAATTATATGTAAACATTTTGTACGAGGTGCTATAGAAATGGTACTGGGACAGCCAATTGCGACAACGCCAAATCTGGAAGCTGGTTCCAAATTACCTTATGGTAGACATGGAGCCTCTCCAGTCGTTGGCAGTTGTTATGTTTGCCAATGTGAGAAACGTAAGCAACGTAAGACTAGAGTGTCATGTGTGATCTGCGTGAAACCTGTTTGCGATGAACACTCAATTCAAAATACAACATGCATATCACGCACACAAATTCAATAAAAATATTTTTAATTTCTCATGTAAATCCAAGTGTTCATGTATATTGAAGCGTATTTATAAAATAAATATAATAAAATTAATCTTAATTCGGGTACAATTGTAACTTGTCAGCCTTTCAAAGGTGTCAAATCAATTTTGTCTTATAAAATAAGCAAGACACTGACATATTTTCCTGAAATTTTAAAAATATTAAACGTAATCAAAAGTTTGAAGATGTCACAGATTTTCAGATAACTTTTATTTGTAGAAAAAAGTTATTGCAATTTAAAAACGGAAAAGGTACAATTGTACCTCTTCCGTCCGACTAGGGTTAAATACATATCTATTTATGTATGTATGCATGTTTGTAAATTATAACAACTTGAATTGGTATATCGGAAGTGAGAAATAAATAAAACAACAACAACAGTGGTGACCCTTACAAACAATATTGTCTTCTGTTAAAATTAAAGAATTTTAAATAAAAAAAATATTATTCTTGTAGCGATTAAACCAGTATCATTATCTAACATCGCAGTTTTTTTTTTAATATCATTGGCCATGGCACATGGACAACAATTCAGAATTAATGAATTGTTTATATCGCTGCCAGTGGGTAAAAATCTCCTCATCATACAATAGTAAATGATCTTAATATTTTACGATCTTTATATCGTTTCGGTGTTTATCGCAAGCTCAGGCTTGATAGTTCGTCGCACTATACTGTTCTTACAATTTCTAAAAAAGTGTTGCGCACCATCTGACTATCAATGTGAGGATCAGTATCTCTGCATTTACCGACACCTTGATATTGATAGACTCGGATGTAGAGAGCGGCTGAAATGAGATTCTACCCACTATTGGTCAGTGTTCAAGCTCACATCCAGAACCATGCCCAGGACAATTTATTGGGAAGGTCTCTTGAGGAACAGCACCTACGCAACCGGAGAGAACACCTACTCATGAAGAAGTATTAGAGATGTATTTGGCACAGCAGAATAATAAGTATTATCTGCTCCTCCTCATTGAAAAAACGTTCATAGTCTCTTCCTATAGCCCATTATTACTATTATTGGAAGCTGTATTTGGCTTTGGTTTCGTATTATGCGCAGCTTGCAGTGCTACCTACAGGTTCTCCTACTAACTTAACTTCGACCAGCAGATTTCTATAAATATGATCAACCAACCATTTGCAGAGAAGTGCCAGTAAGACGGTTCAGCCTTAAGTTAACCAATATAATGCATACCGTTTTCAGGACAGTTTAAGTGTGTTGGAGCTCAGGGTACTGAAAAACTCTATCGTCTCATAATTTAAGATTTCGAAGCCTTTGTTGCCATATAAATTTTATGTTATTTTTGGTATTTAAACTCTTAAAATCATAGTGTTTAAAATTTATATGAATCTATGTGTAAGACATTATGTGCCTTTTTAATATGATTTCAGAGACGTTTATTTGTCTTACGATGTTTACTTGTCTGCAAATATTTTGTTGACTTTCTCTACTAAGGATATTTTTTGGTTTCAATTTAAAACATAAAGGCAATGCGGCTTAATGTTGTTTTCTAACGTCTATATATTTATTGACACAGCAACCCCAATAAGGGATAAATTGTAAAACTAAAGTTGCGACGGTAAGAAATTAAGGCAGAAAGAAAATAATACAATTTAAACTTTAAGGAACTTAAGACCATCAATGTTATTTTAATAAAGCTTTTAACGTAGAACATTTGATATCTGTATTATTTTATGTTGCGGTCTATAATTCAAGTCGTTCTCAAAAATTTTTATAGTTCCGCCATTGAAAAAAGCTTTCATGCGATAAAGGGGCATGGTTATATCACGTTGCAAAATCGGACAACTAAAAAATTTACTTTCCATTAAAAATTGTAAAACACTTGTTCCGGTAAAGTAATTTTACTTTCTTTTTCTTTAACATGCATTTTTAGAGACAATACAAACAATTCTAAGGACAATAGAATCATGTAGAACTTATGCATATTTTTTAACATGTGTAAAATACAAACAACACAAAGAGCCATTGACATTATTTTATAGAAAATCCAAAAAACTATAAAGATCTAAAAACATTTACAAGAATTTCTTTGTTGCAATATTGTTAAGGGTTAAGAAATGTTTGCATATGTGTTGCACCAAAGAAACATGTTGCAATTTGTTAAGAGATATAAATAATTAAAAATTCTATGCATGTTACAACAAGAAAAACCAACAGCAGCAGACATATGAGCCACTTAAATGAATTGGCATGTAAATGTGTATTTTTCATACGTGTAACGTGACGGCAGGTACGAATTGCATATTCCCTACTACATATGCACTTACGTATGTGTTAAAGTGAGGGAAAAATTTTTAATTTTTGGTTTTAAAATAATGGCAAATAAAATTTAAGGAACCACTTTGAATGATGATTTCGTTCTAAAGTGTCCTTTTTGGCCACTAAAACTCAATGCGTGGAATATCAGGCTCTTATTTTTATTGGTCTTTGGACCATGCACAAAGCATTTTATTAAGTCATCCAGCTTTTCTTTTTCAAATACATTTCTGTTGAATAGCAAAGCTTGTAAGAGGATCAGCTGTTGGATCCAAAATCACCAATCATCAGTCGTTTGACGCATCGCTTTTTACGATTCACATCCACCCAAAGAGATTTCATCAATAGAGTTCTGGATAAAGTCATTATTTTCTATTTAATTTTTCGTGTGCCCATTAATTGGTGGAATTCCTTTATTGTTAAATGTAACAATATCAACTTGTGGGAGTATTAACATAAAGTACATTCGGGGACTTTTTAGCTTTTTCATAAAAATCAATTTTTTTCTCTTTCCAAGTGATTCGAAGAAGTTCAAAACATATAGAAACAAAATGTGCTGACAAAGTCCAGAGTATCATAAAAGAGTCTCAATGTCTAAATAACGTTTTAAACCAGGTTTTTGGCGTTCCCCAATTTTTTCGATTTAAGAGCCACAGATGAATTCTTAGAGCTTTCACAGTACACTAAACCGAACTGGTGCCACTATAAGACGACACTAACTTTCCCTTGATTCCGTTAAGCAGACACTAGATTACAACTTACAAATGCCTTGTAAGTTTTAACCAAATCACAAAGCATTACATAGTCTGAACGGGTTGAAGCTTCTCGAGGCCACGAAATAATTTCCCAGAAAGGGTGACGCACGATTTAGTATGAAGCGAAGAGGGTTTGTTCTAGTATATACTCGATACATTATTGGTTGATAAAAAGTCGTAGTATCAGTGCCATGTGATTTTTAATCCAAGAGAAGTGTTAACATTTTAGTTATTTTGTAGTCTCGAAATGAGACCCATATATGGTATTAAGTACTGGAACTTTCTGTACTTGAGCACATGAATCGACCCGTATTTAGAAGTTGCAATACATGTCAAATGACATAAAATTGTTTACAAAGAGTTGTTTGAAAAATTCTACTTCAGATTTGTGTACAATATAATCTGTAATATTGACTTCATAAAGGCACGTCAATGCTAAAATAGTCCTAATGGGAAGAGATGTGGTCAGTAAGATCCGACAAATGCAAGGCAAACATTAACAAACTTGATGTTTATTTTTTCTTTTGACCTTCAAAACCACTAAGACATCACTAACATGTATTCATTGTTTCTCCAGTCAGTAGCACAGTTCCAAGACGTCCTACTTTCAAGAGCAGAAGGGCTTAGAATCTGAACATGGTTTATTTTCTGATATTTTTGAGTATATCGGTCGTGTCACAAAAATAGTATATTTTATAAGAATCAAACGATTTTTGGATCAGATCCCAGGTAAAAATTTTTCTCCAGTGGGACTTCCACTGTAGCATTCGCTGATGGAAACAAAGTGAGGTATTTCTGGCACCATATAATGTTCATGATCATATAGTTCAATTTGAAAAAAAAAAAAAAAACAAATTGCGCATCATTAGACTTGCGTGCTTTTGTACCGATAGGCCATACTGAAGTAAATACTCAATATTCTAGTTTGAAGTACTCCATTATACTTTAGCGAAGAGCGTTTGACATTAAAGTTGTTTAATTCAAAAACACCTTTATAATTGTTCGTGTCAATACTCGTATGTCACCGTGTGATCGTTGACCTATTTCGTGCTTAATAAATGTTCTCTGGAAAAATACCTAATCAGGCATTTATAAGGAATGCTGAAAGCCAAAATGTCTTGTCGTGTCTTTTTTTTGCCCAGTGAGAAATATGTTTTGATATAAGCCTAGAGATGTAAGAGTATTGGGAGCTGCTTATAGAGACACCAAACGCTGCATTTGCAAAATAATTGCCGCAACACATAACAAAGGCTTATCAGTGACAAGTCATATAGAATTTGAGACCAAATAATAAACAAGGGATTCGACACAAACCACTGAGACTATCCAACGCTAAGCGCACTCACACGAAAAAGCTTTAATTATTTAGCAGAGCTGATTGTTTAAAATTAAACTGCTTTTATATAAATATTTACCACCTTTTATTTATCGTGGTAATTTAGGAATCGAATTTTTCTTTTATTTTGCAGCCTTGAGATCATAAAGTTTCTCATTGCAATGATTTCAACATTCCTTTCTTCACTTACATTTTACTCCCTCGTAAAACTCGCCTACTTTTATATCCCTGGAAAAATACATAAACACTTTTATTGCAAATCTGATAACATTCACTCGTTTACTGTCGTCTTTGTGTATAACAAATAAATAAAATAAATGTTAATCCTTTAATTATGTCTTTCTGCTAAACATTATTACAAAAAATGGGAGTTGGAGTTCTTGCGCTTTCTGCAGCTTTTTGAAATAATTTCATGCAAGAAAAGTGGAATAAATAAAAACCCGTTTATTAGCATCAATTGTTTGTTAAGCGAAGTGAGAGGCGAAATAATATTTTCCTAGAGTTTGTACAAAATTGGATGGCAAATGGTGTCATTGGGGGGTGAAGGGGTTAAAAAAAAGATTTTATGATGCAGTACGCTAAAAACGGGTTGATTTTTACAGTGTTTAATAAAAGCAAAGCATTTGTAAGTGGGTATTTTGTTGATTATATTGTTGGTCTTTATTTATATATTTAGAAAGTAATACTTTTGCTCCACTGTCTTTACCTCTTGTAGACTATAGTGGGATGAGTGTTTGTTTTATTTTCCTGCATAGTAATGAGTTCACAAGTTAAACATAAATTTTAAAAAATTAACTGCATTAACAATATCACTTGATTATAAAGTGATAAATTAGCAACAAAAAACCTCAAACAGGAAATAATATTAAATTTGTTTAATGACTGCAGTATAATAAGGAATATCGAGGGAAGGTCAGCAAATATTAAAAATCAAGTAAAAGTTTCTAGTAAAATTTCATGTGAAAAAAGGTGAGTGAAAAATTTATTATTCAGCTTATTTCTGAAATCAGCTGCTTGTTTCAACATTTACTATCCTTAGACGAGAGCAAGCAGTTCAAAAAGAAAGTCCTTAGAATTTTTTTATGTACATTTGTTTTTCTGTCAGCACCCATGTTTAGCCGAGTATAGGGTAACCTAAACAGAACTAAAAAAATCTGTAGGAAAGCGAAATGGAATTAATGGAAATGGATTTAATTAATTTATTCACGAGTTCGGATATGCTTTAGTTACCAACGAACTGCACAGTGATGTAAAGGCTGATTTTTTAATAGCTTTCGGATTTGATTTAAAAATACACATACAATTTAGAGATATGTATAGAATAGTTATTGGAGTCGATAGAATGAGGTTTTTATGTAAATGTTGACACGGATGGGTACAATTTTGGTATACTCTTTCCAACACATCGGCTGGTATCTTCCGAATAAATTCTTCAATATTAGGTTCCAGTACGTTAACCGTTGCGGGCTTGTCCCTATAGACATACGGATATAAGGACATAGTCTAAAGGCATTAAATTGCACGATCGAGGCAGCCAATTGTGCGGCCCCAAACGTGAAATAAACTGTTGACCGAACTCGCCTCTGAATTGGGCCATTGTGTCGCGTGTTCTGTAACATATGGCACCATCTTGTTGAAACCATATGTCAGCCATGTCAGCTCTTTTATTTTGGCGCTTGCCATTCACAGTATTGTTCCTGCCTTCGTCGTTTTTGAAAAAGTACAGTCTAATGATTCCACCAGTATATAATCCACACCAAACAGTGCATTTTTGGGATGCACTGACAGTTCTCGCAATACTTCCAGCTGCTGTTCACACTAAATACTGCAGCTTTGCTTGTTGACGTATCTATTAAACTAAAATTGAGCTTCTCCGCTTACGCACTATGCAGTTTCTTAACCTTGAATGAATTTTGATAATAAAATTCATTAACCTGCCAGCAGTGTTTGTTTGCAAGTCGACTCATGGTTAAATTATAGACCAAACTGAACGTGATTAACATGTTACACGAAAACAATTGATTTGCAAAAAAAGTTGCTAAAAATTCACCCTTTACATTCAAAGAATTTAGGAGCTAATCATATATCTGTGCCAGATGCCACATAGGGTCCAAACAAGATCCAAAAAGAGTTTGTTTTTCCAAACATCTTTTTAACAAATACAAATATTTAAGCCAATTTGTAAATCTGTGGAAATACCCATGACCTGTGGCCATCAGACGACTAGTTTATTATACTAGCTATTAGCCTACGAGGGCTTGTGGAACCTATCATAAATTTTCACTTTGAAAAAATATTACCCGTCTAAATTAAAAATAACAATAAGTAAGTAAAAGCCAAACTTAATGAATGTAAATTACAAAATATCGTTGAAACAATTTTTAAATAACCTAGTTCGTACTACAAGGCTTTAGGATTAGATATTTTGAAAATACCGTCCAAATTCTTTTCTTGTGCTCTACGTTCTAGCAATTTGAACTATTTTACGAAAGTATTTGTCCGGGTCGCTCACTACAGTATTAAATTCGAAAACAGCTTTAACGTGCCGTGATTTTTTAGATTTCTCGCCTCTAGCAACTGATAGCTTTTGTGGAGAAAGTGGAAAAAAGTGAATTTTGTTGCTCATTAGGGATAATTTTTTTCGGAACTCTGCCCTGTCAAATTCAATAGTAAAAAATGATTTACAGAATTTCCACGTAGTCGTACAAGCACGGAATATACCGAAGGATCTTGCACGCCTAGTTGAGGTCTCCACGCCCGAAAATATTTAATAAATTTACGATATGGTGTTTGCCGATCGGAAATTGAAAGTGCCAGGGATGTAAGCCATAGGCTTATCATATGGCGCAGTGATTTCAATTTTGTACGATCATGAGAACATTTTCTGCAATACGGGTGCCGCGTTGGCTCAAAAATGTAATTGTGTGATAACTTTGCAGTAGTGTTTGGCGTTGTTCAACCGCAAAATGTACGAATTTTTTTGTGCATATTCGTAATTATAGATGAAATGTAGATCCACCACAACACACCGAGGACCGACTGGCAGGCAAAGCAATGATTTTTTCAAGTAAAGCAACGCCAGAGAAGGTCAAAGTGGGTTTGTCAGCCAATGAAGTAATATTAACCGTTTTTTTTTTTTTTGGATGTACGTATTATAATTCACATTTATTACCTCTGCAGGGATAAAACAATCAGACAGAGGTCGAGAAATTTATCATTTTCTCACCAGGACAATGCAAGAGTGTACACATGTGCAATTCCCTTGGTGAATTACCAATAATTAGGCCACAAATTGCTCCCTCCGGATTAAGCCACGAGTGACTAATTCTTGTTGCCAAACCTTAAGAAATATCTCGGCGGATAGAGATTTGACTCCAACGATAAAAAAAATCCCGAAAACAAAAAACTGACAAATCTTACTTTTTTGAAAGGGATTTTTGGAACAAAGCGTATAGAGACCAAAGGATATTATGTTGAAAAATAAAATGATTTTTTATTCAAAAACCTGTGTTTCATTAAAAAAATCACCAAAGAATTGACCCACCTTCGTGTCTTCATTTGATGAATAAAAATTACTCTCTCCATGATAAAAAATCTTCTTGATAAAATTTCATAACTTTCGATAACAATAAAAAATACACAATCAATACCTGATACAATGCTCTTATATTTTGAGACCTTTTTATTAAATATTTCAAGCTGAACTTTATGGCCTCCGAATATGTCAAATGTTCCTTTAGTATGTAAAATATTTCTGATATATATATTCGCTATATTTGATTACAATTTTCAATTTCAATTTCAATTTATTTATCCATAATATGTACATATACATTTAAAATTTAATATTGCATATTTAAGCGTTCAAGATTATTTCTTTTCCATCTTAATTATTGGTATGTATCTACAATTATTACATATACATATATACATTCTTTTTGTTGGAGGGAAAAATTTGCAAAAACCTATTTGAATTTTGTTTAAAAACTACTTACACTAATACTTACTACTACTACTAGATTAAAACCTAGGATGAGTACAACTCTCTGATATGATAAAAATCAGAACCTTGACATCTGATATTAAAATTTTGTGTTAGCCTCTGAATTTTTCCTGGTACTTGCTCTAGTCCCGCAATTTCATGGAGACGTGTAGTGGAAAAATGCCAAGGCAGATTATATATAAGCTTTAGTAACTTGTTTTGAGCTACCTGTAACTTCCTTATATGGCAATTTGCACTGATGGCCCAGACGGGAACCGCATAGAATATCACAGCATGAAAGATTGACTTTAAAATGAGTTTTTTATTATTTATGTTAAGATTTGATTTACGATTTATAAAAGGGTACAGGATACGCGTTAAAGTGTTTACTTTATTTAATATATATGGTATGTGATCTGTAAACTTCATTTTTGGATCAAGCATAACACCTAAATATTTTACTTTCTCTTCCCATGGTATTGTATTGTTATTTAAAACTATATTGGTCTGTGGAATGAAACATTCTTTACGCTTTCTTGTAAAATAGATCGCTTTTGTTTTGTCATAGTTTAGCATGATCTTCCATTTATTGAAATAAGATGAGACATCAATTAATGCTCTGTTTAAATTTGATATTATACTCGTCGCCATAATATCAGAGTTAAGAATTGCTGTATCATCAGCAAATATTGACAGCGTGCAGTATTCTAATTGGGGAAAATCAGATGTATATATGTTATAAAGGATAGGCGATAAGCATGACCCTTGTGGACAACCTGCCGTTATAGGGTTACTTCTAGAAAAATGAGAACCAATATGGACTTTAAAGGAACGAGAAGTTAAAAAACTGTGGACTATTTTCACCAACGATAAAGGAAAATTCATATTGATCATTTTGAACACGAGACCTTCGTGCCATACTGAATCAAAAGCAGCTTTAACATCTAATAGGACCATTCCTGTGGATTTTTGATGATTAAAGTTTGTTTTAACTAAATTCCTGATTCTTATTAGCGGATGAACTGTGTTGTGTTCTCTACGGAAACCGAATTGGTAAGGCGGAATCACATTATGAGCTTCTAAAAAACCAGTCAATTTTATTTTAATTACCTTTTCTAGAATTTTGCTTATATTCGACAGTAAGCTTATTGGGCGGTATGAAGTGATACAATCAGGTGGCATACCTGGTTTTTTAATTGGAATAATTTTAGCCTCTTTAAATTTTTTTGGGAAATAGCAAAGCTTAAGGCAGGCATTTATTATGTTTGTTAAGAATTTAATGCCTTTTTTGGGGAGTGCTTTAAGGCATCTGTTATTAATGCCATCAAAACCAGGCGATTTTTTATTTTTGAGACTTTTCAGTATATTTGATATTTGTGAGGTTGTAACTGAAAATGTATCCAACGAGTTAACTCTTATCGTTCTATACGATTCCAGAGCATCATTTACTGCACAAGTTGTAATTGGGTCATCAAGTTGAGATGAAATAGAAAAACTGGAAGCAAACACCTGAGCTAAGGCTTCACACTTTTCATAATTTGTGGTGAGCCGTGTACCATTCTGTTTTAAAATAGGAATATTGTTATTTTTCTTCTTCATAACTTTTGTAAGGTTCCAAAACGGTGGTGAGCCTTTATCAAGTGTTGACAATAAATGGTCCCAATATTTGTTTTTAATGAAACAATTTCCTCACGTATTCTAAGATTGAGTATTTTCATTTGGTAGAAGTAATTCAAATCCCTATATCTTTGCCAATCTCGTCGGTAACCATTTCTTCGTAATATCATGCTCTTAATATGGTAAGGCAGTGGTTTCCTTCTTATTAAAGGGTGTTTCTTAGGTACACAATAAGAGGTTGCATCATTTAAAACAATTTCGAAATTTTTAATACAATCATCAATGTGCTCTTTACTTACAATATTGTTTATATCAGGTACATTTATATTTCTAGTCACGAATGTAGAGAAACGATTCCAGTTGGCATTGCAAAAATCGTAAAAGAAAAAGTTAGTGTTATTGAAAATGCTATTTAGGGAAATCTTAACTGGTAAATGGTCCGAACTCAAATCATTTATTACTATCGCCGGGGATAATATAACCGAGCAGTTTGTCAGGAAAAAATCCATGTTAGATCCTTGCCTATGGGCGCTTGAAGGTATATGAGTGTTATCACATGGATATATGATGTTAATATTGTTCGATTCCAATTTTTCATGTAAGATATTCCCCCAGCAGTTTGACCTCAAACAACCCTCAAGATTGATGCCTACTATTGAAAACACCCTCTAATATATACCTTTCGTTACTAGCCAGTCTACGAATGTCAACTGTTTCCTTGTGCCATCGGGACCCGCAGAGCCACCAGGGAAATAACATGAGTATACATTTATTGGGCCTACAGCTGTGAATAGTTTAATGCCAATATTCTCAATAATACTAGTATTAACAATAGGAATTAGCTGATGACATATATTTTTCCTTATAATAACGGCTACACCTCCCCCACGAGAATTAGCCCTATCGTTTCTATAAATTTTAAATTCATTGTGTCTTATAGATAATTGTGAATTGAGACCAGTTTCAGATACTAAACAAACATGAATACTATGGCTATTTAAGAATTCAAATAATTCTAAATATTTATTGCGAATGCCTCTGGCATTCCAAGTTATTATATTGATTCCATTGTAATCCATTATGATAGGAATTTGCATGCAAGGTTAGTAATCACCTCGAACTGCTCCATCTTATTTTTACAATTTTTTAAATTTGTGATTAACTCTAAAGTTAATTTTCTTATTTCGTCAATTGAGAATAAGTCATTTGAGCTGGTATTATTAACGTTATTACTATTGCTGTCGTTGTGAACATCTGTAAGCGCTGGCCAATTACCAGAAGTAATAGGAGTACTTTGGTGCAACGTGTTAGGAAAGTTGGTTTGGTAATTTCTAGACGAGGAAACACCTATAATGTTTTGGACTTGTCGTCTCGTAGCTGGTTGGGCACGTTGCCTTATGTTAATATAACTGGTCTTACTTGGACATTGATCGAAAGTTGATTTGTGTGCGCCACTGCAATTTGCACACTTAACTGTTGATTCTTTGCAGTCCGATGTTTTATGCTGCCCCGCGCAATTTGAACAGAACGTTTTAACCTTGCAACGGTTTGAGCCATGTCCAAACATTTGGCAGTTATAGCACTGGGTTACTTTATTTTTATTGACTTTTTGGAATTCCCATTTAACTCTTAAATAATCAATAACAGCATATTTTTGTCTGAGTTCTCTTATTGTAATTGTTTGTCTTTTAAAATATACGACGTAGATTATGTATTCCACATTATATGAATTTTTCTTTATAACAATTTTGACATCAATACATTGAAGTCCCATATCAATAAGTTTTTTTTTTAATGATTTGTGGGTCATGTTTATCGAGGCCGATTAAAAGAGCTTTAAGCGGTTTTTCTTCTTTTGTGGCATAACTGAAATGTTCGTATTTGCCCGTCAGAGCATTACACATGATTTCATAGTCCGATTTCGATTTTAAAAATAATTTTAAACCGATTGAAATTCTTCTAATAGAATACTCAGATAATTTGTTTAATTTACAAAGTTTGTGCACTTCTTCAACTTTGCATTTTAATATAGTAATAGGAGCTATATGAACATTCACTGTTTTATTTACAATAACTTCATCATCATCGTTATCATCATCAATTTTATCATCTTCAACAGTTTGAAGAGGCGAAAAGTAATTGTAATTTTTTGAAGCTCTAGGTGCATTAATTTTTTCGGTTTCTTGTTAATTTTTTAACACTCAATGCGTTAACATTGTCACAAACAAATGTACGTTTAATTTTGTGGTGTAAATTCTTTTATTTTACCGTTCTTGTTTTATTTGAGTAATTCAATTTATTGTATAAATAAGTAGAAATTTATAGATGGAAAACAGAGAAAAAAAATTTTTATTATTTATTTTTTTTAAGAATGCGACAATTATAAAAACGCCTGCTTAGAACGAACACGTTTTGATGAATGATGATATTTGATTACTAATATTTTTTTTAAATGTTTATGAATATTTCTGGCGCTGATAAAATTTGAGTCATATAGTACTGGTGATGGCTCACTTCAAAAACTATGTTTTTTTTTAATTATTTTGCAATTTGTGCTTGTATGAACAAAAAATTTTAAGTAAATTTTATTGAACAACGACAGTCGTTTCTGGATCATTATTATTTTTTTAAGCTGAATGCACATTTTTCCTATAGTTTATCTGCATTATATGCAACAGAATTTTGTTTTAAAACTCAAAACTTATATAAAAGCGGAATAGAACTTTTTCAAAAAATGCATAGACAATAATAAAAAATTATGCAAAAGAGGAGTTTGAAAAAAGCGATGTAAGAAAATGGTAATATTACCCTTTTAGCCGCACAATAACGCTGTTTGCCTAAATTTACTTTCCGGAGAACGTTAAAATACCCTCAAAGACTCCGGCATAAATGATTCAATCGTGAATCATAAGGCATAATATCAAATTGAGGCGATCTTATTTAAATTTTATATAGAAATTTCCCACAAATATTTAAAATAACATTTTAGTATTAGAATAAATTTACAAAACACCAATACAAATGTTTTCCGACACGTCTTTGCATTCATGTGTGTATGTGTGGCTGCATGTGATGATATTGGTTTAGTCTGTTTTTTTAATATAATATTTTGTAAATGTTTTATGGCTTATATGTGTATGTACATAAATATGGAAAATCTAAAAAAGAAACAACAAAAACGATAAAAAAAATTATATTGTTAACAATTGACACAATGTCTACCACACAATTGTCACAAAATGATTGCATAATGCACTCACACTCGTACACGAAATCAAATTGTCCTACACGAAATTTCCAACAATAAAACAAAATAAATAGAGAAATTTGCTATAAATAAATAGCGCGGTTGACATGGGCATGTTACGAGCTTAAAGGTCTCAATGTGTATATGGTTCTTTGGTCTCGTTATATCTGACTTTATTTTGGAAATCTGCAAGTGTGCGGGTGAGCGTGGAGTGTGTGATGCATGTTGTTTTAAAAATTGTTTGATCCGTTTTTCGTTTTTCTCTTGCCACAGTAGCCTTTTAAAGTTGTTTTTATTCCAGTCGGTTGTGTTGTATAAATTGTTGCAAGTAGCAAGTAAAAAAAAGCAACACAAAAATAAACAACAACTACAAAATTGTTTCGGTGGATACGAAAATTAATGCAACTGTCATGTTTTGCGCCACTTGAAAATGCATTTTAGCGTTAAATGCAAATACACTTCAAATGAACATGTTCTTTTTGCCAACATGCATATTTACAATGTTTTAAATTTAAAGATGTTTTCCCTCTTCTATGCCCTGGTCCATGAATGAATGTAACAACGTACATCTAAAATCGCTAAAATATTTAAGTGGAGTAGCGACCTCATCAGCCTTAATATAGCCCGAAACTCATTATCAACACATTTGATGTTGTAAAGCTCAGTGCAATTTTCGTGTTGTGTAAATACGCGACAAACTAGTTAAAACTGCTGTAAATGTTGCAAGCAAATCATTCCAAACAACCTGCAATGGTCCGCGAAACCTCTATTAGATGAAGAGAGTGTGTGGTGCACAAGTATCAATTGAAATTAAAAACATCAATTGCATCGATTGGTTTAATGAGAGTTGAAAGCAGGGGGTTACTCTCTATTGCGATGCGTAAGCTAGTTCGATGCATTTGATGTTTTGCTAGCGCAAGATATTTGGTTTTAACGGACGATTTTGACAATTACAGAGTGCATTGATACCAGATTTGCGAAAGTGAAAAAATCAGATGCGCGTAAACTCAATAAAGGGTACCAATTATCCGATTATGTACCATTTTTCTTACGCATCGCGATAGAGAGTAACCCCCCAGGCCTTGGAAATAGAAATAATTATATTTGATTTATCTAGGGGACTGAAGTTATTCATAACACCAAAAATACATAGAAAATATTAGATTAGTAAAAAATTTTATTGTCTTTTAAAAGTACATACCATATTTCTGAAACCCCACACCCTTTACGATAGATCCTAGTAAAAGAAAGAGCTTCCGAAAAAGTCACAAAAGTTCACAGATACTGATTAGAAAAAAACTAATTTGTTCGTAATTGCAGTAATGCTTCACATGTTACCGACTCGCTAGCAAAGTGATGACTTTTTCAAATCAAAATAGAACAGAAATAGTGTAAATATATGAAACGTTTCGAGTGCAGAATAAAAATGTTGCATTTTTGAACAATGTTTACACTGCTCGGGCAACAATTAATTGAATGGTTTTTTACTGATCACTAAAAATAATGAATTAAACACCTCATTGTTATCAGATGACGATTATGTTTTCAATAACTTTTAAATATGAAACACCTGATTTCCACATATAAAATTTAATTAATTTTTTACAAACTTTTTATACAGAAATAAATATGTAACCCTGCATTTATGAAAGTACTTTCTTAAAAGATGCGTATCCATATTATCAGAGAAAACTTCAAAGAAAAAAATAAATATCATGAAAATTCTTGAAGACAAGATTCTTGAAGGTGACAGTTTATTTTTAAAATGTAGTCAATGGGAACATTACTTGCTGAAATGACTTTTCTTTAAGAGTTGAAAAAAAGAAGAGAAAGATCTTCAAAATCCATTAAAAGTTGCCAAGAGCATTACGCAGATTGATCTTTAGGGATTGCATTGTATACAATATATTTTCATATATTTTTTAATTAGATTTGGATGCTAAAATAACACAAGTTCTTTTTTTATATTTATATGAAAAAAGTATATTAGAATTATCCAACACAAATTAAATTTATGATTATTATGTATCAAAGTCCTGAAATTTCGTTTAAATATTTGCAATGGGCAGCGCTGTTTTTCTTTTTTTTTTTTCTTTCAGAAAGTGTCAAGAGGCTGATCTGAAATTAACAACTCACTTGCACGTGTAAACGCTAAGTAAATAAATTATAAACAAAACCCTCATTTGTATAAAAAAATTAGTTGACACGGCTGAAAAAAATGGTAGTATCTAGCCGTGAAACAAACTTGAGGGCAAGACATGCCACATAGTTACACGATTCTTATGCAACAAATACAGAGGAAGGACAAAATATATACAAGATTCTTAATAATTTTAACATATGATTGTCAATGCAGGATGTTTTTTATGCCTAATCACCAAATCGGAAGCCTTGTCTTATATTTTTGATATTAAATTACAAGTAACTGTCAAGCACTGGAATAAATTTTACATCTAGAGGGTAAAAACTTGCCAAGAATCACGTTTTATCTTTTCTTGTGTAACAAAGTGTTTTCACATAGATTTTTATAATTGAAGGTATTTCATAAATTTATAGAAGTAATTCAGATTTTTAATAAAAAGCTTGTTAACTTGACTTCCAAGGAAGTAAAGAAGTGCGCTAATGGATTTATGGAAGGAAATAAAACCACGTTCCTTGAGAATGACTTTCATTTTTTTCAATATGACAATAATGTCTCTACTAGAAGCTCCCCATGCTTAGTATAATTAACGAGGCACTCATCATACCTAAAACACTTTCGATGGGACCTACTTATGAGTAAATTGGTTTATTAAATATATTATTGCAATTAGTCTTAAGACTCTTTTAAAGCCAGGAAGGGACCAGCTATTATAAAATGTTCACCATTTCAAAATAATTAAAATTCTCCTATTTTGCACAGGATATAGGCTGAGTACATGTACATCTTATTTAAGTACATAGTAATAAATGTCCAGCTGGAATTTTTCCATTTGTTTCAGCTTCTTAGATTTTTTGATTGGCTTAGGAACTAGTTTTATGGTCTAGCTGGTAGTCTGTTTTTTAACTTTTCTTTCGCCCGCCAATTCGTCCGTCTTATCCAAACTCTGACTTTTTAAATAAAATTTATATTCACCACGATTATAAAATGCACTTCTATCGTTTTATTTTCCACTTGGTTGCATTCACACACTGCAAATACAAATTATTTTTCAAATCCATACACTTTTCCAACTGGAATTTAAATCGATATCTTAATTTCGCTTATACTGAAAAGACCACAGCAGCAGGGAATTAAAACATTTTGTCCTTAACGCAAAGAACGTGATGTAATTGTTTAAATTCATGTCAAATAACACTTGAATCGTAAACGTAAAAATAAAAAGCAACTACGCACAGTCAATCTCAATACAAATACTAAATAAAGTCACCCAAATACCAAAACCGACAGAAGAAAAATATAAAACACACGAGTATACAAACACATGGTTGAATGCCGCTGTCTGGAATTTGCAGGACGAGTAAATAAGAATGTAATAGAATACATGCAATAATCAACGACAGCAATAGCAACAGCAACAAAAACAATTAACAACAACATCATTGTCATCTACGAATTGCATTTCATGTTTTGTTTATTTAGTTGGATGATTGTTTGGTGTTTTGCCAGGACCTTAACAGTTAGTCAATACGTGCATCCATCCCTCCCCTCTGTTCATTTTGGCTGTCTACAGGACCTTTTGTGTTACTTTGAAAATCAATTAACATCAATCAAACAAAATTGTATTTTAGTTGATTTTGTTGATTTTTACGTAAATAGTTGATGTAAAAACACACATATTTACGCATTTACTTAAACGCACAAATCAAACACACCCTCGTGTGTTTCAGCAGGGAAGCATTTAAAAAAATTTTACCATACGATGGGTAATCGCGTTGACTCACTATAGTAAAAAGTAATGGATGGAGTTGTTCTTTGGACTTAAGCACATCCCGTAATGGTAGTCTAGAATTTTAAAAGGATATAGACGTAAATTAAAAAAAATAATTGGAATAAATGGATCAAGATGTATAATAAGGCTTCAAAAGGCAGTACTCGTAAGTCCAAGGAATATTTTAAGTTGTATGCATATACTAAAATAACTTTCTTATTCCTCCAGGGAGCATTGGGCCGCAAATGAATAAATGAAAATTATAAAATACACAAATCTGGGAGCTTAAGTGACTTTAAATTATTATTGAAAGCTTGTGGTGTAGATGAATAAAAAAGTGGATTCGGGTTGAGTTGCTACAGTAACACAGAGGGTGCTGTCGTCTGAAGTAGTTAGCGCTTTGACTACAAAGCAATTTATTAATTAGAACATGAGTGATATCCCAGTTCAGTCATCATTGTGTGGCATTATATTAGTTGTTGTTAGACTGTTCGAATGATGAAAACATAGCACTGGTCATTAAACAGTACCGGTAGCAATTTATACTCGTTATACTATTAAGAAAACGATACATTTTTTTAAATCAGAAGTTATGCCCAGGCAATTAATGCCTACCACTATCCAATAGCCATAGGATAGAGAGGACAGGCGCTGAAATTAAAAAACAGAGAGAGAGAGAGAAAGAGAAAGAAAGCTTCATTTTTACAACTCAACTATTCCGCATTGTTGATTATCTTTTTTTTATAGTAGAACTGCAGCGGCTCTGATGCGTCTACTTAAACGCATGAAGTATCTTAAGTTGTATTTATAACCATTTTATTAATTGTTTTACTTCGCCGCCAATTATGCTAACATTATCGACGAAGTAGAGCGCTTTGACGTATTAAGTATTAGCGTAGAATATTATTCAATCGCTGTTACTATTAAGTGACAAGTGTTATTTATGCCTTCATCACCTTAACTGTCCAACAACAATTAAGACAACACCACACTAAGTAAATCATAAAAGCTCATGATTTTATATTATTTTTTTAATGACTTGTTTTGAACCGGGATTAAACCCAGGTTCTCAGTCATAAATTGCTTTGTAGTCATGCACCATTCACCCATCAGCACCCTCATGTACCCCTTAATAAATTTTATGCGTCTACTTAATACAAGAAGCGCCGTATCATTGCAATAGAAATTAATAAATCGCGAGATAGAATTGTACAAGTAATTAAGTCACATCAACTAGATGAAGCTCAATTTTCATATTATTTGAAAGTAAGATTTTATTTCCAAAATCCAGATGAAAGCTAAGGTCTTAAAGCATATGGATGCTCTAGTTCCTGAATAGTGACAAGCGGTTCTAATCGATTGGAAAATTGTATTGGTACTCAAAATATTGCTATCCCTGTCATACAGAAAATGTACGGACTACCAGAGGCTGAAAACCCGCTTAATGTACAAACTGCATGTGTAATGAAATTCGTCACAGACAGAAAACATACTTAAAGTACAGATGAGCACTAGGTATGACTGAATAAGAATTAAATTTTAAAACCAATTATCTTTAAGTAAGATTTAATGATGGTAATGCCGTGGACGTCTGTTGTAAAGGTCAAAATTACATTACAATTGAGAGGGCCAAAAAATCACTGAAAAGAGTCGGGCCGATAAAGGTAATGAAGCATAAGCGTACTGTTTTGGTGTTCCACTCTACCCTACTACATACTTAGGAAAAAGGGAATATATATAAAACTAAAGGGTAGACTTCAACTAAGATTCAGAATTTTAAAGTTATCGATGAGAAAGTATTGCTCAATAACATTCTTGATGTAGGAAAAAAATTAAAATCCAATCTGAAACTAAACCGAAATTATTCCAAAACAAACGGCAGGACCATTAAATTAATCGACCACTATATGCAATACAGTCCTGTCTCGAAAAGCCGATGTTCTCGATATTATTTTTATATGTAAAAGAAAATCAGAGTTTCGGGTATATCAGAATTTAAACCAAAATTATATCATAAAGTATTGATATGGAAGCAAAAACTTTTAAAACTTTCCAAAATCGTGTTTTTTTTTTTTTTTTGATACGTCCATATAAAAAAATGTACCCAAACAAAAAAAAATTACACATTCGGGAAAAAGTAACCAAATTTTGTATTAATATAGCCAACGGTAACGCTACACGTTATTCATTCCTCCGATCTGTGTTCTAACACATTATAACAAAAGCACCCTATCATATTATTAATATTCCTCAATAGACAATTGTCCTGCCTTTTTCTGTGAAGCTCTAATATTCGTATGGAATTTAACTTTCAGTTTTGTGAGTAATTGTGTATAATTTTTTCACAATGATTTCATATCCTAATTCAGCAAAAACTATCAAAATTTTTTTCTTTACACTGATTGCAGACACTAAAATCTTTTGGAGTGAAATGAAAAATGAATCTGTTATTTTTCCAATGCCACACAATATCATAATATTCTCTCTCAGGACAATACACCGCACAGCGGTCGATTCCGTTCGAAAATTCACAAGCACATTTGATTCAATTATTTCAAATTTTATATTTTTATGTAAGACACAAAATTTATGATTTTATTATTAAATTAATATATAAGTTCCAAGGGCTCTTTCATTATGGAGTTGTTCTCTCTTATCACTTTTTATTCGCATTTTATTGATCAATGAATCCGATCCAAAGGTAATGAATGACGTCTTCATTGACGGGTCTAACCAATACCCAATACTAATTCTGACTTTATTTTTTTCAAAGCTGCTGATATTATTATATAAACTTTACTTTATAAATTTATGAAACTTCATTCAAAATTTGTTTAAATTACTTGTTGTAGCCTGAGCTGTGTTATATGCCCTCATTTCAATGAAACTAATGCCAACAAGTCAACGGACCTTCTACCATCATGTTTGAGAATCATCCAACTTCGTATACTTTTAAACAGAGTCAGAGAAAAAATGAAAATTAGAAAAATTTATTCTCAGTAGGATAGAAAATTTACAGAAATACCTCAACAAACAACTTATATTCCAGCTTTAATAAAGGACATAATTCGATAAGAGAATTTCTACTTAAAATATATCCAATATATCGCATAAAATCATTAAGGACAAGTTTTCTCATCTGCATTTCTTTCGGCAGTATTTTTCCAGCCCATGGTGCTGGTAGAATCTATATAAGATCCAGTGCAAACTTGTTTTAATTGTATTTATTTTTTGTTTTTATATTTACATTTATTTATGTTTTTTCGTAGGTCAATATAACAATTTTTAGTAATTGGTTTTTTGGTAATATAAATCCTGCCACACAATCCAGAGCACAAAAGCTTTAATTTGTGTCTCGTATACAAAAGTATAGGAAAGGAAATAAAATTTAGTTTTACCAATAGTGGCATCATGTAGTTTAAGGCTCAATGCATATGCAACATATGATGCACTTTGACACTAACACAAATACGGCACCATGTCCTCTCTTTCTGTCTCTCTCTCTCACACACACGCATACCAGAACAATAAAGTAAAGGCTTGGAGTAGGTCTCGGTAGGAGTGGTGATAAATAGAGAACGACAGTGGTAGGAGTGTTTAATTTGGTATGTGGTTTACTGTCAACTAAAAACAAACAACAACATTGTTACCATTATATAAAGAAGAGCTAAATATGGAAGTATTTTTCCTGTACGAGTATGTATGCTTGTGCAATGCCTTATTCACACTGAAAAAAAAGCTGGTATAAAATCATTCAATATCTGAAGTACAAATCTATATACATATATATAAAATAGGATGTGTGTATGTATGTATGTATGTATGTAACGACTGGGCTTCAGAATACTCGGCCGGGTGACACTGTGAAGTCTGATTTTTTTCGGTCTGTGGGCGGAAGGGCGTGGCAAAATCCAATTTTCATATTGCACCACCAATAACATACAAATATATTTATTTTTTATGCTTTTTTATTTTGTTTTACTCTTCTTTTGGAAAGCCGTTGTCACATTCTTCAAAACGAGATATCAAACTTTTAAATCGGTTATGTAGTTCCGTAGATATTTACAAAAAATCTATGTTAATAATGATTTAATATCAAAATTTTAAAACTTTCGAAATGTTGCAAAAAATCCGAGTTTTCGGTTTATTTACAAAATATTTACATCATTCGATAACACAAGATATTCCGCGCTTACTAAGGTACAACATTGTACAATAAGTTAAAGATCTACATATATAAAACAGGATATATATATATATATATATATATATATATATATATATATATATATATATATATATATATATATATGTAACGTATGGACTCCAAAACTTTATGATAGGTATTCAATAGATTTTTATTTAAAGGCCGTAAATTTCCTTAAAAACTCAATTTAAATCGTGTGGTAATATAACACTAATGTTTGCTTAGGGGCGGCAACGCGGACCGGGTCAGCTAGTAGTAAATTTAAGAAAATATAGAATATTCCTATAGATATCTTCTTGACTTTTAATAAAAAAAATTTTCAAAGAATATTTTCAAATATTAAGCCCAGCAATTTTTGGGGCTTTTATACGCGATGTTGCACGTATGATGTTTGGCAAGAATTTTTTACGTTTTTTCCTGCAACACACAAAGGCTGTATAATTTCGAATACTTTATTTTTCTAAAGTTGTGCTAATTATCCAACAATTATAAAATAAATCTATAATATAGTTGTTGAGATTTAAACAAATTATTGTGTGTCTTTCACTGGTGCTCATCCCAGCTCATATTGAAATTTAATCCAGTTTCTTTAAGTGTTTTAATATAAATTTTACGTGCGTATAGAACGTTTATACATTAAAATAAATGTCCAAGCAATGCATGTTACAGCCAAGTAGGAACATTGAATATTTTAGAAAATAAACGAGGCGTTCGAAATGAAATGTATACAAATGTTTGTTTCGAAGAACATGAACACGCAAATATAATATATTCGAAATATGCATTTACAAAATATATATGTAAACTGTAAGCTCTAGTATCCTCACAATAATAACAATAATAGTAAATGTTACAGTTAAAGTATATAGAAATATAGGCAAATTAGTGCTGTATGAATAGGTTTTCGAAAACTTGTTGCAACAAAAAGGGCAGCAGAAAAATATGCTTGCAGACTTATTCGTATTGGTTTATTTGGAACCTAGAAATCTTTATATCATGCCAGCCGATTTTTAACAGATTCAAAATTAACATTTTTGAAATTATTGCTTCAAAACTCTCAAAATAATAAAATGAAAACTGAGCCGAAATTCAAAATAATTTACATACCCTGGATTTTTTTTATAAATAAATTAAAATACAGCAATATTTTCATATCTTATTCCTCTTCTCCCAGAAATACAATCCATAATCTCCCTGCAAATCAGTCATGTGCTAATCCCTCTGAAGATCCTATTAAATAAGACAGCAGTAGTTCCAGTTGTCTTTATTTTTATTGTATTACCACTGCAATACTTCAAAAAAATGTTACAGTTTTTAAATGCCTAAAACATCAAAAAGCATATTTTTAAGAGATTTGACCGAAAAATTAAAATTTCGTAAGACGATTAACATAAGGAAACTTCTTGCCTTATTAGTGATTTTTTTTTCCTCCGCCAGGGATTCCTCGAAGTTGGAACACTTTTCTTTCCTGCCACGTCTATTGACTGATTTTGGCTCTGTTCCAACTGCAGTGTTATTTTTCATACTAATCCTAGTTGTTGTTCGTTGTCCTTTCATGGTTTTTTCGTTTGAGTGTGTCCACTCGCGTGTGTCTCCACACCTTCCGATTTACATGTGTCTCTTCTTCTGGCTGTAACTCTCCCTCTCTGTTCACTATCTATTTATTCCATCATTTCAAATATGATTGTGTGCGGCCGTGTTGCCTAATATTCCTTTTCTATGCGCTTAATAGTCTGGAATTTTTGGCTTCTTGGTTTATATCTTTTTTTTTTGAGTTGGTAGCTTTTATTGGGCATTGCTTTATTTGCGTAAAAATGTTCCAATGGTGCGAGTATTATGTCCGAGGCGGTATTTATCTTTTTATTTATTATTTTTCCGTCAAATGTTTTAGTTTGTATATTTCCCTAATCATCAATACTTTCAGACGCCGTCTTGGTGTACTCCTATTGTTAAACATGTGGCTTGAAATTTCGATCCTGGTGTTGTTCCTGGTTCCAGCTCATTATGATTCATTTGATGTTGTCAGACTTTGTACTAATTTTTTTAGTAATAATGTTGAAGATAAACTTCTAAGACAACAAACTGACTTTTAAAAAATTACAGATCAATGTGAGCTGTTCATATGAAATTCGGTCGAATAAATATTTTATTATTTGTGTTACAAAAAGAACGACTGAATAATTTTGAACCGAAAGTGTGTACTTATATATTTGCGCATAAAATGCTGTAGCTTTGATGGATCGTATGCGCAACATTTCGGTCCACCTGCATGTCATATTTATTCAAAATCGCTAGTATCTTTGATGTCAAGAGCTGCATTACCGCTCAGCTTAAACTTCCATCTGACAATACGCCAATGTTTTTCAATTTGACGAAGCTGGAAGATATTTGGATGTGCTAATACTGCTGTTACATCGACTTAATTTGTCGATTCCAATTCATTTCAACTTTTTAGTAAATAAGGGGGCCGTTAGAACTCTCGATTGGTATCGATCTGTAAGATTGGCCGGGTGATGACGAAGGATATGGTTATATGTAGTGATGAATATTTTAGGAGTTGTATTGAAGTTCAGCATTTTTGCATATTAATGCAAGCTTTCCTTCAATAACGAAAGTATTCTACTGAAACGCTATTAATTGGCCTGCGAGGTTTCTGGGGAGCCTTGCATGGATCCATGGAGACAAAAATACAGGTTATAGACCTTGAAATGGTCCTGTAAAGTAGACTTAATATAAAGAATGTTTAAATAAACACTCACTTAATTTCAAATAACTACCCTTCCAAGATTCACTGGACTGAGCTCGATTACACTGTTGCAATTATCATTCTGTGAGTGCTTCATGGGTTGTTTACATGGAGTTTTAAAACGTAGTCTGAAGTAATACAAGAGAGTGCATGGTAGGGAACCGCAATGTTAAATGGACCATTTTTGTTTCATTTATTTGGAGTTATTTTGGAGAAGTTCTAATCCTTTGCGTTTTATAAGTGAAAATTTACATTTCTCGTTATACATTTTAATATAATTTTTTTAATGGTAACTTATAATATTTCTTTTGCTCCCAGCTATTGAAGCACCCTGTATGTGCTGTTGTGTGGTAATAATGGTCATAATTTTTGCTCACATATGCAATCTGCAAAAGACATGTACAAAATACAAATTTCTACCTGTTTTTAAACTAACAACTATAAAATTACATAAAATAAAAGGCAGGTTAAAATTATTTTAACCTCAAACAGCCGACTGTATTGGCTGGTTAACTCATTGTACTCGTAACCATGTTAAAGTATAAAACATATAATTTCTAACAGCCAGTAAGGGAGGAATATTCAATGAACTATGCAGAAATAGTAAAATGAAAAAAAGCAACTGGCAATTTAACTTACAAGGATCTTAAGGATACTATTAACAAGAATTTTTAAGATATTTGGGTTACATATATGCAAGATAAACTTGAAATAAAAACTTTTTTAAGGAGTTCATATTTTCAAGGTTTCAGTAAAGGTCAAAATTCAAAAGTTGACATGTTTTAAAGCCAAAAAAAGGAATTAATGAATGAAAAAATCTTCAGTAAATAAATGAAAGAAGAAATTTCTTTCTAAATTATTTCTTAAGTGGTGCCCAGTATTGTTGACACTTTACTGATATTCTCCTTATTGGAGAGTCTCCTTCTTTATGCAGATGCTAATGTCAAAACTCCAAACTAAGTAATAAGCCCAAATGGAAGAACCTAATCATCAAAATGGGTGTTCGTTATTGCGAACTTTTGCAGTCAAGCTTTTAAAATTGTGTTTTCAAAAAATTACTTTTAAGAATTTACAGAAGTCATCTTTAGACGAAAAGAAAAATGTTAAATGATTGTGCAGTGATATAAAATTTATTTAATTTCTGCGAGTTGTATAAGTTTCCCAAGATCCCTAAGATTCGTTTTTTTCCAGTCGGAATGAAACATAATTTATTATTTAATTTCTATTTATGTTCTTTGAAACCAGATTTCAATTGCAGCTCCTTAAAAGAATGCAACCAAACGTACTTATTAGACAACATTTTTGACAAATATATAGTGACTATTTTATTTATAACAGTATTCGAAATCTTAATATTCTATTGTTTTTTGTTGGCGCTAACCAAATCATCAGTACCCTTTTAGCCAAATCATGATTGAAAGCATTCAAAACTCGTATACTTATGCCACAGACTACAAACACTATATGAGAATTCAAACAGAATTCAATCATATTTTTCTATTTTTAATCAACAAAAAACACAATGAAATGCAGACATATACCTAGCTAAGCCAACAACAAACAATAGAATATTAAAATGGTTATTTTGGAGAATATCTCGAATAACGAATTTGATAAATAATATTCGAAATATTTAGTCTCACAAAAAAAATTTCCATCAGGTACTTAGTGCTAAGTTTCCAATGAAAAACTCATTAAATGAAAAAGGATTGCGTAGAAAATATGTTTGTGTACTATGTGCGATCGCTTAAATCGAGTTGTAACTGCTAGTGCTCATAATTTTGCGACCACAATTTCATGCTAAGTTTTACAAAAAAATATCTATTATAATAAGCTGAAGTCTTTAAAATGGTTCTCCAGAAGTCCTCCAGAATGTTACCATATTCAGATTTTCCAGAAGCCTATAATATGACACCGAAGAGTGGTTCCCTTCCACTTACCTTTCTTCTTTTATATATTTCTAAAGTATTTGTGTCATGTCAAGTGCTCTTAGTACTGCTGATGATATTGATGTATATAAAACTTTCAAACGGATCACACTATAGGAGTTGTCAAGGTAGCACGAACCTCCGTAGTCAGGTTTTCCGCTAGGGTCCGTTTTTTTAACTATCAACCCTCTCTACTCTTTCAAGACAAATACTATTTATATTTTACCCCATGAGCCGCTGTAAGAGATCCATCTGATCTTCTATCTATTTATGCCACTTATATCCATCTTAAAATGCAGTATTACCTTCATGTATGAAACAGTCAATTTTTGAGATTTTCTGCTCTAATAAAATCATTGAACTTGTTTCCTTAGCTGAACAAAACTCCATGATCCTGGTCTTATTTACAAACAACACGTTCTTCATATAAAATCTTTGTGATGTACCAGTGACTTGCACTACGTAATACAGCGATATTTCGTTCTTTAGCAGAAAACATGAAATCGTAAGACCATAAGCAATACTACCTCTATATTCCTTCCTGCAGTACCAACGCAACGCAGTGAATAAATTGATGGTGCCGCCTGACTGCTGGTCTGACCCAAGTAGCAAACAGAAAATACTTTTAGCTTGTCAACAATGTAAAGGCTACACTATTGTTAAACGGGTTAGAATTGCACCCCTTCTTAGGTACTGTTTAGCTTCAATAACTTTCAAATAAATAGACAAATTTAATTGGTTTCGCAGCAAACGACCAAGTGGCTCAGCAAATTGTCTGTAGATAAGAAACCTTTATTAAATAATTAAATAGCTGACTGCAAGGTTTTAAATAATTAACGAAATATTAATGTTTTACAATAAGTAGTCAATTCTAATGAAAAAAGCAAATCGGCTTAATACTACCGAAGGGTTCAAACGTTGCTTCAACAATCTAAAAATTCTTCACGAAGTAGAACTAAGTGCTCCAAAATCTTTGACTGTAAGTATAAAATCAAATATAGTACTTCTCGAAGAAGCCGTGAACAAATTTTATGAATTATCATAAAATTTTATCACACATTTTATATAAAGAATTGCTCCTTGGCATAAGCACAAAATGTCAGTCAATGAGCCCGTCTAAAGCAAATAACATTTACACCTTTATTACCGTCATTGTGCTGCAATTTATAATGCCAGGGAATATTTATGCTAATGGCCAATGGTGAATTAAGACAGAATTCTTGCAAGAAGTTTTGAAAGCCATGAAGAGGGTGTTAATAAAACTTTTACTTTTTTTATTAGCAGTTTAATCTAGCATGTATCCTGTTGATGTTGCCATTATCCAGTAAAAACGAACATTAATTTGACCCTTAAGCATTGTGAATGTATAGAAATGGTGTTGTGATATGAATGTAGTAATTTTGCCGGAAAGCAGGTTTACTAAAATCTTTAAATAAAGCTTTATTTGGAGAAGCAAAAAAGGCAATAGTTATAGTTATAAGCACCATGAATGTTTAAAAGTGAGTTAAAGTTTTTAACCCTCAAATGGATGTTTGGTAATTGTTTCTGCCTTTTTAATTAAAAATGTATGCAACAGCTGGGCTTATTTTTGGGGAAGAATGGTTACAACTGCAGGTAGTAAAACTGTGCTTTGGTTTTGACAACTAGTAACAGCAAGGAGAACTGAGTGTCCTTGGGACCAGGCTTTGATTGACGACATTTATAATGCTACAGTCTCAACATACATAAACCTGCCAATTTTGTACACATGGTTGGTGAAGAAAGAAAAAAGGGTAGTTACCAGTTGCATCTTGCTTATAATGCTTCAAACCGATCGTAAATTGCTGATGTTCATGGCGCTATAATCACAACCTTAGAGGTACCGGAGCCTCCGTTGCGTAGCAACGCAAAAAAATAATAAGAGAGGTCGCCAAAAACTAGTGTATGGTCCTTCGAACCGGAATCTGGTTGGATGTATTTACCACATGGTAATTAATGTATTAAAATCTGCCTTTTCCTAACATTTAGTTTTTTTCGCAAAAGGGAGACATCATGTACAATTGTAGATTATGATTTGCTTATAGTTCTTTGAACTAAAATTCTTTTCCAAACAAATACAAAAAAATCGATTGTTGCAAAGAAGCTGGAATAATGCAGATGAAATGGGAATTCACTGTAAATTGTTTTGGCATTTGTATGAACTTGATCATCTCTGCGAACTTGATAATTTCGGCCAATAAAGAAAGGAGACGTTTTTAGTTTTTGAAAAGAATTAGAAAGGTATAGATACAGTATGAACCGAAATTGAGGAAGAGATGAGGAATACACATTTATAGACAAATAAATCATAAGCCTCACCAATTTTCCAGAAGAATGGATAGTTTATTATGACACTACCGTAAGAGCGCAGAGAAAATTAAGCAGATTTAATTTCTTTTTTCAATATGTAGTATTTTTTTGCAAGTGCCAGTTTTATAAAAAGTTGTTTCCGAATACTTATGTGACTTAGTAACGATTAACTGGCCTTCGTAGACTAGTAGGTAGTGTAATAGACTCGTAGTGCGAAGGTCGCAGGTTCGAATACTGCCGCAGAACTCTGGCAGTTTGTGTTTTATAATTCAAGGGAGCGCACAACAAGCCTTCACTGGCTTAAGTGTATGTAGAGTGACATGGGCTATCACACTCCTCCAATCAACCTAACATAACCTAACCTAGTAACGATTAGAAAATTTCGTGTTACAAAAAAAATGTTAGAAAAATAAAATAATAAATAAATTATTTTAATCCTACTTATACGCCCTTATCGAATCCAGTTCGATGGTATTTAATATTAAAATCTTTTCGGAACTAGTGGAAGGAAAGTATTGAATGAGTTTAGCAATTTTTTTTTGTCTAGTTGCCACAAAGTCTACTTGAATCACATCAGAAGTAATTAAGTACTCTGTATTTGTTATTAAATAGAAATATATGAAGGTCTTATATCGTATTTATTAATTCCGATTTTATCTATCACTTTGCCTTGACTTAGTTAGATAATTTTATTCCTTCCTGATGAGACGTTAATTGTTGCAATACATTATAACAAATTTCATAAGCATGTTTATATTAAGTTGAATAATTTTAAATTGATCAATGATAGCATATAAATTAAATAACAATAATAATAATAATAAATACAAAACAGTTTTTTTACAATTTCAATAGTTGAACAACGTAGAGAATTTATTGAAGAGAAATTTAGTTTTTCGCACGCATAGATTTATTGAGATCTTTCGACCTACCTTTCCAATTAAGGGTTAATACTTAAAACTCTTGATTTGATCATATTAAATAAAATATGCAATTCATTCGTTTGCCTAAACATTTTCTTTCGAATAAAAGAATGAAATGCCATAATCAAAATGCTAGCCAGGTCGTCATCATCTCTAGCCATTACTTTATCTAAAAATATTTGAAGATGTTTGTTAAATTTGTTGCTTTTATATGATTTTGCCAACAAAACTGTGAAAAAGGCTCTGCTCTATAGACTTACACATGTAAGAGTTTTATCATTTGACGAATATAGCCAGTAAAATATTCCCTTTTAGTATTTGGCTCTTTAATAATATGAGTCTGTAATTTCCCAAGAGTGTGTTTAACTTTGACGACTTAAGTTGTAAAACTTAAACATTATCATTTTATACAAGCAAATCAACGTACGCGTACCAACCCTGCTATTACTAAAATTACTTCCACACACACATAAACGCACACACGCACACAATTACCAAAGTATTTTCTGGTCATCTGCTAGAAGTTTGAACATAAAGTCTTGGCAAACAAAAAGAACATTTTCAAAGGTATACAAGGATATGTTACGTTCTGTAAGCAGATCAAAAATGTTTCTTGTGTTTGTGTGTTTTAAAAGTTTTCTTTTTTTCTTCTTCTAAAATTTCTTCTGTTTGCACTTCTTCGCAATGACATGTTGATGATGTTGACCTTCATGAGCTGTAAATTTTCTAAGTTAAAGATGTTTTGCTTGTCTGGAAAGCTCTTGATGTACTCTTTGTGGCATGAGTATGTTGACATATTGTATTACAAAGATGACTGGAGAACTTTAGTTTCAAACTTTAACTTTGTATTTATTTCGCTTTATAATAATAAAGTAAATGTAATCTGTTTGATAAATTTTAAAGGTAAATATTTAAAACGTATGTAGACTAACAATTAATTCATTATTTATTTTATTTTATAATGGTAGGTATGACACTTATGTAACGGAAGGATTATAAAATCTTATTTGCTTCCTGTGAGACACATTTTAAGAAAAATACAAATGCCAGAGGAGCACAAACCGAAATCTTAGAAAACTCTTGCAAGAAGTGGCCAACTACAAGCAGGCTGATGCTTTTCGTTGAATGAATAATTTAGTATTTTCTTTCCAACATCTAATGTATAAATTTTTTCTGTTAGAAGTCAACCGAAATAGTTGAGCACTACGCCTTCTTATCCCCAAAGGCCTTGTCAATTATTGTTGCAATTAATATGAAGTCAGGACCTTTTGCGTTTTCATTAAATAAGTTTTAAGCAATAATCACACGCATGTTTTAAACTCCTATACGGAACACAATGACACTAATCCTTCTTGAACGTACGTGTGCCACATGTCATTGTACAATGTGTACTCGTATATAAAAACAAGGTGATTTTTGCCTTTTTTTGTGAACTTAGTTTATGGGTTGCTACATGAAAAAACTTTGGTACATAAAAAATTTCAATTTCAAAAGGTTTTACGATTTTGAAATATTTCTAGAAATTGCATATCAAACAGTTTTAAAGCATCTTAAAATTATTTATTACCGAGTTTTACTAGATGAAATCACCAAACAAAAAATCTGCAAAATCTATTTTTAATTAAATTTTAAAACCTTTAACCGAAAAAAATTATATACGAAAAAAATATTTTACAAAAAAAATTATATTATTTTTTTTTAGCTAACCAACAAGCTAAAAACATGAAACTAACGTAATCAAATCTAACTTGGCCAAGAAGAGAAAAACAACACAAAAAATTATAAATAAAACAGTCATTGGGAATTGTGCTGTTAAAAATTTAGATTGACTTAATATTCGCTATAACGCTTTGAGAATTAATCAACCAACTAAAAATATATTTTTTTACATGAAAGTTGAAACCAAAATGAAGTCAAAATAAAATTGAAATCAAATGAAATTTGCATAAATTTAGTGCATTAAGAAACCTCTAGTTCTCCCAAAAAAATTCCCAAATCTGCATTTCGACATATTTAAGAGATAAATACTGCACTTTCAGCATCAGTGGTTGGATGTTTGATTCCACTTTTCAAATTCTGTACAATGAACGAACTCCTTACCTTACACGATTGCATAAATAACATTCCGGATAAGGGAAAAGAAGAGGAAACTTTTTAGAATCTAAACAATGAGTTTCAAAAATTTATTGTTCCTTGTAGCTTCAGCTGTTCATATGCTGGTATTTCATTAGTCGCTAAACCAAATCTTGAGTGAACTTTAAACAGTTTGAAAATATGCAGACTAAATATTAAACTTTTTTGTAATCAATAGAAAGAATTTCCTAAAAAGTGTTTCTGTGTTGCATAAATTTTTTATTCCCAGTTTAACGTATCGTCTAAAGTTGCATAATTCTAAAATTGATTTTATTTTTTGCCTACATAAAGTTGAATGGAGTTTCATGCATTAATTCTTTTATATCACATTTTTGATTTGGCAAAAATATTTTCTTGAGAGACGATTTTTTCTGCTGACAGTTGCATTGTGGTTCATTTGGATCGCCATTCTGTAATTAAACGAGGTTTACACACACACATACATATAGATTGATACACACGCACATACACATAGCGAAATCAGTCCAAATAGCTTTTTATGAACTCAAATGTAAAACATTTTACAAAATTTGAAATGTGTTATTAATAAATAATAAATAATTTGTTCTCTAAAAGCGAGGAAACTTTAGTGACTTTTAGTTGAAAATTTCTTTTCCATTATACGAACACTATTATGCCCTCAAATGGAGTAAATTTTGCTAAAATTGGGACATTATTTTTTTCAGTGATAATGTGTAGAGATCAAACTATTTTCTTAACATCACATCCACTAAATTGCGTCCTGCTTGCTTAATTTAAACTAGTTTCATCTAATCTAGTTTTCCCTCTCTAATATTTATTTTAAAACATACTGAAATTTGGAAAGGGCTGTAACAAAACAATTTCTCTTTAGACTTAATTCTATATCTTGCAACATGCTTCTCTTGGCAAATTTAAGTAATAGAAAATTGCCTCAATTAGCAAAAAAAAAAAATTTTGTTGCAGTATAAGTTTACCATAAATTGCCTTCTTTCTTTTATTTTTAATTATTTATTTAGTTACAAAAAAAAAAAAATTACGCAGTTTGTTTTGAAAGGGCAACAACTTCCTTTCAGGGATGAAATGCGATTTCTAACAGTCGAATTAGACTTTTTTATTTTGCGAGCAAAGACTGCAGGATGTTTGCAATTGGTAACATCTTGTTGGAATTTTGAAATCAAATTTTAAAGGGGAAGAAAAAAAATGTTGCTTTTAGCAAATATATTTGAACTTAATACTCCTCTCTCTGCATGATTCATTTAATAAGAAATCATTATATTTGACAAAAAGTTTTCCATATATACGCATACTATACGTTATGATTTTGTTATAAAGTAATTTTCAAAGGCCCCTTTCTACAGTAGCCAATAATTCCGTAACACCCAATGAAATTCTATCTTTTTTCGTAAAACAACTTCCCAATAAATACGCCAGCATATACAAGTATGTATTAAAAGTTTTTTTTATAATTACATTTTTATACTTTTTTTTGTAAAAAATTTAAATTACACAAGTCATATCTCTTTAATTTACGGCATTAAAGCCTATAATAATAATGACAATTTATACAAAATAAAAAATAATATTATTTGAGCTTGTACATAAATGAACAAACATGTGTACGTTAGTACACATATATCAATATGTGTTATTGTATTAACCCTACCAGAAATCATTTTAGCAATTACCATAATCTGCATAAATAATTTACAGGTGATGCAAAAGTATAATCATATTTGAACTGATGACGACGACACTTATGCTGCGTTAAAACAACAGACAAGAAATTTGTGGAATAAGCATTAACAATAATTTCACTTTCTTGGGGTGTGCATCGCTCCATCGTGTATTGACAATTAATTTTCTATAATTATGCATTATAAACGTCAAAGCACAGTGATATTTAACAGCCAATGCATATTATGACATTACTTTTGTGCCACCTGGTATTAGCAAATACATGTGTTATGAGCAATGTCAGGTAAAACGTTATAAATCGTCTATAACAAACTCGAATTACAACTTTTTTCTTAAACTTTCTTAGTTCGTTTTAAATATTTTTAAGGAAAACCTGAAAAAACCACAAGTGAGTCAGTAAATTTTCTCAAAGTTGTTATCATACATATATTATAGAACACTCACATCCCGTTGCAACAAGTCAGTAACAATCATGATATCTTCAGAGGTATTGTTTATAAAATAAAAAAATTGTAATTAAAACAGAAACACACCACCCAAGAGCATCAATTAAAATAATATTAAGAGGAAGAATAAACATAAAGTCATCACTCAAATCATCAAATATAAAAACTAATACAAGTTTTTACGTCCAGAGGAACACTGTCAACACCCTACAGAGGACTTATGAATGCCAACACCCCACAGGGGAGTAACGACTGCGACAAAAATCTTATGCCACTCAATCTAAGAAATATTATGAATAATGAATCAGTTTTAACAGGAAATTTCACCGAAAACTAGAAATCAACCTCCATATATGTAAGGCACCTTAATACGATCACATCAGCGTTTATAACAAACATCAACAACAAAGTAGAATATGGCAATATCTTTGCTGGAACCAAAGAACTCGCACACTAACGACCGATAGCTTTCGCGGATGACGCAACTTTCTTGAAACAAACCTGCTTAACAGCTTTTTAAGTTTATTTTCAAATCACTGATGTCCTGTACCCAAGTACACCCAATAGACACATCAGGCATTATAATTATGGATAAAGTAGATAAAAGAGCCCAGCATGATGGAAATAAAGAGGAAACCGTATTCACAAAGAAAATTAAATACATGCAACTCGCCCAAGTCATCAAAAACTTTTTTCCTTAATAATTTTTTATGTTAAACTTTTAAACTGTCTACTCTTTTGCGGATGACGGCAGTGTTTGACACTGATATTCCCCTGTGGGTGATAGGGGTCATCAAGAAGAATATAAATGATACACTTGACCGCGCTATTGTAACAATCTCCTAATGGGATGATCATACGGATCGGGACGATTTTAATTCACTTAAGACCCACTGCCCTTATGACTTAGAACCTGGGTTCGATCCTTGTTCAGGACAAGTCATCAACATTATGAGTTCTTCTGATTTATATTAGTATGGCGTTCTGTTAATTGTTATTGGACTGTTTAAGTGATGAAGACATAGCACTGGTCACTGAACAGTACCGGAAGCGATTGATACTCTTCTACGTTAATGTACACTACTTAACAGAGCCCTCCTTCTTCAGTAATGTTAGCAGAACCGTTGGCAGAGTAAATAAATTAATGAAATTTGCTACACATACAGCTTAAGAAACTTTATGCGTCTTCAACATCAACGTCATATACGCTGCAACTCTGCTATAAAAACGTGGTATAGTGGAGTTGTAAAGAGAACTTAAGCTCTCTATGTCTTCTCATTTCACCACCAGTCTGTTCTCTCTATACCATCTATTCCTTTCACAAAAAAGAAGTAACACCTTAGTTGTAGACATTCATCGCATGAGTGTTACTTTTTTATTGAAAAAAGTGTGTTGGTTTTCTAGGACTATGTAAGACGTACTTCCATCCCTTCTGATGTTCTTGCCATTTATACCACCCATTTAATACTCATGTATGAGCCGGTGCCTTAAAGTTTATTTTGAAATTAGTCGACCACGTATGGGGTGCCTTTCGGTGTTTTTTTGTTACTTCAATGGAGTGTGCTCTAATGAGATTATGGAACTGGTTGCTCCTTTCGGTTGATGTGCCAGTGAATTGCATTACAGAGAGAATTTGTCGGAAGCTTCAAATCATAGGTCCACAAACAGTACTTCCTCTCACCCCCTTCCCATTTTGCTAGCTTCATGCATTGCTCGATTAGGGGTCATCCCGTGAGCTTTGGTTCAATAAAATATTAAAAAAAATTCAAAACCTAGACCAAGTAGATACACATCTAATTGGGTTTAGTTCCATGGGAACAATACCCAAAGAAGATACGGATTGAAATTTAGAAGACAAT
Organism: Germaria angustata; assembly: GCA_963681545.1. Taxonomy (NCBI): domain Eukaryota; kingdom Metazoa; phylum Arthropoda; class Insecta; order Diptera; family Tachinidae; genus Germaria; species Germaria angustata. The sequence continues at coordinate 80,744,912 of OY813000.1, read as the reverse complement.
CATTACCACAGCACCGAGGGAGAAACTTAATTGACGGATATCAAACCTGGATATTATCCCCACAGAACGTATCGTTTGATATAGGACACGGTAAATGAATTTCAGCATAAGTTAACAATTTATAATTCTATAAAAATAGTAATAATAATAATACAAACAAAAATGTATAAAATATTCTTTGAAAAATCCTTATTATGAACTTAAAGCTCTTAATAATATTAACAAACCTAAACAGGAAAATAAATATATTTTGTCGTAAAAAGTTACTTAAGAAAAAAATTAGCATTATGAATTTAATAACATCACATAAGGACTTATGACAGTCTGCTTTATAACTAATCGTGAATAAAAGTGAGATGTTCTACTCAAATCGAACGCACACACATTTTTATGTTGTACGAATGTAAACCAGCAAATTATTGAAAACGATATTTGAAATAGTTTTGAAGTTGTAATTATTTCAATAAATTAAAAAATATTGTCGACGAACAGTGGGCCGACTAATTGTGTAATGAAAACAAAAGGAAATGAACGCATAAAATAGAAGTTATTAATTACATATTGGCCATATTAGTAAAAACATATGATGCGTCCGGAGAGAAGTAAACCCGCTTTTCTATTTCGCGGGCTGCGTTTTTTTTATTGTTTTTATCTTGTCATTAAGGGCTACAAAACTCTGAGCTCAGAGTAAGGAAAGACTGTATATATACATATATGTATGTGGTACAAGCTCTTCAAAGAAGGCTTGGAAAATTCCTCTGGCCGTCAATAACTGATGAAAATATTCAAGATGTAAAAAATAGTGTTTGGGAAAGATGTGAAAAATAGTGGGACTGCATAAATGACTTTACCAAAAAGCTTTTTGGGGATAAAAAAGAAATTGCAAAAATTTATTTTATCCGATGGAGACTACCTTCAAGATGATTAAACATAACCGAGATATAAACTTTATAAAAGTGATAAGTAGTGATTTGTTCGTGAACTCTAAGGAAGTAAAAACATTAAAAATAACAAGAGAGTCCCCTAACCACTATATCGTATAAAACTGGAACTTAATGACCTGAAGGTAAGAAATAATGAAATGCACTCAATATATGATATGAAAAATTTATAACAACTGAGGATTACCGTAGATAATCCATTTAATCAAACAGGATCTTTCCAATGCCTGAACTGTCAAGAATAAGTCCATACTAAAAGCTCCCACAAGATACCTGACATTTGCATCGTGTATCGAGAACTACACGATATTACCAAATGCGATAAGTCCTGAGAAACCAAGAAATGTAGCAACTGCAGAGGAAATCATACTGCCAACTCCAAGATTTGTCCTTTTTACACGTTAAATATTCTTTGCCAAAAAAATCTATATTTACCTAAAGTCAGACTATGAACCAGCTTGGTACCAACAATCCTGAGTTAACCTTAACATTTTAAAGCATATAACACAAAAATCATTTTACCAAAAAAATTTCATACGCTAATTTGTTAAGGACAAATCCGACCACAGTGCAAAAAGGATAGTCAAGAAATGGAACTCACAGCCTTAATTAAAGTCGCATTACCAGTAAGCGTTTTTTACAGAACTCTCTATTGCTGCAGCCTATACTGTTGCAGCCGTCAACATAGAGGCGAACTTGAATACTATAAACATAAACATATTGATTTAATACTGATCTCTGAGACTCCTCGAACGTCTAGAAATTTCTTTAGATGACACGAAGGACACCCAAGGTAGAGCTTGTGGTAGATCGCCAAAAAAATATAATAAAACGATTAAAACACAGGTTTTCAATTGCAGACGCCCAATACAGTACATTTTCAAAATCACTAGGCCAACATTTTCTGGCACGTGGCGACTACAGCGACTTACACCGAAAGTTCGCTTCTTATTTGATACAATTTCTAAAGTTGTTTTGAAGTAAAAGGTGATTTTCTTAAACCAATCGGATTTTATTAAAAAAAACAAACATATAAAATTTAGAGAAATGTTTGAAATCTTTATTGGAGTCGGTAGATCAATGTATATAATTGAATGTTGTAAGATGATTTCATGTATGAGTCATACGGTGGGTCCAATTTTGACACAATCTTTCCAACATACCGGCCGGTATTTAACGAATAAATTCTTCAATATTAGCTTCCATTGCTGGCTTGTCCCTATAGACATAAGATTTAACATAGCTTCACAAAAAATTGTCTAAAGGTGTTAAATCGCACGATCTAGGCGGCCAATTGACCGGCTCTAAATGTGAAATAAAATGCTTATCGAACTCGCATTCTGTGTAGCATGCGGCACCGTCTTGTTGAAACCACATGTCAGCCAAGTCAATCTCTTCTACTTTGGGCAAAAAAAATTGTAATCATCGCACGGTAACCTTCGCCACATACGGTCCATTATCCTTTCAACCACAAATGAACTTCGTCGTTCATGCGCCATCCACTTTCTTAACGGAGTGTAAATTTGGATAATAAAATTCAATAATATGCCAGCGTTTTTCGTTTCTAAGTCGATTCATGGTTAAATTATAGACCAAACTGAACGCGTTTAACAGTAGCATGTTACACGAAAACAGATGAGCTGCCAAAAACAGTGCTTCAAAAAAAAGTTGGTAAAAATTTACCCTTTAGCTAAAATACAAACAATATATAGGTGCCCATAACATGGAAACATTTCTCTTAATACCTTTATAGCGTAGACAGACGACAGCGTTAATTTGCATTAGCAGTCTTAATTCAAATTAACTTGTGAATTTTCCCCATCGCAATGTGTATTAGGTTTGATATAAATGCACGAAATCAGACTGAATTTATACTGAATTTAGCTTTTTCAATATGGCAATGCTATTGCCACTCTCTTATCGAGTGGAATACAAAGCCTCATGTTGGTATTCATCCTCTCCATATTTTGAACTTTTTCACAAACTTTTGGAAAATATTAAACCTACAAATTTCCACAATTGCCTTTCTCTTATTTCAGACTGTCCTCTTGCTATCCCAAGTTGTAGCAACACGTTCAGATTTATGGTTGCTAGTGCATGTACAATTCTTACATTATGGAGCAGTTTCAGCAAAAGTAATTTCAACTTTCTTTCAAATATATAGTGATTTTTCACCAACAGCATAGCTGCTAATCGTACTTTTTGCCTTCTATCCATTTGATTTCGATGTAAATGCCAAAAAAATTAGTTGACAAACAAACAGCTGTTTACTAAATGCAGAAACTGTCGTCTGTCAGCGTTAAATTTTAATTCACATTAGTGAGCTTCTAATGCAAATTAACGCTGTCGTCTGTCTACGCTATTAGAGACATATTTGACTCAATTAGAATACTTGAAACAGGCTTCAACGAAGCACTGAGACACCGGTGAAGTTAAATACTCGCAGTTTTGTGCAGACATTGACGGTCGTCTAACATGAGAATCAAGTAGATGCAAAACTTATCCAAATGAAATTGAAAGTAGTTCAACTAAATTATCTGTACACGAAGCCTAAATTGCAAACTTTTAATTGTCAATTCGATTTTAGAATAAACATGTTGCTTTGGGATGCAGTTATGGTGTACCATCCTTTTTGGCCGAGAAGGAGGAATACACTCGCTCTTAGCCGAATAAGAGAGACTTGAGAAAGGAACTGCAGAGATTATATCTTTGGTTTGGCAGTGGCTAGACTTAAAAATTTATCATTTTACAGCTAAAATTTTAATATTTATTTTAAGTTCACTTTATATTGTGCAAAAAAAAATACGAGTATATCTCCAAGGCCGATGCCTCCGTTTTGAAATTTTCATATGTATTTTCATGCAAAAAAAAAGAAAAACTTTCAACTACAAAATTTGCTTATGAAAATATTCGCTGGGATTAATTCGTGTCTCAATTGAAATAAAATTTTATAATGTTCATAATGACTGTTAAAAGCTCTCGTACCAATTGTGCTGCATACATTTACATTTTGCAATTTAATATCATTAAATTTAATGAATTTTTATCACCTTTTGCAAATATACAACATCCAGGTTTATATCATCGAACTCACATCCATACAAACATAAAGTTGATATATGCAACATTTCAATGTGCCTCACAAGTGCGTACTTGTGGTGGAATGAAATATTTAATTTTTATTGATTTGCTTAATAGTCAAAATAAATATCTGTGCAATATATGTCGTTACATATCTGCGATATACAAGCTCACACACTTACTTACACAGCCACCAAAAATCCCAGTAAATTAACATTAAAATATATCATAGACATAAATGCGTAATTGCTCCTAATTCCAAAGTCATTTAATAATATTTAATATCGAAATAATCATAAAAAATACCTCAAATGCCAAAACCAATAACAAGAACAATTAAAATGTTAATTAGGTGCTAAAACAAATTGAAATTGATATGATTAAAATCAAATATTCATATATGAATTAATCTAGTATTTAAGGACGATGTAGTGTTAATATAATTATTTACGTGAATATTATTTATCAAAGGTTTTTAGGGTGTGAGCGCAAACTTCTGGAAAATAAATTTTGGACAAAAGTGAATTCAGGATAAAGCCTTAAGTTATATAAATGGCAGTTAAGCAATTGTGAAATTTTTATCATCTATTGATGATCCAAATTTTACAAGATTCTATATCGTATCCTTTGCAATATTAGATATTAAATGAAATGAAATGCTATAAATTTCCAATAAAGAAATTTGTGCTTGCAATCATCACTGTAAAAAAGGATATTTTAACGATTTGTTAAAAAAATAATTTCGAATAAAATAAAATATTGTAGAGGCATTTAAAATCAAAGGATACTTTGGTGTTTGAGTTCTTAAAGACTTATTAAATTATTTGTCTTTAAGAAAGAAATTGTAGGAACATAATTAACAATCTTAATTTTGAAATTTTTTTAATATTTTCTTGCCTTAAGGATAATAAGTAATATTTTTTCTTTAAAGGTTATTCGGACAACTAGTATTTACAAATTCGTTAAAAGGGCAATAAAGCCGCACATTTCAAGTTCTTTCGTAGTAATTGAAATAATATTCAAAGTGGTAATTTTTAACATCATGAACGATAAGGTTGTAATTTAAAAATGTAAGGTCATGTTTGGAAAAACATGATGCAGATATCTGATTATATAAATATATGTTCGCAACACTAGGCACGAAGTGTGATGTGTCAGACTTGCAACATTAGCGGACAAAGTCCATATAACAACATATTATAATGATAATATCATCGCATTGTAAAGCAAGAGCTTCAAATGTACAATGCAAAGGAAGAAATTGTATTATTTTGTTAGGCCGATATACACAACCCACTAAAAGTTGTTGGCCAAATGATAAAATTTCAATAATTATAAACTCATTTCCCACTTCATTTGAATTAAGCACAAGATGTGATTTCCATCATATTTTGCAGGAAATACTATTTTTTACGAATATGGGAACGCCACCAACATGGCTTGCTCTATCACATCTAGAAACTTTAAAGCCATATGGACATATCAAGCTATCAGGTGTGGATTCTGCAATCCATGTTTCCGAAACACAAACTACATCAACGCCAGAGTTCTCAGAAATTAACTCAAATTCGTCGGCTTTATTATTAATATTTTGCGCATTTATATGCTTAACTTCAAAACCTCTTTTTATATTCAGCGAAAATCCTGGCCATGTTCATAATCATGTCATTGGAACTTCCACGGTCATTAAAGCTGATCGAATTTTAAGAAGTGTACACCATATAATTAAACTTGACCATTTTTAACAATGTAGAATAATATTTTATTGGAGTCAAATAAACAAAAAATATTAGAGAAATTCAAAATAGTTGGACGAAAAATTGAATTCAAATTAGTTGGACGAAAAAGCTGTTCAAGTTGCTCCGGAAAGAGAATATTGATGGGCGCATCATTTTCTTGGCAACGTATACACTGTCTCGAGAAGCATATTTTTCTTGATGCTAAAAGCTGTTTAAATAATCTTATAATTGTGTGGTGTGAAATCTTCATTAATGTGAAACGGAACATTGCTCTGAAAAGCTGCGTTGGATAATAATAACGACGATTTGAATTTACGGCGATAAGCTGCAACAGTTTTTAGAAAAAAATTTTTATCGTACGCCGTGTTAAATTTTACTAAAATTGGTGGGTCGTCTACTTTACAATGCATTTTAAAGTGTTTTACTCGCAGAATAGATTTAAGTGATGGTATATTGATATGCAAAGTGTTACAAATGTTTTCGAAAAATTCATTACAAAATATATACCAGTGATTCCAACACCCTGTGTCACTATACACATACAATTATCTTGATTAAAAAACTTGATTTTTAAATTTTTAACTTCACTTTTCATTTATCAATTTTTAATTCCTATTACTTATGTATTATTAAAAATGTTTCGTTTTGTTTTCGTTTTTCATCATCCTGGATACGAAGGAAGCTCCCAACTTAATATGAGTATTCACAACCTGAGACCGTTTTGAGGTCTTAGGAAGCTTTTGTTTATTATATTCGCAATGATGCAAACACCTATTAAATGGTTGATCGGATATTCAATAAATTTTTTAGTTTGAGAGGTATAATTATCAAAACGTTTGAAAAAAGCATTACAACATCAAATATTTTTGTAGTATCAGTTGTCTAAATTCGGCTTCTTTTTTGGATCTTGGGTCAAATGTCCTTAATTTCATATTAAAAAATGGTTTGGAGCGGATCGCTGCCAAAAAATTTCGAAAGCAACAATTACCAAAACAACTCCGAAAATCGCTTTCAAATGTAACTTGGAATTAGCAAAAACTTCCAGGTAGAGTTCAACTATACAAAAGACTGAATGTTTGAAAGAATAATAAAAAATAGGTCCTGAAACATCCAGCAGAATTTTTTAAATATTTAAGGAGGTAATACCATAATTTTACTTATTTTTTATCGATGTATGTACTGTAAGTAGGAGTAGTTGAGTATATTTTGCAAGATCTCAAAAAAAAACTTAAATACTTGACTGGGAAGTGCTTTGACTTGTGTGAGGGTTTGAGAATTTAGTTTCTAGTAGTTACAGTAGACCTTAAGGAGTTGAGAAGTCAAGCAGTCAAAGACACAATATGTCTTCCTATAGCAATTTATTTAAAGGCTTTATGATTCTTCAGCAGAGGTAGGAATTATACAGGAGATAGGTGATTAACTCAAAGGAATCAGTTTGGTTTTAGAGTTCAAGTGCAAGTTTATTGATTTAATTAGATGTTCACGGCTTGCAAGTTTATAAATAAGTGATTGGCGCACTTTTTCTTTGCATATGTGGACTTCATTTTCATTAGTCTCTTTACAGATTGACAATGATTTGGAATATTTGGAATTACGCACATCTTGTATATAGTTATCTTGTGTATCATCATACATATCCACATATCTCGTATATAGTTAAATAAGTCTTCATAATTTTCGTAGTTTATTCATAGGACTTTTATTCAAATACTTTCTGTATGTACCGGCTCTAATAGTTTTGAAAATTAAAAAAGGATGTATGCACAACTCCTAAAAAATATTCGATAGGGTTTTTTAAAGTTTTGATATAATTACAGCTGCCACAAATACTCGCCCCTTTAGCTACTGACAACACTTTATTTTAAAAAGTCAGTGCAAACAAACTGTTAAGTTTTCATTATCAAATTTACTGCCAGCTAATTACGTTTTAAAAATATTTTACTTTTTTGTTTTATATTTGGCCTCTTTATTATTTGTTTATATTTAAAAACTCTTTAAACAAGTGAAACAAGAGGTTTAAGTATCATTAACTTACAATCAATGAATTGCAATTGTTTGAGGCGTGATGGCTGGAGAGGGGTTGGGTGTACAGGAATGAGGAGGGGAAAAAAGATTTTTATTGTTGTTATAAAAGCGTAAATGGTCTTAGAATACAACTCTTGATGTCATTGTTACGCTGTCATTGATAATAAAGACACAAAATAAGATTGTTTTTGCTTAAAGCAATAGAAAAATTTATTCATTTGTGAGTGAGTATTTTCGAAGCTGGGAGTAGGGGTAGGCATCATTACAACTTGTGTATTATCAAAATTTCCAGCAGTCAGCCGCCAAACTTTCTGGCTGAGATTCTTCTTTTTTCTAAGTTAACAATTCATTGAACGTGACTCTCTTATCAATAAATTTAGTAAAGCAAGTATTTGTTAGAAAATGAAATTCGAAATGACTTTGGCAGCAATTAAAATTTGTTTGGCTGTGATATTCACATTTTTTTTTTTTTTGTAAGTTTGAAATGGGAATTCGATTTTGTTATTTTCTTGTATCATTGCGAACTTGAATTATTTTGTTTTTTATGGTTCTTTCGTAAAAAGAGGGTGATTTTCAGTTCAGTTCATTCCTGTTCTGCTTTTTCATTATTTTTTGGTGGAGGAAGTCTAATGCTGCTGCGAAGGAAGTGAAATGAAATCAGAAGGAGGAGGGTTTCATTCTGCTCGTTTGCCTGGCAATTGAAATGTAAAAATGTTATAAATATATATGTTTTCTGGTTCTATTAACGTTTTCTTACAGCACTAAAATTACTGTCAAAATGGGCGTTAATTGTGTGGGTTTGAGTAGATAAGCACGTGATTTTTAAAAAATTCTATATCCCGAAGGCTCAACAAAAAATATCTAAAAATAAATAATTTTTTCCAAATAGAAGTATGATAAAGTTTTTCTTTTTTAATTTTATTTTAAATGTAATGCAAAATAAAACAGGAGTTTTAACGTACAAATAAAAGACAGTATTCGTAAGTTTTATTTTTCTTGATTTTATTTTAATTTGACTGAAGGGCGTGAGTTTGTTTTCTAGAGATTTTTTCTTTCTTAAATGAACGCTTCTCTTTGAAGACAAAATATAAGCCCCCACAAACAAATCTAAAGAAAATTTTTTTCGTTAAGAGTAACTTTTTTAAATTTATGTGATTTCAATGGGAAAAACGTGCGCCAGAAACCATAATTATTTGGCCGTGTTAAAATATAAAATTTTTAGGGCTGACGTTTAAGTAAATAAATTTAAATATTAAATAAACAACGAATTTAAACAAACGGAAATTAATGTTTTATACGAGGGTAATTGCAGAGAGATAGATTTCAATATCCGTAGCAACACTTCTTAATCATGAACCAATCTCGCATATTTGACGGATAAAAATAGTTACAATCGTAAATGATCACAGATGATTCGTTTAAATACTGCGGGTGGCTCCGATCTCCTCATTGGACCAACAGGTCTCAGTGAGCTGAAATATTGTTCAATATTTAGTAGAAATTTTATAAACAAATGGATTTTTAAACATTGTTATACTTTTAGCAGCTGGCCATTAAGGAGACCGAATATTTTAAGAAACAAAAAAGCAAAAATAATGAGCACTGTAAATTCCTCAATAATACGTAATGAGGCAGTTTTCAGATCTCTAGATATAAATTTCTTTCTACTAGTTGCTTTGGTCCCTTAATTCTGATGTGGATTCTTAACGCATTTAATTTAATACGTGGTCCTTCAAACTAAAATTTCCACTGTTACAGTTCCTTATGAAATCCAAGCCAACCAAACCCAATATTTCTGACACCAGGGTCTCAACACTGCCCCAACCTGATGAATTATAAATTAGGCCCCCACGAAATTTATCTTACGTAATGTAGGTGCCACGATTTGTTGCCACTAAATTGCTTGGGAGATTTCAAAATCATTGCTAACAAGTCTAAACAGAACCAGAAGATACTGTAGACCACAATCCCAATATACAATAAAAGCCACTTCCATCATCAATTAAAAGCCCAGTTGCCCTCTGCCATTAACAGGCCCACCGCAACAAAGCATGCCGGCAGTATTGACGGCCAACCTCTAAAGCTGTTTCTGATTTTTACAACAATAGAAATCGGATGTCCTCGTAAGCTTGTAGCTGGTAGCTAGTACCTGAAAGCTGCAGGTTCAGTTCCTGTCGAAGACTCAAAATTTTTCTGTTAAATACACAAGCAACGATTTCTGGACAAGTCCTGCGGACTACATGAAAAGCAAGAGTGAAGCTTCTTTCCCTGCTCATGGTCCCTTTAATATTCACGACGCTGCAACTGCAGTTCAAAATTAATGTAAGTTTTTGAGTTTTTGCCACCAAATGAGGTTGCCGATAGTAATAAATCTGCCAGTGTAAGCGATACCATGAAAGCTAAAAAGTTGTGAAGCTGTAAGTTGGGATTGCTGAAAAGTTTTGGGACGACACAGGCATTGTATTCCACTCTGCTCACAGATTAAGATTTAGGCGCTGAAAAAACACAATTCCTTCAGACAACGGATTTATTTACTGCATCATTGAAATTTATCGTTGAATGTCGGCTAATGAAGCCCTTCATTGGATCAATGAAAAGTACTTTATTGGTTCAAACAATGACATGATTTCATTCCTGCAATAAACTATTAAAGATATCGTATATGCAATATAACTGTTCATTGTGTCAATGAAAATGTTCATTAATATAATACACAACATTCAATGAAACGGTTTCATTGCAATACTGCACAGCTACAGCCTACGAGTTCATTAAACATTCCATTCGGTCAGGCTTTAAACTGCATCTCGTGATCGACATTGTCCACAACCCATCCCGAAGAACATGGTATAGTAAATTGGCTACCTTAGAGTTCCATTAATGTAGAGTCAGAGCGAGAGAAATTATAACAGCCATAAATTAATCATGTTGGCCATTATCTTCACCCAAGTGAAACAGTTTCTTTTTAACAACTTCACTTACCCAAAATGTCCTTGACTCAAAAAATCCAGATTTCATTTAAATTAATAGCTTATAATTAAAATTAGTTAAATTTGCTTTAAAAGCAGAACTTTAAAATAAACACCCCCAAATAATTTTATTTTCGAAAGCAATCATTAACAAAACTTCTCATTAAATTCAAGCCGAGTCTGATTTATTACTATTATTTGTACGTTTTGATGATGAATGTATGTATGTATGGGCGTGTGTGCGTGTGTGAGATTGTGAATTTGTAACATTTGTTTTATTTGTTATTTTTCAATTTTGTAGAATATACAAAATTTCTATTCATTTTCCTTCTTTGTTCCTTGCAAAGGCATATGCAAATTTCAACTACAATTATATTTATAAGGGTTATAGAAGAAAACAAACACTCATACCATTGCAATATAAATAAATACAACACACGGGTACTGATTCTTACCAAGCGGGCAAAAAAAAAACTCGTAAAGAAGGGTACCAAAACGGAAAGCCTTCAAGGGTTTTTCTATTTGGTGGGCTTTACTATTAAGTAAGGACACGAATGCATAGACAAAGATTTGAAAAAAGCTACAGTTTTTATACCCTTCAATTTTAAATCTACATTATGTGCGTGTGATGATCTAATGCTTAAAATAATATTAGGAGGGTATTATAAAAACTTTTTTATTTCATATAAAAAGCTTATAAATTGATGATATTATTCGACCTTTCTTAATTAATTGTATGTGGTTTACATGTCTACAGTACAAATATTAAAAAAACTCAGAGAATAAGTCAAATAATTTTGAAAAATTGTATTTCTTGATTTGCCTTCTGAATTCTTCTAGTCATTATCAAGCAAAGGTAGACTAGCTGTACAAATTTTTTAAAAAGAAATGAATTTTAAAAAAAAAATCTGCCCCGATTTTTTAAAACTTTCAATGTTGTTTATTTTCTTGGTAATTCTCATTTGTATTTTGAGAATTTTTGTACAAACATATAATATAACCTTTGTATTCCTTCAAAACAAGATTGAACATGTTTTGATGATCTCGCTGACAGTTCTTTTTCTGATAATCAAAATTAATAATATATGGTTTCGAGATTTTTGGTGAAATATACATTTATGTAAAACCTGAATTATAGATAGATTTTGCAAAAGATTCACGTCAGTACCTGCCCGAAGGCCTAACCTGACGGTGCACTCCTGCACAAGGGTGAATAAAGCCGTTCACCACAGTCCCCGTTGTCCCCTTTAAGGGCACATGCAGGGGGCGGTCCTAAATGTGCCCCCAATAGAGACAACATGGTAGCAATTCTGTACAGGCTGAAGAACCATGTACAGACACCTTGCTAAAGTGCTGGAGCTATCTAACCTCCAAGCAACCCCAACGGCCCGCAACCGTTAGAGCAGCTCTGTCGAATAGCAACAGCACCTAGAGATATATGGCCTGAAGAGAGCATCTACAACAGGCCTCCACAACCATATTGCAGACACACTCACCTGACCCATACCTCTTCCCGCGTATCTTTCGATTTTAACCACAGCTACCACGTGATCCCCGAAGGGGCCTCACCAACAACCCGTTCCCTAGTTCCCGTGGCACCAGATGGGACTCTGGTAAGCCGCGTGTTAAAAACACTTCCGATTTTAGGTCTCAAGCAAACCTGACAAGCATAGGCAAAGCTACTTCCTTATATTTCTTATATGTACTCCCGTTGCCCTGTTATTTCAGGGATTGGGTAGTAACATATTAAGTTGTAGGGGTAATTGGCCAAAGGTTAAGGTCTGGAAAGACCATATTACCCATCCGGACGAGTGAGTGAATCCACTTTTACCTTTAATTTACTTGCATGCGCGCCCGTTGCACTGTTAATTCAGGGATTGGGTAGCAACATACAAGTTTTTAGGGGTTATCAGAAAAAAGCCCTAGGTCCGGAAACCTGATAACCCTATACCCCAGGAAGCACAACATCGAGCTACCATGACAAGATGTATATGTATATGTTTATAGATAGATATTTGCTAAGCAGAAAATAATTTTTTTTTGCTTATTATGAATACATTGCAGTTGATCTCATATCAGCACCTGAGCCCAACCTACAGCCGATTTTGATCAAGAACAGAAAAGCAATGCCGTTGGAATAAAATTTCCAAAGTGATTAAACCCGGCCGCTGACTATGTATCAAAAATGTACAAAACGACATTATTTCTAATGACATTGCTTAAAATTCAGTGTATCAGTTCGCTAATACATGCTGAAAAAGTAAACGAATTTTTAGCAAAAAGTCCTGATCCAACTATATTTATTCCCAACGAAAACTTTTGCTCATTTGTCCCATCTGAAATCCCAAAATGTTAAAGTTTGGTGAAATAAAAGAACAAAATCTGGAGATATGGAGTTTGTAAGAGAGTTTACTATGGCTTCGACTTCTTAAAAATACAAAAGAATTTTTATAATTTTAAAAACTATATAAATTTAATGTCCATAGCGGCAGATTTTAAAGTAATATATTCGGATTTCTAACAAACTATCAAACAATAAAAATTTGGTGCTGGGAATTGGCAATTAAAAAGCAATTTTATGTATTCAAATATTTAAATTTTACACTGGAAACCAAATAACTACTAAAAATATTTAAATAAATATAAACAATTAAAATATATTTTTAAGTACGATCCTATTATTACTATAGTCTAAAAGGATGACAGAAGATATTAGATTCCTTTCATGGAAATGATTGAAATTAATAATGGAATTAAGAAAAATGACTTCGGAAATATATACCATTTCGATCACATATAAAGTTAGGTTTTATATTTTTTGATTAAGGATATATCAGAGGCAGACATGATCTTGCACCAAACGTAACACCACATCTTCACGAGCCATCAATTTGGATGTGACATGAACATAACGTCGGCCGAACAACGATAATAATATGTTAGTGATCTTGTATGTGGCGAATAAGTGATCCACACTTATTCGCTTTGTATGTGTGTGTAGTTTTCTACTCTAATTTGCGTTTATATTTGTGCGTTCCCTTCTACAAAGCAAACATTATGGCGAATATGATTGTTTGATCTCACAATGCTTGGGATACGATGGCAGCATATTACACAAAACATTAACATAATCCTTCTCCGAGAGCAGAATACATATGACTAATGTTCATAAAAAGTTGTTGGCTAGTGGAGACCGCGCTAGTAATGGAATTTATTTTGGAGTCAAAGAGATCATTACCAACTTCGTTTGGCCTGATTTGAATGATATGGACACCAGCGACATGTGGTTTCAACAGGTCGGCTCTATATAAAACACAACTCATGCCACATTGGATATTCTGCACGAGCGATTTGAAAGCATGGTCATCTAATGTGGGTGGAGATATAAACTGGCCACCGACATCATGCTATTAAACCCGTTAGACTAGTTCTTGTTGAGTTTTATGTGCATGTCTATGCAAAGAAGCCACTAGCACAGCGGTCCTCAATCCAATATAACCTATGCCATCGGTCAAATTCAGCCTAATTTATGCGTCAGAGCCATAGAAAATCGGATATTTCGTATTTGCAGGACGGACATATTCACGATGTTTTATTTCATACACAGTGGCATTAAATAATATCTGACGGACACTTTGCTTTATTTAACGAGATTACAATTCAGCTTTGCAGTAAACGAAACAAAAAAATACCACAAAGTTTAAAGTTTAGATTTTAGAAACACTTGGCAACTTCTACTCTGTTCTGGTTACAAAAGCAGCAAAAGTTCTTTTTTTTAAGAGAAGGATATATGGAGGGTATGAATGTCATAGATTGACATGACAGTAGCTTCAGATGTAAACCTTAAAATTCCGATGTTCAAACAAATATATGTCATTACCACTTGTCTCCATACAATTTGTCATAAAAATTTACTTCAAAAAACAGTCGGGAGATATATTGTATTTTGGTGGCGTTTTTTTTCTTTTGCTCTCATTTTTAGACACCTATTCTCCAAACAATGTTACTATAAAGGTGGAGATACATAACACGCGTTGACGCGTGCGCGTTAAACCCGTTATAAATTCTTTACGCGTTAAACGCGTCAAGTTACACAACACACTTCATAATATGAGCTGAGTAGCCGCCATTTTAAACATGACGCGTGAAAAGTTGAAAGTTAACGAACTTTAAGTGTTAGACGCGTTGCCGACTTTTTTATGTACATTGTTATTTGAAAATACTCTAGTTCACCTTTTTTGACAGAAGTCTATAACGTGCTGAAGTGAGTGGCGCGTGTTATGTACCTCCACCTTAACAGCAATGCTACGAACAACAAAATGAGAGAGTATTTGCAGCTACTGCCGTCGATTTAGTTACGGGGTTCCCTTATGAGACAACGTTTTGTCTGAAGATGAAATCTTGTTCAGTTTGGCCATCTAAACACAGTTGACCATTTTCTTTATTTCTTAATTATAATTGTAATTAGAATTAGATTTTTATAATTAACGACATATGGAAGGTACGCATGTTAACGCGTACATTTTTTCTCCCCTCCAACATACTTAATATAAAATATTGAGGTAAATTGCGAATTAGTTTTGAAAGAAATGATTTCGTGAGTGTTGCTTATTCATGCAGAGCTGGAAAAACATCTACAAATCACCTTAATACATCGCGCAGCATATGGGAGATCTTATTTTTTAGCAAAGTGAACGAACATCCTTATTGTTTAGTTTTAAAGTAATTTTTCTCGTATGAGAAATTGTTATTTCGTGATGATTGTATTTATATTTTTGGTTTCTTTTTTGTTGTGTTTGACACAACAAAATATAACAAATGTCAACCCAAAAGTAATATGAAAAACTGTTTAATCAACTGGTATTAAAAAATAAAAAATAAGAAATAAAAAGCCAAATGAAAGAGCAGTGTTATGCGACAAGGATAAAATTAAAGGATTTAATGCAATGGGTTTTTCATTTCTGACACAAATGTTACACATATATTGCTTATCCTGCATGTTTATGTTGCTCGTATGATTTAAAAAACTTAGCAGTAGCGCAAAAAAACATGTTCTTTTCTAAATATCTATATATATAAAATTGGATGTGTGTATGTATGTATGTATGTATGTATGTATGTATGTATGTATGTATGTATGTATGTAACGTAATGGCTCCAAAACGGCTGGGCCGATTTTGACGAAATTTTCAGGAAACCTTCAGAATACTCGGGTGGGTGACACTGTCAAGTCCGATTTTTTATTTTCGGTCTGTGGAGGGGCGTGGCAAAATGCAATTTTCATATTGCACCACCAATGACATATACATATATTTATTTTTTGTGCTTTTTTTATTTTATTTTACATTTTTTTGGAAAGCCGTTGTCATGTTCTTCTAAACGAGATATCAAACTCTTAAATCGGTTATGTAGTTCCGAAGATATTTTGAGCTGATCGTGTCAGCTATATGTACATAAAAATTACGTGTATGTTCGTGATCGCTAAACTCAAAAACTACTGGACCGATTTTGACCAAATTTGATATGCATGCTCTATGGGCTATGAGGAGTGTTTCTGTGTAGTTTGAAGTTCGTCTAACAGATGGCGCAATACTTAGTTTTGTGTGTGTTTTTGCACCGTAACTCAAGAACTACTGCACCGATTTTGACCAAACTTTATAGACATGTTCTATGGGACGTGAGGAGTGTTTCTGTGTAGTTTGAAGTTCGTCCGACAGATGGCCCAATATTTTTTTTGTGTTTTACCCAATAGAGATTAGCGCGATAAGCCTATGCTGCGTTTTGCTGAAGGCCTTGGGTCCTTAACCAGCGTGTAGTGGGGTTAATTAGCCCGATACCTTTATTTGAACAATAATTGCTATGTCGATTTAGTTCAAATTTGAAGGCAAAACAAGGTTTGCCCGGGTCAGCTAGTGTTGCATATAAAACAAACAAAAAATGTAACGTATTCTCCACTAAAGTTTATTACAGGGTTAAATAATAAATTCTCTTAAACTGTGATATCTAATTAGTTTATATAAATACGTCTTTTATGTAAAAATTATCCAAGAAATTAATAACATGTTTAATACATGGATATTATTTGGTTACATTGTGACCTTGAAGAAGGCATCACTGCGCGAGGATATTGTCAGCATGAAAAACGTGGTCCCATTCTTAAGCCAAGTAATGAGAAAATTTAAGTTAATAACCGTATTTGGAAAATGTTTGGGAATAAAATTGTTACAATTTTAAGATTTTAAGGGAAAATATTTTAATTACATATTTAAGGGTCACTATCTAAACCAAAAAATTGCTTGAAATTAACTTTGCCTTTATCATGGCCTTTTTACTTCGATTTATAATTTGATTATAAATCATATACAATTTAATAACATTTATATTCATATTTTTATTGACACACATTTGGGATTTAGACCCAAACACATTTTCAACACATTGTTATCGAAAAAATTTTATAATTTTCATTGCTACATCGTCAACCCAAGCAAAATAAATAAAAATGAGGAGAATTTAAAAGAAAAAATTTGGTTGTTTGTGTATTTATTTTTCGTTTGTCGTTTTCTCGTTTTTCTACTTGTAACATGTTGACTTGACATTGATGATATTGACTTGTGCTGCAGATGCAAACGAGCAGCAGTTAAAATTAGTTGGAAAAAAATACATACAAGTAACAACCAATTGACACCCTTTTTCGATGTTCGTCCTTGTTTTCTTCAAAGAAAAATTCAAATTTTTTCCTGGGCTCTAAGGGTAATTTCAATAAATATTTTTCATTATTTGCATGAAAATAAAAAAATCCTCTTTTCTTATATTCGTAAATCTGTAAATCCCCTCTTGTTGTAATATTATTTATTATATAATATTTTCATAATAAAAGCAAAACAACATTTTGCATATTCAATAAATACATGACGTTGTTGACGTTGCACAATGGCATGGGGCATTCAATCTGTAGCATAAAAAAATCAACTACTATTCCAGTTAGGATATCGACAGCAATCATATTATTTTTGCTATCAGATTTTTCATTCTATTTCATATTTTTATTGGACATCTAATCAAATTATAAAAGTGTGTTGCTACAAAACTGACAATTTATCAAGAGGAATTTCAGTAGACGTAAAAGGATCTTTCAGCAAAAACGAGATTTGTAAGAAAGTAAATCTATTGAAGACATTTTCTTACAGAAAAATCTGTGTTTCTTCTATAAAAGTCTGTATTGATTAGGGTATTCAATTAATCCGAGTTCCATTTTAATCGTTTAATATTCGGTAAATTTTATATTAATCGGTTAATCTATTAATAAAAATGTTCCATGTCTTAACAATTCCAATAAATGAAATATACAAATAAATTAATTATTGTTATGAGATTTTATCTGTAAAAGAAAAACAATCACTCTGATTATGTATACCACAGTCGAATATTAATAAATTGTCACAGTCGAACCCGAATGTAAATTTCCATGGCATTATATGCAACACTTTCGATGTCAGTGTATCTGTAGCAGATTACAATATTGTACAATTCCAGAACAGATCAGCTGATGAAAATTTTGAAGTTTTCCACCATCGCGTGTGTCAGTAAATTATTTAGTTTGTAAAAGTGTTGAGCAATTTTCATCTTCTGACGAGGAAGAAGAAACCAAAAATCTTATTCATTTCCAACGACAACTAAGATACGGTTTTAACAGATTTATAATTAAAAGTTCAATGTGTTTTTTATTAATTTATCCAAAAGTGTCCTGAAATTATTTGTCGCTCAGATTTATAAAGAATTTTAGATTGAACAATGCATTCTTTTGGTACGTCATAAGGAAGATATCACTTAGACTTCGTGATCCCTGTTGATTAACAGGTGTGAGCAAGATGTTACGTTTGGGAGCAGCAATGCGGATACTTGCCGAAGGAAGCTATGAAAGGGGTGCTTCAAATGATTTCAACGTGGGTTTCGCACAAACTACAATGAGCAGTGTATTTCATGAACAACGATGTTTTGTTTCATATATATAACTTGTAATTTTTGCGCTTCTCATTTAGTTTACTAATTTATTATTTATTATCTGATTTGATCTATAATCGGAAATAGCCAACTTTAAATTAATCCCATAGTGTATTGAGTGGCAATTACCGATTGACGGTTAACCGATTGAATACTCGAGTACTTATTGAATAGAAACCACTGTCATAATTTTCTCATAAGAAGCCATCTTCATTGAACCCATTTTTTCCTTTAAAAAAGATGAAAAGTATGTCTGCAATGCAGATAATATTCTCAAAGAAAAATTTGTCAAATTTGAATTTTCCATACAGGAAAATTTGCTTTTTATAAGAAAAACAGTCTTCATTGAATACATTCTTTTAATATAAAAATCTGTGTATGTTGCTAAAATTTTACCTTAATAGAAAAATACGTACATGTGTATATTAAGAAACGTTTCTTATAGAAAATTCCGTTTTTATTTGAATATTGTTAATATTTTGCATACAAAAATTAATTTTAATAAAAAGATGTTTTGAAAATGATGTCTCGAAAAAATATGTCTTAATTAAAGGTAGTTTATCCTTGGAAAATCCATAGCAATTGAATATATTAAAAAATTTTTTTCTTTCAGCAAAATCTGCATCTTGCAGGAATAGTCCCCTGTTAAAATTGTTTCAAATCGAAAAATCTGTCCTCGCTGAAAACATTTTTTATACAGGAAAATCTATTAGTTCTTAAGGCATTTTTTCACAAAAAGATTTTTCTTTATAATTTTCTTGTATGAAAATTGGTATTAAGTGGAGGTATTTTTATTATAGAAAATTTATCTTTATTTACAAGGAGTTTCTTATGCAAATTCCTTTGACTTCCTTCATGCATTTTAATCAGTCTTCAAGAAAATTATTTTTCTTAGAGGAGAATCCGTTTTCATTCAAGATATTTTTCTTATAAAAAATCTGTTTTCTTTAAAGACATTCATATTTTATAAAAAGAACCTGCTCTGTTCATAGACATTTTATTTTAAGAAAAAGTATTTCGTTGTTGTAGAAAAGTTTTCATTTGTTGTTTTCTTTAAGACAAATCCCATCTTAATTGAAGAAATTTTTCATATAGGAAACTTTGACTGCAGTAAAAATATTTTTCTTTTACGAAAAAAAAAAAACAGTATTAATTGACAACACGTTCCTTATAGAAAAATTCATTTTCTTTTAAAAAATTTTTCTGTAAGAAAATCTGTCTTCATTAAAAACATTTATCTTGCCGATAAAACTGCACTTTCTAAAGACATTTTCTTGTAAAAAAGTGTTTTTGTTTAATTAATTTTTTTTTTCTAAAAATTTTCTTGTAGAAAAATCTGTATTGAAAACAAACCATAACAAAAATCTGTGTTTATTAAAGTATTTTTCTTAAAGAAAAATTTGTCTTGTTGAAAAATGTTATTTATTATAGAAAACCTGCCATTTTTGGAGAAATTTTCACTATAGGAAATCTTTTTCTACTTAAGGAAGTTTGCTTGCAAACAAACTATTTGACAATTCATAACAAGCGCGACTGCGAAAAACTTTTAATTTGCCGCACACAACTTTCCTAATGTCAATCAACAATCAATTGCGTATGATACTCCATCTAATCAAAAATGAAAAAAACCACAAACACACACTCTACTCGTATCTGACATATTTCAATCACTATTCAATATTAAAGATATTGAGATTTTGATTAAATTGTGTTAAAAGATCTGCGGCAGGCCATCATGGCCAAAAATAAAACAATATGACGTGGCCTAATAACAAAATGAAATTATTGGCTTTTCTTTTGTTGTTCTTTGCACTGCTTCCGAAACCCAATAACGTGCAATAGAAAGAGAGCTTCATTGGAAAATATTCCCACACAACTGCAACAGGATGTGAATGTGAAAGAAACCATTGAATAGAATTTAATAAAAAGTACTTCAATTTCCGATGCCAATCAATTTTGAAAAAGAAAATACGTACAATTGTTACGTCGATATGTATTTGGGCAAACGCAACAGAATCTGCTATAATGGATGCATATCTTTAGACCAAAATCAAACAGCAACAACTTGAAGAGGGAAAATATGGAATCCTTTATTTTCGTATTATTTTTTTCTTTTTTGTTGATGCCAAATTGATTTTCACCCTCTTTGAGGCGTAAAAAAGATCTTCATTAAAATTTTACGTTTGAATATTTTTCAGTCATTTCTAAGGAGTGTGTTTGGCTTTGAGTTATCAGTGCTGCGAACTGTCAAATTGACAGCTAAACAATATGAATGCAACTCGTGGCACAATAACCAAATCAACAAAAAATATTTTTTTATAAAGGACACAATACGTATGTACGTATAAGCTCATTGAGATTTTTATCATAAATGTTAAGTTTATCTTAAGTTTCCTTGTTGCTCCCTGATTTTCGATTTTTTCTTCTTTATTTGCACTCTTACAATCTATCTTTCTTTGCTGTATTTGTTAAGTTCGGCATCATGTTACATCAGGATAAGCTGATTTTTATGGATTTTCAGCAAATAGTAAGAATGAACGAAGAAAAGAATTGTAATTTTAGTAAGCTTGTTATGTGACAGGATTATGACAAACGGTCGCACGTTACTCTGCTAATAAGGGTTAAAACCTGACACGCTTTTTCCGCTCGTATGGCACATGTTGAAGTTAGATTAGATTTTCTTTAAATGTAATGACAAAATAATGAATCTGGGGCAAGATTGCGAAAGTGCATACATAAATCTAGCAAAATCTTACCTTGTTCCCGGTTCAATCTACGGATGTGAACTTTTGACTTTAAAGAAATCTAAACGTGTTGTACAATAATAATATTAGATGTGTATACGTATTGAACAGATATGACCATGTTTCTTAATTTTCCTTGAAACTATCTTTTTGAAATACCTGTGTTTTTATTTTTACATAAAATCATTTATGAAGAAATGCCGCAAGATATTGAAAAAATCAAGTTTGCCAGATCAGTTAACGGAATATAATTCCTTTTCACCAATTTTTTTTATCCCATTGGCAATTGTTCATATTGCGGTACGCCTCTGTAATATTATCCCTCAAACACAACAACGTAATAGCAGCGCAACTGGCTTTTAGCACTTTTTATTTAATTATTTTTCACAACAGGAAATCATAAATATGATTATATAAACAATTTATATATAATTTTGTTTAAATATGCATGTATGTAAGTCCAAGTATATTTGGCGTCTCAGCTGAATTTCTGGATACTACTCTAAATATAATATTCCCTCTTATTATGATAGTCGCGTCGACGTCAAATCAAGTCGACAGTAAAAAAGGACAGCAGTTCTGAACTCTTTGTAGGCAAGAATTAACTAATATTGATGGCCAATTGTAATCTTATGCCATAGTAGTAGTAATATCCAATCAATAATATTTATTAGTTCTCGATAACGATCCCACGTCGACGTCGACAATCATAATAAGGGCAAATAAATTTATCAACTTTCCCCATTAAAAACGGAAACTCAAACTTGTAATTTGTAAAAACATTATGAGAAATACGTTTAAATTGAATATAATTTGCCTTAAGAAATATTTTTATATATTTTAAGACAATCAGAGGTTCTCCATAGTCCCTGTGAAAACCGAAAGCACTAAAAAGAAAAGCTATTAAAAGTTAAATTATGTTTTAGTACTTCCCAAAGACGATGAGGCAAAAGAAAAAAAATACAAGCCTGTGTTAGATAACACGGGCGCATAGGTCAGACGTAGAATACGTTAGTCTGGCAGCACAATATATTAGCTGCTTTCCAGCTACTTCCCAATGTATTCACAGAAATGTGTTTAGGAAAAACGCCATTGATATAGTGAGCGTATACATCGCCAATCCTTTGTATTAATGTACATACACACACATTTACACGCTGCTCGCAGAAGTAAACAAACGACAGCAAAGATCTGTAAACTTTCAAGCACACATAAGTGTCCACGCTCCCCTCCCTTCATTTTATGTTCCCCTCCAAACGAACTAACAACCGACCGATCCCACAAATCGAAATGTACACACACACACACATTTACACGCTGCTCAATAAATAAAGAAAGCACAGCAAAGCCAAAATCATTTGACTTCACAACGACAACAAAAACAACAGCGGCCTTTACAAACCAACAACAACAGCGGCATGTACAAAAAAAGTCTAAAATATCATGCTCTAAAATATTTTATTTCCTTAACTACATAAAACTTTTATATATAGACATATAATTTTTTTAATGTAATTCGAAACAAAACATATTACCAAAACTGAGTAACATATAAAAATTGCTAAAATATGTTTTAATATATAAGTAAAAGTGGGTGAAAGTTGACAAATATTCTCTCAAAATTTCGTGCTCAAGATCAATACCCCTACCTTACCGTATAGCATATTCTACGTTAAAATTGTCCCATGTACAGCGGAAGTAGGTTTCGTATTATCAAAATTATTTAATTGAAAAATGCTATAAAAAAATATTAACTGATAGAATTCACCTGCACGACTTTGCCGACGGCAAATACAAAGTGAAAAAATCATATGCGTTTTTATTTTCTAAGTAAATTGGATCAAATTGGCATTTAAAATGATTTAAATCCAAAACCTCATACTACTATTTTGAGTTTCTTCTTATTCAAAAATTATTGAAGTTTTCTTCTTTTGTGTTGCCATTTTTTTCTTCATTTTTTTCTCTCCTAAATTTCGGAAGTGGTGATATTTCTGCTTAACATTGAAAGAATGTGACTCTTATGATGATCTAAGCAACAAAAATTTTACTTCACCCCAGAGTTAATTTTTATTAAAGGGTTCAAAGGACCATGATAAACACTGAATCGAAAGAACTTGACTACAAAGACGAGCATAAGAAACTTATAAATTTCTGCAGTAGAAATATTTCCAAGTAAGAATAATTTTCTTTGGATTCATTTTATTTTATAATCTGCAAAGGCTTCGCTGGACCATATGTAAATATAGAGATATAGTAATTCTGTAATTTGATATTTTAGAAAAGAAATTATCACATGCGAGTAGAGATTATTAATAAAATAGATTGAAAATCATAATGCACCAACAACAGAAGTCACTTGACAGCAGGCATGAGCTTAAGAAATTATCAAACCTCTGGCTTGAAACATTAATAAAAATACTTTAATACAATTTGATACAATTAAATTTTATTTAAACTTTTCCCTAGAAAAAGAAATCCCTTATGTACTTTTTAAACAAATTACCGTACATGCCCAGTAGCAATTTTTCACAGGAAGAAAATACAAGCCATTTAAAAAATACATTATAAAAGCCACCATTTGCTTAAATATGCAAATTAATGACGGTAATGACTTGTATGTTAATGGCAAACAATTTATTTTTTGTTTGTTTTTTCATTTTACTTTTTTTCATAATGTTGAAAAAAGATTAATCATACCATGAGGTAGAGATTGAAAGGATTGAAAAATAACAAAAAAGATTAAAATTAAGTTATTTATTTTTTTTCGGTTTTTACTAGAGCCATAAAACATTAACTTATTGTTTGCCATATTATCATAAAACATAGAAAGGTACTCTATAGGTGAAAATTGCTAATTTTGCGCTCTAGTGTAAAAAGATTATCCTGGGAAGGTATTTCTACGTACGCATTGTTTATAGTTTATAAAATACAAACTAGTGCAGCATTAAAAGTAAAGAATAATTGAAAAAATCGTCTTATTTATGTTGGTTTGTACATAAATATGTGTTTATATATGTAAAGGGTGATTTTTAAGAGCATTCGGTTTTAATTAAAAATAACACAATACAATTTAGAGATATGTATAGGATATTTATTGGAGTCGATGGATCGATCTATATAATTCAATGTGTAAAGATGTTTTCATGGAAATGTTGACTGCGGCTATGCCTAAAATGGTTCATACGCTCGGTCCAATTTTGGCATAATCTCTCCAGCATTTCGGCCGGTATCTCACGAATAAACTCTTCAATATTGGCTTCCAGTACGTCAACAATTGCGGGCTTGTCCCTATAGACATCAGTCTTAACATAGCTCCATACAAAATAGTCTAAAGGCGCTAAATCGCACGATCTAGGCGGCTAATCGACCGGCACCAAACGTGAAATAAATTGTTCACCGAACTCGTTGCTCAATTTGGCCATTGTTTTGCGGTTTTGTATGAAATATGGCACCGTCTTGTTGAAACCATATGTCCAGTTCTTCTATTATGGGCAAAAAAAAAATGTAATCATCGCATGGTAGCACTCGGCATTCACAGTAACGTTCCTGCCTTCGTCGTCTTTGAAAAAGTACGTTCCAATGATGCCACCGGCCCACAATCCACACTAAACAGTATATTTTTGGAGATGCAATGCTTCTGGCTGCACTAAATACGGCAACTTTGCTTGTTCACGTATCCATTCAACCAGAAATGAGCTTCGTCATTGAACACAATTCTCCGATAAAAAAAGGGCGATGCACTTTCTTAATCGAGCATGAATTTTGATAATAAAGTTCAAGCCTTGCAAGCGTTGCTCTTTTGTTAGTAGATTGATGGTTAAATTATAGACCAAACTGAACATGTTTAACAGTGACATGTTACACGAAAACAGCAGAGTTCTTAGTTCGAATCGGATTGCGGACTTTGTAATTTATTTAATTTGTATATTCTATTTTTTATATATTCTAGACTTTCATAAACCGATATTTTTGGTTTTTCTATGAAAAAATTTCGTGTAGTTTGCGATCTATAGATAAAAATATTTTTGCAAGCAATCAGACACTCGACTCTTTTATCTATAATGATGCCGTCCCAAGTTTATAATGTAGAAATTACAAACGGAATTACAAACTGCACGGTATATAGATGCTTATATGTTGTCATTGCTGGCTGTCCATAGTGCTTCTGAATTCTGTTAAGCTGATTTGAAAGATTTTTCGGAGTAAGTCGGCCAATTTTCAACAACGATATCTTGGGAACCAAATACAACTTTTGAATTGAATGCAAATTTACAAGTTTAATGCCCGTTATTATAAATTGCCCGTAGCTAAGATTAGAATGCTATCGGACAGTTTTCCATTGTTTTAATAGCAGATAAGCTGACACTTCAGTATTTAACGATTGCTTTAAGATTTTATAGATCTCATTTTTATATTGTCTTCATATATTGTCATCATAAAATCTTTCCAACTAATAATTTGTTGTATTCTGGACATAAACCAAAAGTATTTAAGACATGAACCAAATTTGATTTTAAAGCCAAATTTCAAGAAAAATTTATTTATTTTTTTATTTTACAGATGTGTTGCATAACCATATATTGTTGCATGCTACTTGATAGTTCATTTTGAATAAAGACTCCTTTAACCATAAGGAAGTTTAAGGTTAATGGTCCTAAGAAGTTACTGAGTTTAGAAAACTGATTTGAGAGTTATTTAATTTCATTTAAAATAAATTATAACACAAATATCGCTAGATTAAATATGTCCGCTGCATGGGCGTAGCTAGGTATGGGCCTAGAGGGCCGTGGCACCCACCTAATTCTTTAACAATTTTTTTTACATGCATACAATATAAAATTATAAAAAAAATGCACAGGGTATTGTGGACGGATTGCTTTTTTCTATTCAAGAAAACACAGCCAATTTAGGAATAAAGGTGTCTGTTCCAAGGATAGTCTCTCGTCAAACGCATCGTTAAAATCCCCCATTTTCAGCACCTGCTGAATACTGGAAGCGATCTATATGCATTCCTTATATAGATTCTTTAATTTCATCACTGGACAGAAGATTTAATGAAGAGAATAGACCAGCGTTTGCAATTCATTGTTTGCACCCGTCAAACATGCTTTCTTTGAAGCTGGAAGAGCTTAAAAATGTCACAAAAACGTTCGAGCATTTTTATGAGTTGGATGATTTGTAAGGAGAAATTGAGCTTTGGTATAATTCTTGGCAATAAAAAAACTGGGTAACTGTTGAACGGTCATTTAGCACTTTAAGGCGAATAAAAACATGGTTGCGCTCCTCAATGACTGAAGCTCGTTTAAAGGGTGAAATAATATGCAATTTTACTTATTATCAAAAAATAAGCATATTGTATATTGCAGGACTATGTATGCTAAGCGTCCACCAAAGATTGGTAACCGAGAAGAACGAATTTTTGGAAAAAATTCTATCAAAATTTTCAGAAGATCCACGCAGATTACTCCTCAAATAGATCGAAATTGTAATAATCATAAAAAATCATAATTTTCATGGCACCACCCTATTTCATATCCTGGCTACGCCCTTGGTCCGCTGTATAATCACAGTTGCTGCATTCAAAGAGGTTGTCCGAATTTCAAAAACAGACTGAACCTATAAAATCGATTTGTCAAGAATTTTCGGAGTTGGTTTTTAGGTGAAGAGGTGACTAGGTTTTGTTTTTCATCGAAGAAATGCCTTAAAGTTTATTTCAAAATACAATTTATTTCGGAAAAAATTAGTAACTACTTTCCTGAATCTTTTCGCTTTCAAAAAACATTTAAGTGAAGTTTCAGAACACCAGGAGCTATGTTCGGCTCAGCCTTTCAATACAAAGTTCTTAAAAACATATATTCACGTACAACAAACAGTGCTTGAAAATAGACCGATTATCTTTCTAGTGCCTCCAAAATGCTGAGATCTGAGGAAATCTGGATTTTCGAATATCGTAGTAAAATCAGTATCCTTTCATTTTGTAATAGCAAAAAGTTAAAAATGCAATTAAACTATTAATAGAAGTGTCTGGAATCTGTTATTTTCAGCATTTCTAAATGCTGCAATTACAATAAACGATCTATAAGAATTGAATAGTAGAGTCAAAAATTTTACTTGTTTTGCACTCGTATGCACGGTTAAAATTATTATGTTAATTAGTCCTTATGGAATTGGTGTGGTTTCCTAAACAATTTGAATTGAATGAAATCAAGGTTTTTCGATCCCAAACTTTGCTGGTTTTTGCCTTTTAGAAGTAGTGATCCAAACAACAACCTTGTGAGCATGTACGAGTATGTGATCGCAATCTCTATGTCATACATGGATCTTGACATTTATGTTGTATGAGTATAACAGAGAGCTCTTGCACACGCCTTTTCAAATGGCGTTGAATGATTGAATGATTGAAATTGATTTTAACTTTTTTATTTGAAATTTTAATTCAAGACAAAATCTAATATCGAGTCAAGTTGTATTTAAATCGTTAAAAAATTCAAATTTTATAGAATACTAGCTGACCCGGGCAAACGTTGTTTTGCTTTCAAAATTTTATTTTCACTACAAGTCTGGTTTCGCTGCAAAGTCATGGCGGATTGATATTTCAAAGAAGAATGAAAGGTGCACTAAATCGACATGGCAATTATTGTTCAAATACCGTTTACCGAAGCAGAAATAATGGATTTATTTATTATTGATAGCTGGGCCCGATCCACGTTGTTGGCCCCAAATTTTTTTTCGTTTGACTCCCACGCACTTTTCACGAAAAAAGGTTATATTTGAGTCGGTATCGAGCTAATTAACGCCACTACACACTGATTAAGGACCCAACGCCTTCAGCGAAACACAGCATAGGCTTATCGCGCTAATCTCTTTCGGGCAAAACACAAAAAAACTAAATATTGCGCCATCTATCGGACGAACTGCCATCTGTCGGACGAACTACACAGAAACACTCCTCACGCCCCATAGAGCATGTATATAAAGTTTGGTAAAAATCGGTCCAGTAGTTTTTGAGTTTAGCGATCACGAACATACACGTAATTTTTATATATGTAGAGATACATTAAAACTTTTCATCAGACATTTATGCTTTTATTTCTCTAATAGAGACACAAAAACTTTTTTCCATTAGAAAACCCATATCATGGGATAAATTTTTGTGAAACATTTTTAAGGGCAAAAAATGCATTCCAGGTTTTATATCTAAGCAGGACGTCTGTAGTGGTTATTTATTTTGACAATATTTCAGCTCTGGGTGAATTGAGCTCATGTTCGTTGAATACATTTGGAAATCTTTATGTCTGCATAAGAAAGTTCAATCATGTCTTTAAATTAGTTCGTTGTAAATCGAGTTAAATAAACGCATTAATTAGAATTTAAGTTTTCGATTTAATCTCAAAAAGTGAATAAACAAAGGCTAAAAGAGGAATCAAGGAAAAGAAAGGATTTTCAAATTAATAGTAAATGACAATGAATAAATACGTTTGTCTTAAAATAAATGAGACTATGAGAAATGGAGTTTCCATCAGCAAAAGAAAGCATGCGGCGTAATAAGTATTTATAACAATTGCATTTTGCTTATCATTTTTATTTCTTTTGTTCCTGGGGCCCTTCACTGTATTTCAAATTAACAATTTTTCTCGTTAAATTGCAAAGACTAAGCCAAAGCTATTTTCTTTTTCTTAATTTGTCTATGGGAGAGGAAACAAAAGCTGTTATTTTCCAATTTACTTTAAAATACTCAAGAGTCTATTAATCATGGCCTTACGGTAATCACTGACTTTCAATCTAGTTGTAACATGCAAGAAGACAAAAACTTTTTCATTCATTTTCACGAAAATTCCACATCTCCCTTAAAATCATGCGTTTCATTAGTTGCCTTTCGCCAATAAAGGTGGGCAGAGATTGTATTGGTTTCTGTTTTGTATGCGATAAAGTTTTTTTTTTATTTTATTTACTTTTGATATAATATTATTTTCAGTACATCCCCTTCTTGGGCTGTTTGTTATGGAATAAAGGGGGGAAAATCCAATTATAATTGTTAATTTATCTCAACAAGTACCCTAGGCCAGAGTAACGTAAATCCCCAATTCTTGTTAGTTTCATATTAAAAGTTTATTTAATTTCTTCCTACTACTGCATTTAATCTGTTCCCAATTTTCCCAATGTGGTTCTATAATCCACGTAATCAGTTTTACCATTTATCTTGGTCTGTTCGTTTAATAGAGTGGGTGGCTTAAAGGATTCTAATATATTATGCAGCAAATTAAAGGGTCTTCATGAACTTGTTAAAGTTTCTTCAATTAAATGTTTAATTGAACTTCAAAATTTATTAGATAATGAGTTATGGAAGAAATGGAAAGATAAGCCTCAACTGACTTAATCAGTTTCTAAACAAAACTTTTTGACACAAGTATTTCAAAACAATACAGAAGGCAAAATAAAAGTTTGTTTCACAAGCTGTAAAAAATAAATTTCTTTTTTAATTTAAAATACATACATACATATGTACACGTATATTTCAAACAAAAGTATTCTTTTACATTTCACTTTATTTAAATTAGCCACAAGTGATATTTTAGCATAAATCTTTTGCGGCAACACGCGCATAATTAATGCACAAAGTCTCTTAAAATTCCCTACTCATACAATTTGAAAAACTCACAGTTTTCATTTTGGAAAAACAAGTTCATCTTTTAAACGAAACATGAAAATGGAAAATTTTCTTCCATAAAAAATACAAGTATTAGAGCTATAATCGGCAAAGGTGAATCTCATATGATACTCGACAAAATACTGTGACGTAGTCAAAAAAGTTTCCAAAATATATTTCGATTCAAGCTCAGTCCTGTAAGGGAGGGAGGAATCACTTTTATTGCTTCCAAAGAAACTATTATTGCATTTTCCGACTTTTAAACAAATCTTGATTATGCCACACAACTGTGCAAATTTTAGTGAATTGTTTGCAAATATTTTTTTTAATAAAATTATTTATATCGTTGCATAAAAAACAATTTGTAATTCTACTCAAGTTTTTGAAATTTACATGTATACATATGTAAATCAATATAGATACGAGGGCGGGTCAATAACTCCGTAGATGTTTGAATGAAACACAGGTTTCTGTATAAAAAATTATTTTATTTTTCAATGTAGTTTTCTGTGGGCTCTATACCTTTTGTCCGTCGTTTCTTAAATTTTTTGTCGTTTCCTAAAAATAGGACTTGTGATATGATGTTATCGTTGGAGTCGGATCTCAATCCGCATTTCTTCGCATTTGGAAACAAGAAACGGTCTCTCGGGGCTAACTTCGGAGAAAACGTCGGATGAAAGAGCAATCCGTATTCTAATTTATAGAATTTTATCATGAACACTGCACATGTGCGTATCCTTGCATTGTCCTGGTGGAAAATAACTTTTTCTTTGTCAAATGAGGTCGATTTTTATTCAAATCCTCTTTAAATTGATTCAATATGTTGGCATAATATGCAACTTTGATTGTTTTAACCTTTCAAAGGTAGTCAATGTGGATTATAACGCTTGTATCCCAGAAAAACTATCGGCATGACTTTGTTGGTTGACAATCCCACCTTGGCCTTCTTTGGCGCCGATTCACCGCTAGAAAGCTGTTTGTGAGCTTATTGACCCACATATGATTTAACATAATTATAATTATCTTTTCCAGAAAATTTTCTTAACACATTGGCCAAAAAAAAGAAAAGTTCTTGCAATGAAAAAATTTTCTAAAATCATAGCAAACTTTGTCAGTATTTTATTTGCTCCTTTTTAATGAAAAAGTATCAAGTCAAGAACTTTATTTTTTAAATTTTAAGGAATTTGGTTTCTTTGGTTATTGTTTTTGTTTCTGTTTTCAATATTGGTTGAGATGCATTTTATTTATTAATAAAATCAAAATTTCTAAAAATGATTTATAAAAATTATTTAGAATACATGTTCTAGACTTTTGACCGTTTTATTTTAATTAATAAATTTTACTTCTAAATCGCTGTCTATCATTAACCCTTAATCTTTCAATACGTTCAGCTTTTCCTGGTACATAAATTAAAGCTTCATAAATCTTATATCCATCTTGGTCTAGTCTTTTTCTTGATCTTTTAATCAGATTATTTGGAAAACTATTTTAGTTTTCAAATGTTAATAACATTTTAAATTTATATAAAATAAACAAATATCCTGACTTTAAACTTAAAGAAAAAAAATTATTAATTATTCAGAATATTTCGGAAATTAATTATTCAAAGCATTTTTATTTGTTGTGGGCTTATCTATCTGCCCTTATGATATTTTGTTGTTGGTGTTAATTCCAAGTTATCAATAGATTCTAACCATCTCTTTAAAATTAGAAATACGCACTTCTTCGTGTCTGATTATTATTTTTTTTATTAAAAAATAATTAATAATTCAACGTAGATGTGCGTAAGTCACATTTTCTTAGTTCTATACTCAAGAGGTGTACTAATTTTTGGGTATAGTCACGTCTTTCGACCACTTTTATTTTTATACGCATTCCATTCGTTTTTGAACCATTTTTTTGTTTTATAATTAGTGCCTCTGCAAGAACACACGATTTTCCCTTAATTCTTCACTGAATTTAATTTATTTTCCTTAAGGTCATACTGATAAAATATTTGACAAAAATTGGAAAATATTTCTGTATTATTGTAGTGCAACCATTTTTAAGTCGGCATATTTATATTCAAACACATTACTCGACCTCATTTTTCTTGAATTTCGAGATGCTTTATTCCTTCTCATTTAAAGCAATCAATATCCAGAATTAACAAAAAAAAACCTTTAAAGTCTTCCAT
Organism: Germaria angustata; assembly: GCA_963681545.1. NCBI lineage: Eukaryota > Metazoa > Arthropoda > Insecta > Diptera > Tachinidae > Germaria > Germaria angustata. Next base: position 80,712,586 of record OY813000.1, on the reverse strand, counting down.
CCACAAAATTCTTTATTTGAAATTTCTAATAAATAAGAATTAGAATTTCTTTACAGTTTGATCTAAATTTTTTTGCGGAGAAATTTTTAAATGTTAACGTATGGACAAGATGTGTATTTTACTGTGTTTGTCCTGCAAGTTATTTGGCAGCTGCTTGAACGTATAAAATGCGCAAATAATTATACGCAAATTGATCTCAACACATATTTAAACGAGTTTGAAAAATTGCATCTAAGCGTGAACACACTTACAATAATTCAAAAGTCTGAGCGTATTTTTTAGAAAAGAAAATATTACTTAACAAAACTTTGACTTTTTCTTTAACATTTTGTCTTTCCTGCAAACTTCCAATCTTGTTTTTTGGATTTGTGGTGGTATTGAAGCAAACGAACTACTTGTATATTTATATAGATCTTTCAATGCAATGTGCGAGTAGTAGTAGATCAAAATTGTGCCCGGACATAATCCCCACGGACATAATCCCCTTTCCAGAAATGGGGATTGTGGCCTGTTTTTTTCCGGTCATAACCCCCATAATAAAGTGGGGATTATGACCACTTTCAAAACGGACATAATCCCCATGGGGAGTATGACAGTTTGTTGTGGAGATTATGTCCGAAACCTTTTCGGACATTATCCCAAAAAAAAACATTAAAACACTCTTTTTGGTTAAATGAAAAATAAATTTATTTACAACGAAAATAAGTCGAAATTCTTTACAAAAAACAAAATTCTTAGTTTAACTGAGTTTAGCAGGTAACTCCCGATGAAAGAGGTCCTTAACTTTGATATCATAGATATATGACCAAAGGCCGACTATACAGACAATATTATGTTAGCGAAGCCGCTATTCCATATACCATAGATAGATCATTGAGCCATCCCGGGCTGTATAGCTGGCCTTTGAAGGGTTTAACCTCTATAGTATAACAAACCCCGGGTCCGCTCACCAAAAGTTTCCTGTATAGTCGGCCTTCGGCCGGGCGGAAGGATTTTCTTCTCTATGGTAGAACAAACACCGGCTTCGCTGACTAAAAGTTTTCTCTGTAGCCAGAATAATGGAAGTCCTAATTAAATAGCTTTCATTAGTTGACTCCTAATAATAGCTCTTTAATTAATTAAAATGAAATAACTTCTATACCACACCTGAAGGTTGAAGGAGGAAAATATTTTGTAAGCGAAGCCGGTGTTCGAAATGCCATAGAGGAGAAAATGTTTCAGCCCGGCCGAAGGCCGGCTATACAGAAGCAGTTTGTAAGCGAAACCGATGATTGTGGGGATTATGACATCATCGAAAATAGCCATAATCCCCATAACGGGGCTTATGTTTGTAGTCGTTTTGGACATAATCCCCATTATTATGGGGGTTATGTCCATTACTTTGTGGGGATTGCGACCGCTTTTTTCTCAGACATAATCCCCATTGCTTTATGCGGATTTCGACCGAAAAAAAACCGGACATAATCCCCATAATTGAAATGGGGATTATGTCCGTGGGGATTATGACACGTCACCGATCCAAATGTTAATAAGGAATGAATCTTTTCCCCAATATTCTCTTTATGTATGCACTAAAAAGGAAAATTAACACATCCACACTTAAATTAAGGGAGGACGATACGGATTTTCTGCAACTGCAAGACAATAAAGACAAAGTACAAGAAAAATTTACGTGATTGCAGGCAGAAATGGCCCTGGAGTGGATTTTTGACTTACAATCCAAGCGATTTCATAAGCGGTGAAATAAATTTAATGTCTGGATGACTTTGTTTAACAATTTTTTATATCCCTTCTTGCATTTGTATCTATTTTCATTTTAATCTTGATCCAGGCCTCCCTATTTATAGTGCGTTTATAAGAAGAAACCTTTGTCTCTGACACACTAAAGATAAATGAAACTTGCTTTAAGGATTCCAGAATAGACTTAAAGTTCGTTGTATTTAAATTTTTACTAAAAGTGAAGAAACAGAGCTTAAACCTGAAATATGTTTTTTTTTTTTGTGAACAGAGACAATAGATATATATGAAGCTTAATCTAAACTAGGCCGAAAACTTGTCCGCATGAAGGCTAACGTTTTGAAAACTTTAATCGCATTTTACCAAGTTCGATTTTTTCTGAGATATTAAAGGAGCGAAATGTGGTTAAGAATTTCGGAATAGTAAAAAAACGCACAATAGAAAAATATATATATTTCCTATCAAAAAAGTATACGCGATCTTTCTATATGGACACACATACGTTCATATATGTTTTTAATTTGGTTCAAGTGAGAATATAAAATTGTTATTCTGAAAACTGTTTGACTTGATAAGTTAATTTTTTATTATTTTCATTCCAGTAGAAAATTGTTATTTGCCGTATGAAACGTATTAATAGATAATAAATTTCAATCAGCATTAGCTATAGACTGAGTTTATATATATCACAGTCTTAAGGAATCAGAATTTGGTTTGAAAGGAGCTTCCAAAGAAGTGAATAACATACAGGACTTGTAGCCCAGAATCAATCCGAATTCAACAGAGAGTTACAGAAATAGATATCGAACGATATTTCCATAGAATTTTGCTTAAAGTTTCGTTCGACATTTTGCATATTTTTGGAAAGGCAGGGCCTTATTTGTTTTTGTTAATATGTATTGCAATTGAAATGAAGAAACGATGATTTTCTTTGAAATTTCTTTGTAGTATTAAATAAAATCATAATTTTTACATTTAATTTTTATTCACACAACCTTTGTTATTTTTTTCGATATTTCGGGCCACTAATACGACTAGGTTTCGACCTAGAGACCTTCATCAAATTACATCATCTTTGGAAGCACCTGTGAAAGTAAATGCTTTCGTCAAAGACTAAGTAAAAAGGTGTTTCCAAAGAAATCATGAAAATGTAAATGATCCGATTCGGATATTATAAGTTTGTCCTTATATTACTAAGCTTAATTTTTCCATACATTGAGGTTGGCAAAATCTTAGAAAATTTATTAAAGTTGTAAGAAATATACATTAAAAAGATGTCAACAAATCTTAAATTAAACATTAAACAATGATATAAAAAAAAGAAAATCTCATCCTTTCGTTCCACAGAATTTAAATTACAAAAACAAAAAACTACGGGTAAGTAAACGAAGACAACATGCTTCTTTACAAACACGTCAACATAAAACAATACGCTCTCTCTCTCTCTTATTACGAACAAAAAGTCAAAACAAAAACTCACAGAAATAAATTTGTCTTCAATATGCAAATTAAATGTTGAAAATAAAGCAGAGCAAAAAATTTTAAGCCTTATCCTTGTGCCTTAATAAATTGTAAACGAATACAGATCATAAAGTAAAATGACTTTATTAAGGAACAGGAGCCTCGTTATAGTCACAGAAACGTGAACTTAAACACAGACATAATTTTTCTTTAGGTTTAGGCTGCTTTTTTAACATCCTGCCTGTCTTTTATTTATTTTTTTTTGTTGTGTTTTGCGTACAAAACAAAACTTTGAGTTCTTTTTCTTTTAGTTGAGCTGATAAAACAGCTCAAGGCGATTTTGAAATGTGTTATTGTTTTACTCACAGCCACTAATAATATTCTAACACTGCAACAGCCAGTTGACAAATTTAACAAGGATAATAAAACAATACTCGATGGCCAATGAGGTCTGAAGAAAGTAATTTGAAACTCATATTTGACATTGAATTATTGTTAAGGCGTGTGTACCTTAATAACGAAGTTAAGCCATGTCAAAAATTTTCTAATAATTTCTAACGAAATTGTACAAAAATCTATTTAATTTTAACCTATAATTTTTTAATTAAAAATCAAACTTTAAAATCGAAAGTTTGTTTAGAAAAATAATTTTAATTAGCGGAATTCATATCAAAATAGATTTCATTTCTTTGGCGCTAACCAAACCATCAGTAACCTGTAACAAAATCATGTTTGAAAAGCATTCAAACTCGTATAATTATGCCACAGACTACAAACCAGAGACCGGCAAAAATCACGTTTTTTATGCCTTCACTCATGCATAACTTTTTTGTGTCCAATTATTCACCAACACATAAGCAAGCATGCGCGTACGCTCATAATCTTTATTTGTGTTAATCATTAGGAAGGCAAATACAAAAATGCCTATATGAATTTTTCAAGCAAGATTTTAACACAGAAGCTATTTTGAGCGTTTGCATTGATTAAACACAAAAACGAATGGCATTTATTCAACATGCCTTTTCTTTGCAAAGAATATTAAGAAAAATCATGCAATGATATATGCTGGCACATAATCTTGAGTGTGTAGGTATGTATGTTGTTAAACATTGTGGTTGAGAAATAAGGATGCCATACGAAGTTACCAAAAAACGTCGGTTTTACAATAAACTTTAAAAATCGCAATTTTCGGTTTAAAATCGTTTAAAGATCGGATTATTTTTTACTCATTCAAAAAAAAAACTTGTTATTTTTATAAGAAATACTTCAACCTTGCCAAATTTGTTTGTTTTATTGAATTTTACTGAAATTAAAGTCGTTTTTAACTCCCAAGAATAATACCGCTTTATTGGTTTGGTACATAGATTACTTAAAAAGAAGGGTCTTTAAGTGTATTTTTCTGAGTACGGTGCGCTTTTTTTTAAATTTCGGTGCTTTTTTTAATTTTTGGCGGCACCGAAGCAAATTCAACAAATCTATTTGTTTCAGTGTGAGAAAAAAATCTTTGTACAATAAAATACACCCGTTTCAACATTATTTTATTCAACAGCGCAAAATTTTTACACGTTTATATGAAAATGATTATTTTCACGACAACACGGCTACATGGCTACACGACCACCGTTGTAGCTGTGGTAGATTTAGGCTAATTTATATTTTTGTGAGCGACAGTGAGAGTGTTTAATATATAAGTGCTTAAAATACTTTACTGTATTTAACAAAAAATAAGAATACAAAACGCATTGCTTATAATATAACTTCCTTCATGTATACACATATACACACATGTCTATATAATTACAAAATGATAATTGTAAAAATCGGGATAATTTTAAAAATATATTTCTTGATTAATTATCTGTTTCAGCGTATCGTCGTAAAAATGCTATTAAACTGTTAAGTCTGGCAACCGTGTTGCCTAACCATTCTATAAACACACAGCACCTTGTGCATAAATGTACAATTGTTGATTTTTTGCCTTTTTCACATTAATGCTTTTTGCATTAATGCCTCTAAGTTTTTGATTTCGATCATGAATGTGATTAAATAAAAATGTGTGCTTTGAAGAGTTGTCCAAAAATTCATGCACACACAGTTTTTAAACACTCAAACTGAATAGCTGGCATGCGGCAACAGATTAAATTTACATGTTCGCAAACAACCCTTATTTTGCTTAGCATAAAATAGAATAGACACAATGTTGATAAAGGCATATTTGAACGTTTGAGCGAAAATGACATGTTTTTCGAGTGTTTGATTAATCTGATTTTTTTTTAATCACCGGTTGCAGGTCTCTGCTACAAACACAATATGAGAATCCAAACAGAACTCAATCATACATATTTTTCTATTTGTAATTTACAAGCATATAAATAGAAAGCTTTTCTAAAACAATTATAATTATAAACAAATATTTATATGTATATGTTTCTTACAAAATATGTATAATATTGTGTACATGTGTGCATTTCTTCATTTTTTGAAATGGAAAATATGAATTTTATTATTAAACGAACATAATTTTCCTGAAGTTGATACTCAATGAGTATCGAAACATCGATAATTACAAATAGAATTGTTTAACCACTAAATAAGACCTTGAGAGCTTAAGTAATATTTTAATCAAAATTGTTATAAAAAGGTCAAAAAATATAGAGGTATTATTCTAAAGCTTCTCTCGGAAGTTTATCTTTATAATTTCATTAAAGCTCAAAGCTCTATACGCTCATACGAGATCTTTTACAAGATCCCGTGGAAATCGTCAAATACTTTTGCCTCGCATTAGCAACCATTTGTCCTGTCAACTGCTCGTCTGTGGAACTTGTTGCTTAGAATTGCTTTACCTTTGGTTTCTTTTAAAAGAGAACTCCTTAAATATTTTAAAAACAACATGCAATCGTAAGGATATTTTACAGATTTTATAAATTCCACTTAAAAAAATAAATAAAAAAGAAAGATTTAAAATAATCCTATTAGAGTCGGGTGCCATGTTGGCTCTTAACAAAAAGTCAAGATGAGGTAGTGAAAAAGAGCTGGTTTGAAAAGTTTGAATAAAGTTTATAGAAACGTCTTCACAAATTCCAATTCTACATGTTCTTTTTTTTTGTTTCTATGGTTATTTATTAGAGTAATAAGACATTCGATTCACTTTGAACCAGGAGTAAATTATTGGCATTTCTTTTTTAATTAATATTAAACACCGATTAAATATTTTTAGTACCGTTGGATACACTTCCGCAGAGATTGAAAACTTGCCAATAGCCACAGCTTATTTTTCTTTTGTAAAAGTAATATATAGTTTCAATTAAACATTTTAGAAAAATATTGTTTTCTTGTAAATTTAAGGATACAAATATTTCGTTTTCATTGACACAAGATTCTCTAGCTTAACTTCTAAGAATTTGATTTGAAAGCAATTAAAATTTCATTTCTTAACTTCCATGAATTTCATACGTTTATATAAAAACTCTGGAAGAAGAAATGACAATCACAAACATATGATTATATTTTTATTTGAAGATAATTTATCCTTAAAATGCTCCTAATATTTTTAGTGAATTTTATAGGAACAACAATGTTTATTAAATTTAAAAAAAATTTTATTGTATGGACTTCTAATTCAGCAGGCTGTGTTAAGAAACATTAAATTGCTTTTAACCCTAGAACACACACCCGGGTACAAATGTATCCACTTGCAACTTTGCAGTACTGTAACTCAAGAACGACTTAACTTAGGGCATGGAGATTTCAGATCTAGGAAATATAAGTTATTTCTAATATTTTAAAGACTATTTGATTCAACTCGGATCGGTGGTTCAGGAGTTACAAGCTTCAAAAGTCGACACCTACGTAAACACACACCCGGGATACGTTTGTACCACACCAGTTTATATCAAAATAAAAGCAACAAACCATCCTATAAATTATAATACTTTATTTGAAGAAGGAAAACATGTAATTGTAAATATGTAATTTAATATGATTACAAATTACCGTTACATATTATGCAGTCGGTATTGGTGATCGGATGCTCAAGACACATTGGCTTCTTACATTTGCCGCACATTTTTCTGGTTTTTCTACGCCGTTTTGTGTCTTGAGCATAACATAAATAACAGGAACCGTTGATAGGTTTTGGCGTGTGGGCTGCGGCAGATGTCGATGCTTCCGTGTTCAACATTGATTCCAGCGGTCGGTTGAAATACGATTCAATAGCTATTTTAGTGGAGAAGTTTCGCGTGACTTGCCGATTTAGTGCACGTTCTTCAATAATTGGCATACACAATGCTTCAGCCAAGCTGCGAAGGAACTGCTTACGCTTGTTCGACTTAGCAGGCAGCATGAGGTTGTTCATTCCATATACTATATACGCTGCAAGAGCCGTTATGTCCAGCATATTGAAAAATAACGACAATGGCCAACGCTTCGTCTGTCGTTGTGTAGGATATTCACTGAACAATTGGTCCATTTTATCAACGCCACCCTTCGTCATATTATAAAATTCTATGATTTCAGGCTTCCCACCCTCAACTATCTCGCCATCATAGTGCATTGTCGAAAGCAGCGTCACTGATTTATTTTTTCGTGGAACATAAGAGCACATCGTCACATTTTTTCTGAAGCCGAATAATGAGGAATCAATTGGCCTGTCCTTGTGCGCCTGCATTTTCGCAGGAATGTACGTCTTGTTTTTGCGCAGAGTTCCAACGATTGTTAGGTCCCACTCCAGAAGAAGTTCTGCAACTGGCAACGTCGTGAAAAAATTGTGACTCAGTGACTTCCATGACTTGGGAATTGCATCGGGGTGCCTTATTTCGTAAGCATTATACGTTGCTACTGCTTTGTTGTTTGTGTGACGCATAATTATATCCGCCATTTCCAAGCTCATAAAACACTTGAATGTTTGCTCTATTGACAACATTTTGGTGCTCCTAGATGGTCCGTACCGTTCTCGTAGAATACTATGGCGAAGAACTTGTCGATTGATGTATGGTTGTTTGTTCCACTCCGTACCATTACGTGCCAAAAATTTTTCGCTATTTACAGAAACTGGTACCTCTTCTTCATCCAATTCATCATCAGAGTCGACATTGGCAGCTAAATCTGCTTCTTCAGATTGCTGAATTTCAGCACCATCTTCAACATCAGATTGTTGAACTTCATTCAACAGAATGTCTTGTTCATCTTCCAACTCAGATGCATAGGTAACATCATCATCATCACAGATTTCATCAAATAGAGACTGTACATATGACTCTCGCTGTTCATTAGTTAGTCTCCAAAATAAAATAAAAATTAGTATATGTTAAATTTTTGATTATTTTATAACTTCTACTTTTTTATTGAGCTGATGATAGAAAACTATTTCTTCTTGAAGCCATTTTTAAATTATTAATTTTTATTTTTCGAATTATTAAGTGTTATATTTTCACGTCTTATACTTCTAAGCACTAAAATAATAATAAAAATATTAATAACCAAGAGCTTGAAGAACCGAAAATGCAAAAACAATCCTTGCTAGCTTGTTTCATGTTAGACTACACCAGCGGTCATATAAGCGACCGAAAGCCTCGAATCATCAAATCATTCAAAAATACCAATAACCTTTGGTGATGATCCGTTAACTTACAAGTAATAGAAGTTAACGGATAATAACCAAAGGTTGTTGGTATTTTTGAATGATTTGATGATTCGAGGCTTTCGGTCGCTTATATGACCGCTGGTGTAGTCTAACATGAAACAAGCTAGAGGTCCGCAAATTGGTGACTCCTGGAGTACACATTTAACAAGCAAAAATTAACAAATTTTGTTTTGTATTCATCAGAAATCGGAAAGACAATATTTGGATATCCCATGCCCGTGGCCTTTCATGCCTATATCTATTGAGCCAGGTATAATATTTGCATGAAATAAAAACCGAAACATTAGTAGAATATTAATAAAATAAAAAATAAAATTATAACGAAATTGGACCATTTAAACACCAAAAAAAGCCAAAAAAAATGTTGGTAGGTACAAACGTACCCCGGGTGTGTGTTCTCGTAGAAAAAGTTGGGTATGCATCGTAGGGTTAAGCCAAAGAGAATAGAGTTTAATATCCAGCTATCGGAATATAAAAATTATCCTTAATTTAAATTATCCCTAATAATCGAAGAGAATGTGTGAATTTAGGTATTTGTTGCTTTGGTGATGGGGTTACTCGTATTTCAGTATTTTTATCAAAAATCCGAGCCAATCGACTCGGTTGCAAAAACTCGGTCATTCGCAGACCACAACTTGGCGGATCTTTCATCATGACTTGGGATTGCACCCGTGCAAAATTTAACAACAACGTGTGTTTTATGTATGGGCCCCAGAATATTTGGAAGCTGACCTTAATTTCCATCAAAAGATCATCTTCAACGATGAGGCCCATATCTGGATGAAAAATAAAGGACCATAAATAACGTTTGCAAGCTGTATTTCCGTCAAAAGATCAGACCCATTTGTGGATGACAAACAAAATAGTCGAATCTTGGACGATACTGACAGATCCCCATAAGATTCACGAGAGTCCAATGCATCTCAATAAAGTTACTCTTCTGTGTGGATTTGGCATCATCTCTCCACTATAGATGGATGCTTACCAACTTCTTTTGGTCTGAAATGGATGATATGAGTACCAGAGACATGTGGTTTCAACAAGACGTATCTAGATACCATATAACCTATTCCACATTGGACATTCTGCACATAGTTGTCTAATCTGCAGATGTGAACTATCCAACTAAATCGTGCGATTTAAGTCTGTTAAAATTTTTCTTCTGAAGTTTTCTTAAGTTGCAGGTCTATGTGAATAAGCAACAAGCCACAGCGGCCTACATAACCCATGCTATCGGTCAAATTCAGTCGGGATTATGAGCCAAAGCCGTGTAAAATCAGACATTTCGAATGCGCGCTACCCAGTAAGGCCGTGGCACGATGTTATATTAAATACATAATGGCATCGATATGCCCTTTAAGCTGAATACGATGAAGTAATAAATGAATTAAATATTTTACCAGCTTAACATGATATTAACCCTTATGGCAAAATTAGAGTCGAGCTAAGAAATTGGCACTAGTCCTGGGATTATCCTCAATAACAGTTAAATAATTAAAATGTTTTTAGTTTTTATTAAAATATTAATAAACTTTTTTTCTAGTTATGATTTTGTTACACACTGTTGCATAATTTCATTAGCAACCGTTTACTAGAAAATGTAGAAATTATAACAAAAGGACTTAAAACTCTTTTACGTTGCCAGCCACACAAAACAACAAGTTGCAAGCCTTTAACGCACACCATTACATTCACACTTTAATTTAAAAACGAGGTTAAACGAAGCGTTAAAATTATAAGCAAATTAATTTTTGTTTAACAACAAAACAACAGCAACAACTTGTTTTATTTTTAGTTTCCATGTAAAAACTCCTGTTTTACGGCAAGAACAACTTCCTAGAAGATAAAAAAATGCATTAAAGCAGCATGACGAAGAGAAAAATAATGTCAGACAATATTTAAGCAGGAAAAATATATTTTTCCCCAAATGAGGAAGAGTTAATTTTGATGTAAAATATTTTAACGGTTTTCGAAAGTTATTACTAGAACCAGTTAAAAAAAACCTGGTATACTGATGATAAGTGTTTAATATATTTTCCGTTTATTTGGAAATATTTGAGTATCCAGAAACAAATATCTCAGCATATCTCTTCCACCCAACGACAGATGTGGCATAATCGAGTTTACTCCGCAGACATTGCATGGCTTCTAGCTGACGAAAGGAGAGCACGAAGATAGAGACAACGACATAAATTACCTCAACCACATACGAGGCTAAACGAGTGCGCTAAACAGCTCAAAAAACTCAATAGCTGCAGCAGTACCCTCGGGAACTAGACACAACACCACAAACGGATTATTCACTATGGCGAGCAACCGGAGGACTTTTTTAAGATTTTTTTAAGTTACACTCAGGCAATTAATGCCCACTTCTTAACTTAAGGTGTTACTTCTTTGTGAAAGAGAGGTGGTGAAATTAGACGACAGAAAGGGAGAACTTAATTTCTGTTCTGAGACTCAACTATTCCGCGTTTTTTTATAGCAGAGTAGCAGAGGATCATCAATTTGATTTCAGAGAGAAATATAGCATCATCGAACAAACATTAAATGTAGTTGGTATTGAATTTGAAGAAATGAAGTTGATCTGCTCTCGTCATTGACGTTTACCATGCCACTGGTAAACTATGGCGTAAAGAGTTAATTAATTAATTGAAAGGAAAGTCTAACGGGGCGCAAGTTTATTACCAGTAAAGGTAACGTTTTAAGCTCACTACAGCCAATAAAAGCCGAAATTCCTTAAGGGCGTTTGAGTCCTATTTGCAATTGATACAGGTTTCCGACCTGTCAATAAGCAATAATCTTCAATGTCAATGTTTGCTGCTGAAACTGCATTTCTAAACATCCATGAAAGCCCACGAGGAGCGTCCCGTAGATTGCAGAAATACATTTTAATATTGTAAAAATTGCTAAAAATAATGGGAATAAAAGTTAACGAGCAAAAATGTGTTCACATCACTTTTACATTGCGAAGGCAAACATGTATCTATTCAAATTAATGGTCAACCAATAAAGTCAAGTATTCACCGCGATCGTTGCTTGACACTTAAATCGCACGTTGAAGCCAAGTTGATCCAACCAAAATATAAGGCTGCTCAAACTGCTTAGATTATATAGATTAATTAAACACTAGGCCTAGATTGCCAGCTTCTACATAACGCGATCCTAAAGCCATTACGGTGCTGTGGATTCCAGTTGTGGGACACGGTCAAAAGAAATTCTCCGTATTATTTCAGAAAATTCAATAAAAAAAAATATTAGTAAGAAATAAAAAAGTAAAATACTTGAAAATTAATATTAGGAGTAAAATTGTTGGAGTCCTCAAAAGCATTTGCTTGTATAAGACAAAAATTCACTAGTTTCATGTTTATTGGTCTCAAAGCCATAGTTGGAGAATTTAAATTTGCAGTCTCTGGTAACACCATGCCTACGAATTGTCCTACCAATAATTATGGCCGATATGAATACATATATAGGGGTTAACATGCCTCAGTTATTTAAAGCATTGTAAGGGGTACTTCACTCCCTTCGATCTTCTCAATATTATTTTTGGTGCCTACATTTGAGGGAGATGAGAGGGTTTACAGCTCTCAGGGATGGTCCAGGACATCAAGGTCAATTCCGAAGTTATTCGAATTGGAATTTGTTGCAATATCTCTCTTTATGAATAACTCGTTCTCCATTAAGAGTATATCTATTTTCCCATCGTTAAAGGGTTATAAGCACTTGAAAAATTATGAGCGACCGTAGAACCCCCACAAAATTCTACGTGTATGGAAACAAACTCCATCTTCCCATAATATATTTTCCTAGTTCCAACACAGTTTATTACACGAATATCAGTCATCAGTTAAAGGAAATATATTATGCCTCAGCCGACGACTTGATGTTACAGAATTCAAAAATAAGAAAGATTGTGGAGCACCTGGAGCTGCAAGGTGCACCAGACTAAAGGAATTGTTATTCATCACTGATGCATTACCTTAATTAAAATAATGAAGCACTACGAGCTTTCTATCAAGTGATGCAGTCCTCCCAATCTCCCTCCCAATCTTTATATATATATATATATATATATATATATATATATATATATATATATATATATATATATATATATATATATATATATACATACTTATTTCACCATATTTTAATTTTGATTTTTGTCTCTTCAAATTTAAGAAAACTTTTATTATATTTTGTATTTATATTATTGATATCGTATAATTAACTTTTTATTTACAGCAATTGGAAAGAAAACGTTTTTGTTAAGTTCCTTAAAGCTAATTTTATTACATTTTGACTTAAAAAGACGTTGATTTTTATGACTTTAGCACACCATCTTCCTTTCACTTGTGTTTTATCTGCAGGGCAAATTTCTTAGGAAAAATTATCTATTATAAAAGAAAATCATAAAGAAGGGTACAGCAAGGAGTAATCATAACTTTTTATATGAAAAACGTGTTCAATATTTAGTCATAAATACAAATTTTGTTATAAAATATGTTGAAGAGGCAAGAAACCTTTACATAAGTATGATGTACACATTGGAAGATACATACACTCGAGTATTATTGCAGCAATTGGCTTCAGACAGCGTGAAAACGGACAAAAATAGTTAGTCGATATGTACACTTATCACACTTTATAATATAAATTTGGGTTTTCAAACGTTATTGCTCATTAAAAAATTTCCCAAGAATAAGACGAGCTAAATTTACACAATCTTTGGGTTCATTTGATAACACAGAGGCTGCAAGGGACTGCTTTGGTTTTGATTCCGCTGCTCCTTATATATGAAATGAAGGCTGAGCAGCACTTTATTTGGCAGAAGTCAAGAACTATGCTCAAAGATGGATTAAGTACATTTGCATTTGATATATAACGAAGAAAGAAGCATAATCAACTATAAAACGTAGTTGGATGAAGAAAACCCACATCAATTAACCATTTCCCTGTAGCCTTGTGTAATATATTTTAAGAAACAATCAGCATATACAAGCAAGTACTGGATTTAAACTAAATGTTAATAGTGTCCTTTAAAAATCATCCAAAAATATATTAGAACTTTTAGTTCCCTTTCATTTCGTATTTCTAGATTTTTTGGCGCTGTTGTTATTATTGTTGTTCTTGTTAATCTCAAATCGCCTGCACAATAGTTTAAACGGTTTCCAAAAATGGAAGAAAATGTTGTTAATTTCGCTCAATTTGTTGTTCTGCAGCCTTCTATGGCATTCGTTGTCATGAAGACAACGATTGTCATGTGTCTTCAAGTTCTTTATGTTCAATTAATTTCATATTGATTTAAAAATGGGAAATAAAATCGCCTAAAATTTTAAATTCTCTTCTATCGTGTGTAAAAATAAAAACGCACCTTTAAAACGTGTGTACTCGTACATACACAATGCAGACAAAAAGTTTTAAAAAAACAACTTTGAAAAATTGGTTATTAAAAATTGAAAAGGAAGCAATTTTGTTTTGCTGCAAGGGGTTTAAGTGAAATTTTTTTATTAAAATAAAACATGGGAAATGTGCTTGAAAATGTGTTATAAGATGATACTTTTAATTGGAAAAATAATTGTAATTATAAGGATACTAATCCTTCTTAGAAATATTATTCTTATTAAGAATGTCCTTTTTATTAAAAAGGTATCTTTTTTTCTTATTGAAAATGTACTTTTTATTTAAAAGAAATTAAAAAAATACTATTCTTGAAATGGTACTTTTTATTTAAAAGGCATTCTTTTTTAAAAAGGTACCTCTTATTAAAAATATACCTCTTACTGAAAAGGTAATTTTTATTAAGAGAGGTACTATTTATTAAAAGCATTTTTTAGATTTTTTTTTACTAAAAAGGTACCTTTATTAAAAGGTACTTTTTTTAGAAATACAGTATTTTATTAAAAAGGTTACTTGTTTATTAAACGCCATTTTTATTAAAAAAGTATTTGGTATGTTAATGCTAAGTAAAGCATAAAATTTACGGGGAAGCTGGGGAGGGTACCGCTCCTATAAAGTTAAAGAATTATAATTCTAAAGAATTATTTTACTGGCAGCCAATTGTGTGGAGTCCGGCCAAAAGAACTATATTGAAGAAGAAGGAAGGGAACCTCTCATACAAGGTAAAAGTTTATTTTCGTTAACTTGTAGAATTACTCGTATTTTAGTTAGAGTCTTGAAAGGATTAGGTCTCTAAAAGAACAACTGCTGTCATTATATAATTTTGTACAATTACAAATATAAGGCTAAGCCAGCTCAGGACATTGAAAAGATTAAATGGATATTTAATGTCGTCAAAAATAGCTTAAGATTACCAAAACTTGTGTTGATGAACATTTTAAAGTCATTACCGCCAAAGATGACAACGAGGTAAAGAATTAAATTTGGATGTCACTTCTTTCTTCTTCAAGAGTCGTTTAGTATCGCACACAATATAATTTTTGTTATTATAAGCTTTTTAAAGGAAGTTTGTGAAGTAGTTTAAACCACTTCCCATCATTTGGGATCGAGTGTGGTAATATTGTGTTGAAGGAAATTTATTTTCTTTTTAAATATCAAAATGATTTCTTTAACATATTCATAATTTGTACTTGATTATTGAGATGAATTTTTGGCCAAAAAGCACTAACCTGCCAAAGCAAATAAACCATTTATTTAAAGATCTATTTTGTTATTATGAACAACAATTTTTTCGATAAGAAAGGGTTTTAAAATCTTTCGATGTATTACCAGTAAGAAGGACAATCCGAAATAGACACGAGGGTGACCATTAAAAACTTGCACCCATTCAAATAATACAATAAACGTAAAAAATCCCTGGACAATGAAGTATAGAACACAAATTAAATCCAACGATATATGTAACAAAATTTTATAACGATGACTGAACAAAATTAGAAACATAATTCACAAATACTATTTAGTATTTTCATTATTTATTTAGTACGAACTTAAGCAAAAGCAAAAAGGAACTGCCTACAACAGCATTTCAATGTCTGGTTGAATGAATGTGCAAATTGATGGATAAACGAATGTATGTTTAGAACTGCCTGGGCTGGTCATACACGCGCAGCAATTCGATAAGCTGATTGCTCTTCCCTGTTATTTGAAGAAAGTATTTCGGAAACATCCTTGAATTTTTATTTTTTTTTTTTTTTTTGCTTATCACTAGCCAGTAAATTACATTTTTAACGCACGCATTAATAACCAGTAAAAAGCTTGAAATAAAAGCTTTAAGTCTATAATAATAGGAAGGTTAAATTTGAAGGAATATGTGATGGCACCCGAAGCTGAGTTGAGTTGCAAATTTAAGTTTTTTATGTGAGTTTTTCTTGAGACTAAATATTTTTGGTTGCCGACTGAAATATTTTCTTTATAATTTTATTCAAAAAACTAACCGATTATAGCTCTATTTAAAGATTTTTTTCAGAGGTATAACAGACAGCTTGCGCACTATTCCCCTTAGAGATTCTGAATATTATGTTGAACTGAAAACCCATTGACTTCCACGCAATGGCCGCTTCCGGCTATAGTGCAACAAGTTTAGAAGCATCTGGACACTGGATACCCGACTTGAATTTGATAGCAGTTTCAAAGTCTTGTTGGATACGGGGAAATATAGAAAGATATTATCACAACAGAGAGCGAATCAAGAATGATCAGTAAAATTTTAAAAAAAATTAGAAAATAAGAAGATGAAAAAACAATTTGAAAACAAACAAATTCTATAAAATTAGCAAGAAAAACTCGTATTATTTAATTATATTTTTCACAAATTTTTTTAAATGAAATTTGTTATAAGCAATGAAATAGTTGTAATTGATGCGAGTACAATGGAAAATATATGTATGAAGAGCAGAGATCGAAAGATTTTTGATTAATGCAATGTAATTTCTCATTGTATTGATAAAAACTTTCATTAATATAATGCCGAACATACAATGAAACCGCTTTTTTATTACGTGAATGAATTTTCTTTTAGTGAAGGGTTCTGAAAAATAGAAACACAGTAAAATCGGACAGGACTAATTCCGCTATTAATATATCTTCAGGTTTCATCAGAGGGCTGTTGACATAAGGCACAAGCTGGCTACTGCTAAGGTCGTAAAGAAAATGAAGCCATGTTAGGTTTGGCCTCCCCTACAATGCGTTTTGTTGTAGCTGTGCTGAGGTGGATGAGGAAGAGACGATTTTTTATCTTCTATGGGAATGCCCGGTGTGGCATTAAGCAAGGCCTGTGCTTCTACGCAACCATTTACTATACCACCTATCGAAGCTATTACAGATCGGTCTTCGATAGGTCTGTACACCACAAGATGTTTTTAATACCATTCAAAGCATCCGATATTAGATCCCTTGCATACAGGTCAACTTTTCTCACTCATCCGTCCTTAATATCAACTCCATTTAACTCACGTTCCTTTCCTTGGAACTGTATTAATTGATAAAAAATGTTTGTGTTTATATTTTTTATGTAAATTTATTTACACTCACATGTAAATATTATGTAATGCATTGTAAGCTCTTCCTAATGAACACATATGAATCAGCAGAAATTCTAACAAAAAATTACAAAAATAAAAGCAATGAACTACCCTCCACTCTCTAATACTTCATGCATTATAATCACATAAATAATTCCCTCCTTTTTGTTTGCATGATGATTTGGAGGAGATGAAAAATTCGAATTAATATCAGAAACACAAGCAAACTTTTCAATTTCATTGTTAAGAAAAAAATTCCTAAAAATAAATTCAAGTAAATGGGTCAGGCTTTTTTCCCCCAGTAGCACAAGAGTAAAACCAATTTGCCTATTCTAGCATACAATAGAGATGTGGCATTATCAGCAAGATTGGGGTTACAATGAGTTTTATAAGTGTTATCACTGAAACTAATTGGAATATGTCCATTAGACGGATAACGAATTCGTTGAAAAAGAATATTGTGGAAAATGTACAAATCGCTATGATTATGTATCAACTAAATTTGAAATTAGAGGAAATAAGAAACAATTTATGAGATTAAGATCAACCGTTTAATATATATTGATACACTACCGTCTTGATTATTAATATTTTTGGGCCATAAGATCTTTATAGAGGAGAAAATATTTTTGTTACTCACATTGAACTATAATCGAATTACGCGTCATACGGGATAGATTGTCATCCTTATGCTACATGTTATTGTCCACTATTCTCTGTCAGAAACAAATGAGAAGAACACTACAACAAAATCAGATTTCAGTCATTGAGACCAACATATTCCTGGAAAGTTTCTTTCTGAGATATAAACACAAGTTCAGTATTGCAAAATAAATTAAATTATTGTATATACTAAAGGTTATATATTGATTATAGAGGCCCTGATATAATCGTTTAACATCTAAAGGTACCAACAGACAACATGTTTTTCACATTGTATGTGTCAAAATTTACATATGTAAACGGTAACATGTCGTGTGTTACCTTTAAAACATTACTTGTGTAAAAAAACATAACAAAAGTCATAAGACATTATTTGAAATAGAGCGTGTTCTATTTTCTTATGTTAAACATACAGCTCCAAATGTCTATGTCATGCGAACAAATTCGTCGGCGGTTGATTATGTGCACTATCATTAGCCGTCTGAAGGATTATTTCGCAAGGCAAATAACCTATATAATTTTTTTTTTTAATTTAACGTTGTCGTTTTATTAAAATAAGTCCTAAAATGTATAGATTTTTAGATACAACCTCAACGTCTTGTTTAAAAAAGAAAAAAAAATAAAAAAACACATTTGCGTCGCCAGTACTTCAGCGACGGAACCAAAAATATTTCGACGGCTGCAAGCCATTTATCAAACAAATAACGTGTATATTTTTGTAATCAGCTGTTCTCAATAAACACGACCGATGTCATGTGTGATACTACATGTACGTTTGTGACCAAAAATTATAAACCATATGTAAATAAACCAATATTGACAGACATAAAGAAAAACATACGAATCGAAAGCTTAAAAAACACACGTAAAAACATGTCGTCTGTTGGTACCTTAAGTAAAGAAACAAATTCCCAAGAAGTCAGTAAAACCCATATCCAGAAAAAGTGATTTGTATAATTTCTTGTAATTTGATTATGACTTGTCGTTGCAAGATGATCTCTTTTTTGATTTCTATTTATTAAATTTGAAGACATGTGACCACTGGAAAATATAAACGCCTTTCACATGTAAACTTTATTTCCAGTGGTAAATAGCCAATCTTAATGTAATATAAAACTATTCTAAAAGTTTACTTTTCTCAAAACAAGGACATGCATATATTAAAACAATAGAAACGATCAGAACTTGCACTACTTCTAGGTCTTAATCTTAGCATTTTCATAACTTTCCTAATACTTTTATTTTTATAAACATAATTTAATTTCTTATTAGTATTTTTATCAAATGTTGTAAACAGGACACGGAACTAGGAAAAACCAAAGCGTTCGTCACCTCAGCCTTATCACTATCTGAAAATATAATAGCGCGAATTTTACTCCTACGTGAAATAACTTTGAGAGTTGCTGTAAGAATAGAATCTTAGAAGAATTATGTGTTAATGACAATTTAAGTTTGAAATTGAAGAAAAATATTTTGTATGTAATTTAAAGAAATAAACAATCCGTTGTTTGTTATTGCTTTAGATATTCATATTTCGATATTTCATTGGTCTCTAAGCCAAATCGTCAGTGAACTTTAAGCAGTTTGAAAACATTCAACCTCATAGTCTTATGCGAATCAAATCAAATAAAATACGAGAATTCTCTGTCGTATATGGTTGTTACAAAATATATAAACATAGTAGGGTTAGAAAGTCTTGATACAAACATCACCTCAAACAAATTATACGCTACATGAGTCTATTATTGAGCTTTTGCAACATGTATACAATTAGATGACCTTGGGGTGCCAATGATTGTATTTGTAATAAAATATGGTAAATACAACCAAACTATAAAATAAAATTGTTATTTTTTAAATGTGGCAATAAATATACTTTTGGGTATTTCTTAAATACTTTTGAGTGCTTGGCTTATGTCTTTGTAGAAAAATTAAAAAAAAATTAATTGTACCTTTCTTTAAACTATCGATCACTTTTAAGTTACGAAATAACGCCCAATGAAATAAGTCCCAAGAAATAAAATAAGCCATAATAAAATAAGATCCGAAAAAAGTCCAAATTGTTTTAGAGAGCAGATATACCACAAAGAAGAAAGTCTTTATGTGAAACTGAAGGCCAGCATTGCAGAAATAGTTTAGAAGGTCAAGACGCATTTAAGTCCAAAAATGCCAAACTTTTTTCTGCATGAAAAATTTCAGAAATTACAATAAAATGGGATAAGTTCCAAATTTTTTTTATTTTATTTTATTTTAGTAAAAAGAAATAATTACAGAAAGAATATGAAGAAAAATTTATTTATTTTAAATTTCTATCTGATTCGTGGTTCTTTATCTGAAGACTAATTTATCCTTATTTCTTCCAGCCATCTTATTAATAAATTATTTAATTCTATAATATTCCTATACGTAACCTCTCAGCTCACCCGGACATTTTACTATAATATTTTCAAATAAATTCCCAAACTTTTTTAATCAAATATTCCACACAACAACGTACTAGTCTTTTCTTCCATGCCCGCACACACAAACACTTATACAATTTGATTTAATTGAATTATGCCCGTTTGTTGTCTTCGCTCATCATTCCTTTAGCAAGAAAGCAAAAACTAATAAAAAAATCAAATAAAATGAACGTAAATTGCAAAAACTAAAAGAAGAAGGGATGACAAACGTAGCTGAAACGAAAAACTGCATTAACAGCATTTATGTCCTTAAATTGTCAGACAGTATGGTATTGAAAAAAGGAGCCTACCAATATACGCATCACACAATGAAAAAGAAATTTGTATGAATCCTTTGACTAAATGGAACACTTAGAGTCCTAAATGAAGGAAAGATTGATAAAAAATAGGAAAGAGGGTTGCTTTTGGTTACGTGAGATACGTTGTTATGGCAGAGCATCAATTGTTTGATGGTGAACTGAAATACGAATGAAAAGAGCGAACAAAAAAAATATATTTTGGGCACGTTCTCTGTAAAAAGACTATAATTTGTAAGAAAAAAATTCAGAAGTAAAAAAAGGATCTAGTTTTTCCAATAAGTGTAATTCACTTTTGCTATAAAACAGTTGCTCGGAAATGATTGAATTCTATTTCAAAATAATTTGATTAACTGTAGCATACTGTAAGGATGGCGTACGGAAATAGCCTACCTACCTTAAGGAGTATTCGAAAACAGATTTAGATTACGACAGATTTAGATTACGGAAAAGGAAAATGGATCTCTAAGGTGAGTTCTCCTATACTTCATTAGTAGTAAGAGTATTTCCTCCGTTAAGAGTAATTTTGTTTGTATAGAAGTTGGTCAATCATATAGGATGTATCCCCATGCCTGATTATACAATTCGCAGAGTCTACATTGTTTGGTCTCAGCGTTTCAATAATTATAATTATAATAATGAATTATTATGGTGAAATCCTTTATAGAAAGTATCACGCTTTACCACTTAAAAGAATTCAGAATCACTTACCCTTTTGATAATTCATGTTGCTTTTCAATTGATGATACACTTTGAAGCTGAGTAAGTAGAATATTTATCCGCTGAAAACTGGCTATAAATTGTTTCCTTTTTTAAATTATTTTCACATGCAAAATTTACACAAAAAATCCTTTTAAGTTATACTTAAAACACGATTAATTATTAATATGCATGACATTGAATATTTTTTTCACAACACACAATTTTCACTATTTACGGCACAAATTCACGCTAGAGAGAGTCTGAAAAGAGAAATGGAGACAAAAACATATTAATAGGATCTATATTAGGGATATAATTTGCGAGCTTATTTGACAAGGTGTTAATAGTTTCGATTGCAAATTAACAGAGATTTATACGCAGTTAATATTAGGAAAAGCTTCTAAAGGCAAGCTTTGCAAAAGATCTAATTTTTAAACAAGAGCAGTTCGATACTAAATCTAAAGAAAACTTTTGAACTGAGTAGCAGCGTCGTAAAGTACATATGTATTTTTAAAACTATTTAGGGTAGGTTAGGTTCGGTTGATTGGAGGGGTGTGATAGCCCATGTCATACGACATACACTTAAGCCAGTGAAGGCTTCTTGTGCGCTCCCTTTCAAACTGCCAAAGTTCTGCGGCAGGATTCGAACCTGGGACCTTCGCACTACGAGTCTAGTACACTACCTACTAGTCCACGAAGGTCAATTTAAACTATTTAAGTATTTTTTATAAAATTTTTTTACGAGTGGTGCTCGGTATGTTAGTGCGTAAAATCACGCTTTAGTTATATAAAAATTGTTATATTTTAAATTATATTTTAAAATTATCACGTAGTATTTTTTATAGGTCAGATTTTTGTATTTTTAAATTGAGTAAAGTTTGGTCGGGAGGTGAGCATTTATCCGCTCCTACCTCGTCAGCTTTATGTTGACTTGGGCATAATGGATTAATATTACACCTGCTTTGATGAAGAACTTGAAATTGTTCCACATGGAGAGCTTGTTGTCCGCTTGCTTCTATTCTATATTTTCTTCTTTTGGCTACGCATGTCGGATGCAAAGTATTTTCAAACAAGTTTCAAAACTATAACTTGTACAATCAGCCGGATATGCGATAATTTAGTATCATATTCAGCAGATTCCCACTGCCCGTGCTCCTATTTCTTATGAGTATCTGCAGACATTTAATGCACAGACAATTTTAAAAATTCTTCAATCTTACGGAGATCTTAACTTTTTAATAGGTGATATTGGTAACTAACGACTACTAAATAATTCAAATCCTATTTATTTGAGAAATATATGTATCCTGGATAGATTAGAAGAAAATATTATTCGAAAAATAAGATAGATTTGAAATTCCGAGTTAAATGAATGAGAACTTCTGTTATAAAAATTACGTTTTTCTATTATTAGAAGAATTTGAAGCCACCTACAGAGTTTAAAACCAGCTTTGACAATGAACGGAGATTGATTCACACTAACCAATGGCATACAATTGAGTCCATTATAGGCATATGAACTGAAGTTATATATATCTTATTAGGGAACAGACTTTGTTAGTCCTTTTTAGATATTATGTCCTAATGAATAGCTTATACAAAAGACCCGATATTAAAATAGTTTCCAAAAATGAAAGTTTTTATACGTCATTCTTATGGCCTCTGGGTACGTATTAGTAAAAATGGGGACACTTGAGACGACATGTAAATCCATCGCTTAAGAAATCTATTTTTGTATTGAAAACATAAAATTAAACAAACAAAAAAATTTAACAAGTAAAAATTTTGGGCACTTAAAAAAGTTTTACGTTAATCATTGCAGGTCATTTCAAAAGTTTTCTATTAAATTACAAACTAATAGACACATATTTTGTTCTTATATGAAGAAATATATTTATATTTTTTAACTTTTTGTTAAAAAAAAATTAAAAAAAAAAAAACAAACTACTGTATATTAATAATTTTCTGTGCAGTCAAAATCTACAGCTAAAATTAATAAAACTAAAGTTCACTAAATAATAATATCTCTATATTTTTTAAAATTTTTTTATAACAATTTGGTTAATATAATATTCAAGCTTGAGGTCTTTTTTTATCGTTAAACAATTTTATTTAAAAACTATCGATATTTCGATACTCATTGAGTATCATCTTCAGGATAATTCTATTTTTTTTTTATAATAAAGTTTATCTCCATTCATTTTATTTATGTTTTTCATAAATTTCCATACGCTGATCTTTACATTCAGTTTTTTTTATTTTTATTTCTTAAACTAAAATTAAAACTTTTGCTTTTTCTACTATGGAGAAATGTTAAGTTAATTATATTTAAAATTTTTTGTTTTACACTAGTTTTTAAGATATTTTATTAAAATTAAAAAATTGAATTCACAAAATAAAACACTAAACAAAACAAAGCTTCTTGCTCCAGTATTCTTAAACAACTGCTCACCAATTGATTTTGCCACTATGTGGGAATGTTACAAAAGGAGTTTGTTCAAGAATAACTGCATTCAAGACTCTCTCAATAATAATTAATTTTAACAGTGAATAACTAAAATTTCGATACGTTCGTTAACTTGTACATATATAAACGGTGATTTTTTTTAGCAACTTTCTTTTTGGCAACTCAGCTGTTTTCGTGTACCACGTCACGGTTAAGCATGATCAGTTTTGTCTATAATTTAACCATGAATCGACTTACAAATGAATTTTGTTACCAAAATTCAATTCATGCCCGGTTAAGAAATTGCATCGTGGATGAGCGACGAAGGTCATTTGTAGTTGAATGAAGCGAATTTGTCGTATTTGGTGTGAAGAGCAACCAGCACCATTGCATCCTGAAAAATGCACTGTTTGTTGTGGATTATGGGCCGTACTTTTTTAAAGAAGATGAAGGCAGGAACGTCAATGTGAATGGCGAGTGCTACCATGCGATGACTACAATTGTTTTTGCCCAAAATGGGAAAGATGGACTTGACAGACATGTGGTTTCAACAAGACGGTTCCATATTTCATACAAAAACGCGAAACAATGTCATAATTGAGAAGCGAGTTCGATGTACAATTTGTTTCACGTTTGGTGCGCATGTATGAATTATTGGTTTCTTTTCCCTACTTTGATCTCAAAAGGCTAGATATCGTGTTTCCATAAAACGCGGACTTTCTAAAGAACTATATTGAAAAATATCTTCTGAAAATCAGTCTTTTACAAATAAAAGGATTCGTCGTGCATAATTTTTTGTAAGAAAAATTGGTCATGCAATTATTTTTTGTTAGAAAAACTATTCCTTAAAAAAATTTCTGTTGAAAAAACTAGTCCTCTTAATTTTTCTTAACAAAAATTTCACAATTTCCCTAGCCTTCCTGGAATATTTCTTAGGAAAATTAAGCCTTTCATTCCCAATTTTTCGAGAAAACCATGAACTTACGAAATATTTATTTTCAATGGATACGTCTTACACGATTTTTTTTAACAATTATGATTCTATAAATTTTCCATAATGGTGCCCCAAAATAATAATATAATAAGAAAAGTTCTACCATATTCTTATTTTTTATGAAAAACTAGTCAATTAAAAATGTTTCTTTAGAAAAATTTTCTCTTCCACAATTTTTTTGCAAAAATAGTTTAGTTTTTAATATCCATTCTTACAAAAAAGTTAGAAAAAATATTCTTCCCCAATTTTTGTTTTGTTTTTTTAGGAAAACCACCCACGAAAATTTCTAAAGAAAAAATTTTTTTTAACTTGTCTTCGACAGAAAATGGTTCTCCGAAAAAGTGTCTTTAAAAAGGTTTAATTTTTTTTTAAAGAAAAACTATAAAGTCATCCAGAATATTGTTTTAAATCAACTTGTCTTCCATATATTTTTCATAAAAGAAAACTCTCTTCCGATAATTAGTAAATAGCGTTTTCAAATCTGTTTTGAGGAAAACTTTTTTTTTTTTTGAAAAACCAGACTTCAAATTTTTTTTGTTAAAAAAATATTCTTCATAATAATTTTTTTTAAAGAACTTTTATTTTTCGGTTTTTTTAATGTTTTAAATTTCTTTTAATAAATTGTTTTTGCTTTAATTTTACATGTAACTACATAAATATGTACCATTTATGTCCTTCAAAATATGCATGTGTGTGTATGTAGTATTTTTGCATGTCTTTGCTTGACTCACCACTACATCAACACTTAACATGCATTTGATTGATGGTTAGAGAGTCTGGATGTGCATGTTTACATTTGTGGCACATGTATATTGTTTGTTGTTAATTTACAATGACAAATCTAATAATGAAACCATCATATCCTTACAACACGCTTTCACATCCTCTATTTTGAACTCCCAGCCGCACTTCACAATGTGTGGTTGGAAGTTGTAGCCAAAGAAAACAAAAACGAAAAAAATAAAAAGGAAATAGCAGCAACGTAAAGATACTTGAAACTATTAAAACAAAAAAACCTGAACTTCACTTTACCACCAACTTCAACTAACATTTACATTTGAAAACATTAAAAAAAAACTTGCATCAACTGAAGATGACAGCAATTGGAACCGTAGCAACCTTTTTGTCATGCAGTACGAGTAAGTAGCTTTACACTTTACCGATAATAAAATGTAAAGCCAAAGTGAAAATTATGCAAAAACATATTATGGGAGAAGATATAATTACAGGATAATATATTTTGAAGAAGGATGTTTTTAACGGATATTTTTGATGAGCAGGATAATGTGTTCCTCTACGGTGTATATGAATTGAATTCCCTGTTTAGAACTGTTGAAACGTTGTTTTCGTTCGAAAATCTGTTCAAATAAAATATATAGAATTAGTTTTTTTTTTGTTTTTTCTTTTTGTGTAATTCAACAGTTTGAATTTTGTTCCTAAAAGCGAGTTTAGCATTTAATTTTTGTAAACTTATTTAATGCATAAAGCTGTTTTCATCATATATTTTTCCTTAGTTGTCTCTGACACAATAAGACGTCCTGTTTGATTTTTTAATTGAACTCAAAGACAGGATATGCTAAGATAGCAGTATGTGTATAGATAATGGAATAACCCAGCAAAATATTTTTAATATAATTTGAGGATAGAAAGCTTATGATGGGAGTGCTGAAGTCCTAATATTGATAACGACATTTCCATGCAGTATGTACGAAGGACACTTTATAATTACGATAAGGCTGTTGTAGCTTTGTACTGAAAAAGAATTTTTCTTTTATTGGAACCTTCTAAGATCGATGTGATGAATTTTTATTTTGAAAAGATGTTTTTTTTAAGAATAAAAACCGGAAAATGTTCGCTATAATATAAACCGTCAAATTTCTATATATAAACACCAGAAGGTTTTTTTAATAATCACAAGCTGTGAAGTCATTGGCTCTTGACAGCAGAAATAATCAAAGTCCGTGACAAAAATGGCACCCTGGACCATCAAAGTAACAGTCTAATACAATACCTTTTATTGCAGGATTTGCTTAACATTTTTACAAAAATATGCTCTACTCATAATCGTGGGGTACTTATAACCGACATCTATTCAAAGCGACTCCTATCTTAAGCTCAAAAAAGAATAAAAGGAGTTGCTTGAAATACTCCATGTATGGAAAAACTCGTATATTAAAATTTCTTATTGATATTTTATCTGACAAGAATGGTACGCATATTTTGATTCTACTGCATATTTTCATCCGTTTGTATATAAAAAAATTTTAACAAAAATTTAACCGACTTAAAAAAATTCCCCGGTAAATTATATTTAGAAATGTTCTTCCCTTTAACAACGTAAGTATGATTGAATAAAATTGCATTAATCACTTTGAGTTTTATATTTATTATTTTGCAAAGTCCAACCAAACTTTTGCCGTCAGGCACTTTAATTTTTATTAATTTTTTTTTCTACAAAAATTAACTTTGTTAGTTAACAACAACAAAAGCAACAAATTGTGAATATGAATGCGAAAAAAGTCCAAAAAAGTTTCATAAATTTAAATTACTCTTGAAAACAACATCACAAAACGAATAAAATTCAACACAATCATGAGCAGCAGGAGCTCAATTTAATTGCTCAGAAAATAACAAACAATATTTTTCATAATTTTTTTTTATATTTTTTTCCCCAAAAAAAGTTTTTAATATTTTGTCAATTGTTATTATTGTTGTACGTTTGATTATATTGAAATACAAGGAAATAACAGGAAAACATTTTGTTGATTTTACCTTTTTACTTGCTGCTTGTTAATGGGCTCCAAAATCAAATGCCAGGAGACGTAAAGTGTGCTTCAGTTAAAGGACTTTTATAGAATTTTTTCCATTTTATTGTCGGAAATTTAAATAAATTCTTCACTTTTTGCAACAAATATTAAACCGTATTTTATTATTGCATATTCAACTCGTCGCTTTTCTATTTGACATATTTCAGTAAAAATTACTTGACATGATTTTATCAAGGAAAGAAAAAAATATTGAAACAAGAGGATATCAAAGATGAAAATGCATTTGTGGAATTTATCTAATTTTCTCACAGTCCTTGAAAAAGAGTAATTGTGAAACCACAAGTTTTTTTGTTCAATAACTTTAACCTATTGGTAGGCAAAGGGCCAGTTTTTTTTACTGAAAATTATCATTTCAAATAAATTTTACTCGCGCTTGGTTTACAAGTTTATATATATATATATATATATATATATATATATATATATATATATATATATATATATATATATATATATATATACATATACACATATATATATATATATATATATATATATATATATATATATATATATATATATATATATATATATATATATATATATATATATATATACATATACATATATATATATATATATATATATATATATATATATATATATATATATATATATATATATATATATATATATATATATATAAACTTGTAAACCAAGCGCGAGTAAAATTTATTTGAAATGATAATTTTCAGTAAAAAAAACTGGCCCTTTGCCTACCAATAGGTTAAAGTTATATATATATGTATATATATATATATATATATATATATATATATATATATATATATATATATATATATATATATATATATATACATATATATATTCAATTTATATGATACAAATTTATTTCTGTATCCAACATTAATATTTGGAAGCCTCTCGCCCTTCCAAGTCCCCTTCTTCACCTTATCATCATCATCAATATTTCCCGTCTTGTTTCTCTTAAGAAATTAGTTACACTTAATGGTGGATTTATTTATACAACCAGCGCAGCCAGCACTTGAAAAATCTAAATATGTAAATCAAGGAGGGGGAGAGTGGGAAAAACCCATACAGCGGGAAAAAGTTTAATTTGCGCTTTTAACAACGATAGCAATAATACCAATATATAACGATATCTGCTGATATCACAAAAACAAAATGTGTTTGCAGTTGCTGATTTTCTGTTGATTTAATACAAAAAGATTGATGGATGTTTTATGCCACACAAAACATTTTTTTTTATCTCCCACTCATTGAAGATACTTCAAATTAAAACAAATACACATCTATTGGAAAAATTTTGACGGGGATGGTAGTTGTGCAAAAGTTCTTATAAAATTTATTCTCAATTTGTAAAATTTTTTATGGTAAAAAATTCGCTCGTACAATTTTTTTATAAAATTTGCACTTTGCAGATTTTAGCCGCTATTTTTTTTTGGCAATTTGTATGAAAAGAAAGGAGAACTTTTTTAAAGTATAATGTCAAAAAGGTTTGATTTTCTAAAGCTGCACCTCCAAAAAAAAGAACTTTTGAGCTTTTTCAAAATTTTTGTGGAATGGAAAACATTTCCTATAGAAATTTTGGCGAAAAATGGATTACTCTTCTATAAAAAATGTCTCTAAAAAATATCTTCTTATACAGAAAAGGCTCATTTCATTGTTTCCTAAAATAAAAGCTGCACTTATCTAAAGCTATGTACAGACGGTTGTAAGATCTGACAATATTGTCAGTAAAATATGTCTGACAATGTCTTGCAACTGTGTGAACTGCTAATTTTCGGCTTACAACGTTGATAGAAAAAGCATTGTCAGCCTATTGTAAGCCAGTAATATTGTTAGATATCTGCCAATCGAGAGAACACTATTCTTTGCTATTGCCAGGTAATTGTCAAACGTTGTAAGTTAATTTTTTATTGGTAGGTGTGCTTAAAATAATGCACCTGACAATGGCATTATTGTCAGATAAATATTTCTACTGGCAACACTGCGCGGGCTCCATATTATATTTAGTTTTACAAACACACACAATAACTTCTTTAAATTTTCTGGCAATGCCGAACAACAAATTTGTTGTACAATAGTCTAACAACCGTGTGAACTGACAATTTTTATTGGTAGGTAAATTTATTGCTAGACAGTTGTCAGACAATGGAATTGTAAGCTTTTTCTACAATCGTCTGAACTAACAATGTACCTTTTTGTAGCCATATTGAATTGTCAGAGCATTGCCAGTACGTTGGTAAATCAAACAACATTGTCAGATCTTACAACCGTCTGTACATAGCTTTAGATTTTCTTTAGTAATAATTGCACTTTATTAAAATTTCTGTAGATAAGATTCCACTTTCGCAATATTTTACGTGGAATAAGAAGCGTTTAGCAGTCTTGCTAAACTTTCTATAGGAAAGGTTGCACCATTGAGACATTTTCTCCACAAAAATTTTTCTTGCAAATATCTTGGAAGAAATTTTTCTTTTTTGAGACATCTATGAAAAATGTTCACTCTTGTAGAATTTTCTATAGAGGAGGTTGCAATTGCGCAAAGCTCTATCTATTCTGATTTCCTTTTTGTAATACTATCCATAGAAAAAGTTGAAATTTCTTTAATTTAAATAACATTCATTTGAAGTCCTTAGACTTTATGAAAAGTTTCAAACTGCGAAATTTTCTATATAAAAAACTGTACTTTTGAAAGTTTTCTTCAAATACAATTACACTTTTCAAAGAAAAAAGCAGCCTTTTTTGATTTTCTTCCTCAAATAATTTTTCCATTTAGAAATTTTCTATAAAAGGGAAATATTGTTTTCCTGAAATTGTCTATAGAAATATATAGAATTTAGTAAAATTTTGTAAGATTTTTTGCTGAAGATAAAGTTGACCTTTTGCAAATGTGTCCGTAAATTTTTTTTTAGCTGTTTAGGAAATGATATTCATCAGAGTTGGACGTTTTGATAAATATTCTTAAGAGACATATCCATAGAAATTTTACAAAACTTAGTTTCTAACAAAACTGTTGCCCATATTTTTTTCGTGTCTGATTGTCTTAAAAAATAAGCAGTAGTACAAAAAAGAAAATGTTCTTTTTTAAATATGTTGCAGTGTGCGGTTGGCTGAAGTATTTTGGTGAATTTCAATTTTCCTTTTTTTACACTAAAAAGTTTTAACAAAAGAAAATGCTTTCGTAACAAAGTGTGAGACTTTTTTCAAGAATAAAATACATTAAAATAAATTTTTAACAAAGTTCTTTCATTAAATAAAATTACATTTTAATTATCGATTACTTTAATGTACTGAATGTTATCTCGGTTGTATTTATTATTAGTTTTTTTATCAATTGCAATAGAGGGCAATCCTACTGAAGCTGCAAAAAACACTCACTTCCCTTTCCGTGGTCTTTTGCAACTTTTCGTAGGCCAAAAATATTACGTATATAAACTCAGTGACTTCCATAAATGCTTTTAAAATCGCAATTTCACATTCCATTTTTGCCAAAATGGTTTCTATTTGATAAAAATATTTACACTGCAGCTGATCATGTAACTAGAATTTAGAAACTCATAGCATGCACTGAAACGCATATAACGCATATGCATAGAACGGATGGTATGGACTTTCAGCTTTAGTGTGGCATCTTGTCAGACTATTTAAGGCATAGCATTGGTCACTGAAGAGTTTAGCTCCCTAATTCGTTGGTAATGCTATCAGAATCATCGGCAAACTAAAACAATTATTAAAACGGCCACAACACACACATACAGCTTCATAAAGTTGATGCGTCTAATCAACACCAGTGGCGCTGCAACTTTGCTTTAAAACTATTATCAAAACGGGCAATAACAGAGTTGCATAAGAACTGAGATCTCCCTCTCTCTCTCTTCCTCTCTCTAGCTCTCCACTGATTGTGCGGTAGGAAGGAGAAATTGAAAAATTAATAAATTTTACTATATAGACATCAAATATTTCAAGCAACTCCCTTCTCTGTTCTGCCTAAGACACTGCGATTTTTTATTTACTTGCCCTTTGTATAAGTGGAAAACTCTATTGCAAAGTACACAAGCACTTTTCCATAAACGCACGTTCATTAACGGAAACAAATACTCTCACAGAATAAAATAGACATCAAGTATTTTGATAACTTTGTTAAGTAAAAGAGGAATTTGCTTATTTTTTTGTTTGTTATTATTTAAATACTTTCAGTAGTCAATTGTGGATTACAGATTATTTATGATAACGTTGATTCAAATATATGTATGTATGGGGCGGCTGTTAAGCAGTCAGTACGAATTAAAATGCTGAATTTCGCATTTTCAATGCGCTCTTATAAATCTTGAAATGGAAGTTTTGATTTTTCTTTAAATTACAAAATTTATTATTATTCATATTTCCTCCAAATATAGACAAAAATAAAAACCATTAATGTAATTATCATAATGTATTTGGCAGGTTTGTGATTTTTTATCATTCTTTAATTTATTGCTGGCAGGAATGAAGAAAAAAGTACTGTAATCAAACAAACTTGTGTTGCCAAAGGTATGAGTTTTTTAAGGTTAAACAACCAGGGAGCAGATATATAGTAAGAGAAGAAAAAACAAAATAAATATACGAGATCAAAAAGCTAAACCAGAAAAGGTTTAAACCAACTTAGCAAATCTAGAAAGCAAACTAAACCATGCCACTCCACTCACTGCCTCAGCACCATAATGAAATGAAACCAAATCTAGACAAACAGTCAACATGCATCACACTGAAATTGAAGTGATGACGTTAATATCAGACATGATTTCGCTGTGGCAGTAATATGTGGGTGTTTTGCAGATAAACTTACTTTCATACACACATTTGCAGTGGTTGTCGGAAGGTATCGCTGTTTGTTTGATATTTTAATAAAATTTTCATATTGGCAAATCCATTATGAATATTACGCAAAGTAAATGGAAAGTTTAATGGCAACCAAATAGGAAAAAAAGAGGCGAGTGTTTGAAAAAACTCTAGGCCAGCAAAACTTTTCAAAAGCAAAAGCTAAAACCAAACAAAAATTATATAACCCATAATTAAAGTGCTTTTGAAAAAAACTTATTTCAATAGAAATCGAATTTTAAAAATAGCCGCCATCTGAGCAGCATAAGTTCTGGTATGGAGAGGTTTTAAATTTTTATTAAAAAGTACTTAAATGTTCTCTTGCAGAAATAAAATAAATAAAGTATGTGTACGGCATTCTATTTAAAAAATTACATTAGACTAGTTTTAAAATAGAACAAGTTGTATTAGATAAGATTTGTTTTTGAAAAAATTAGATGTTATTACGCAAAATAGAATTGGATAGAATTTGGCTTAAAAATGGCTGAACGAAATGACGCCCAACAAAGTAAGTCCCAATATAATGGGACCTAAAACATTAAATAGTTCGAAAATATGAGTATAATGAAATTAATTCCACAAATAAAAAATAAACCCAAAGTGAAATAAAGTCATGTAAGTATGTTAAGCTTGTCTTGAACGTACCTCACTTTAGAACGAGCTGGCACCTGGCTTAAGGCCTGCATTGTCTAATAAACTTAGAAAACAACGTAAGTTTTGGACATACATACCACAAAGAATCCAAAAAAGCGAAACAAGTTCAAATTTCTTTGCGATGATAAACAAAAAAAATCATTTTAAGTGTTTTCATAAAAAAAATTATGTTCCACAAAATATTAAATATCAGGCAGCATTTTATCCATTTTCCGGTTTCAAACGTACACGTAAAGTTAAATAAAACTCAAATCCAGCTATGAATTCGATGAAACTTTCATGTCATTATAATGCTTGAAATAACCGCCTCTTAGTTGCAACAGTGGATCATTTTGAGGCAATTTTCGACGGTTTTTTCGATGCTTTTGCTTTTTGCACCATTTTGTTGAAACCATATAGCGTCACAGTTCTTCAATTGCAGACCAAAAAGATAAAATTGACGGTAACCGTCTTTCCAGTATCATTTTCGGATAAATACGGCCCAATAACACCTCCAGATCATAATGCGGACCAAACAGTCAGTTTTTTTTTAGATGCAGTGGCTTTTCCATAATCACTTCTGGGCTTTTAGAGCCCCATATGTTACAACTTTGCTTGTTGGCGTAATCACCGAATAAGATATGAGCTTCAACGCTGAAGAAAATTTTGTTCGAAAAATCAGCATTTTAGTTGTTTAATTGTTGCGTTTGTTGGACTTTATATGGATTAAGGTGCAAATCGAAAAGTAAACTACATCATAATGAGCCGTAAGATAAGTCAAATTCCAGAGAACACCCTGGAGTCGATGAATTCGGATTATCCGCCACACTTGTATTTACAAAAGCGATATTTACGGCAATGCAGACATTGTGATGATGCACAGGCCAGACCACATCTAAAACGCTTCCAAACCTTTCTTCAAATTTCTTTATTATCTTTGCCAATTCCTTCCACACTAGTGCTCTAAAAGTGGCTACATTTGAACCACAAAGCAAAGCAAGTCTTTTACTAAATAAATGACATTTTTAATGACAAACACTTAATAGCTGACAACCACGCTGGACACGTCTTTTTGAAGCCGTTAAATGTTTTCATAATTTTTTATAAAAAAAAATTTTAGGCAACATTTTTATAAAAAATGCATGTATTCCGGACAGCTTCCTTTAGAGAAAATATTAGATTTAATAACATTTTTCAATTGTTTTGTAATGAGCCGCTTTCTAAAAACAATATTTTCTTCAAAAAACTTTAGACAAAATCTCTAAATAAAATTTTTCTACAAACTTTCTGATACAAAAACAAATGTCTTTAATAGTTTTCTTAACAACATCGTCTTCTGTACAATTACGAAATTATTTACAATTTAAAATTTGTGAGATCTTCGTACTGTCAAATTAATTGACATTTAATTCTGTTTAATAACATTTTCCATTAGAACTCTTAATATACGAAAAGTTGTCCACGTATGAGTTAATGGGCATTTATTTAAAAAAAGAGTGCAGGGTTTGACCAGCACCACTTTATTTCTCGCCAGCTAAATATTACATTTCCTCCAGCTCTTAGTGGTCTTACATGCTATTGAAACTTTATGGAATTTTACTTTTTTTCTCCATTTTATATTTATTTTTTCATCCATAGCCACTGTTTGGTAGTGTAAAGTTTTGCTGCCAGAAATATGAATTCATTAAAAAATACATAAAAAGGCGTTTTTTGCAAAGTCAATGTTGACGTAATAAATATACGTGATTGAAATGTTGCCATCAAAATCACACTATAACACATTCAAACCTACCAAATAAATTGAAATATATTATGGAAAAAAAGTTCCAAAAAAGGACAAAATCCCCATGAAATAATTGGGGGGAGAATACTTTATATATGACGCATTCACGTAATTGCAAATTGCATAGACATGAATATGAATTTGCGCATTTGAGTAAAAAATATGAGATGGAGGCTGCAGCCATTATGGACAAGGATAATTTTATAAATGTATGTGTGTAGTGGAAACATTCGGAGCATTAATGAAAGTAACAACTAGAGGCACTTGTTTATTATGGAATAGGTACTAATTGTGTTTGTTGCAATTATTTATAGTTTTTCACTACGAATGCCAAAACCTTAGAGAGGAAAACTCGTGATAAATACGAAAAAGTAAAAAAATTTAACACAATCGTGGCGACTGATTTTCATTTCTTGTGAAAATCAACATCCTTCTCATTTATTTACAAAACTTTTAAGTGTTATATGAAAAATAGAAATAAAAAATTTTTATTGGTGCAACATACATACATACATAAATAGCTGCAACTTCTCTGTCGGCAAATTTTCTGCAGAAAAAAAACAGAAAAAAGGGAAAAACCTACAAACCAAAAAAGCCGCAATTTGGCAAAATGAGTATTACGAACGTTGATGATGGACGAGACTCAAAACAAACAATTAACGCTTGAGTGATTTTGATAAATTTTACTCTTAAGCTTTTCATTACATTCCGTTTTTGTCTTCTTTTTTTGCAAAATTTAAATCATAGATTGTAAATGTTCGTGTGTACATGTATACAATTTTATATAAAATTTTATGCAAAAATTGTTTTCATTAAAATTTAACTAATGAAAATTAAAAAAGACATGCAGAATGCTCAGATATAGCAACATACGAGGGCGGCTATAGAATTCACTTCGAAGAAAAATTTAACCCAAATTAAGCTGTTGACCGCAATTTTATTGCTCCTCTTCTCTGGTATAGATAAAACGATAGATACTTTTATCTCGTTTTTGAGACCATTTCCTAAACTGAATTTCTTTTGATAAAATAAAAGTTTGTTATATTTATGCCATAGAGTCGTCAAGTTTAATAAATAAAAATGTGTTTTTAAATAATAAATTTTTCGATAAATGTGAGAAATTCATTTTTCATTAGAATTAAATTCAAAAGAAAATTTTGCTTTGAGACCTATTTGATCCTCCATGAATTCTTTATTAAAAATATTCTAACAAGGATCACTGAGCATTCTAAACATAATCGTAATATTAAAAACTTGGTGCCATCTACAGCTAGAGTAAACTGACCTTCGTAGACTAGACTCGTAGTGCGGAGGTCCCAGGTTCGAATCCTGCCGCAGAACTCTGGGAGTTTGTGTTTGATAAATAAAGGGAGCGCACAACAAGCTTTCACTGGCTTAAATGTATGTCGTATGACATGGGCTATCACATCCCAGTGGTCCTTGATGCATAGATTATATGTGTCCCTATGCCCTTTGATAGACAGAGTTAACAATTGGTGACATGGAATAAGAAGAATAGAATGAGGTTAAGAGGCTTCATATTTGAAAACTCTTTTCCAGTTAGACTAGCGAATGTAAGTCATTTATTTATAGGCAGACAATATGGGAACCATTAGAAAAAATTAACATCGTTGAAACAGAAAGGTACACAATAACAATTCGAACATGTAATAACCCATTGAATATATTATTTAGTGGTACCAGAGGTATACTAGGACAATGGAATATGTCATATATGAAAGCATATGAAACAATAAATGAAGACTAGAATTGCAGGATATAATTCAGATCACAAGTACAGGAACGTTAATTCACAACGAACAGCTTCAGCATCCAATTGTTTCTGATTAGATTATTATTTGGACTTTGAAATTATTTACGTTTTAAGCACAGAATACAATTATAAATGAAACCTTATACACAAAATGTTACACGTAATACTCGTAAACACATTTAACACCTAGAATAGATTTTAAGGCAGATATATATAATGCGTTATAGAATTAAATATAGAAAGAGAGGTTTTATGTAAAAGTTTGCGCTTTAATATATGTTAGTTTTATATATGTATATGTTACTAATATTATTTCTATTTTATACTTAATATTGAACTTAATATCCATCTGGGATGCATCGCATATTGTCAGTGAACTCTGAGCAGCTTGAGAGCATTCAAATTCATTCAGTGTTTCTGCCGAACAAATCGAATACAATATGAAAATTATCTATCGTATAGGATTATCACAAAATACATAATCATAGTATGCTTAGAATTGTCTTATACAAACATCACCTCGAACAAATTATACCCAACATGAGTCTATTCTATTTTTCTTCGTACATGTTTTTTCATGCTAAAATATTTTTATATGTACATACATTTGTATGTCTGTATGTATTTAAATATTAATGAATTTTTTTCCATAACTAAAATATTTGAAATAGATCTTAAACAAA
Source organism: Germaria angustata (assembly GCA_963681545.1). NCBI lineage: Eukaryota > Metazoa > Arthropoda > Insecta > Diptera > Tachinidae > Germaria > Germaria angustata. The sequence goes on along the minus strand of OY813000.1, from coordinate 80,675,155 downwards.
ATTACAAAAATAAATTTACTAAGAACATATTTCCAAGTTTTATGGCAGTTTTATTTAAATTAAGCAAATTTTAGAAAATTTCTTACTGGAATTTTTTATATTTATTTTGGATGTAGAGAAATAAAATTCCCCGTTTTCATTAAAAGTTTATTCTTGAGGTGTTTATTGTTCCGTGGCTTGTGGACAAGTAATTCCTAATATATCTACATCATAAACGTTAAATGGCACATTGCGAGCCAATTAAATAATTGCATTACGTTTACACCACTCGTTCACTTAATTTAAATACTTTAGTCTTTCAAAATCGCCTACTTACTATGTGGGACTCACTATGCTCTGCCTTATCGCTTGCGTGTGGGGATAGAAATTAATTAAACAAAGTAAATGAATCCAATATACTCTTGAAATCTGTGGCTTAACAAAAAAAGGCAAATCAATAAAATATTGAAAAATTATTGAGAACTCGCAATCTTATGCTTAACAAAGAATTAGCAACGGAATTAGAATGGAATGACTATCAGCCTTGACAGTTTATTGCCGAACAAACTTTTACCTGTCTGATATCCATAAAGACTTAGCTCTGAAATTCAATGATGTCAAGCAGTAATAAAAGACTGGCCTTCGTAGACTAGACTCGTAGTGCGAAGGTCCCAAGTTCGAATTCTTCCGCAGAACTCTGGCAGTTTGTGTCTGATAATTAAAGGGAGCGCACAACAAGCCTTCACTGGCTTAAGTGTATGTCGTATGATATGGCCTATCACACCCCTCCAATCAACCTAACCTAACCTAACGTAATGAATATCAAAATAAATAGAAAATCAAATAAAAAATCTGATCATTTCTGACAATAAAATATTGTTTTGCTCAGGCTTGCAAGTATTTCGCAACTTGCTAGCAAGAGCTTAGCAGTTTGTTAGTCAAAGCATAGTCATTGTGTTTTGAATAGACTATTCATATGGTAAGTTCCTGCCATTTTTTGTATGCATTCAACATCTTTTATCCACAAAAAAATCATCCCAGTCAGCCGCTCTAAATGAAATCGTTGTAAATATGTTTTATATTAATTAAATCATAAAAACAAAAAGAAAAGTTTTAAAACCATTAAAGATTTAATTCATAAAAATCGAAAGAAAATTTTTAAAATATTTAGACAAATTTACACAAAACTTTAATAATTTTGTCAATGGAAATAACAAGAAAATTGATGGTCGTTAGAAATATTTCTTTAGATGGATGTATGTGTGATATTATGCATAATTATCTTTGTATGCGTGAGTCTAATAATGTAGAAAAAAACTATGGTCTGCTTATGAAATTAAGTGGATTACAGAGTTTAACATAACAAAAGAGAAAGACGAGTAGTATTTCATTGAAATCCCTAAAAACCTTTTAATAGCAGCAAAGTTTTCCTTCAACAGAATAATGATGATGTTAGAAATTTTGTTTGGTCTCTCTGATAGACGCTATACGATTCCTCCTATTGATTATGTCTGCAATGCGTTGTCATAGCGACTATCCTAAGGTGTTCCTTAAGTTAAAGTTTGGAGTGATATGCTGTTGAGATCAAAAATTTTCTATGGTTTTTTTTCTTAATGTAAAATTAAAATAAAAGTTATGGAGGGGAGAGAGTGGTTATTGGCGATTTTTGTTTTTTATGGAATTTCTGTGTAAAATATGCAGGATAAACTTTTTTCGTTTTATTTTTATTTTATTTTTTGCAATTTCGTTTTATTGGATAATGAATTATAATTTATGGAACAACAACTTTTTGCTTGAATAACAGACCGCCAAGAAAAAATTTCATTGTAATCTTTAAATTGCTTCCAAATAAAAAATTTTATTTAAAATGTAGGTAAAACTTTAACAGAATGAGTTGCTATGGAAACGTCAAAATTAATATGAGTGAAAGCCAGTATGGCAATATGATATTGAAAGGGCAACATCATCCCCTTCAACTTTTAGCTCGCTGCTGGAAAGCCGTCTCAGGAAATGCTACATTTTTTATAAAGTTAATTGTTTATAGATCTGATGTTAACTTAAGTCACCTGATCCATTTATTCTACGATATGACAAGGGAACTAAAAGCTTTAACAGTCATATAATCATATCAAAATATAAATGTAATTTTTTATAGATCAAAAACATTTATTTCCTTCTTACACTTATTAGATATTTTAAGTTTTGAGACAATTAGGCCAGAATTGATGACTGCATGGAATTTCCTTTCAAAGACTTTTAGAGACTTAAGATTTGTTAAAAAAGACCTCAAAGCACTTTACAAAAAGGAGTCTTGAAGGGTTAAGTTGACAAAATGAGAGATGAAGCCACCCAGAAATTCAAGCTTAAAAATATCCGTTGAGTTTCATGCAGATCGAATTTGCGGATAGAGAAAATCGTTGAGTGCTGCTTTGTTGCACTCAACGTGTACAACTCCTGGCATTTTCGGTAAAAGTTGTCCCGTTGATGAACCCATATAGTAATTTCTGGGATCCAGGACGGTTTAAGCAAAGATCACACATATGTATTGCATCCTATATGTAACAACTATACATCTTGTACAGTGTGTGTGACAAAAATGATATATAAAGACCTCTGATTACCGCAAAAGTTTTTGACACATAACCTCATCGCTACTACGGAGCCCTCTACAACATCTTTTGCTACAACCACAATTTCCTCAGCAGAGCGGCAGCTACACGGCCGGTCAGACTTGAAAGCACTCGAGTCATTCCGTACTATTAAAAACGAGCAACTGGATGCTGCATAATCTGCCCAGTTGGTCTCGGAAGACGCTGAAATTTCCCCCAAAACTCACCTTACCCTAATACCACCGATGATTTGATCTTCAAAAAAGCAGTTGTTCCACATTCCTACAAACAATAGCGGTTTGTGTCTCGTTGACATGTATTTAGTATCCTTTTGCTTCAGTGATGTTGAACCGAAACTAATATTTTCCGCCACTTTCAAAAACTATAGCATTTTGCGATAGACTGATAGCTTTTGTTTCGCCTTTTATATGCTGCCATTGTCGTTGTTTAAAAAAATTTAGTTTAATACTCCTAAATTTCTTTCCAATATTTACTAATTTTAAGGTGGTCTTTAGTATTTAAAAACTTAATTAACACTTTCACGTCTTTTCTCAAACTTTGACCTTTTTGATGTTATTTGTTCAAAAATTGTATTATAGTTTTTGTTTCAGATTAATCTCTGCTTTCGTTAGTAATTTTTTAACAACTAAAAACTAAAATCTCGTTTATTGTTTTTTTTTCATTTTAGAACAAAGAGACATGCAGGCTCTAGTTTTTACACTCAGCCAAAACAGACAATAAGACAGTCAGTAACTGACAAATACAGTCACACATAAAAGTAAGTATCAGTTTGTTTATTTGCTCACTCGTTCACTCATTTATTTGTTTGTTCACTTGCTGCACTTAATGTAATTAATTTTAATTAAAATCCTACATAATGGTTTGTTGCGTACCATTACAATGTCGAAATGATGTTGTTCGTTTCTATTTTATTTAATTTTTTTAACGCTTTTGTTTGAGCTCGAATTGCAAGAGCTGAGTGAATAAACTATAAAGGATTTCAAATAAAAATAAAACTTGAAGAGGATGTAAAAACCTTATGATAACAGCCGTTTGTAACAAATTCAAGTACAAATTTTATTTAATCACAACGTTTTTTTATTCTATAGAACGAATGCACTTTGTTCTCTCCTACAAACCGTCTGTTGAGGTCTTTTATTTATTGTGGTAAAAGAAACATGTAGTTGTTTTAACAAATAGCAACAATGCTGCAAAAAATATATACAGGAATTTTGTTTAAGGACAGACATCAGCATTCTAACAAGCAACTTGAAATTTTTAACTCACAAAAATCTTAATTGCGATAAAAGTGTGAAGTCGTTGAGTTTGAAAAATAGTCTTTACGAAACAAAAGCTTGTGAGAGGTGTCTAGCAACAACTTTTCTGTTGAAAAAAGTTTTGTCGGTCTCTGAAAAAGTTTTCTAAAGAAACGTTTGCCAAGCCCTGATTAGCTTTCCTATAGCAAATAATGTGAGGTTCGTAACCATTTTCTATATAAAGCTTGTCTGCCTTAAACAAAATTTTTTAATAAAGTATTGTTATACCATGAGCCGAATTTTCTAAAGAAAAAATTGTAAGCTTGTGATAAAATTTTCCACACAAGGATTTGTCATTATCTGAGCAATGTTTCCGAAGAAGAGACATTAAGACACGTTTCTATAAAAAATTTGTCAGTCTGGGAGTGGATTTTCTATAAAATAGTTTGTCAGACTCCAATTAAAGACAGACTCTTAGCAAGAGTTTTAAAGAAAACCTTCTCAAACGCTGACCCTTTTTTCTAATTCAATGTTAGTCAGACTCTATGCAGCTTTTCTATATCAAAGCTTAGCAGACTTTGGGAGACCTTTTTATGGAAAATATCATCTTTTAGATATATTTGTTTAGGATCTGGCTTTTTTAGTAATGATGAGCGCGATACTTATTTATAGCCAAGTTTGCCAAATTATTAGAAGCTTTTCTACAGAGAATTTACTTAATAGTTTTACATGAAAATGTTGCAGATGGATCAATTCCGACGGAATAATAAGCCTACCCGCCTAATGAATAGAATACTCTGGAATCAATTTGTTAAAAATAGAAAGAAGCAACTTCTGAAATTTTTCAGAATGCACATAAGAGACTACGAGGCCTAGGTTCCCATTATAGCTAATATTGCTTCAGTTGTCATGATATAGTTTAGGAGGAGACGGTGTATCATGCTCCTGGTTCGAACTAGAGAGGCTTCAATTGCATCATTTGGACAACGGTCACTTCACTAATCTACCTAAACTGTCGAAAAGTAACTAAAAGACATAAACTCCTGAAGCAGGATCAGTGGGTGGGTTTAAAATTGACACTCCTAGATTTCACTCTCGTTTTGTATGAAATCTTCGATTTATCATCTTTCTTTACACTTCAAAGGGATCACGTGCACTAAAATTAAGTGAGCTGACCAGCAACCTGTAAATCCAACCTACAAAGAAATGTTGATCCGACTCAGAACAACTTTTGTATAAAAAAACCTAAATTTAAATTTCATAAATCATTTAGTTTCCTTTCAAACTTTAATTCAATTGTAGTAGTTTTAATATCCTTTAATTCGATTGTACATGTCTACAGAGAACTATTTAAACAATTCACTACTTAAACTTTTATATCATAATTTTTGCTTTTTCTATGTATGTGTGTAAACAAATAACATTGTAACATTTTGCTGCACACATTTTTTGTAGTGTATTTAAATTACGAAAGTTTAGCTCTTGATGCAAGTAGTACCACTTCATGATAATAAAAAAGAGTATAAATATTTATAAATCAAAACGAAAACTGAATGTTCGAAAACCTAGAAAAATTTTAAAAGTGCGGTCGATAAGAAAATAAAAATTGCAGGAATGGTTGAAATGAAAATATGCCAATTTAATTTTAAAATAATAAGTCAGGGAAATGATTTTAGTTGACTTGATTACAGACAAAGTTCCCCACGCGTAATTAAAAGTATTTGTTTCATTGCGAAAACGAGATTCATAAATTTTTCTTTAGAGTCTAAGACGACATGCAGCAAAGCACGCATCCGAAATAAGAAAACTATTCACTACCCTGTAATCATTTAGAATTTAACTTGAGAAGACTGAACATGATCTATAGAATTATCAGGAATAAAGTCCTACGGCCAGTTCATCTTTCATACAGGTCCAATATATTTTGAAGTAAAAGTTTTTATTTGAATGAAAAAATGAAAAAGTTGTATACATATGTATGTATATTTCCATATGTGAAAACTAGATTGAACATACACATATACAGTATAACAAGTTACAAAGTATAATGTTAACAAAACCTAACATAAATAAACTCAACAATATATTGTGTGAAATATTCTAGAAACAACTTTCCCATTTTTTAATCTTATCACTACAAAGAATTACACGATAACAAGCGTTACAATTACCATATCTATTGACTGTTATATTAATCAGATAATTAAGCAAACTCCTTGAAATTTACTTGCGTTTACTTTTAACAGACTACAACCCCAATATTCTCTCTAGAATGCATTAATAATTTCTTGTATATAACAACTGAATCCCTTATTAACACCTCGTATGTAAGAGAATCCAACATTTTTTAAAGCAACTTTAACCTTCAAATCAAATAAATTATATAAGCAGAAATTAGTACTAAAATTCTTTAGAATCAGTCAAGGTATTACCGAACAAGTCTTCATGATGTTATTGCATCTACTTTAAATGATCATCTACATGTGGGAAGGAAAGTTCAACTTAAAATTTTTACTTTAAATTAAAGACATGCAGGGGTCAAAGTGCTTAACAACTAAGGGATTCTTCTTACACAAATTCTATTTGTGTTTTAACGCAATTAAGAGCATTTTGTATACGAGTAGACGAAAAAATACTAGTACATATTTCATTTCCTGTATTCCGTTTCTACTTTTAGTGCTTAAACGAAAACCCACATCCTTACATACACTCCTAGAGCAATTTTATTTGCAAGCTCGTGTAAAAAAACTGAATGTCTATTGCTGCTAAAAAAAATTCGTTTATATAACATACATTTCTATTATCGCATAAAGTTCTCGTTGCTCCATTCAAGTTTTTAAATTTCTGTTTGTCTGCTTTTTTCACAAAATCATATGAACTTTGCTTCTTTCGTTTTCTATTTTAAAAACAAACGAAAAGCATTTGTTTTTAAATTGCATTTATACTTTGCTTAACAAATGAAAATCTTTGCCATTCGATAGGTTGCAAGGCGCGAGTATGTGCAACAATATTTGCTTGCTTGAAATCTCTTTTTGTTTTTGTGAATAAGTGGAAACTTAAAGAACTCAAAATTATTTATGTTTAAAATGTTTATACGCGTATAAAAGTAAAGTAAAAATAAGTAAAATTGTAAAAAAAAAAATTTCTACTGTTGGTCTATGGCCCTTCCAAACGAATGTTTATCATATCGTCATTAATTTTGCCTTGGAAAAGTTCATCAAATTGTAATAAAGTTTTCTATTAATTTGTTCTTAATATTTTCATCAGTTTTCCATTGGAAATTTTGTCAACTGTACAGTGGAAGATCATTTTTCTGTAGAAAATAATGTCGCATTGTAATCAAATTTTCTGTAGAAGAGTTCATCACATTGTGATCCCCATTTGCACAGAAAAGAAGTGAACAAAATTTTTACTAGTTTTTTTAAAGAAATAGTTTTTGGAAGAGCTTACCATATGCTCAAGTTTTCTATCAAAAAATTCTTCACACCATGATCAACTTTCCTATAAAAAAATTTCTACACTGAAATTAACTTTTTTATGAAAAAGCTTTCCACATTGTGGCCAATGTTTCTATATAAAAATTTTTCATATTGCCATTAACGTTGCTATAGAAACATTTGTTAAACACTATCAAACGTTTTTAACGACAATTTAATTTGTTTTTTTTTAACAAATTTTATGAACAAAATGCACACATTTGTCTAAGTGTTTACGTTATTGGCAGTTGCAGTCAAGTTTTAGAAGCATTTAGAAGTTTTTTTTTCTATTTTGGTCATATGCAGTCTTTAATTTTGCTCTAACTTCAGTTATAGTTATTGCCTCCGTATCATTGCTTTTATAAGCGGGTATATATTTCTAACAAATTATTAAAAATTGCACTTCCAACAAATTTATGATGGGCGAGAAAAAGGACGGTCCATCTCAAAAAAGAAAAGGAGGTGGAATTCCTGATGGCTGATCAAGTATAATATATTGGCTGCAACACTGAAATAAAATTTTGGAGCACAGCCTTAGGAGCTCTTAAAATATTTAATTCTACACATGATATTCCTTTAGAGCCCTTTTAAATGCCAGGTGCCAGTACGAAATGCTAACAAAGTTGTGGAAAAGAATTTCAATTAAATTTAATTTATGATATTAAATTTTCAAATTTTCTGTTAAAAATATTTCCATTACAAGTACAAGTTAATGTGCTCTTTAGAAAAAGTTTCTTCATTATATTTATAGTATATAAGGAAAGTATTTTCCTTGCTCGTCTGTGTATGTTTTTACGTAAGAATGTGGTGTTAATATTCTTGTTTTTATAAAAAAATTTATGTGCAAGTGTTTTTAAATATTTTTAGTTAACCCTTTAAACATGTTTAATTTTATGTTCTTACATGTGTTAATGTATTTTTTATTTATTTCTGACGAGTACATTTACTGCTTTTGAGAAATTCATCGTTGCATATGAATGTTTAATGGCAGTCTTTAAGCTGTTTCACGCTATTTTCTTCTTCTAATTTAAAATAGTGCCCTTTTACTAACAATTTTAAAGAATTTACAGTAGGCAAAAAGGTGGAAAAAATAAATTAATATATAAAATTCAAAAGCTCAACGTACAATACTCATCTTTTCTAACACATTTTTTCCAAAGATTTTTTTTAAATCTCCTGCAAATATTAAGTCCACGTTCATTATAAAACCCAAATTTCTTAGCACTTTCAACAACCCCACTGTAGCTTTTCCTACGTTTCTATGAATAACTGTTCACGTTGTATTCATAAGCATGTGTGTATGTGAGTTGCTGTAGTGTGTGTGCATGCGATAATTTTAAGTTATTTTATACTTAATGCCAGGAGGCAAACACAACGGAAATGATTCGCCGTAATTTTCCTTTGTGTAATCAACTCCTGTTGTCTATTTTTTTTAGTCCTCTACTTATTCTCTTGTATATTAAACATTTTTTTAGATTTTCTTTCGTTTTGCTCTAACAAGCAAACAAACATACAGGAAACATACATTTTTACATATTAGAACTTTGCCATTTTTATGTAAAATATTTTTAATGAAATTCTAAAACAAAAAACAAACAACCACACGAACAAATTAATGAAAACTATTTTCAACTAAATTGAGTCATATCTTCTTTTATGTGATAGAGAAATAAAATTATAAAAAAGTCATTTCTACATTCAGATAATGTTATGAAAAATTCCTTTAAATAATTCCAGATTTTAACGCATGAGGTTCTTAAAAAGAATAAAATTTTAAAGTTCCTTTTTTCAAAATATTAAAAAAATTTGCACCCACCTAAAAAGTGGAAAATTCTTCAGACACATGAATGTTGATGATGGTCAGATCTTTTAGCGTTATTGACTTCTTACACTTTTGATTTTGTTGATACAAATCGAAAAAACTATTTTGTTTGGAAAAATGTATCACATAAATTATATTCAATCATAGCCTTTTAAACCTTTTTTGACAAGTAATATTTAGATTAATGATTTTCATATATATATAAAAAATAATAATTTAGGCCGCTGATTCCTAAGCTATTTTAAAAACTTAATTTTTTTAACGAGTTGATGATATTATTCGACCATTTTATTTATAAATTAAATGAATATTTTTAATTTCCTGAAGAAGACACCCACAGGATGTTGAAATATTGAAAAATCATCAAAAATAAATATATTGTTTTTAATAAAAAAAGAAGACCTCACTCATAAAAAATAATTCAATTAATTTTTTAAATAAATAAAAATGTCCAAGGTACTTTTTCGAGAACTTTTTTTAAATTTCTACATTGCAAAAAGTGTTTTTAAAATACATCTGGATTATTACGAAAACATATTTTGTTTTTTCAAAAATGTTTTTTCCAGAAAAGTATCCTCCTCAAAAAATATAATGTTTCAAAAATCCGCTTATTTCCAAAAAGAAAAAATTACTACATACGCGTAAATGTAGTGTCTAAGTTAAAGTTTTTTATTCCAAAAGATCATTTTATTAAAAGGATAATGTTTATATAAAACTATACTTTTTAAGTAGAGAGGTATATATTCCTTTAAGAACTTTATAAAAATTTATTTTAAATGAAAGAGTAGATTTTTGAGAGGTGCATTTTTAATGCCATAATTTTTCACAACTGTGTTTCCGCCAGCGGTATTTATGCAGTAGGAAACTTTGTAAAGTGTAATTATTAAAATAAAACTTTTGTAAAAAAGAACTTAAATAAATAGGGACATTTGAAAAGCTTAAAGCACCTTTTCGTGGTATATTTTGAAAAATAATATTTTTTCTCGAAAGTTGGTCGTAAAAAAGTTGAACTTCTAAGACTGCTTTTACGAAAGGCAATTTTTTCAAAGGGAAATTTTTTAACAATTTGTTTTCCTAAACGAGTAGCTTTGCAATGACACACTTTAAAAAAAATCTGTTATTAAAAGGACTTTTTGTAAAGACGTACTTTTGTACACAATAACTTTTTTTAATTTTTAGATAACGAAATTTTTTACTCTAGCGCAAGCTGACTTGCAACAAGCTACTTTCGTAAAAAAGTACTTTTTCGAAAATTTGCTCAGTATTGTACTCTTTTAAATTCTAATTGTATATATAACATGCTGTTGTAATGCTGAAAAAAGTTCTATTGTAAAAAGTTATTTTTGTGAAATAGTACTTTATTGAAATTATTCTCTTTTCCATAAGATACGCCTTGAATACACTAAATCTGTGAAAAATTAATGCGGTAATATTTTTTTTGCAACAAGGTACTAATATAAACAGTTATTTCTATAAATATATACTATTGTAAAAAAAAAATACTTTTGCATTGAGATATTTTTGCACAAAGTACTTTTGTAAAATAAGTACTTTTCTAATAATATACATTTTTTAAAAGGTAATGTTTTAGAATACACTTTTTTAAAAGGGCACTATTGTAAAAAGGTACTTTTGTTAAAAAGTATTTTTATAAAAAAAAAAATATTTTTCCTAAAGTACTTTTGTAAAATAAGTCCTTTTGTAATAATATACATTTTTGAAAAGGTAATGTTTTAAAATACACTTCAATGGTTCTGTAGAAAGCGTACTTTAATACGATAGACTCGATATTATTTAAAAAAAACTAATTTTTTTTGTCTATGAAATTTTGTTTGTCTTCTCAATATTAAAATCATTGCTTGGAGGCTGCGGCGACCACGTTGCTTTAAAAAACACTCTCTTTAAATTGCTATTTGAAAATTATGATTTTGTTAAAAGTTTCTAGTGATGCCTTCTATACTCTCTATCTTAAGGCCTTAATAATATCTCTTGCCTCGAAGTTTATGACCTCTACTTCAATTAACATTAGCATTGATTCGTTTATTAGTAAAATAACACGACTATCATTTAAAGATATCAAGTAGACATCTCCAAAAACACATCTTTCTTTTCACTGAAAAAGAGAAGGAAAAAATCCCACGAACGATTTTATCCGCCAAATATTGAATGTTTGTTTATATACAAAATAAACTGTAACTGAGAAATAAAGAAAATTCAACTGGATTTGTTGTGCTTTAACATTCTGAAAAATACAAAAAAAAAAAACTGGCACCGGCAACATCAAAATTTACTTCTTCTTAGTCTTTACAAAAGAAAGTCAAGCTTAAAAAGAAAAACCAACGTGGCTGTATGCCAATTATAAAAGTGAAATACAAACTCCCATTTGGGGAGTTTTTAAATAGAAATAAATCCGACAGACTAAAGACACTAAGATTTTTTTTCCACTACAGACGAGAGATATATCACAACAAATATCAATCTCTTCTATATGTATTAGAAATCATGCACTCACACCACAACGTAAATTGCATGTGAGTTGTTAATAAAATGTCTTTGCCACTTGATGATGATGATGATGATGATGTCGTTATAAAACGTGTCATGCCAATATGGTCGGAAGTCGTAAGACATATGAACTTGTCATCACTAAACTCTGGTAAGGAGTTGCTGATTTTTGCTTTTCTGCCTTTAACAGCATGTTTGAGTTGATGCTGCTTTCTGAAAGTAACAATTTTATGAATGTTTGTATGTGGGCTGCGAACTTAATGGCAAAAAAGTGAAATATAGATGAATTTGTATTGAATGTTCAATATATGAACGTAATTCTATTAATATTCTGGATATAGATAATACAAAAAAAAAAAAAGGAATAAAGAGATTGATTTATATATTTGAAGTCAAATTGAGCAGAAATATTTTTAAAGGTTTCCATAGAAACTCTTCGAATACTAAAAAATAAATAAAATATGTGACCAAATAAAAGCTCTTATAGAAGTCTGTAAAAATTTCATTTCATTTCACTGATCTGTAGAAATGTTTTTTTAAAGATTTGTAAATACTGCTTATTAAAATTCCTTAGAAACCTACTAACTTTTAAAATTCTACTCAGTATTCTATTAAATGTTCTTTGACATCAAGTTGTAAATAAGTTTTAGAAGCGAAATTTCCTTGGATTCTACAAAAAACTGTTCAAAGTATGATTGCTGCTTCCCTCAAAAAGTGTTCAGAGTATGATTGAAATTTCTATTTCACAATTTGACTAACATTTCAATGGAAAAGTTAGGGAAGTTGTAATAAAATCGTCTATTTAAAACTTTGCTTAGATTCTCATTCTCAAGCATTTTTGTATAAGAAAGGTGCTCAGATTCCGACTTAGCCTGACTTAAGTTTTTGTAGAAAAGTGATTCGGAGTATGACACACTTTCCTCTAGAAAGTTTTTCAAAGTCTTACAATTCACTTGCACTATAATTAAGAAAAATGAATTAAGACGTCCTTAGCAAGATTTTTGTTAATCATATTAGTTTGGCTCCAGAGATCAATTAAAAGTGAAAGTGAAAAATTTTATCGCACACTGTACTTAAATTATATTGGCAATTTGTTTTTATAAAATTTTTACCATACATTTATGGTTGGGCTGTACAACAATTTCCTTTCATATTTTTGTATATGACTCCTTTATAATTTTTCCTTCATTGTCATTTCTTTTAGCATTTCATTGTAAGATTACTTGCTCACTTACTTTCTGTTATTTCCTTTTCCAATGTTGATTTGGATTTACACTAATTGTAAATTAAGTTTACCATAGAGAGGGATAAAGTTGTTATTGTTGTTATTTCTTAGTTTTCTTAACGTACTTATTGTTGCTGTTGTGGAAAGTTTTTGCAGTTATAAGCACTTTTTAACTTTTCCTATTAAGTCTTTTAATAGGTCTACATTAAAAAGTTATTCAGAAGACACTCAAAAGCCCAAATATTTATTTGCTGTGAAGGAGAAAGAAAAAGTTGGTCAGAAGGTTTTTTCAGCCTAAAAAGACAATTTGTTCAAATCACTTCAGTTCTAGAAATAATTAGATATAAAAATTTTAAATAAACTAAAAGAAAGGGATTTCAAGTAATTGCATTTTTTATATTAGTTGTTATTAAAAAGATTTTTATGAAAAGTTAATGTTTTTCTGAGAAAATTAGACTATTTTTTAAGCAATTTCAACTGAATAAACTTTTCCAAAAGGTTGTTCAAAGTTACACAAGTTCTTCTATTGAGAAGTCGCTCAGAATCTGAAGATTTTTTTTACAAAAAAGTTGCCGAGTGTCCGAATAATTTTTCTAATTTATTTTACTCAGAGCCCACATTTGCTTCTATAGAAAAATGACTTAGAAATAGTTTTAATAGAAAACTTGCTCAGAGTCATTTCCACAGAAATGTTACCCAGAGTTCTGAAAATGTTTGTTATAGAAAAGCCCTCTCACTGTCCGACAAATTTCTCAATGAAACAGATTTTCTTAGTACAATAATGTTTTCTATGGAAGAATTTATCAGATTCTATAAAATTTACTTACAGTTTGGCAAAATTTTCTTTAGAACAGTTACGTTCTATAGATATGTTAAAAAAATTTCTATGGCTATATATGTTATTCCGACAAACTTTTCAATACAAAAGTGGCTCAACGTCGGAGACATTTTTCCGGAGAAAACTTGTTCGTAGCTCGCCAAAGTTGTGTGTACAAAAATTGCTCAGAGGCAGATAAACTTTTCTAAAGAAAACATATCAAAGTGTAGAAAATGTTTCTGTGTCTGACAAACTCATCAAAGATACTCAAACAAATTCCTCAAAAGGAAAGTTACTCACGAGTATGAGAATTTTGTCTTGTGAAAAGTTTTTCTGAAAAGCTTCTCTATTAAAATAAAGAGATTTTTTTCTACAGAAGAAATTCTCAAAATATGAAGCATTTTGGTTCAAAATATTGCAAATTTTTCTGACAAGAAAATTATCTTTTGAGACAAAATATTTGCTTGAAAACAAAATTGCTATGAAAAGGTTTTTGGAAAAAATGGGAAATAAAATAAGGCTAAGCCGCCACAATATTAAAAAAATTTGTTGTTAAGTATATTTCGGTTTCTTATCAAAGGGAGCGGGTTCAAAGTGGGGCATCTCAAGCTTTTTGCATGTTTGCATGGTTTCTTACAAATACTTCAAAACTATTAGTTACATATATGGATCTTTCTTCACAGTTAAGGAGATATTTGACTTACAAAATTTTAAATTTTACATTTTTTACAATTTTGTTGTAATAAAATATAAATTCTTAGTATTACATGACAAATATATTTAAAAAGTACAACACATTCAAAAGTTATACGTAGTTATACGTAGTATGAAATCAAGAAAAAATGATAATTTTTATCCATTTTTTAAAAGATTTATATTTTTTGTAAAACAATTTTATAAAGCATATGTCCGCGAAAACAAAAAAAAAATCAAAAAATTTGTAATTGAAAGCACTACAACGTGCCAAAGTGGACTTAATTTTTGTAAATATCAACTTTAACGCATGTTTTGGCAAAACGCAAGGCTGGAATCAAAAAACCGAAACCATTTTTAAGTCCAAATATGCTTTTAAATATTTAGTAAAAGATTTTTGTCCCTAGAAATAAAATACTTTTGGGGTTTCTTGGAACTTCTTCGGAAATTATGAAGATTCCAGGAAAAATGTATTTTTGCTTTTTGTTATCTCAGTATTTGAAAAACAATTTTCTACACAAATGCCAATTTTAAGTCGAAAATATTAATAAATTATGGCATAAGACAAGAGTTTGTCATATTTATTCCCTCCTTTTTCAAGAATCCTTTCATTCAGACCACATCCATCAAGGTCTTCTCAGTATTACTTTTGGCAGAAAAATATTGTACTCTTGCTTCAAATAAGAGAATGTTTGTTTCCGATATTGATGTATATATGTATATCATTGGCTACGATCAGCTTATAATATGAATGAATAAATTTTAGAAACAATTCTTTGTTTCCTTAATAATCTATTGCATTTCTATTCACTATTTGTTCATTTGAGTATAAGTATAAAATTACCAATAATTAACAAAGTTTAGTGAAACATTCCGAATCGCAGATTTGCGTTTCTAAGCAAATTCGTATATTCGTTACTACCTTTAAATGCCAAACATCTATTAGAAATCCAACGTTTTCTTATAGATGATAATATAGAATCAAAATCTGATCTTCTTTCCGGAAGCATTTAATGTCATGGCCGCAGGGACTAGTGAGGTTTCCGTCTAGCCCGCTATCCTGGGAGCAACTCTCAGCGGGTTCAAACCCTTTTCACTGGGTGCAACGTACACCAAAAAAAAAAATACAAGCTGAAAATTAAAACTAAAATAAAACTAAATCAAACTCACAAATGACGAAGCACCATACACTATATACAAGTAACATTTCCGTTCGTTTATTGAAGCTGATGTAGTGCTTCTATAGTGCCCGCCCAACCGTTTCACCATTTATTTCCTCTGATACTTCTATTGGTGACCCACTATTATTCTTATTTCTCCGAATCGGACAGACCGTTTAAAAACTACAAATTTTTTCACACAATGAGGAAATTTTTCAGAATCCCTTACACAACTGGATTATAAAAATTAGTGATCTCCCGTATTCGGTTTCTAAGACAATTTGATACCTTGATCAACTTTCTGGTCTAGTTTTTGCTTTGATTGTTTAAAATACTTTCTTTAGTTTTTGTCTTTTCCACTTTAAATGAAGATAAAGCTAAATTTTTCATAACATTTAACATGTCTTAAAGACACACTTTAGTATGAAAAAAAGCAATAAAAAGAAACGGATTTAAAGAGGAAACATTATGAATAACAGTGTAATAAAACAGGACTAAACAACAACAGGCAGACATTAAAATTTATACCATCAAGAAAGGAACACGAACCGACCATGCAACAGTGATACGAGGTACCAACAGATACATACGTTAAGAAAAAAATGCCGGCTGTAGTCCAGCAATAAAAACATTTAAGTTATTGTTAATGTATATTTGAAATAAACTACAAGTTGTCTTGTATTAAGGCAACGAGTGAGTAGAGGAAATCAGGACATAAACTGGTTATAAAAAGAGGATTTGTAAGGAATGTTTTAGTTTTGAATGGACGAAAAAAAGTATTAACTTAACAAAGCAACAAGACATTTTTGCTTTTATTTTGAAGGGTTTTTTTGTTTGTTTAGTTTTTCAACTTTTCATTCTTGTTTCTTTTGTTTAGTTCTTAACGGAAGTAAGCAACGAATGAATAAATGCTGTTTCCGATTTGCATTCATTCGTTAGTTTTAAATTATGATGCAAAACAACAGCAACAAATTCATTGCATATACTAGCAAAGAAACTAATTTTTATTAGAAGCAAAAGTCCTGTTCATTATTTACCGCCGCAAATAGTCATTTTATTTACATGTTGCAAGAGGGTGTTTCATTAGAATTTCAAGTTTTATTTTCGTTTTTCATTCGGTTGCATTTATTTACAACATTTATAATAGTTTTTACTTCTTAAAAATATCCCTAAGCTGGTTTCTACACTCATTTCAAGGCATTTATGTTCATAAAACTCCTTTCTGCATTTATTTATCTTTATGTCTGCCATGCAAATTTCTTGTGGGTTTTTGTGCAAGTAAAGCTAAATTGTCTGTTTTTATAAAAAGAATTGTTTATGAGAAATCTGTACCCCTATATACGTTGAAAGAAAAGTTAAAGAAATTGAGTTTGAATATAAGTAAAATAAACGTAAATTAAAAGCACAAGCAAAGATATCGAATTTCCAAGAAATTGTTGCAATACTTCAAGTACATATATGCCACAGTTGACTTATAAAATAAGGTAGCGCTCGTTGTAAAAATCTTAGCGGATATTTTAATCATTAAATGTGGCTAAAATATTTAAAATTTTAGAATGCTTTCTTAACCCTTTTAATTTTGGTTGTATATTTGTTGACTCCTTTTTTCGGAGCCGTCCTATTGACGACCTAGAAGTACAAATAGATTTATAAATTTTTAAGACAAAAGTAATTATTATATATTATATCTGAAGAACTATAGTAGTGAATTTCCCTGAAGTTTATTTATTGCTACGAGAATATTGAAAATTAATTATTTTATATCTGGAGAGATACAGTAGTGTGACTCTCTAAATTTATGGCAGGGTGGAGAAAGTTATCCTACTTCACATAGCGTTTATGTACATACTTATAAATTTATACACCTGTGAACTTCTTTTATGGTTGGTTGATTTTAATTATAATTTACTGGAATCTACCCAGATACCCGTGAGGTAATTTAAGAGATCATCTAGTCTTGACACCAATACTTTGCAAAGATTATCATCATAGCCGTTCAGTAGTCGTTGTCCCTTTATTATCAGGCAGGACATTCACAGAAAAGGCGAACGACTGTTTCTTCTTTCCTATATCAGCAACTGCGTTATTAGTCAGCCAAGAGTATTCCAAATCGTTTTTGTACGTATTTTTACCATTCAGTGATCCATTAGTATTAACAGCAGTCTCGATATATCCTTACGGCTGTTTTCTATGAATCACACTGCGAGGTTTTTGTTTTAGGAGGGCCACATCACACCGGCACCACATCATCTGCATGTGCTTTCAGCTTTTTATAGGAAGGACACCGCACTAGAAATGCTCAAAGCAGATCCCAACCTAATCATTACCAAAGTGGTGTCCATGCGCAAGGATCCAAGCTAAGATAATGTCGGAAAGCTGATCTAGCCTTGGCAGATTTTCCCTACATTACCTGACCAATAAAGACGTGGTAATGAAGGAGAACTTGTTTTATACTTCTGATTGTGATTTCTTAATTTCCAAGTATGCTTTTTATAATTGTATATTTTTATATGAGTCTTGCCAAAGTTTTCATTCAAAAATAATTATAATAAAAAAATGCTTTTTATATTAAAAATGTTAGTAAATTTAATCAATTTTTAAAAACCAATTTTTGTAAAAAAAATTATTAAAGATGATTTGCAATATGTCATGGCATTTTACTACGGGCAGACTCCATGATATTTCATGTATAGAGTTGGTGGACTGTCACATAAGTGCCGTGAGTAGCACCAGTATAGGTAGTGAGCAGTTCATTAGAGCAAAATTTATTTAAGAATTTTCAGAAAAGTATTTTTTTGTTGTAAAATTTTCACTCCAATTAGTTGATTCGCAAATATTTGTCTATATTCACGTGTTTTATATAAATTAAAAATTACACTATGACACTAAAGTGGGTGGAAAATATGGGTGGAAAATAAATGCAGGGCTGCCATTCACAAAATCTTATTTGTCGGAGCCTTTTTATTTTTCTCGATAACGTAATTTATTTTTCATTTTTATTTAATTTATTATTTTCTAATTAGAAATTAAGATTATAGTGCATGAGAATACGAGTGCGTTTTTTAAGCTTAATAGATCTTAAATCTCATATTTCTTGGCTGAATTCTAAAAGTTTTCTTTTGTTTTGTAGGAAGGGCTAATATCTTTAAAAACAAAAGG
This sequence comes from Germaria angustata, assembly GCA_963681545.1. Classification (NCBI taxonomy): domain Eukaryota; kingdom Metazoa; phylum Arthropoda; class Insecta; order Diptera; family Tachinidae; genus Germaria; species Germaria angustata. The sequence goes on along the minus strand of OY813000.1, from coordinate 80,656,454 downwards.
TAATTTTTTAAAAATATTTTTACGGACAACAAAGTTATTTTTTTTTTCAATACAATTTCAAGTGCGGCATGTGATCAATAATTTTTTTGTTTAAACTAAAATAGTCTAGATATTGACAAGCATGAAATCTAATATTTATATATACAATCGCCTTGAAATTATTTTAAAAATACAAGGGCGGAAAATTTCTCTGTGAATATCAATGAATACCTTAACACTTTGAAGCAAAGTTTTCTGAACAATCTCAATTATTTCAATTTAATATTTAGTTAAACTTTTTCTTCATAAATACATACATTTAGTTCCTTTTTTAAGTCGATTTAATTAATTTTGACAGTTTTTTCTCAAAACTCTTTGCCATATAAATTATGTCTGCGCCTAAATCTATTTAACTACTTGGTCACGTTCGATGTATTTGAAACAAAATACACTCAAACGTTCGTTAGTTTGCAAATACAAACACATTGATTCAAATTAAATCAATTAGGTATGAAAATTAATAGAAAATTGAAATTCTAGTCATATGCAAATATTACATTTTACCTTTTCACAAACATTATTAATAATAAAATTAAATTGTATTAAATTTACATTTGTAAGTGTGAAACCAGGGTGGTCTGCCTTAAGACACAAGGGGAAACTAGGAAGAGATTTGTATAAAAATTTATTACTAGAGCAACACATTTTAAAAATCGTTTCAGCATTATAAGGAAATCACTTGGAATATAACATTGTTTTCTCTGGCCCCCAAAATTATTTTCTATAACCATTACCTGCCTTAGTCCATAGTCAGCCATATGTTTTATATGTACATTTAGATAATTTTAAATTGTTAATTAGAGATTTCCTAACAATTAACTAAACATTTGGTTTGTCTCTTTGCAATACTCTAAGGACATTATAAATTTGACATTAACAAAATATTTATGTTGCCACTGCGGCACAAACACAGGCGTAAAACGTTTTCATGCAACCAATTGCAATTACCCATGCCAGGATAATGATGGTGATAACAATAACGATGAAGTCAATTTATAATTAAGTAATAAACTGTCCGAAATAACCATTGGAGTTTAGAGATTACAATTGCAGTTTTAGCAATTGTGTGGCAAAGCTGAAAGTACATTCATGTATTCCGATAAAGAGTGTGTAACTTCAACTATGACCGTTGATACAAATGTATTTGTTAGTCCTGTTGCAGCTACCCATTTAAGTATTAGGAAACTGTATTGAAAAATATTAAATGGGCTCAAATTATCGATTTTTAATCAATAAGAAAAAAACTATTTGAAATTTTCACATATTCAGAATAAGCAGCCAGGCAGGATCAACATCAAATTCAAAAATATACACTTTAAATGAAACAAAGCAGAAATAATATATTATAACTTCAGTTATCTTCTTATTTAAGAATTGCATTGGTTGAAAATTAAAATCCAAAAGCTAATAAGACACTTTGCAACAAAATGCTTTGAGTTCCTTCTACACCCGCTCATAAAGGACAATTGCACATCTTTGTGTTGTGTGCATATTTTAAAATGAACACACAAATAATTTGCTTCTTACGCACAACATCCACAGCCTATAAGGCCGTCAGTTTCTTCTCTATATCACCAAGCAAAAAAGAATTTCTTTAAAAATATGACTGGTACTTTCTCAAAAGTTGCGCTTATAAGCGGTACGTTATTCAAACCTATTTTTGAAAAGGTACTTTTTTAAATTACTTTCCAAATGAAACTTCCTTCCAAGTACTATTTCATAGGTACTATTTTAAAACAACTTAAAACAGTTTAAGGGATACAATTTAATTGGTACTTTTTAAAAGTACTCTACCAAAATTTAGGTAATTTATCAACATTCATTTTCTTACATATTTTTTAATGTCACTTATTAATATGTATTTTTTTAAATAATTTTTCAAAAATTTTCATTTTCCTCACGTTCAATAAACAAGTGTATGTACACATAATTACATACATGTGTAAGTAAAAATTATTTTTTTGATTTGCTTTGTTATTCAAAAAATTAAAAAAAATATGTATATAAATTTCCTGAAGATGATACTCAATGAATATCGAAATATCGAAAGTTACAAATATTTCTTTTAACCATTTAATATGACCTTGAGCTAAAGCGATAAATTAATTAAAATGAAAGATTAAAAAATTATAGGCATATGATAGTGGTAAAATATTTTGTAAAGAAGTTGAACATTAATTCCAGAACTTTTCGGGTATAAAATACTCGTAAGCAGTTAAAAAAATTTTGCAAATTTTTTATTACATTTAGAAAGTCAACCGTATTGCTATAAACACATTCGAGACAGAGTTGCAAAAGATTCACGTCAGTACCCGCCCGAAGGCCCAACCTGACGGTGCACTATTGCACAAGGGTGAATAAAGCACGTTCACCACCGCCCCAGCACCCCCGCCAAGGGCACATGACTGGAGCGCCAACTAACATGTGCCCCTGACAGGGACAACATGGTAGCAAGTTCCGTACAGGCTGCTGGACCATGTACAGACACCTTGCTAAGATGCTTGGAGCTATCTAACCTCCTACTACCCAAATGGCACGGCAGTGGAACTTTTACCCCCATCTGACCTGAGGCTTCACCTACCGTAACCATTAGAGCAGCTCTGTCGAATAGCAACAGCACCTAGAGATATATGGCCTGAAGAGAACATCCACATCATGCCACTAGCCCATGATTGAAGACACACTCATCCAGCCCATACCTCTCCCCGCGTATCTTTGGGTTTTAACCACAGCCACCACGTGGTCCCCGAAGGGGCCTCACCAATAACCAGTCTAGGACACGTCCTAGGGGCTACTGGTTCCCGTGGCACCAGATAGGACTCTGGTCAGCCGCGTGTTAAAAGCACCTCCGATTTTAGGTCCCGTGCAAACCTGAGGCATCGGTAACACCTCTACCCAGACTAGCGTAGCAAGCTACTTCCTTAATTACTTATATGCACGCCCGTTACCCTGGTATTCAGGGATTGGGTAGTAACATATTAAGTTTTAGGGCAATTGGCCAAAGGTCAAGGTCTGGAAAGACCAACTACCCCTCCGGACGAGCGAGCGAACCCGCTTTTACCTTTAGTTTACTTGCATGCGCGCCCGTTACCCTGTTGTTTCAGGGATTGGGTAGCAACATACAAGTTTTTAGGGGTTATCAGCAAAAAGGCCTAGGTCCGGAAACCTGATAACCCTATACCCCAGGGAGTTCAACACCAAGCCACCAAGACAAGATGAATTGACCGCGCCCCCTGGGGGGACACATTCGAGACAGCGGGCTACACGAACACCGACTACAAATGTCGTTGTCTACAAATGTCGTCATGTAGTCTGCTACTTAATTATTTTGAAAACGTCAGCTACATGGTAAACAGCTGTTGCAACAATTCATTTATGTATATTACAGTGGTGCATATTTGGCGCTTTTAATTTTTTAAAGTTCTTGTTCAGGATAGTTTTCTTTTCCTTACATCTTTAATAAATGTTACTAACTAATTTTTATGTTAAAAAGGGCTATTACCTGTGATTTTTTGTAATCTTCAACAATGTTGGTTCGTTGTTGGCTCGTCAATATGATATATAACAATAAAAAAAATTATAAATTAAAAAATTGTAAAATCTTGATGTTTTTAATATTTTAATAAAACAGACGAGTCCCTGGATAAAATGAACAAAAAATTCACGAATCGTCGGAAAATATGAAACAAATAACTTTTGAAATTAATTGTCATAAAAACACATCAGGCCTGATTAGCTGAAAAAACAAGGAACTAACGCAAATCAAATCTAAATTGGCCAAGAAAGAAAAACAACACAAATTAATTAATTTATTTAAAAACTCTTGATGCATATATATTATAACATATAAATTTTGGAATTTTGTTTTTTAATTTGCAATAAAAATATTTCTGATCGGTAATTTGCTTTACATATTTTGGTGTATTGTCAACACTGTTTTTGTTTTGTAGCCAACAAAAATAGAAATTAGTTTAATTTGACTACAACGACAAAAGCAGCACAGACAACAACCTGCCGTGCCGCCTTCGAAATAATCATTTTCATATACACACATGTATTCTATTTTTGACAGGTTGTAGTCGGTAACCTGCTGTCTCGAATGTGTTTATAGCATATGCTAGATTTAGTAGATTTTGTCCCATATATGCGATATTAGTGCTTTTTTCATTTTGCATAAGAAATATTTTCATAATGGAAAAATTTCCTAAATAACTAAACGTAGCTCCCCTATAGTACGTAGTTCCCTGAAAAAGGTTTCACTCTAATACGAATGGGAAACTGCGACTACTTTAAAACAAATCGTCTACTTCTCAATAAAAATTGTTTTAAGTCACTGGAATGGAATATAAGAAATTTATTTAATAAAATTTGCATACACACATTTAATTAATATTAAGACTGATATAAAACGACACTTTCATAAAACGTACAAAAAAGTTTGAAGTGGGCCTTGGAGGTCTGGTACAATGAGATGCAAGTTTTGCAGATTTAAAGAATTTGCCAATTCGCTAGTCGGAAAGGTTTTGTTTATGCACAATTATACTCACTCCTCTAAATGGTATCATTTACTGTTTTTTGAAATAATGTGAATTGAAAATAAAATTCTAATATTTTGGGTTTATATTCAAGATCATAAAATAACTCACTGAAGCCTCTGTCTGATTCATATGGCTTGAATGTTATTCGATCATATTTGTTATTCGGTTATAGTATGATTACTTAATAGGGAAACACTTGGACATATTTCAATCAAATTGCACTAATCACTTATTAGCTGCAACAACACATTATTGAAGAAATTACTATATGGTTGTTGTTTTTCGCATGTATACATATAGAAAATGCTAAGAATAATTGATGATTTATATAAAATAAGTGCCAGAGATCTTAAGAAATTATAAAAAGAAATATTCTTAATGATGAATAGACCATTCGTAAAATGTTAACAAAACTTCATATCCTTCCTCATTTCTTTCCCTAAGCTATAAATTTATTCAAAGCATTATTTCTCAAAACAGAAATAATTCTAATGATATAAACATTCACAGGACGATAAACGAATGAAAGTGCACATAATCAGTGCGTAGCATGAAAATACTTGTACTTACCAGTATTTGCGATATTTGATCTTACGCAGCGAAAAAGCTATTTCCTGCTTAAATAATAGATTTGCTAATTTGAATAATATAATTTTCCATAAATTCGTTTCTTTTAACTATTTCGACTCTTTCGATCAATGCTCGATTTTATTAAAAAAGGCCGCACTACATTGTTGCAAGATGTAAACAAAAAATGATTTACAAATTAAATTATTAATACAAATCGATGTAATTTGTGTACGATTTAAGTCCAAATAGATATCAGTGAATCAGTAATCCCAGAAACAAAAGAAATTTATGTTGGCTTAATATATCATCCAAAAACTATCGTCAAAAAACTTGCAAGGCAAAATTATATCAGGTAACGCAAGAAATGTTGACGGGAATTATTAAAACTTATAAATGGAAAATCAGCTACCAAAATTTCTTCTAGCACTAGTATCAGTCTCTCTTCGAGTAGAGGTAAACTTATCCACCGCCCTTCTAGTTGAATAAAATGATCCCTCACCTTTTTAAAACTGGCGAATCGATTCTATAGAAAGCAATAGACATTTGTTAATAAGGTTTAAGCCTACTACTTTCTTGTTAAGCGCTAGTCTGTTAACGGTGCCCTTGTAAAAATTGCTTACAAAAGAGCCAATATTTTCTAATAGACCTTACGCCCATCATTTCTTTTTAACACCATGTCTTGGACAAGACATATTATGTTCATGTCTATGTCACGTCATGTTATGTTCATGCCGGCAGAACGAAGATATTAATTTGTGGCGAATACGTGTTGATGTTTACGATGTTCAGACAAATCAGTAATTTTTGGTATCTGTGTTTCGTTTCCAATTTTGATTTGTATATGGATTTATCTTTACTTTGCGAAAATCATGATTATTCGAATGAATATTCGGGCAACGATGGCACATGGATGAAACATTAACGTGAGCAGTAAATTGTCCCAAAATAATTTATTTTTGGATTTTCATGGATTTGATCATCCAACTCGAAAGGGTATGTGGTGAAGTATTTTTGAGATTTTTTTCAGAATTTTCGGAAAAGGTTTAGAGTTCGCTCGAATTTTTGCCAAAAATCGGTTTTGGTGGCCATTTTTTCAGTTTTCTTCATAACTTTGCCAAAAACTACGATTTTTTACTTTTGAGAACACAGCTTAAAAGAAAAATATCCAGGCTTTATTTCTATGCGCAAAAACTATATGTTTTGGCAAGGCATTTGTTTATTTAGGTACCCTACATTACAATTTTTCAAAATTTTTCGAAAATTTGTGTAAACAATACTTTATAACTTTTACAATTTCTATAAAATTGAAAAAAAAGTAATGATGCAGTTTGAAAGATAAACTCATTTAAAATAATTTAGAAACAAAAAATTTTTGAATTTGAATTGAAATTTTGAATTTACCGATCCTGAGTTATACCCGCTTTTAGCTTTGTACTCAGTTGATGATATTATTATAATTTATTATTTTCCATTTACCACTCATAACCAGCACACAAACAAAAATCAAATCTTTTGTTTTGGTTTGTTCAAAAAACCCGTAAATTCTGAAAATCTGTTTCAGAAGCTGTGGCATTGATATAAGTGTTAGCCAAAGCCACACCTCGTTCTGCCACATCATTTACCACTTTTAAGTGTTGAACTTTGTTCTTTGAATATTAAATTTTAAAATTTCAAATTTTTTGGAACCTATAGTAATCAGTTGGCCCATAAATTAGATTTAAAATCGGTTTGTGCATATAAAACTCCTGCTCAGATCCTGGTCATAACTTGGCAAAAGTTGCATGCTCAAAGAGTTCAATTTGGAGGGAACGTATAAAAGGGTGGCAAATTGTTGCAGATTCCATTAAAAGTCGGTTGAGGGCTCAAATTACATAACAGTACATTGGGATGGAATAATAATGCCCGAATTAAAGAATAAAAAGAAAAAAACTTCTCGTGTAATCGAAAATTCAGACCCCAAACTCCTGGGAGTAGTACCACTTTCGTCGTGAGGGGGAAAAGATCAAGCCGATGCAGTGTTTAAAATGCCGGAAACGTGGGCATTGAAGTACATCGTAGGAACCCCAAAAATAATTTCTGAGTGGTAACTGGAAAATAGCTTATAATAATAATAATAACTCAGGAACAGTAAAAGCAAATTCTGAATTATTTATTTATCGGTAAATTCAAAATTTCAATTCAAATTCAAAAATTTTTTGTTTCTAAATTATTTTAAATGAGTTTATCTTTCAAACTGCATCATTAGTTTTTTTTCAATTTTATAGAAATTTTTAAAGTTATAAAGCATTGTTTACACAAATTTTGGAAAAAATTATGAAAAATTGTAATGTAGGGTACCTAAATAAATAAATGCCTTGCGAAAACATATAGTTTTTGCGCATAGAAATAAAGCCTGGACATTTTTCTTTTAATTTATGTTCACAAAAGTGAAAAAATCGTGTTTTTTGCCAAAGTTGTGAAGAAGTCTGAAAAAACGGCCGTCAAAACCGATTTTTGGCAAAAATTGGACTTGAGCGACCTCTAAACCTTTTCCGAAAAATCTGAAAAAATCTCAAAAATACTTCACTTCATAAGCTTTCAAGCAGATCCCCAAAAAAAATTTTATTTTGGGACAACCTAGTGAGCAGTCCTCATGAGCCAAAATCATGTACGACATGTCCATTTTTTCAATGTTCATATTAAGGTTATGGATAACGGAAAGGACTCTAACAACTTTTTAAAGCGCCAAACTCTTTGACGATTGTTTTTTTCAAATTACTTATACTATTTTAAGAATAAATTTTATTTATATGTATGTAAATTCAAATCAGATGACATTAAAATCTTTTGTTCGCCCCAATTATGCTGCAGTGCTATCGACGACTTCATCGTTCGTCCCATTTGTGTTTATAGCTTAAAGTCAAATTTCCTATACTTTTGCTTTTAAAATTTAAAAAAAGATCTCATTTTTATTTTCCGTTTTATGGTGAAATCATCAATTTATATATCAATACAATTGAACGGGCCATTAAATTTGAAAAAGAAAAAAGCAATTGCGAAAATAATTTATATGAAAATAATAAAGTTGCATTAACAATTTATCTGTCTGGTTATAAAGTCATCCACAATAGAAGGCTTACGGCAGTTTACACTCAAAAAAAATGCAATAAAATAAAGGAAGAGATGTTCATACGAGAACAACAAATGTAAAACGAAATAAAGTAGAAATAAAAATGAAATCAAAAAACAGTTCTAGCGTAACAATTCCAAAGATATATGTGAGAGATTTAAATAATTTTACGAGATTACGAGAGTCGTATTAGACAAGTAACACTGTAATGATAAATTTTATTCATAAATTGCGATAACTACGAAAGGGGACGAAATATATAAAATAAAATTTATTATATTTTCCTATTGAAATTATATTCCAATAAATTGAACGACAAGCAAAATTGGAAATTTTCACCATTTATTTTCGACTTTAGCAAGATTTTTTTATAAGTGAACTATGGATAAGTGAAAGCCGTTTCCATAAGCAAACTTGGCGATATTTTTATGTTGTTTTTTGAATCAAAGGTGAAATATATGATACATGCTTAATATTTGACAAACGTATGCGAATATTGAACTAATTTCCATTTTATAAACTATGATTTTATTCAATGCCGACTCCAGCATAGTGCTTCTTCGGCAGTAAATAAAATTTCTTTTTTTTTTTCTTAAGAAATATTCTTTTAATACAAACTTGCACTTTTCTTTGCTTACTGAGGTAGAGATTTCTTGTATGCCTTCTGCAGTGAATTTTAGTTGTGATATTTGAAAAAACCTGCGCAAGTGCTGATAAAGTTTATGGCGACAAACAATACTTGCGCATGTTCCCTCAGCTATTCAGCAAACTTCCTTTTTCTCTCATTTCTAATTAAGAAACACATTAACAATAAAATAAATATCACTCTCTAATAGTGACCGATGAAATTGGAACTCGAATCAGAAATAATAGTTAAGAAAGTTCTTATTTTTCAATTAAACGATATTTTTATTTAAGCAGCGCTTGCTTATACGAACTCTACCGTAGTTTGCAACAAATTACAAAAATTTTAGTTCTCGTCGTCCGGCCTCGAATGTTATAATGCAAATGTGAAAAAATTTAATTTAATGTTAAAATTGAAATTAATTTTAAAATTAAAATTAATTCGTGGAATTAATAGCAAATCTCTCCTGTGAATATTATTTTATTATAAAGCATTTTTTCAATTATTTTAAAGAACTTCAGTTAAGAAAGACTTTAAGGCTAACAGCCGTTTCTTTAGAAATCGTATTCAAAACACTACTTAACATCTCTTATGATTTAAGGCAACTCAATTATACTTTATAATTGGTGATGTATCAGAAGGATTACATTTGCAATCTAGTTGTCAAATGTGTTAAAAAGAATGTCTGTTTTGAGCAAAATAAATTATTGAAAAAATTATAAGTTTCCTTCAATATCTAATGAAAGAATTAATAAACTCCTTCTAAGAGCTGCGACTACGCCCTGTAATTTAAGGTGTGACTTTAATCCCTATTTGCAGTATTTATAAGGATATTTTAAGTATAAAGTATCAATTAAATGTAGTTTTAAAGTTGGTTTGTTTCCGCTTCCCTCAAAGTTTTCATAAAAAAATTTTTAATATATTACTTCTTCTTATTCGTTTATAAAAATTTTTTCATACGGCCGTTTTAAATATTAAAATTTTTATTTATCTGGATCGATTAGAGTCCTGAATTTGTCAATATAGACCAAAAAAAAAAAAAAAATCACCACTCGAACGAGAGTCTGACTATTAAAATTTCAAATAGCCCTGTGTTTTAAACAGGAAGAATAACAAGTATTAAATTTATATTTCTACACAGTTTTTAATGTTTTTTGGCCTATTGTTCTGTAGGATTTTGATTTGTCCATATGTCTTTGAAAATTTTAACATAATTTTGAAAATTTTTAAAAACCATTACAGTTGCTCTTAAAATATTTCAAAATATCTTTAGTCCTTCTAATATGTCAAAAAGGAACAAATATTATTTCATAATACTTCCATTAGTTAAAAAGAAAAATACTTAAAACCTGAAAGTTTAAGAATTTAGAAAATTCGAAAATGATTTTCAAAAAATTTATTTCCAAAATTGGATTGTCTGAGTAACTTTGCATACAATAATTAATTTCTAAATTCCATTGAGTTCATTCCAATAATTTTATCTTAGATTGACAATATTTTGTGAAACATTTTGACATTTGAATGATTTTGAAAGTTGGAGTCTTACCTTAAATGGTTTAGAAAATGCAAAAAATATTAGTTCCAGTTTTTACTTGATGAAATTAATTTATTTTACAAAAATCCGAGCTGTACATGTTATTAAAGTTCAGATTTCAATATTTCTTAAATACTGAAAAAATTATTTGACTGTATTGTAACGAATATTACAAGTTTAACTATCATAATAGAACATTATTTCGAAATATTTAAAACTGAAAGAAAATAATTTTATACATTTGTTTTTCTTTATATCACAAAATTTGCAACCAAACTTGAGTCAAAAATATCAAGTGTGTGTTGCGTACTGGCGCAACTAAAATATTTTTATTCAAATTCAATACCGTAAAAATATATAAGTTATAAAATCTCCTTAATACTCTCTTTGTGCCTTTTTTGCATTTCTACCCTAAAAATTTCATTTTATAACAGAAACTGCTTTAAATCTTTAAAATTCAGAAGTTCGAATCTAGACTCTCTTTTCTTCTTTTTTGTAACATCAATCTAATCAATTTAGAACATTACTAATTCGCCCAACATCAAGCCACATACAGATAACATTCATTAGTTCCTTGAAACAACTGTCTCATGAACATAACAATACTCGTACAACACAATCATCATACAAAATGCTCTCCAACTTTCAATGTTCCCCCTCCTGGTCAGATCATTAAAACGGTCGCAAACAAGCCTCTTTGTAGACCTTTCATCCTGCAATTTTCCTCAAAACCTTTACCCATTTGAAATAAATAAAACGAAATGTATAAATTCATTTTCAGTTTCTGATAAATATTGGGATGTTTGTTGTACGTTCGCTCCTTTCTACTGGATATAAATTGTATAAATATGTGTAATTGTTGGAGAATTAAATGGTTAAATGGTTTTAAGGCTGCTTACCATTTCAACTCAATCATCATAAGGAAAATGCAACTGCGGCTGGGGAGTACAGACAACAGTCGTACACGTACGTTTGTACATACACATATCCTGATTTTATTGTTGTTGGACAATTCAGGCTGTCAGACATTTAAGGATAATGCCACATATAAAGTTTAATGAGCTGCAATTAATTGTACATGACGACACTATAAAAATGTTTCGTTTACAATTTCCTTGCACACACACGCATATTTTTTCGTAATGATTTTGGTCTCCATATGAATGACTGCTTCCGAAGTGTGCCTTAATGGAAATTATGGATGAGGGCATTCCTTCGTCAATTAGAAAGCTGATGTATGGAGCTTGCAAGTTTTTCAGTATTTTTGCGTCTAGTTCTTCGAATGGAAAATGTTCTTTAAAAATTAATTATATTAAAAGATATTCGAAAATTCGAACTTAAGTTCGAAAACGAAATTTCGTATGTTTGAACTTGTGTTCGAATAACTAAAGAGATGTTACACTAATGTTACTTTTTTGTAAAATAATTTAAAAATACATTCTTAAGGAATTAATTTGCATATTCTTTAAAAAGGCGTCTGTTAGGAATACAGACCAAATTTTATATATTCAAAATCTGCCATGGGTAATCACTTGAGTAAGAATTTTTAAATTAATTTAATACGTTAATAGACATACTTTTGTTAGCCGAGCACAATAAAAAGATATTATAAATTTTTATGTGAAAAACGTCTAAATCTTTTACAATCTATTAAAAAATTTTCCTGTTCACGATGCAGCAGATATTGGTTATAAATTTTCCGTAATAGAAAAATAACATATTCCATCCCTGATATCAATACAATTGAGTCAAAAAAGTCTGCTAATATTAAAAATGATTGGATAATTTTTTTATATAAAATAGAAATCGAAAACTATTTTGAATATTTTAAATTAATATTTTTTAATGAATTGACGGATTCTTCTTTGCCTCAAACTAATCAATATTTTTTTGTGAAAACATGATCGACAAAGTCAATATTTCTCAATATTATTTCCTAAACTTTAATATTGCTTCGAAAAAACTTGAAATAGTTATAAAATAAATTTATGGAGCTTAGTTTTATTATTTCCATCATTTTAAAAAATTTTGAAAATTCGAACACAATTTTAACAATTTTTTTTTATTATTTTAATCATTCTCATTTTATAATAGAGTCTATTTAGGGAAACTCTAATACTTCATCAAATTTTGACCATCCGAAAATACTAAAAATAACATGGATTATTAGTTTGTCACCAAATATTTATAAATTTTTCTCAAAACAAAACTTTCTTGCAAAACTTTGAATACTCAAATGGGAGTTCGAAAACAATTTACTTGTGTTCAGAATGTATTCTTAGAGTAATTTTCAATACTATTGTTAATATTTATTAAAAGTTCAAAATTTTTTTAATTTCGAAAATTCTAAAATCATAACTTGACTTCGAAAAAAAATCAATTCTTTTCCAGTCATTATTTAAATTTTTTAACTTTGTTTTTTCAACAAATACGTTTTTTTCGGAACTAAAATTTTTTTTTAATTTCTCGCGGTCAGAATTTGCAAGGCATTTTACAAAATTTCAAATAGTATTTCTTAACATGTTATAATAAGATTAAAATGAATTGGAATTAGAGAAAACCCAAAAATAGTTGTTGTATTTTTGAAAATTGTATAATTCGAACAAGAAATCGAAATTATTGTAAAAGATAAGATTTTAAATATTTTTTGTTTTATTTCTTATACATTAAAATTTGTTATGTCTATTACCTTAAATAATATAAACTGCTATTTCCAGTGGCACATTTTTTCAAATGCAGTGTGATAAAATTCTTAAAAATACATCATTTATAAAAAAACACAGACATTTAGTTCTTATTGTTGTTTGGCAAAGTATTCACACACTGAATGAATTGAAAGAATAGGATTTTGAAAAGTTTCTTCACTCTCGTCTAAAACTTATTTAGTTGGACTCAGCTTCTTTGCAACTGCAGGTAACGAAATAGTCCTTATTATTTACATTTTTGCAAGGATACGTATAAAGTTACATATTTTTTCCACGAGCAAATGAAAAATTTTCTACTGGGCTTTAAGAAGGACATAAATCTATACTTGAGGGTTCTCCTATCTCGTATAGATGATTAAATATCCTCATAAAAATTTAAGGGGGAGATTGTTGGTAAAGTGGAGTTTAATGACCAAAGAACAGTTTTGGCTTAAAGATGTGTTTCTTAATAATATAATGACAGGGTAATACTGATAATCTTAGTCTTTTAGTACTTCTTGTAGAAAATATCCTTAAATATTTTGTGCTTCCTTAATATGTGTGGTTGTTTTAAGCAAAAAAATCTAAAGTAAAAAAATTTATTTAAGTATTTGATAAAAATTGATAAAGAAAGACTCCATAAATAATTGATACCAAGGGTGTCAATAGATGGCTGAGGGACTAAAAGGATAATTTATTGAATCAGTTTGCATGAGTTTTGATTTCAAATTGCGCAAGGAAATTAGAAAATTCATTGAAGCGATACGCAATGAAATAAAGGGCATCTTATTGAATATATTATTTTGGATAAACATTTATTCCGACTTAAAGTTTTATGAATTTATATATTAATTTGATTTTTCGCCAATTTATCAGTTTTATGAATTTATTATATCAAAATATCGGTCACCACACTATTTTTTATCTTGAACTTAAGTTCAGATTTAAGTGTGCAGCGAAATCGGAAGTTGATATTACCAGAAGCGTTAAATATTGAAATGCTACTGGTAAATATTTTATTTAAATTTATAATTTAAAAATCTTTTTCGAAAGCTGAGTGAAGAATTGGATGTATGTTTGAGCCCGGTTCAGATATTTATTTCACTCCCCGTAGAAACCTCGCGACTTCTTAGGGTGAAATTAGGAACAGATCGAAGCTTACCGTCTTGGAGAGTTCCTTGGCTATATCCTAGAGTAAAAAGTTTTTTCAGAAGCAGGGTTAAGGATTGTTTTAAACGATCTTAGCCTAACGAAAGCCCAATTATTAAATTTAAAGATCCAGTACGAACTTTCATATTGAAAGATTAACTTTGCAAATATGTCGACTCATTTTTTTCTGAAGAAAAATGCAAATAAATGGTAAAATTACAAATATTTGTGGACTTTAACCCTTTCCCGTCAATTGGAAATATTGGGTTCTTCAGTGCTCCGTTTCCGAAAGAAATCTTGAAGTACTTTCGCGTAAATAAAAGGAAATAGAATTGAAGAACTTGCAGCTTGATAAAAAAAAAACGTGGAGAGCAGAAACATTCAAGTACTATTCCATGTACTATCCCTTATCAAATAGATGGACACGAAATGAGTTAATGTTTGCACTAGTTTTATATCTCCGGTACATAAAATACCAACAGCTAGGATCACTTGTTGTTCTTTTTTTTTTTGAGTGTTGCAACCACTACTATAGACATAAGGGCAGTGCCAACCTCATTAAGCACGGTAAAGCTCGATGTCAAAATAAGTCATTATTTTTCTGCGATGAAATCTAATAAATCATCCTTTCTTCTACGCCAAGGATGTAACCAACTTTAAAGCATTCAAGCTAAAAATGGCACTTAACGCTCAAAGGCTTGACAATATAAAGAGTTGTGACGTGCAAATAATAGACGTCTATCTCTGTTTCTCAAAGAGGAGGCATTTTTTCAGAGTATCACAGTTAATTGTGCTTTAATATCAATATAGTTTTTATTATATTAAACTGTTCGTTCCTAAACATTGGCCTGACCTTCTCTTCCTTTACGGTCCATTAGTTTCCATATAAATTCATAAAATCTGCTAGTGTTTTTTACTTCGACCTTTAAGTTAATTATAAGTTACCTGACCGACCAAACAACTACTTGAAAATTCAGTTTTGGTTTAATTGACTGAAGAAAGTCTACTTATAAATATGACGTAACTGTAACAGTGAATACACAGGTCTGCAAATAAATTTTTTTCTTTAAAATAATGGGTGATTCTTATGTATTTTGGTGCGCTAAGTTCAGAAATGGCCTCAGTTTTTTTTTCAGCATGTAGGGATTTTTCGCAAAATGCGAATTCCCTACTTTAAGGCGTATATTTATGAATATGCCGAAAAAAGTTGTTTTTCCTATTCGGCTTCATAGTTTTATATAAGAAACTATGAAATATGATAAAAACTAGTACTGGAGCCAAAAGGTGTGGCCAACAAGAACTTTCACATCAAGCTTGGACTAATGAAGCAGTTTGTCAAGGCATTGTCAAAAGATGTGGAAATAAATAAATTCCCGAGACTGTCTGAAGCAAAGTTAAAGGAAGGTGTTTTTGTTGGCCCGGATATACGGAAACTAATGAAAGACAATCAGTTTGAAAAGGTGATGAAAAAAGCTGAGAAAGAGGCATGGATATCATTTAAAGAAGTTGTGACTAAGTTTTTGGGGAACAGTAAGGACCCGTATTATGAAGAAATTGTAAATAAAATGTTGAAATGTTTTAAAACCTTGAAACTTCACTTTTTGAACTCCCATTTGAGTTATTTCCCAGAAAATCTTGCTGCCGTAAGTGAAGAGCAGGGCGAGAGGTTCACCAAGACATCAAAGAAAGGGAACGAAGGTACCAAGGACGATGGGATGTGAATATGTTGGGAGACTACTGTTGGATGCTTCATAGAGAACTTCCAGATATCCCACACAAAAGGAAAAAACGTAGATGTTATAGAGAATTATAAATTCTTATTGTATATACATATTATTTTTATCAAATTGTATTTAAAAATGTGAATAAACCACTAGTTATATATATTTTTTTTCATTTCAAAATGCTTTTTTAACGACTGCGGTGCTTGCATAACTTTTATTTTCATTTTGCGGAAAATCCCTACGTGCTGGAGAAAAACTGAGGGCATATTTGGACTCAGCGCACCAAAAATACATACGATTCACCCATTACTGTCAATTTGCAGACCTGTGATATCAATAATTTCCTGACATCTTCTAGACGATGAAATTTTTCCTGCAGCAAGTCTTACTCTGCTGGCAAGAGGGTCATCGAATTTATATGTTCACGTACATGAATTCGTTGAACGAAATTCTTACTTAACAAATAATAACTTGCACCAACAAAATATCGAACATGTAGACATAATCTTTACATTTTCATTTATTTATTTTAAAGAAATAATTTTCAAAAATTTTATTTATAGTATAAGCCCTTTATTATTATTTTTTTGCAACCTTTATTAATTTTTAAAGTGTTTGCTTCATTAGCTCTCATCGAGCTTGTATTTCTTTTTTTTACCAATTCCAGTAGGATTACTCATAACAAAAATCATCATCAACATCATATACAAAATTTCATAACTCTAAACGCTTTAAAGGAAAGCAAAAAACACAGTTTTTTCGTAAATCCGATTAAGTTTAATTATTTCTGGCTACTGGCTGTCAAATTGTATGGATTTAACAAAGTGAAAAAGGCAAGTAAGTAAAAAAATATAAAAGAAAATGTAAAAAATACCAGGTATATTAAACTCAAATCTATGGAAATGTGAAAGTGTTTTATACGCTGCTAACGCCAGCATCCACAACTTATATATACAAAAAGCATTGCATACTCGAACAGCTGTGACATTATTCCCTAAAGTATGCAATGTTATTTTTGGTGTGACTTTTTGTAAGCCCGTTATGATTTTGCCATAAATGTTAGCAAAATGGGGGAAAAAATGTTAGGAAACAGTTCAAAAATGGAATAGGGAAAAAATACTTTCCAGCACTTTTTCCTACAAAAAAAAGCAATGATACCGACCATTTGACTTTATCACCCCGAGACGCTTAAAAAACAAACACACATGTCGAAAAAGTAGTTGGTTTTAAAAAAAGATTTCACAGATTAATATAGGCTCTGGCCGCAATTTTTCACATCAGTGTAGGTGACAATTACTCCAGAAGGTTGGGTGTTTGTTTGGTTTCGTAGACAGTTAAATCTGTTTTTATATGGCGGGTGTGATGCAGCATCTGCTCGGCCAGACATGGTAGAGTGTATACATGCTTTCATAATTTGCCACCTTGCCCTTTACCAAATTTTTATATACATAAGCATACGCTACTTTAGGTAGAAACTGAAGGTGTATTGGTTGTATTCTGATATAGAAAGGAAGCAACTTTTAAAGTAAAAGCCTATGAAAACTTTAAAGCTTTCTAAAGTGCCCCATTACTAATTGAATTGACACAAGGGGTGCTGTAAAAAAACTTGGTCTTACTGTTTGTGCTTGAAAAATTGTTAATTGCTCTAAAATAATTTTATGATTGATCCAGAGGAGCCATAAGCCTCCGTTCTTTCTTCTCTCCTCCTGTTTTCGCTCCACTACTTCATCTATCTGCCATTCATAATTATTAGGCAAAACGTCAATCCAGTCGTGAAATAGGTTTTATTTTGAGACCCTCTAATTTTTTATTTCAAACAATCATGAAACAAAAAAATATTTTATCTGATTTCCTCTGCTTTGTCGCATAGATCCATCTGAATTTGAGCGATGACTTTGATTATATTGATTACTGTCTGAAGAGACAAATCAAGCAAAACTAATTAGCTTTCGTTTTATTTTCTCGTATCACAATACCTTTTTATATTCGGCCAAACTCAACAAAACTTACTTGACTTTTAGTACTCAATTGCAATACTGCCTTTACAAATACAACTTGAAGGCGTGGAGGTTTTTATTGGCAGTATAAATTCTCATGACCAATTGAGTTTTTAACCCTTTCTTATATTAAAGTAGTTATTTAGAATTATATATTCAAAACAATCTTTGGTAACTTTTTGAAATAAGACGAATTTTTGGGAAAATATTTCGAGAGATAAGAAAATTTCAATTTTAGACCATTCCTTATTAAAGGGTGATATTTTTTAGCAACTTCCCTTTTGACAACTCAGCTATTTTCGTGTAAGATGATACTGTTAATCATGTTTAACCATGAATCGACTGACAAACGAACAACACTTGCAAATTATTGAATTTTATTATCAAAATTCTTGCTCGGTTAAGAAAAAGCATCGCCCACTTTTTTTATCGGAAAATTGTGTTCAGCGACGAATCTGATTTCTGATCGTATGAATACGTGAATAAGCAACATTGCCGTATTTATTGTGAAGAGTAGTTAGAAGCATTGCATCCTGAAAAATGCACTGTTTGTTGTGGATTATGGGCCGGTGGCATCATTGGACCATACTTTTTCAAAGACGACGAAAGCGGGAATGTCACTGTGAATGGCGAGTACAACAGTGAGATGATTACAATTTTTTTTGCCCAAAATAGAAAAGCTGGACTTGGCTGACATGTGGTTGTAACAAGACGATGACACATGTCACACAACACTCGAAACAAAGGCCCACTTGAGTGGCGAGTTCGGTAAAGAGTTTATTTTACGTTTGTTGCCGGTTAATTGGCCGCCTTGAATATGCGGTCAACATTTACCTGAAATCATCTTTAAACATTGAATTATATAGATCGTTCTATCGACTCAAATAAAGATGTAATAGATTTCTCTTTATATGATTTTTAAAATCAAAGCCAAAAGCTGTTAAAAGATAATGCTTTATTTTAAATTTAACAAAAACTATTATTTACTTACAATGTACGAGTATAAGAAAATTACGACTATTTCAAACTTAATAAAAAATTTTAAAGTTGTCTGTGCAACAAAAATTAGAAGTTTTGGGGATCTTAATTTTAAAACTAGGAATCTGGTTTTTTTTTAGTGAAAATTGAGTTATAAAAATTTTTCACAAAGAATTTTTTTGAAAACAAATCTATATATATAAAAAAGAGTGATGTTAGTTACTACGCTTATAACTCAAGAACTCCTGGACCGATGATGAGTACCAATTCGGTTAGGTCTCCACCCAAATAAGGAGAATACCCAAGAAAACTCCGGAAATTTTTCCGAAAAAAAATTATGAAGAAAATTAATTTCAATGTTGTCTAAAGCTGTTTTTCTTCGGCTTGAGGTCAAATTTTTCAAAAGTTTTATAAATAAAAAAACCAATTTATATTTGTTTTTTTCGTCATTTATTAATGTTTTCACCAATATTTCGATCAACTTCGTTGATCATCATCAGGGGACTGAAAGCTTTATCGAAAATCAATTTCCCCATACATTTTGTATGGAGCGATTTTACAACGCCATCTTAACTCAAGAACCCATAAAAACGAACATAATTTCAAATGCTGGTCCCGGTGTGCATCAACTTTTTTACAACGCCATCTTAACTCAAGAACCCATAAAAACGAACATAACTCAAGAATGTTCGTGGGCCAACATCATTTGAATCGAACTGTCAATGGTGTATTGTTGCCAATATTTCGTGCAGTATGTCAGGAGCTTAATTTGCTAGAAAACGATACGCATTGGGACACGACAATCGCTGAAGCAACTTTTTCCGCATCTCCAAGTCAGATACGCACATTGGTTTCAATCATTATTTCAACATGTTTTCCATCGAATCCACGTGGATTGTGGGAGAAGTACAAGGATGACATGTCAGAAGACATTTTGCATCGAGTTCGTGTCCATTCAGGGAATCCCCATCTTGAGATGAATGAAGAGATGCACAACCAGGCTTTAGTTTTGATAGAAGACATGTGTTACCTAATGTGCAGTTTGTCAGTCAGGTTAGGAATGACATCGCTTGACCGTGGAATAAACGACGCATTCCAACGAGAATTGCAGCGTGAGCATGAATACTACACAAATGCATTAAGCCAATTTGTTCGAACGAATGTACCTTTGTTGAATCCCCAACAAAAAGAAGTATACGATACAGTGATGAAGGCAATTGATGATGGAAATGGCAGCATGATTTTCCTTGATGCGCCTGGTGGCACTGGCAATACATTCCTCATATCATTGATTTCGGATAGAGTTCGTGCAAGATCGAAAATTGATGTAGCAGTTGCTTCTTCCGGAATAGCAGCTACGCTGCTGGAAGGTTGCCAAACCGCTCATTCTACATTAAAATTGCGATTAAACCTTCAAGCGATTGAAGAACCCACATGTAACATAGCGATACATTCAGCAATGGCCAAAATTTTGGTAGCAAGCAAAATTTTTATATGGGAAGAATGCACAATGTTGCATAAACGTGAGTTAGAAGCTCTGAATCGCACTACGAAATATCCGCGTAATGACGCAATATGTTTTGGGGGTGCTTTGATTTTACTCTCAGGTGATTTCGGCAAACACTACCAGTAATACCACGATCGACCGCTGCCGATGAGATCAATGCTTGCCTCAAATAATCACCATTGTGGCGTTATGTGAAGAAACTTCAGCTGACGACAAACATGCGAGTTGCATTGCTAAACGATCCATCGGTCGAAGTGTTCTCCAATGAACTGCTAACTATCGGTAATGGTCGTGTTCCTGTTGACTCATCGAATGGATTGATTTCATTCCCGTCAAATTTTTGCAATTTCGTCTCAACGAAAGAGGAGCTCATCAACAAAGTATGTCCGAAAATCATTGCTAACCACCAAAACTACGATTAGTTGAGTAAAAGAGCAATTTTAGCGGCAAAGAACAAGCATGTGGATCACTTAAACTTCACAGTTCAAAATGAAATCGTTGGGTCACTGCATTCGTTCAAATCTATCGACTGTGTAACAAATGAAGACGAAGCAACCAACTACCCAACTGAGTTCTTTAATTCATTGGATGTGCCTGGCTTGCCGCGGCATAATTTACAATTGAAGGTTGGTTCAGTCGTTATCATGCTTCACAATCTCAACCAACCAATATTATGCAACGGAACGCGTTTAGCGGTCACAAAACTCATGAGCAATGTGATTCACGCGAGACTACTAAAAGGAAAATTCAAAGGTGAGGAAGTTCTCATTCCGAGAATTACAATGATCCCAACTGATATGCCATTCGAGTTTAAGCGAATACAATTTCCAATTCGTCTCGCATTCGCCATGACAATTAATAAATCACAAGGCCAATCATTGAGTGTTTGTGGCCTGCATATGGAAAATGACTGTTTTTCACACGGACAACAGTATGTCGCATGTTCCCGTATCGGAAAACCTTCTGCATTGATCGTTTTCGCACCTGACAAAAAAAATATCGTTTATCACAGAGTGTTTCAATGAGGGGAAATACAATTCAATAAATGAAAAAATAATTTCATGCGAGTAAGTACAACAAAGTACGAGAAGTATCAGTTTAAAGCCGGATTTTATTATTATTTTAGGTTTGTCAACGGAGGGACGTGGCAAATGAGTTGTTAAGAGCAGGAAAGCTGAAGATATATGTATAGTACTGACGGAGGTAGATATCAAATTATATCTGCATTTTTTCATTTCAGATTCATTGGTGGAGGGGTATGATCAAAGTATGTTTTAGTCCTAAATACATACATATACGTACATCTATAGTACAGATCATGGGTCATTTTTAGGCAAAACAACGTTTGCCGGGTCAGCTAGTTTCATATAAATTTCAAACCATTAGGAAAATTTCGTTGTATAAAATGAGGTTCTAATTCGAATTGATTTGAAATATCAAGATGATTTTTTTTGGGATTTTTATTTGGAAAACTCGGCACCAAATACTTCATTGCAATTGATTAAAATAAAATAAACTTTAAAATAATTTCTTACTTAAGCGATCTATTAAAAAGAAAATGAAAAACAATATGTAAAAAGGGTGTCAATTAGTCAACTTAAAATACATAAAGATATTTTTTTTTTAATTTGCATTTCTCTAAATTTTTGCTCTCCCCTTTTAGATCGAATTCAAACGAATATGGCCATTTTTGTTGTTGAACAAGTCAATCTTTATTGCCCAAACTCAATTTTGTTGGTTTTGTTTCTGTTTCTGTTGCTGTCGTTGTCCTGTGTTGTAAATGTTAAATTGTTCATAATTTTCATTGTATCTTTTCAATCTGTACTATGAGTTTTTTCTCTCATATTGTCATCCATGTGGACTGGTATCTCTCTATAGCTATTTGTCTGAATTTTTTTTCTTTCTGGCCTACAGACAAAAGGCCAGTCATCTCGCCAGCCTGTGTGTGTGTGTTTTTGCTTAAGTGTTGTGTCAGTAAATGTTTTGTGCATATTCTTTATTTTGTATTTTGTTCATTTATTGGTCATATATGAGTTCAATTGCAAAAATTTTCAGTAGTTTTACAATTTGTTATTGTCATAAATTGTTACATATTGAAAAAGATTTTTTATTCGTTCAATTTGTGTTGTGCTTAATTTGTTGGTAAATTTACAATGTTCGTTTATTTAAAAGTTCATTTTAAAAATATTATATTTCATGATCATTTATTTTTATTTTAAACAAATAAATAGTGAAATTCCGTAATTTTTATTTATTTTTTACTGCTTTAAAACTATGCAACGGATTTGAGTTTATATAAATCACAAAAGTATGCTTTAATGTATTTCTAGTTTTATTGTGCATGCAAATATGCTTTGTTATTCTAATGCTGTTCAAAGGACTTTTGTGATTTAAAATTTTTCTTAGAAATGTTTTTGGCCTCAAATTATATTTTTTTGAATTTGTTGTCTTGATATTGTTATAAATAAGATATAAAAAATTAAAGGATAACGCTTTAACATGATTTGTATCAATTTCGTGATCCTTATATATTACGAAGCGGTATAATATATGAAACGATATTAAATTATTAGTTTAAAAATAAAATATTAAAACAAACCTTCCTAAAAAGAACTTTTTGAAAAGTAGTGATTGAGGAGGTATTCTCGTTAAAAGTAGATTTTGGAAGAGTAACTCTTAAAAAAGTACCTTTTGAAAGGGTACAGTTATATGGAATTTTTTGAAAAGTAACTTTTAAAAAGAACATTATACAAAATACTCCACAATTTATATTTTGTTAAAGTACCTTGTTAAAAAGTACTTTTTCAAAAAGTAATTTTTAGAAAAGTTTATTTTAAAAGAGCAGCTTTTCAAACATGATTTTTTA
The DNA here is from genome assembly GCA_963681545.1 of Germaria angustata. Lineage (NCBI taxonomy): Eukaryota > Metazoa > Arthropoda > Insecta > Diptera > Tachinidae > Germaria > Germaria angustata. Next base: position 80,633,134 of record OY813000.1, on the reverse strand, counting down.
AGTATTTCTGAAAAAGTTCCCTTTAAAAACTATCCTCTCTAAAAGTACTTTTTAAGCAAGATTATTTATAATAAGCAGCTTTCAAAAATGTACTTTATAAGAAAAACTCTTTAAAAAAAGTACCTTATGCAAAGTACTTTATGAAATATTATCTTTGAAAAAGTGTTAAAGAAGCGCCATTAACACCGCCTATTAAAAAATCACGCAGTAAAAATTTTTATTTTCGTTTAGTTCAAAAACTCGCTTCAAAAAGTGGCCCTTAAGAAGGATTTCCTAAATAATTTTTAAAATCATATTTTTATCAAGTATCCTTTTGAAAATTCTAAAGCTGCTGATTCAAATAAGTAAGTACTAAGACGTAGTTAATTTAAATAGCCTTTCACCAATTTTAATTTAACAGGAATAAATTTAAAAAAGTCCTTTCCATGTTTTTATTAAACATAATTATGGCTATAATTATAAAAATAATATGTATATGAGATTTTTATATATTTTTTTGCTGTTTACAATCTGTTACAATAATATTTAAACCTGCGTTTAAACACTCAATTGTCTACCAATTTTTTCGTTCCGACTAAAGTTTTAAAAAATCTGTTGCGAAACATAAAAAATTTGCCTGAAACTTGCTTTTTAATCATACACTATCAAAATAAATAAACAAATATATATATATATATATATATATATATATATATATATATATATATATATATATATATATATATATATATATATATATATAATATTATATAAAAATAACAATACGTACTCGCATATTAAATTGAAAAATTCAATTCGCATTCAAGGCAAAATCAATGTGAGTGCATTTAAGGCTGAAAAATAAAGGACCTCTTTAACGAATAAATACAAATCAACTTGAACAACATTTTGTTTTAAAGGGCCGAATTGCAACAAAATACACAGTTAAACAATCACTGGCGAAAAAATGTACAATAATTTTTGGGAAAGGATAAATTTTGGTATAAAATAAAGAAAATACGCCAGCATTCAGTCAACTAAAACAAAATGCAAATAAAAGGACGAAATAAAAAAATACATTGACTGCAATATACGAGTGTAACTGAAAAAAGAAGAGTTTGGGTATAAAAAAATGATTGTTATTGTATTCTTGTTACTATTTTTTCCATCCTTGGAAGTGCGCATGCAGTTGTTGTTGAAATGGTGGTAGTGAAATGTTCTTTTTAATAAAAATCAAATATCGACTATTGAATGACCGATACAAATTGATGTTCTGCTGCCTCGGCGACATCAGTTTTTATTTTCGTTTAGTTTTAGTTCCCTTTGTATCATTTTTTTTTTTTTTTTTTTTTTTTTAATTTGGGCAATCGATTGTTATGTATTTTTAACAATTTGTTTAGAATCTGCGTTTTTAATTTATATTCCATGGCATAATTTGAAGCAAAAGGTTTGTTTACAAAAGCCTTTTGTTGAAATCTTAATCAAGCATAATCACGGCCAAACAACATCCAATTGGCACTGTGGACCGATAAAGAACTATTCTCGTAAATTTTTCTTAGAGTAGAAATCTTTTAAGGGGCTTGTTCAGCTTCAAGACATAGTTTTTAAAACTTTTAGAGCCGAGCTAGAAATCTTATGTTATGGAGGCAAAGGCAATTTCTTGGTTAAATATAATCAAAATAATGCGAGTTATGAAAAGGTTCCTTTTAAAAAGAAAATTTTTAAAATCAACATTTTTGTTGTTTTTCAATTAGTGTTTTTTAAATATAACTTTCTTAAGATATAGTTATTGATAGGGGATTTCTTAAAATATATTACTTAAGTACACTTTTAAAGGGTAATATTTTAAAATTACTTTTCAAAGGTACTTTATAAAGTGTACATTTCTCATAGGTATTTTTCAAAAGTTACCTTTTAATGTGCTTTTTTAAAAGGTACATTATAGATAAAAAATTTTGAATGATAGATAAAAAATATTAAAAGGTACTTTTTTTAAAAAAAACCTTTTTAAACTTTAAGCTCTTAAACGGTAATTTGCGAAAACTAATTCTTAAGAGGTAATTTTTTAATTCTTAAAATGTACTTTTCCAAAAGGCATTTATAAAAGTATTTCCTCAAAAAATATTTTTTAAAAGTACTTTTTCAAGGGGCCGTTTAAAATATGAACTTTCTTAACAGGTATTTTTTGAAGATGTACTTATTAAAGTTTATTCCTTTAAAAGCTAATTTTAGTTTCTTAAAAACAATATTCTCTTTCTAAGATCTGTTTTAAGAAAAGTATTTAAATACTTGTGGGAGAGGTACTTTTTTAATAGGCACATTTTACAAGATACCTCTAAATGGTACATCTGTAAACGGTACTTTTTTAACTGCCTGGCCCACGATGTCGAACGACATCGTTCGCGTGCTTAAATACATTCAAACCAAAAACAACATTTTAAAATTTGTTGCTGTTTCAAATGTATTTATGCAAGCGAACGATGTCGTTCGAAATCGTGGGCCAGGCAGTAAGTGTTACATTTTTTGATTGTACTTTTTAACATTTACTTTCTCAGAATATACTTCTAAAAAAGTACTTTTTAAAAGCCACATTTTTAAACTAAATTTTTTAAGCGGCACTGTTTTTAAGGAATTTAAAATATATAATAACAAAAGAATTTTTCTATCAAAAGGTAGTTCGGGTTTCAAAATGTAGTTTTTAGAAAAATACTAAAGATTATTTTTAAAGTTAGGTTTTTAAAAATTTCTTCAATTTTCTTCATTCCTTGATATTAACATCACTTATCAAACGCTTTAAGGCTAGAAAGGGTGTGTTAAAATTGTATTCAAAATACTACTTTAACTTTGTTTAGGATTTGAACGGTTTTATTGGTAACGAATGGTAACTGGTAACGATTACATTATCATTCGAATACGCACATATGTAAAAAATTATATATAATTTCAAAGTAAAAAAAGTGTGTTATATCGGGCTATTTGGGGGTTTCAAAACCTTTGGTCTGACAAGGCTGTCGGCTGTTAAATCTTTGTCATTTAAAATTTTAATTATTTTGTCATCTCTGAATACGGATCGTTTAATAACCAAAAAAGTGAACAAATAATTAGATCTTACTTCAAAAGTGGTGGTCACAAAGTGGCCACTTTTCAAGCGTTATGATGACCATTACAGAACTAATCAGCCCTGTGAATCATTGCGATGTGCGCACTGCCGAAAATATCGCTTCTGTTAGTGAAAGTTTAGCGCTTAGTCCGAATTTGTCTATTCCGCTCGTTCTCTTAAATTTGGCGTATTTTACATTTGGTTTTGCTCCTTCATCCATATAAAGTCCAACTCGTAAAACGATTACATCCAGCTGACCATTCACAACGCCTTAGATACGCTGATTGGGTGCTATATCAACAGGCTTTTAGTGCTGATTTCTCGAACAAAATTTTCTAGAGCGTTGAAGCTCATACCTTATTCGGTAGTTACGTCAACGAGCAAAATGGTTGCATATGGGGGCTCGAAGAACCCAGAAGTGATTGTAAAAAAGCTATTGTATTCGGAAAAAGTGACTGTTTGGTGCGCATTATGGTCTGGAGGTGTTATCGGATCGTATTTGTTCGAATCCAACGCTGGAAGAACCATTGCCATGTATTCAGAACATTATGTGCCGTACCGTACCGTCTTTGTTGACCTGCATTAAAGACTAGACGATATGTGGTTTCAACAAGATGGTGGCACGAGCCACATAACATGACCAATTTAGGCTTTATTGCATCTGAAGTTTCCAGAACGCATAATTTCACATTTTGGCGAGGTCAATTGGCTACCAAGATCATGATATTTTAGCCTCTTAGACTTTTTTAGGCTACGTCAAAGATCGTACCTACGCGGATAATCCGCTTGCAACATTTGAAAGCCAACATTGGTCAAGTTATCGCCAAGGTACCGCCCGAAATATGCGGAAAAGTGGTTGAAAACTACCTGCTGCAACTAGTCTAGAGACGGTAAATTAAATGTAAATTGAACCATGAAATTGAAATATCAAAAATATAGTGAATAAAGAATAGCTCAGAAGATTGTTTTTATTCCAATAAAGAAAGCATTTGTTTTTACATCACCAACACATTTTTGCACATAGATTTTTTTTCTTTATTATGTCCTATGAATTTTATCATACATTTTGATTCAGTTGTATAATTTATTCTATTTTTTCATATGAAAGAAATGTTGAATCCCCTCTAAGAGTTGAGACTTCAAGCATTAATTTGAAGAATAATTAAGGCAAAAGGTGACGTTGTGAAGCTCCAATGTAGGCTTAAGGTAGATATTGCTTTTAAAATTTTAACATAAAAATGGATTAAGAGTTGTTGTTTTTTATATATGGCCGTTATTATTTAGTAAATAGTTTAGTATATCTATCAGTCTATCATGCTTCGTACAGATTTTGCCTCTTGAGTATCATACAATAAATGATGTAAAAATATTAATTGATTTCTTTTTTATGTAATGTTGCATAAAAATGTAGCAATATGCTGTTGCATCCTGTAGTTGCGTTGTTGTGTTACCTACCATGGCTGCTGCCATTACATGCAACATGCACTTTCACATATTTAAACACTTTTGCTTGGGCTTTCAAATCTAGTAATGATGATACATAATAAAAATTGCAATAATTGCATTTTCTAAAGCACTGAAGTTTGAAATTGATAGAAGGAACTCTTGAAATAATAGGATAATGTGGGAAATTAATTTTTATTTATGTTTTTTTTTTTGTAATTGTTGAGAAAAATTAAACTGGCAAATAGTGTATACGTCTATAATGTGTATGTATTGGTACACGTTTAATGCGAAATAAGTTAATGAAGTATATAGTTGGGAACAAGATACACTGTGTAACACAATATTTTTTTTTGTCAAAACAACAATGTCCTATAGACTGATCCTGGCAAGGGTAAAAAATCATATAGAGGTTTGGGCACACTGAAATTTTCTATCTAGTCTGCATTTAGGAGAAGCTTAAACATTTTGCACACTGTTGTATAGATATACCACAAAAAATCTTGTTACCCCTACATTTCAGGCATAATATGAGTTTGGCATTTTGATGTGCGATTCAATCACCCAATTTGAATAAGTTCTTTTTTAATCCTTAATTCCTTTGACTTATTTGTGGCGTTCAAGTCGAGTTTTTCAAACATCCAAGTCTTACCTTATGACATGAATGAAAAGTCCTACTTTTCAGCCCGCCGTATCGCTTGTTTGAGAAAGTGTTTTTCTCTTTTTCAAAAAGTTTACAAATAAGGATAAGGTCTGTTTAATATGAATGAGTTTCACTTATTAGTTATTAACATCACAAGTACCACATGGTATGCTATCAAAAATGTACTAAAAACAAAAATAAAACAATTTTAAAAATTTAAGGACATTATGAAAATATGGCTGATGTCATACTTTCACGAATCCTTCATACAAATAAATCTAATTTATTGAAAAGAAATTAATCTAGAAAAAAAACAGCACTAAGAGAACAGGTATTTTGGAAAGTATTTTTCATTCGTCTCGCACAATTTCATTCCGAATGAAAGCGGTTTTATTTCTTTTAGTAGCTTTTTTAATAATAATTAATTCCAACTAGAACCGCTACAAACTTTCAGAGCGTAGCTCAGAGAGACTGGCAGATTGTGCATATTTACTTCATACCGGTTCTGGTAGTCCGTGCATATTAAAGAACTCGCATATAGCCTTGCTGTTTAAACCAAATTCGCATACTTTTATTCGTTTTGAAATAGAATAAAAATATGTATTTTAAATAAGGAAATGAACCTTAAAAGAGGCTTTCGTAGTTATTAATATAAACCAAAAGTATACAAAAATGATGTATATCAAAATAATCTTGTATAATTTAAAGGCGCTGTTGGTTGAAGCAGTTAGCGCGTTGACTGACTACAAAGCAATTTATGACTAAGAACCTTGGGTTCGATCCCCGCTCAAAACAAGTCATCATTAACAGTAATAGCGATTCGATACTCTTCTACAATCATGTTTACCACATCAAAGCGCCCGCCCTCCTTCGTCGTTATTGTTAGAAGAGTCGTCGTCAAAGTAAACCAATTAAGAAAATGGGTGTCCATACAGCTTAGGAGACTTCATGCGTCTACTTAACACCAGATGCACTGCAACTCATCCTGAGTGTAAGTAACTTCACTTAAAAATAAAAAATAGGCATAGAAATAAAAATTAGGACGGCGGGTCGATTAGTTCGTGACTACTTAATCTTCCGCCAAAAAGTGAATTTCGTGTGATGATTAAGCATTATTTTTTGCGCAAACAAAAGCTATTACTTAAACCAAAGCTTATCTGTATAAATACTATGGGGACTCCGCACCATCAAATACAATGGTGGAAAAGTTGTTTACTGAATTTAGTTGTGGCCGTACAAATAGGGAAAATGCCGAACATTCTGGACGCCCAGGGTCTTTAGAACCAAAACAATTGAAAAAATTCACGATCGGATAGTAAAAGAGCGAGAGATTGAGGAAGCCATGGGAATATCACATGGCTTAGTGGTCCCAATTTTGAATGATCACTGCGCTTGAGGAAGATGGGTTCGTATTAAATCATAATCGATCACAAATGAAATCGTGTCACAACTTCGTACAAGGTTTTCGTGTTGTTCACTGCACTTTTGTGACCGTGGATGAAACATGAATACAACAAAGCACACCAGAGATCTAACAGGACTAAAACCAGTGGGTGTGAATCGACGCCAAATAATGCCAAGATGGGCGTGTCAGCCAATAAAGTCATGGAGACTATTTTTGGGACGAACATATTGATTACATTCAAACAGCAAAAACATCAATCATTATTGGGTCGATTTAATGAGGAATTAAAATAAACGACTGAATTTGGCCAAGAAACGAATTTTGTTCTACCAAGACAATGCAATGGTGCACACATCTGTGGTTTCCATGGCAAAATTACATTAATGAGGCTACAAATTGCTCCCTCATCTGCCATGTTATCCAGATTTAGCAACCAGTGACTATTTCCTGTTTCCAAATCTGAAAAAATTGTTCGGCGAAACAAATTTGACTCCGACGACGAAATCATCTCACACGCAAAGACCTCGACAAATCGAATTAAGAAAAAATAATATAAAACTGCAAAAATGTTGGACAAAGTGTAGGAGTATAGAACTCAAAGTAGACTACTCGTATATTAAAAACTAAAATGATTTTTTACCCAGATACCTGTGTATTATTCACCACCCTCGTATTATTATATATTTATATCTCTTCTTATTCATCTACAAATAACTTGCTTTTGCATGTTTTACTTTTTACTATTTGACGTTTGAAATTCTTATTTGTAGTGCATCAAATAGTTCTTTCAACGAAACACTGAATTATAATATTTTCTGATTGGGTTTTTTGGAAAAGAAATATTTATTAACATAATTAAAACTAAAAGGTGATTTTTTAAGAGCTTTCGGATTCGCTGGGTGCAATATTGGCAAACTATCTCCAACATATCGGCCGGTATGCCACGAATAAATTCTTCAATACTGGCTTCCAGTGAGTTAGCCGTTACGGTATAGTCCCTATAGACATAAACCTCACAAAAGCTAGTCTAAGGGCGTTAAAACGCACGATCTAGAAGGCCAATTAACCGGCCCCAAGCGTAAACTAAACTGTACACCGAACTCATTTCTCAATTGGGCCATTATTTCATATGTTGTGTGGCATGTGGCACGGCCTTGATGAAACCACATGCCACCTTGGTAATCATTGCACGTTAGCACTCGCCATTCACATTAACGTTCGTATCCTCGTCGCCCAAACAGACCACAAAATGGAAGAGCATGAATTTTGATAATAAAATTCAACTATATGCTAATGATATTCGGTTGTAAGTCGATTCAGGGTTAAATTATAGACCAAATTATCTAATGCTCTTTTTAAATAGTTTTGTAGTAGTAATTATAATGAAGGATGTGGTAAGATTTATGTAGATAAAACAATATGAGGACTGTAACAGCTGGACATAGTTCTGACCAAATAGGTAGAAAAGTTACAACATCAGAAAAAACAACACACTGTGTTAACTGAGAGACAATAACTATAAATGCCATTATATATTAGAAATTTATAAGCCATAAAACTGAATAAGATTTTAAAAGTGACACAGATAATGTTGTCCAAAACTATAGGCATAGCAAAAATATAAATAAAGTTTTTAATTATAGTATTAATATAAAAAATCGCATCTTCAGTATGAAAATTTTTACCCTTATTTTACCCTCGTTTAAGAAGAATTAATTTATTATAAAAATAATATTCAATTTGTTGCTGTTGTATTAATAACCCTGTAGAAGGTGTCCAAATAGTGCTTTAATTTTGTGATAAATTTTGTTAATAATAAATTCTTTTACTTGCTAAATTGATAATATTGTTCGACCTTTTTATTTTTATAAATTAATTGAATTATTTTTTTAAGGTTTGAGGTCTTCTTTTTTATAAAAAAAAACAATATATTTATTTATTGTTATTTTTCAATATTTCAACACCCTGTGGGTGTCTTCTTCAGGAAGTTAAAAATATTTTATAAATTTGAAACAAAATCAAACGAAAAAAGTGTTAATATTTTTAATACAAATTATTGACAATTGAGGAAATGAATAAACATTTTTAAATTTCATACATAATAAATTATAATATTTTATTAAGAGAAATTAATAAAATATTTTTCTTTTCAGTGTCCGTTTTTGCTTTTGTAAATTAAATGCCTATAACTTTGAACTAAATTATCTGTATCTGTTCTAAAATTCATTCTCGTTTTTGTTAGAAATGTTAGAAATACCATTAATATACCATTACCACAGATTAATTTCCTCAATTGTCAATATTTTGTATTGAAAATATTTACGCTTTTTTCTTCTAATTTGTTTCAAATTTTATAAAATATTTTTAATTTCCTGAAAAAGACACCTATGTACAGGGTGTTGAAATATATTTCAACACCTTCTAGGTGTCTTTTTCAATATATATTGAAAAAATCATAATAAACAAATATATTGTTTTTTATGAAAAAAGAAGACCTCAAACTTAAAAAAATAATTCAATTAGTTCTTTTGCTTGCTAAAGATTTCTAAATTATTTGTAGTTTTGTTAGTGGTTGTAATACAATCCGCTTAGAATATTGAAAATGAAAGCGCTTGCCCTTTGCCATAGATGGTAGTACTGCATCATTTAATTGTAAATTTTATAAAATATTTGACTCTTCGATGATGTAGAAGGTCACCGTTCCCTGGAACCTCAAACAAAGTAAGATCTGTTTTGCATCCCAGTAAATACATATTTCATTTGTCTATTTAAATTAATAAATAAAAAGAGTTTTTAGTGGATGGCAAACATTATAATTTTTCCTGAAATTTAAAGGAAACGAAAATGTTCCACATGGTCGAATAGGCAGAATATATGGTTATAACTTTGGTGTTTAAATATTTTGTGATGATATTGACTTACCCATTGTATAATGGCTGATGAATATTTTAACTGCAGTTTATTTATTTTGATTTAGATATTCAGAGGGCAGAATACGCCGTTGTTGCTTTAAAATTCAATTAACAGTTCAATAATTAAAAATTATATTTTATGTGTTCCAGACTTATTCTGCTTTATTTTTTATTATTTTATATTATTTCTTTTATTTACTTTAAATATTTATTTTAATTGCAACACTAACACAAATACATGTATACTAAACACTTAAAACAAAATACATTTACATATACACGGCTAGTTACACCTTCAGCTGACAGGGTTTGTGCAGGATATTTTTCTATTATTTTGTATTTATTTCATTAAAGTACACTAGAGTAAAATTCACATGCTGGTAAAAACACTTATTGGAATATGTTTTTTAGGGGTGAGAGTATTTTAAAAATAAATTTAAATAAATTTTATTGGTTAAAATTTACATCAAACACCGAGCGACGATTTTTTTTCATTCTATTTCAGAAAGTATTCACAAGACTAACTTTTAGTTTTTGCCGTGTAATTTTTAAATTGAGTAAAGTTTTTAGTTTAAATTTGTGGCTTATTTTTGATATCAATACAATTTGTGTTCATAAATTTTTTTTATTGAAAAATTGTATATAATGATATGATTGTTTTCAGTTTTTGTGTTATAAAATGAATTTGTATCTAAGTTTAAGTTTCTTATAAGAAATATTATTGTAATTTTAAGCCTGATTTAAGTTACTTTTCCAATACTACGTGTTAGATTTTTTATAATATTATTTATGTTGGATATCTCAGTTTTATGTGGTTTTAGGTTTTGGTGATTTATGTTACGTTACGTTGCGTTTCGTTACGTTACATTCTATTGAATTCCAAAAAAAGTTCACAACCGTTACTACATTAAGCGAGCGTTAATTTTTTCTTCCTTGAAATTTTCAATAGTCTTTTTTTCAAAAAAAAATTTTTTTTAATTTTTAATTATATTAATTTTGTAAAATTTTTTTATTATATATTTAATTACACATTTAGTCTGAAATAAATAATTATTATGATATACTTTTTGTTGTTAGTTTAAATATTGTTTAGCTCATTAATATCAAATTTAAAAAATTAAAGCATACATTTAGGAGAATTTTGTTTTATAACTTCGAGAAGTAACCACGTTTTCCTATTATCATACTAAGAAATCTTGTTCGGGTGCTCCTCAATATTTTATATTTAGCAAACGTTAAACCCAAATATTAGTCCCCTGCCTTAGTTCACCTTAGATTGTCTCAGTCCTTCAGCTGTTCGTCACTTCACAATTATCTAGTGTTGTTCAATATTATTTATAAAGATAAAAATATAATGTTGAAAATAGTTCAGAGTTTGTGTTTTTAATTTTTTCATCAATTGCCCCTTTTATTTTTAAATCATGGCATACTAGGTAAAATTTTATATACCCTAGTTTTTCCTTTAATATGAAGCAGTATTTGAAAAATTGTATATAAAATGCCTATTTTAAAAAAGTTAACCTTTCCAGTTATCCACTAAAGACTATATTTTTTCTTATTTCGTAACGTTATATGACTTTAAATGTTTAATTATTTAATCAGTACTTTTCCTATTTATCCAACAAAATAGTACGGCATACAAATAGGCGTTTTTGTAACCCAATTAAATGTGTTTGTTTATATTCTGAAACGATGAGACTTGTTGCGTTTTTCTTTATGTATTATTAGTTGTTACATGTTTCCTGTTGACATTTGTAGGTTTTCTTATATCGAAGTATTTTCATTTCAGGTGGCAATTAAGTTTTTATTGCTGACTATGCAACATCAATTGTTTGTTTGATATTTCTGAAAAGATAAAAAATTTAATTCGCAGGAATTTATTAATACTCATAATACAATTAATTTCTATATAAAAAAATTTTAGGTTTTATATATGAATTTTAATAGATTTATGAGATGATTAAATAAATATTTTGAAAATGCTTTTTTAGTATTCAAATAACACACTAAAAAATATACAAACTAAAATATAAATGTAATGGTGTTGCTGAAACATTCTTGATCTAATTAAGAAGAAATAAAAGTTTTTAAATCAGGTGAGAAACTATTTCTTATATTAACTACATGAGTACCATCTTATTTGGCGTCTCTATCTTGGGACTCACAGCGGTAAAAATATGGTTTTTTTATTGAATAAAAACAAAAAACAGCTAAAATTTTTTGCATCAGGAGTTAAGAATATTTTCTTAACTTATAATGGAGGACACACAATTTATAGGAGAAATGTTGTCATACACTTTTATAAAATATTGTCTTTTGAATAGCAGTAGATATTTTGGCAAGTATTTAAAATTTTATGTTGATGGCAAAGCTATCACTTGCGTGTTAATAGGCTGTTTATGTAAAACATGTCGCTATTTTTTCAAATGAGCCCAAAATTTTGTTTGACGTATTTGAGTAAAACATAAGAACTGAAATTTTTCTATGCATTTTTTAATTTATGTAACACATTGACAAAAATCATTAATTTCAAAAGGACAAAACACAATTGCAATTAAAAATTTTAATATTAAAAACAGAAAAAACATTATAGGAGTATTAACAAATTTGCATGTGCATTATAAATAATATTTTTTTTTAATAATCTGCAGTCTCCAAAAACGTCATAAAAATATGTGCAATTCAAAAAATTGCTTGATCTGATGGAAGAATTCCTACAACTTGCAACCGGCAGCCTAAAGTACACAGAGATGAAGATTTTGACGTTAAAGAAATTAACAACTCAGATTTTCTTTCGATATCGCGGCAAAGAGAGGTAAATTAATATCAACACAGAATAAAAAGATTCATATCACTCACGAAAGAGATAATTAAAAAACCATATCTTCAGTATTGTGACATCTCTGGTCTATTTTGTGCCGGCACCTCTTCATTTGGAGGCAACAAATCTATTTTAGAGATGTGATGGCATAGCATCACATAAAAACTTAACGCTTTCGGACCCCTTATCAGAAATGTACAGTAGTGAAAAAACGTATTTTGTTTACTGTTATAAGTTTTTCAATAAAAACTATGCACAATATGTATTTATGAATGTACTTTGCTATAGATATGGCGTGACCAACAGTGTAGACTAAAAAGAAAGCTAAGTGACAACAATAAATGCATTTATGGAACTGGAGGCGGGCCATATTTAGTTAATATTTTCACGGAGTTGGAATTGCGTATGACCACCTGACATCTTCAATCCTGCAATAACTAGAATCGCAAAATCAATTTGCCACTGACGGAAATTTTTTCCAAACACTATATTTCATCTCGTCAACAAAACAAAAGCTGTTTTTGTGTTTATTTAAGGGTTGCCATTTTTCGTTTCAAAGGATTAAATTTGTATGAAGAAAATAAAAAAATGTGGGTCTTAAATTTAGTCGCAATAATGACATTGGAAAACACAAAAACATGACGTGATAAAACATAAGCTGGACGAGCGCTTTAAAAAAAGTTATTTTTTTACATACTTGCCCGGCTGCTGCTCGTTCGTCTGAAGCTTTACATGTCTTTCATAAGCAGCCCATGGGATATTAACAATTCCTACGTTATTTTGATAGAAGAATTATTGCATATCATTAGATTTTGATTACTGTCAAATTAAACAAATGTATGTTTAACAAAAACATTTCAATTTATTTCTAATGATGAATATTCGCCGTCAGCTTTGGGTTAAAATTTAGGAAATTAAATTGAAACTTGGTTTAGGGGAAATATTATATTATGCTTTAGCTAAATAAATAAGCTCTGAGGAATGAAAATAATCTTGACCCAATTTATATTCAAGAACTTTGAATATTTTCAGGTTGTTTGTTTCAAACTAAAATAATATATTACGAACCCTTATTTTTAAATTTTCATATGCGAACAAAATCCAAAAATTACAGATTCCTGCAAACAGGAAACAATTTCATAAAGTTCAACAAGTCTGTCAGTGGTATTTGGATACAAGTCACACGGACAGTCTTAATACTAAAGGCAAGAATTTTCTAGACATGTATGCCTGGGACAATTCCTTGTCAAAACAGCTCGTCGAGATTTTATAATAGAGATGACCTAGACATTCTAACGCGACTGATATTATTATGAGACAAGCTGGAGTTTAAAATTTTGATACGGAAACATTTTAGGTTATTCGGAGAAACCAAATAATTTAACTATTTCAATTTCACTTATAAATAGAGGAAAAGAGGAAATAATGATAATGGAGTGATTTTAAATCAACCGAGTTTTCGGAATATCACACTTTAACTGTATCTCGAAATGGATATTATAAAAGAGATCTTTAATAAATTTAATTTTTTTTAGCTATAAGATTGGCTGTGTAAAACTAATTTAAATAGAAAATAGAATCGATCCAACTTACTGATTCATACAAAGTATTGTCTTTTTTTACTTCGACTGCTTGCTGGGGAACAAAAACATCGTTAACACACATGCAAAGGATAACAATATTATGACATTATCAACAAGGTAATCAGAACCGACCTCACAATATATATGGGAGAAATCTCAAAGTAATTTCCAGCATAGTTTTTTTCACTTCTTAGTGTTGGTAGTCATATTGACTTAGTTTATCACCATAAGAACTGTTTTCAAAGTTTCTGGGGGTTGGAAAAAAATTTCGAAAACAAGGACTCGACAAATGCGCGATATTGTCAAATACTCACAACGATAGAAATTATAAATTGTTCGCTTGTTCTGAAAAAAAGTAAGAAATTGTTTTTGTATACTATAGGGATGTTAAAATATTTTATTATGCGAAAAATTATGCGTTTTAATAAAAAACGTGAATGTTGCAGAAGTAAGATCAAAATTCTATTTTTTGCGTTTATAACATTTTTTCTAGTTCTTCTATTCTCCTCTACACTTTTTTATTTATGGTTATTTTAGAAATTTTAAATCTCAAATATAAAATTTATTTTAACAAAAATCATATGTGAGTCCACCCTCACCAATATTTGTTTACCGCAATTAAAGCAAAACATAAGCCAAAGAAAGCGCTCATAATGGGACATTATAAGATCGGTGTCCATATATAGTGTCAACAGATAAATTAATTATTAGGAAATCATTAGTTTATTTTGAATTGAAAGTAAATTTTATGCAAAGTCCTCCTGTTCAAATCCGCCAATATTTGACGTTAGAAAATTACAGTGTATTAATTATAACGAAGGAGTTTTTTCAATTAAACTTATGTATAACGAAATTGTTATTGAAATTGAAAGAAAAGCGCAGAATTATTATTAATGAAATCATAGAAATTAAGGTAATGGGAACAACATTGGTGTTTAAGATTAAAAACTATTATTTATATTACTATGCCATTCCATTAATTGGATATTGTTGACGGTTCATTGTAGCAACTATAGAAACTCTATGAAATACTAGTCGCTTCTATTTCTTTGGAGAAATATCTCTACTGGACATTGAACATAACAACTCGCTTAAAGTTGTTAGATTCGCTTTTTCACGCTCCATGTTTTTTCTATGTTCATATTCTTTTCACAAAAAAAAAACAAACACTTTTATTCTTGTTTTATTCTTGTTTTCCAGTACAAACAATTCTCTAATAAACGCTTTAATTTTTTAGACTAATTTTTGTTTGGATTATAAATTTATATATTTTTATGGATCGTTTCCCTTAACAACCATTGATTTAGTTAAAATTTTATTTAATCAACAGGCTTTGAATAATTTTTTTTTTCAAACTTATATTCAAATCAATAGACGTGAATATAAATTAAATTTTTAAAAATGATCATATCCATTTGATAAAAATTTATTAAGTTGAATAAATTTAGTGTTGATTTAAAGAATTAGACTTAAACACATCTACATAAACATAAAAACATATTAACAAATGTATAACGTCCTGCTTTTTTGAAGTTAAAATAATATTAATGCGACCAGTCTAATTAATAATACATTTTTTTTTATTATTTTTACTTAGAAAAAAATAGTTTAGGTAACATATATTTAGGTATTCATTTCGTGAGAAAGAAAGAAAAATTTAAGAAATGTTATATATCTCGCTTATCAGATTTATCGAAAATGTTGATAATGTAAAAAATTAATTTCCGCGACCTGGCTAATAGTCAATATCTATTTTTTAAATACTATTTCTTTTTTCTTAGCAAATTCTAATTAAATAAATTACAAGTAATTCTGAAAATTATACCAAAGAGATCACAACAAGTTTTACAAAAACATTATCAACAAATTTAAATTGATTATATTAAAATAACAAATTGAATTCGATCCAGTGTATAATTTATTTAAATATTTTTTAAGCTGATCGTCACGGGCTTAAATTCATTTCTTATTTTCAATTTAATAAACTCTATCGGTATTAAAAATCCAAAAAATTTTGTTATAGAAAATAAATTCACATTATGTTATTTTAACTTATTATTTCTTAATAATTATTAATTTTTATTTTTTAGAGAAAAAAGCGAGATATATAGCAGTTTATACTCTTTGGCACATTTAATGAAAATTTTAGGGAAATCCTAAATAAAAATAGTGATTTTACAATATTTGAAATTTTTAATTAATTTTTTCATAAATAAATTGGAAATACATTCGAGACAGACATCCATATGTATGGTTTACATACCATCTTACGTATAATACGGTTTTGTATACAATTTATGGGTGACAGAGTTGTGTTTGAAATGTCACTTTGAAGGCATTTTATCGCCCTGAAATTAAAAGAAATAAAAGCATTCCAAGCCTACTATGATTATGTATTTTGTTACGATTCGTATACAATACAGAATTCTCATATTGTATTTGATTTTTTAGCATATTTATTTATTTATTTGTGTATGGAATAGTAATCCTTACAGACATTTAAATTAACAAATACATATGTATATTCATAAAATAATATACATATATTGCATAAAATTGAACAAAAATTAAAATAATTTAAAAAATTTAAAATACACAATAAGTTATGAGTTTAAATGTATTAATAGATTATTTTTTTTATAGCAGTAGGGAATGTAGAATAATAAATTAATTTATAAAATTTGTTTAAATCGCTACACATCCTTCCCAGTGGGTCAGCATTAGCATAGTTATCTCTAACAAATATAACCGATAAAGGAATTAAATGACGTGAACGGCGTTGGGGAACATTAAAATTTAGATTGTTGATTAAAAATCCAGAGCATACATTGCCATTAATTATATTAAGAATAAACGAGATGTTCTGCACGATTCTACGGCTTTTAAGCGATGGTAGCTTAATTAGAGCAAGCCTTGCAGAATACGATGGTAGATTTTTGGGATTGAAGTTTAGTCCACGAAGGCAGTAAATCAAAAACTGTTTTTGCACTGATTTAATAGCGTCAGAATGTTTATTATAAATATTACCATATTACCGAACCATACTCCATCACAGGCCTTACGAGCGTGGCATAGAGACTTTTCGTAAAGTATGGATCATTAAATTCTTTAGCCCATCGCTTTATGAAACCAAATAAACCTCTGGCTTTGTTTGCCATCATATTTATATTAGGAATAAAATTGATTTTGGAATCCAACAAAATTCCAAGGTCCATGATATTAGCAACGAACTCTAGCTGATAATTTTTAACAAAGTAACAAGCAGCTATAGGACAATTACAAACAAAGCACATATATTTGCATTTCTTTAAGTTGAGTTCCATGACATTCATTTTGCACCACATGTAAAACGATTTTAAGTCATTTTGTAGAAGTTGTTGATCAGATTTTTGACGATAACATAGAAAAACTTTCACATCGTCAGCGTACATCAAAACTTTGGATGAAAGAGAAACATCAGGTAAATCGTTGATAAACAATGTAATAACAAGTGGACCTAGGTGACTTCCCTGCGGAACAACTCCTGAAAGAACATCAAGACATCTAGCAAATGCACTATTGAAACAAATGACTTGTTTTCTATTGTTTAGATATGAATAAATCCACTTATTATTATTATTAGTTATCAAAAGCTTATAAATAACAGTCGTAAGATGAAGGAGATTTGTAGTTGAGGAACATCTTTTTTGAAACCCATGTTGATAGGGGTTTGGCGACAAATCCCTACACAAATCGTTCAAAACGCTACCACCTCTGGTGTATACACTTTCGGTTTTTGAAAAATATATCTACATAATAAATATATTGACGAATATATAACTTCCACCTTTTTCGAAGTCAAACATATTAATGAAATCAAGCTAATTCATCACCTCTCACATATGCAACTTTGCGTGTGCATTCTATATACTATTCTATAATACTATTTGTGAGCGTTATGGCGATTATTTTCTGTTAACAAATTTTAATTAATTAAGTTAGGAATAATACTGAAAATTATACCAAAAAGGTCAAAATATATTTTAGAAAATCAATCTCACTTGTTTACTTTTGCGGAAAGATGTGTAGGAGATCAAGAAAGAATGTGAAGGAGATCAAGTTCAAAGTGAAGATAAAGTTCAGTGAACAAAGTAAACTTAAGCAGCAGCAGATTTCAATAAAAAAAATTTATGAAAATTTAAACTTTATTCTTGAGAGTCCAATAAAAACTCATTAATTTTAACTGGGACAAAATAAATTATCGGAAGAAAAGAAATAACAACACAAGAAGTAGCGCCAGAACTAAGCCTTGGTAATCAATTTAAAAATTATTTATTACAATTTACTGAATAAGGAAAATATTAATTTCAAAAAAATTGCACTGCTACTTAGTTTTAACTCAAGTATACTTGTAAATAATTCAATACTAAAATAGTTTAGCTCCTATGCTAATACCAGATCTTTTTAATTTAAAGGAATATTGTTTTGTTGCGCAATATTTTGCCGGAACTTCGATTGGTATCATCAGGAAAGATTTTATTTTAATAAAAAAATATAGAAAAATATTTCTTAAAAATAAAAGGGTGTGCAAATAATTTTAATAAAAACATAAACTTCAATCCTCAATATATAAAACATGAATGAAAGATTTTTTATTACAACATAATATTCCCATATCGCACACTGAATACAACAGAATGACAATTTAAAAACGTCCAAAATATTCAAGAGAACCAAATTTCTGTTGACGCTCTACAAGCGTATTTTTTCAGCTGAAGAGGACTCTGATTTAAAGGAAATTTTTTCGATATAAATTTGAGCTCATTTATATCAACATTTCAAACATATTTGTCCGAAACCTAAAAAAAAAATGGTAACTTTTATATTATTGAAAATAATTTAAAATATCAGAGACAATCGCACTAATTGAACTAATTATTATTGATTTTGATTTCAACAGTCTTACATTCAAGCCAAATTAATATGAACTTAGGAATCATTTTACAACATTTTTGGTACACCTTCTTGGATCATAATTTAAATGTTAATTTGACTTTGGCGACAGCACTGTTTAAAGAACAATGAAATTAATCGATTAATTCTTACGTTATTATTTTCTTTTTTAACAAATAATTTTGTTAATAGCAAATTGTATAATCTAATAATATTAAATTTATTAAGATAATACATTACAAAATGTCTGTTTGGATTGCAGAATCCTCATATTAAAAAAAATAAGTCTCAATAAAACATTTACAAATTGGCAAAAGTTTAAAGCAGAAAATTTAACAAACATTTTAAAACGGAAAATTTCAGAAACATTTAAAATAAAACACTGCATGCTTTTAAGGTGCCGACATAAAATTACAGTCTATAATCACAAGGCTTACGCTCAAGTAAAAATTCGCAAACCATTTAATTAAATTAACAGTTTATGTAACTCAATACATGAACTAATTCATAACACTCATACCATAAGACTTAAATTGATATTCTTTTTTGAGTAGAAGCTTTAAAAGGAGCCAATTTCTTTTGTGATAAAAATACTTTCTTAAGAAAGATTCAAAATAAATTTTGTTTGGAAAACTTTTTTTTATAAATAAATCAATTATTTATTATTTTGACTAAAAAAATATTTTTATTAGATAAAAGCCATTTAACACATTTTTGAAATGGAAATAAATATACAATTTTACGATTCAATAATTTTTTGTGAATAATGCAGGAATTTAAATTTTTATTTTATAAACAATAATTTTTTAATAAAAAGTACATAAAATATATCGAAGAAGCATAAAAAAATGAATCATACGCTGAAGCTTTATTTTTTTTTTTTTTCAAAAAATATTTTTCATTATGGCAATGGTTATAATGAATATTTTAACTAGAATTTCTTTTCACATATTTTGTTATCATATTTTCTATTTTCTTTCTATATTGTAGAAGTGAAGGAAAATTATGCTTAAAAGCCGATCAAATTTCTTATTTTAATCAACAAATATTTCTTGATGTATGATTTTCTTTAAAAGTTTGAAAAAATATTTCTTTGCTTATAAAAATACACTTGTCAAAACAGTTCCGAAATATAAAAATGGTTTTGAAAACCTTCTCCCAGTCAAAATTTATCTTATAAAAAAATTAAATTTTTCCTTACTTTCACTAAGAAAAAAAACTTGCAGTCTGTATAAAAAATATCAATATTTAATAAGAGATTTTTGATATAAACATTTTACAGGCCAATAATATTTCAAAAATAATAGTTTAATAAAATAATAAAATAAATTTCATAAAAACTGCTCAGATCAGGCATCACACATTAATCACATGGAAATTCTAAAAATTTTATAATTTTTAATTAAAAAAATATGCATTTGGAATGATAATTTAAATTATTTTAACTAAACAAAGAATCAGAACTTTTCATTAATAAACACACAGTTAGCCTAAAAATAGGCTTTGCATTATTATTATATAACACTTTACTAACCGTTATGGGCTTGTGACAGGTCAGTTTTAAATTTCTTACACAAATTCCTTTAGTGAATTGAGACTCTCAAGTTTTATTTTTATGCTTTCAATTGAAGGTTTCAAAAAATTGATATGATTTTTTTTTAATTTTAAATTATTTTGCATATTTTCGTTTTAGTTTAACTTGAAAAGAATCTTTAAATAAATACATTATTCGTTTTAGTTGGTTTTCTTAAGCAATTTCATTTATGTTTGTCTTTTTTATATCCTTTTTGTATGAAAAAAACATAACACACTTGAACAAAAAAGCACGTTTATTTACGTTCTATGCATTGGCATCCTTTCGTAACCGTAATTCGCGTTAAACTGATCCTTACAATTCGTTAAAAAGCGCATTGGCCCTCTTTTTGCAAAACAAAAACAACAAGAACGGCAACAATTTTGTTGTCTTTTGCAAACCAAAAATTTAAAAAGCAAAACAAACAGCACAACACAGTTTCACTAAACGAGATGCATTCCAGGCTAAAGGATGAAGATGTAAAAGCAACACACGAGGTTGCTTTGTATGACTTTTGCAGTGTAAAAACGAAATTATATTGTATTAACGAGGGCCACGTTAAACCGACGACAACCAAGTCTTAGGCAACGAACAAGTGTGTCTGTCTGTCCCTCTATTTTTAAGCGGTTTGGATGGCTAAAATACACGAAAAATTAAGTCGTTTTAAAAACCGAATAGTTTTTTAATGACGGGTATAGCAGACACAAAGGATACAACACGAAAAATTTTTGTTTTGTTGTTGTTGTTGGTACTTAGTTTTATAGAAACGCAGTTGAATGAAAATAGAAATTACCACTTTTTATTAAAAAAATACTTTTCTGCATTTGACCAAGTTCTGGCTGTGTTGTTGTTTGATTCAATTAGTTGAAAGGATTTCGTTGTGAAATGCAACATGTTTATTTGAATCACGAAACTAAACGAGTTTGATGTAACTTATACGACCTTATTGCATACTTGTAGGATGATTTTATTGCACATATTAATATTTTTTGTAAATAAAATTGTAAGAAAAACTGTGGAAATAGTAATTTGTTTATAATTGTTTGAATTTCCACCACGGTTATTTCGTGAAATAAAGAAATATATATAAACGCCTAAAGCTGTGCTTTACTTTTCAACAACTAACACAAGTAAATAAAAAGCCTTGAATTTTATAATCATCATGTTGGTCTCAATTTGCCGCAAACAAAAAATCTTTGAGTCGAAACATTTTTGAAGCTTAAAAGAAATGTGAAGAACTTAAAATTTAACGAATTTAAAAATATATTTTTTTACTTAAAACATTTCACTTATAAAATAAATTTTTTTAAGTCTACATTTTCGACATTTAACTTATTTTTACACATTCGGCCATTTAAGTAACCAAAAGCTTTCATTCTATTAAAAAGCTTAAGTTTCACATAATGGCGAATTGTAGCATTTTGCTCTTGTTTCAGTTCTCTTTTTACATAAGGGTTAATTTAAGAGAAAAAGTCTCCACTTTTTTGGAGTGAAAAAGCTTTTTGTTTACTTCTTGCTTGTGTTGCAAATTGTGTTTTTTCAACATCCTACTTGAAGGTCTATGTGCTGCGGCAAATTGCATGTGGTATGATTCGGGTGATGGCTGCCAATTCAATAACGCATCACATATTTGTCATGACCAGATAGTAAAATGGAAAAACAAAAGCTAAATTTGTATTTTTTTGTCTTAAGCTTTTAGTTTCTTTTAATAAATATTTAACGTATTTACTGAAAATATGGCCTTGAGAAAATTTAGTAGGATTGTTTACAAGAAACAAACTAAATATCAAATGGTCTGAAATGTTTTATTTCTAAATACTGGATAAAAAACGAGTTGAATATCGTGTTTAAATAACTGAAAAATATTCTAATGTTATTATTTTCTTACCGCGAAAAAGTTTGGCATTTCTTTTGCACATGGCCGTCCATGGTCATGTGTTGGTATGTGTGTCCATTAGCAGCTTCTAATGATTTTCGTTTTTCTTTTCAAAGTTTACTAATGTTTATTAAAAAAAAAGCTCCACATCCAAGAATATCAAAAATAAGAATTTATATATTTTGATTCTCATAAAATTGTATAAAAAATATTTTTAATCATTGATTTAGTTTTTAATATATAGAAATATAATATTTATAATAAAAAATAAACATACGTATATTTGGTGGGATCGAGTTCAAATCTCAACAGATTCCATTTGATCTTTTTTAATGCTTTTCATGATTGGGAAAGGATGACAGCAGCATAAGCCATTCATACTCATTTGAACATAGGACAAGTCCGCTGGAGATTAGGGCTATGAGGCAATATATATTTGATTTAATAAATCAAGATCTTGCAACAATCTCCGAATGGGGTCATACGAATCGAGTCGATTTCAATGCTCGGAAGACTCAGTGCTGTATGCTTACAAATAAACGTATCACCGTACATGTGATATAAATATTGAGGAACCAAAAGCTGTTGATGTTCAGGGCATGAAAATTCAGTGTGATTTTCGATGGACTGAGACATTTTTCATTTCGCTAAAGAAGCATTCAAGTGCCTCGGTTTTTTAAGACGGTGTAAGAGATACTTCACCCCTTCTGATATCCTCACTATTTATACAACTCTCATGTATGGGCCGGTGCTTCAAAGTATATTTTGAAGCTACTGGACCGAGTAAAGGAGAAGGCGAAAAGACTCATTGGTGACAATAGTGTAGCCAACTCTATTGACCCACTGGAGCATCGTCGCAACGTGGGATGTGTTACGCTGTTTTAGCGTTACTTCAATGGAATGTACTCTAATGAGGTAAGGGAACATATTCCCTTACCTCAACACATTCCTCATTAAGAGCACATCCATTTGTGGTCAATATAACAGCGAATAGCACTACGCATTACAGAAATAATTCGTTCTTTGCACGAACGGCTCGTATGTGAAACGAGCTCCCGGCAGATATCTTTCCTGCCATACCCAGCGTTGAGAGATTCAAATCGAATGTCCACAAGCACTACTCCCGCTATCCTCCTCACCCTATCCTATTTTCCTAGTTCCAGCACAATGCACTGCATGAATAGGGGCCATCCCCTCAGTACTGGTCCAATTGCAAAAAAAAGGAAATTTGACTATAGCTATGAGAACATGGTGAGATTTTCGCTGTTACATTACACATTATCAATAAAATAAAAAAATTAACAGCATTGTCCAATGGATTCTGATGAGATTTGAGCTCGAGCCTTGATAGAAATAGTACATAATCATTTTTCTCTTGAACTTTTGTAATTCAATATAATAAACAAAAGCCTCTTTCAGTACAAAAAGCCCTCAAAGAACTAGCCTAGAGTTTGTTTATAGCACACCTATCAAATTCTAACCAACGCACTGCAAAGCTTTTGTCAAGAAGCTGCTAAGCATTAGTGGTTATTTCAGAATATTTGAATTTTTCCGATCTCCTTTAGTTTTAATTACAGGAAGTTTTATTCATATTATTATTTTTTTAATATACAGATGGTTTTCAGCACTTAAATTTATTTTTAAGGAAATTTAATACATCTAATATTTTTTTGGTAATTTAGAACTTTTAGGACATAGAACAATTAAAAAAAAATATATACATGGGCAGAATAAACAAGAAATAATTTAAGTACAATGGTAATCTTATCAATAAATATATATTTATTAATTTCACCGACCTTATGGTATGTAATGTATGCCCTTTTTTATTCAGGCTCTAGGTCATACATTAATTTAAGTAAAACTCCTTTGTATTATTAAATTTTATTCTTCATCTTTTTTTTTTTTGTTTATTCAATATTTCGATCACCATCAGCTTTTTTCATCAGCAATTTGGGTAAAGTTGTATTTTTCTTTTAAAATCACAAAAAGACGGCTTTACTCAAATTCCTGATGAAGAAAACCGATTGTGATGGAAAAATTGTATAAAAAAATAAAAAGATGAAGAATAAAATTTAATTTAATGTATGATCTAGAGCCTGAATTAAAATAACCATAAATTAGATATCAACAACTTTTGAAGTTGAGTTTTTAGGCTCCTGCAGAAAAATTAATATTTTTATGAATACTCATCTGCTATCGAGCTGCTAAAGCAATGCTACATATTTGTTTTGCGTTGCTCGTATATGTTCATATACTGAAAGCTTACTGATAAGCTGGCTTTACGACTAATGAAACGTCATCACATGCATAGCTAAAGCCATAACAAAACATTTTCAATAAATTTATACATATAACAAAAATTCTTTTTCAAAACGAAACAGGATATAATATATCGCTCCTTTAATGCAATATGATTTTTCGCGTGCTTTTGACGAATATTTAATAAGAAATATTCGATTTTGAGTAGATTGAGATGTACGTAAAACAATATGTTTCATATAAATGTAAAGATATACATATAACATTTGGAGTTTATTTTATTCACAAAATGTTATTTTTGTTACACTTAGTATAAATAATTCTGGCAAAAACCGACTTCAATATAAATATCCAATCGAACAGATTACAAAACCGAAGCAACTATGGTTTAGTTTCAAAACCGATATAATCCATTTCTAATTTTTCATTTCACTCTCAGGAAAGATTAAAACACACTTTTAAATAAATTGATTATTCATTATTTCGGGAAGCCACTTTGTCCACCTGATTTCCAACTGAAATTTCTATGAAACCAAACTGCGAGCTAAACTTTCAAATAAAAAAGTTTTTATTCAAAATTTGTCTATATGCAGGGAATTTGCGCGATAGTAAATATTTCTGGGGGGAAGCAAATCACTCGTCCGATCTCAAAAAAAAAAAACGATCAAACTACAAGAAAAACTGTTCAAACAAAAAATTATTTTAAAATCGGCTCATAAATGACAAAGTTATGCCAATTGATAGATTCCTCCTTTTTTGAAAATAGATAAAATATTTATACCAATTAAATTTAATCATAAATTGACAATTATTTATCATATTTCTGTCTCTTATTTCCAGAATGTCTCCACTATGTGTCTAACAACCTTTCAATCTTTATATGTAAGTACATATACATTTAAAAAATTATTTATTACTGCTTTCAAATACCAAACAGGAGAACGAGCAAGAAGATATATAAGTTTTTTTTCCTCAAACGTGTATTTTGTTAGTGTAAACTTTTATGAGGGTTGTTTAGCCCTTAAACATTTACTATTGCTATAAAAACTGAAGGTATTACAAATTGTCGTCTTAATAACTCTCATCTAGTCAATGTTATTTTTCGCTTAAATGGTTCAGTGTAATGGTGTGTCAGTTATCGCTTCTCGGCCTTATGGCTAAGATCAAAGTGTAGTATCTGTTCTTATCAGCTTAACATCTGATAGATCCTCCATCGGAGGACAACAAATGTTAAACTGATTTTTGGAAATAGACGGAATGTTTAGGGGCTTGCTCCACTTCTGTCACGGGTTGGCCCGGTATTGCAGCACCGCCGGGGCTTCGGCCCAATATAACAATCAATTTCAAACTATTTAAATGCCAGTTGTCGCCAATTTTATTGAGAAATTTGTGGTTGGTGGTATGATGTAGAAAAAATAAAGCAGTGTAAACTAGTGTTATTTATTTTTCGGCTAAACTTTAAAATTATTGCAAAAATCATCCATTTTGCTTGTACATCAAATTGGGCTCCTTGTACTATTTTGTGGCGATATGGATTTGCAGCAATTTTTGGGAACTAATTATTTTATGAATTGTTATTTTTGGAAAACTTTGGATATATCATTGATGAATGTTTGGCTTGTAGCGTGAATATATTATCAAAATTTTTTGAGTCCCTATTTTTGCCAAATTGTGATTTATTTTCTTATATTTAAAAATTTGTCTTATAAAGACTTGACTCTAAAATTATTGTATTACAGATAACAACATTCCGATCTATTTGCTATGGAGTGGCCAACCCGTGACAGAAGTGGAGCACACCTCTGTCACGGGTTGGCACGGTATTACAGTACCGCCAGGACTTCGGCCCAATATTGCAATCAATTTCAACTTGTTTGAATAACAGAAGTTCACATTTGAGAATTTAATATCATCTTGAGTCTTACTATTTGATGGTTATTTGCAGCTTCACTTTGCCAGTGCGTATCGCATTTTTATAGTAAAATATTTATTTCAATGGCTGGTTGTTTAATTTGCTCTTAAATCAAATTGAAAATTAATCCTGGTTTCATCAAACAAAATTCTGTTAAAATTCTAGTTATTTAATACTATTTGTATTATTTTTAGAAAATACATTTTTCATATTAACAATGCAGTGATAATTGAATTGTTTTCATTTTGTGAGAAACGCAGATTAGGTATACATATATATATTGGAAAATTCCTGAAGAAAACATGCAAGAGCCCAAAGAGGCGACCGAAAGCTCGATAATTTAAATAATATATGTATATGTATGTATGTATTATTATTATTATTAAACATTAGGAAATAATTACAAATTATAAACTAATGTATTATATATAGGCCATGACTACTGGGTCTTAGGCTCATATGTACATATGTATATATAAACATTAATTGAAATTGATTATTTTCTTATTAATTGCTTAATGTTTTATAAAGTAAATTTTTCATATAATTAATTATATTGACACTTTGGGTATCATTTTGTAAATTATGTCAACAAAATAAGATTTATATAAAAAAATATTTGGAAAATTTACCTGTCAAAAATTTTGGTAGGCAGTAAACAGAGTACCTTAATTTCTATGAGTTTATTCGTATGAAAAACAAAAAAGTTTATTTAATTTTTTAAGTTTTGTTTTCTATAAACATAAGTTTCACTTGGTGAAAACTAATTCTTTTATTTAGGGTCTAATTTTGAGTCATTGCGTTTTATAAATTTTAATTGTTTTTTTAACCGAAAATAAATTTAAAAAACAAAACAAAATAATTTCTATTGATTAAAGCAACAGTTGGCCTTGCTGAATTGCAAAATTAGGCCCTTAAATTCAATTTCAATTTGTTATGAGAATATTTTTGAATTTTAAATTTTTTGTTGTTTTTTGTAAGCCAATTTCCCCTCATCTGTATAAGAATTCCTTAAATGAGTGTTTATATGACAACAACACCATTGAGGTCATTTTCCACATCAGTGATTTCATAAATAGTCATTTCTTGTAGAATTTATATAAAAAGTTTTTATAAAAACTTTTAAGCTAAAACGTGTTTTGTTATTTAACAAAAATGTTATGTAATTTCTTCAAAACATTGTAATAAACAATAAAGCAGAATGATTTTATTTCAGAACCCAACAAATCTTCTATCGTATTCATACAATATCTCTCTTTTTTTAAGGTTTCTGAAAAGTTTAATCAACATTTCTAATATTGCTGCTATAATTATAAACATCTATATCATATTGATTGGAATTATATATTAATTGGTTTCTACCACTTCACGATTGTGAGATGAGCTGATGAAGCCCTGTGTAGCTATTTCTCAAAAACTTAATTAAAAGAATAATTTATAGTTAATAGTTAAGTATTAACGAAAAAATAAGCATGCGGCACTAAAAAATGCATAACACTAGGACCTCTATGAACAACTTTGAACATTTAAAACTCACTCCAAGTCGTTAGTAGGATCACGTAAAACTTACTTTCTAAATATATTTATTAATTTTTGTGATCCTAAGAGTACGAACTTTTACTGGTCAAATAAGTCTTAGGTTGTGCTATTTGGGATAATTAAAAACGGTTTTAATTCTAACAAATCTTTTTGGCTTTTAAGAAATAAATTGACTAAATGAAAGACACAAAATTATTGAGCAAGTAGCAATTAATTTTTTCTGAAGACTTTACCTCTACCACTTGTACAAATAAAATTCCCAACGTCTCTGCTATTGCCCTAATGAAGAAAATTGATGCTGCATCAATGTCAACAATTCCACACACCATCATGTGCGTATACTCAGCCATATATATACACCTGTTTAAGTGTCTATCTGTATGTACTACCACAGTATATCTTTGCTCGCCGGCTTTTCTCTTTTACTCCCATATCTGTCACCATCAGTGAGCAACAACAAAAATAGTTAAAATTTCTCCAAAACAAATAAAAAAACTCAGTAGACTACCACCAAGACAAACCACCACAAAAATATTTAACTTGATATGAGGCGGTAGTGAGATTACAACAAATTCCCTACAAATCCATAGGGAGCTAAAGTTAAAATACAATTTTCGTAATGCGCTTTGAGTACTCAGACTATTAAATTCTCCCATAAATTTTTAATGGCAATGCTCATGCGCCCAAAAAGCTCCCCTAGTTACATTGACCAATCGGTTGGGTGTAAAAAATTCCAAATCGCTCTCCTGAGAAGCCAATGAAAATGTTGCAAATTTCCAGGCTTTTGAAATAAGGGAAATTTATGTACCAGGAAGAAATGCACTAAATGCATCACGGAGCATAAATTCATGGAAAATTGAGCTGTTGAAAAAGATTTATGACTCAATTTATTAAGGCAACCATAGAAAAGAGCCAGCTGGAATAGTCTTAAATAGAGCACATACTGTTAACGACTAGTGCTTCCATTAGACGCTCAGTTCCATTACAACACCCTTTCTTGCTTGATATATTTGGCCAAATGCAAGTATGTATGTATGTACAAATATGACTACTGCATGTCACGGCATGTTGTATACAAATGCATAAAGTTTTATTTTATTTGCATTTTGCTTTTATCATGGTTTTATTTTTAGTTTTTGATTTTTATATACATATAGAAACAAGTGCGCATAGTATTCACTTTAATGTAGACGCCCTAGTGTATGTTACACTTAATATTGCATATATTTACGCACACAGACATGCACGCATACATGCACACATGCAGTTATAGCCAAACATTGCTACTATTGTATTTTTCTGCATTAAGTTTACGGCCTGTTTCACGATGTCGAACGAAATCTTTCGTTCGCATAAATACATTAAAACCAAAAACAACATTTTAAAATTTGTTGCTGTTTCAAACGTATTTATGCGAACGAACGATGTCGTTCGACATCGTGAAACAGGCAGTTACTCATATGAATGCATTCACACTTACCCTTCTACTAACTCATAATGTGTATTTGCTCTTCATTTTCCAAATGTAGGCAAGAAAATAAGGTGACAAATATTTTTGTTGTTGCTGTTGGTATTTTATTTTCATTTCTTTTTGGTTTTATTTGAACTCGTGCTTTTTTCATTTCATTTCAATGCCTACTGCATATGCATTGCAATGACTTTTGTTGTAGAGCCTTAAAGTAGACTACTGAAATAAGTACATTTTTTTGTTGCTATACCTTTTGGGTTTGTTAGGCATTTTGTTTTGTTTGTTTGCTTTAACTGTGGTTCGTTGACTGTTTTTGTTTTTGCTTTGACAAGAAAAATTTAATTTTCTGAAATTGGGTAGCAAGTTTTTGATGTGGATTTAGAAGTTACGAAAAATTTAAGGTTCAAATTACAGGATTATGGTTAGCGGTGTATGTAAATTTCTGGGAGTTCATAATTGTTTTTATATCACAATTGTACAAAGTTTATTAAAAAATTATTGAATTTGCAATAACTTTATCACTTTTTATTATTTCCAAATAAATATTAAATAATTTAAATAATCAAACCCAATTCACTTTGCATATGTAATTTTTGACTAAATATTTTGAGAACGTGTCCGTTGTGTACTTTTTCTATTTTTTGCTTTCTTTATAAAATAACTTTGTCATATGTTCAGTGTTTCCCAAAAACGTGATGATGCAAACTTTTTGTCAATTCGTCTTGTTTCTGGGTATAAAAGTATTGGAATTCCAATAATTTTATTGAATATTTTGAAGTTTTAATATTCTTTTTGAAAGTGTTTATATGAGTACTCAAGGTTGAATGTTTTTTAAACATAACTTAAGAACTATATCCAACAAAACAGGGGCATATGGACAGTTTATACCACAACAAATCACAGGCAAACGATGAAAAGTTTTTTCAAATATTTTTACTAATTGCGGTCTTACTTTTCAATATTAGGAAAAAATCCCAAAATTTCAATTATTTGTTCTATGCAACGTTATCTTTCTACCTACATTTCTCTCTCCCTGATGTTATCTCATCAGGAAGCTTTAATTTTCATGTTTGAAAAGCGTTCAACGTCTTATAATATAAGAACTCTCAAATGATATACGAGTAAATTAGATGGAAAAATTGTAACAAGAAGTTTGGAATATCAACATACTGACTGATCACTATTGGTCAATGCATTGAGAAGATCAAAATACTACTCGTTAAAGAAAAAGCAATGCAAATACTTTACAGAGAAGTGAGTGTAGGAAATACAAAAGAACTAGTGCCTAAATTTGGCATGGTAAAGATATCTCGTTAAGCGGTAATAGAAGTATGGATCGTTGTGCAAATCAGGTTTATTGCGGAAACCGAGTCTCAAAATTGCTTGCAGCAACTGTATGTATAGAACGCTGTTATGTTCTCTAGATGTGTACCAATCATATTTCAAAACTTTTTTAGTTCAATTAATATGTCGTTAGATTTAATTTGTTTACTTTTGAAATAAATTCAGTTTTATTTAAATACTTGGGATATTCTCCCCAAATTATCGTTTAAGCAATTAGTTTAAAAAAAATTCTGTTTTGTAACCAAATCATCAGTGAACTTAAATAAGTTTGAAAATACTAAAATGCATATGCCTAAGCCTGCTATCACTGTGTATTTTGTAACAACCATAATCATATGGTGTTGAATGTTTTCAACTTAAAGCTTAAAGTTTACTGATGATTTTGTTTAGCAACCAATGAAACAGGAAAAACCACAAAAAAATAATTTTGGGGCTCTAGTTTTATTTAAATGACAAAATACAAATTATAACTGGAATATACCCGCAGTTGACCAAAAATATTACATGCACTATACTCAATCTAATGTTGATTTGTCCGTACAGGTTTGTGTTAAGCAGTTAGAAAATTGGTAGAAATACGAATTTATCTTCTAAATATTTTATGACCCTGTGAATGGCTTTTAAATTTTTTTTACAAGGAACAATTCATTCAAATGTGTTACTTCTAAATACCTACAAAATGCCCAAGTAATTCTTCTTTTAATTAAATTAAAGAACTACTCGCAAATAAGAAAACATAACTTTGAATATCGTTGCAATACAAGTGAGATATTCCGAAACATATATCGTCATGACTGAACTTAATAGAATGTGTTTTTAGTATGGATTAATAGTCCGTAGAATGCTATATTGTTTGGATCACCGTTTATGAAGTATTTAGCCAAGAATATAAAAAATGCTGATATTATACATTTATAAACTGAATGCAAAACTTTAAAAATGTAGCGTTTCGTTATTTAGTCAGGAGATCTTACTCTTTCGAAGATATTCTACTCCGTAAAGCAGACGTTGAATGATCTCAAGGAGACAGTAGTGTAGTCAACTCCATTGGCACATTGGTGCATCGACTCAACATGAGATGTATTTCACTGTTTAATTGTTACTAAAGAGAATTTGTTCCCGAATCCCGGGCTTACCTACGAACGACTCGTGCATCCACTTTTGGCGAATCGCACTGCAAATTACAGAGAAAATTAATTTCTTAGCCGAACAGCATGTATGTGGAGTAAACTCCCTGCAGACGTATTTCCTTTCACTTGCAACGTGGAGAAGTTTAAGACAAATATCTACAAGCACCATCCCTTTATTATTCATAATTTTTTTCTAATACCAGCACAATACACCGCCTTTACCTGGCTACTGCTACAATAGAAAACAACAGTTACATAATTATTCAGAAAAGAAATCGCCATACTCGTAAGAAGTCTTCAATGTTAATACGCGTATATGTATGTCACAAAGTTGCCACCATTTTTACGGTGAAATCTACAAAAATCGCACATTTGATTATAACAGATCTTAAAGGACTTTTCGAACTATTTTAATTCACTTTTACTATATATTATCAAGATAAAATAAAAACAGCCATTAATAGTAGCAATTTTCTATTTTATAATAGCAAGGCAAAAAGAAATACTAAAACAACGATTTAATTTAATGCGAGGAATGTCAGGTCTATGAAATATCCTGCTTATAAGACTTTCTGTTATAATTGTATTACCACTGGATTTTACGCATATTATTCAATTAAATTGTTCAATTATGATATGCATACATACATATGTATCTTTACATACATACATATTTAGATGTACGTATGTAATTTTAGGTGAAATACATATACCAAAAGCTTTCCACATTTATTCCATTATATTATTCAAATGTTTCTCTTCTTGTGAGTTTAAAAGTGTTGAATACATTTTAGATTTCTACTTTGTTTAAATTTTTGTTCGAACTTTGAACAATAAATATTGTCAATTGAATTATTTCGTTATGTTGTGCATAAATAAATATTAGTAATATGCTAAAAATAAATTTTTTTAGGTGGTTTCTGGAGATTCCAATGAAGCATTTTGACGATCTTGACAATTTCTCTTAGTAAAGTTTAAGATTTTAACTAACTTATCTGCCACCAATACTACCAAATCGAATTTATATTGAAACCCATACCAAATGTCTTAAAATACTTTGAAATAGTAATTAAAATTACTGAAAAGAAAACTTTTACTAAAAACAATTACAACACAAAATAGGAGTCTCTTTTGGAAAGTTTACGGTTTACCAAAAAAAAAATTAGAATTTCATAAAAAATGGAGATAAAAATTATTCACTAAATGCATACATATACTTATACATATGTATGTCAATTACGTATGTACTTAACACTTTTGACATATTTTTACAACTTGTACAGGTTTCTATTTTCCTCTGCAATTAATTCAAAAAGGCAGATTTTTTTGCAATTTTGTTTGCTTTTCTAGAAAGTCAAGTTCTGATAGCAATCTGAACTGCCAACAATAAGTTTCAGGTAAATAATATTTTGAGAACTATAATACGCTATTTTCAAAGAAAGAAAAAGTCTCTATAAAATCATAAATTCAAAATCTAACAAATTTTAGACCGAGTTCAAAGTCGCAAATCTAAAAAACCAAATCAAAATTTTATAAAATTTTTATAAAAATTCATACAAAATTAAAATTATGATATTCAGCTACACTCACATGTGCAGGTATGATTGCTAACTTTAGGAAATGATCGGAATATTGTAATCTGTCGAGTTTTTATAAGACAAATTTTTAAATATAAGAAAATAAATCACAATTTGTCAAAAATAGGGACTCAAAAAATTTTGATAATATATTCACGCTACAAGCCAAACATTCATCAATGATATATCCAAAGTTTTCCAAAAATAACAATTCATAAAATAATTAGTTCCCAAAAATTGCTGCAAAACCATATCGCCACGAAAAAGTACATATAAGGAGCCCAATTTGATGTTCAAGCAAAATGGATGATTTTTGCAATAATTCTAAAGTTTAGCCGAAAAATAAATAACAATAATTTACACTGCTTTATTTTTTCTACATCACACCAACCACAAATTTCTCAATAAAATTGGCGACAACTGGCATTTAAATAGTTTGAAATTGATTGTTATATTGGGCCGAAGTCCCGGCGGTACTGCAATACCGGGCCAACCCGTGACAGAAGTGGAGCAAGCCCCTAAACATTCCGTCTATTTCCAAAAATCAGTTTAACATTTGTTGTCCTCCGATGGAGGATCTATCAGATGTTAAGCTGATAAGAACAGATACTACACTTTGATCTTAGCCATAAGGCCGAGAAGCGATAACTGACACACCATTACACTGAACTATTTAAGGGGAAAATAATATCGACTAGATGAGAATTATGCATGACAAACATTTACATTTTTAAAAATTTCCTAAACTAAGTTAAAAGTATGACTATGTATAAATATATGAGTGATACACATGTATGCAGGTATGCATGATATGAAAATCATTCTTAGCCAACCACTAATAAAACGAAATGGTTTTGTGTAGTATATATATGTATATGTATGGATATACATAAGTATGTACATATGTGCTTGTATATGCATGAATGCCTTTTATTCTCCAACATTCTTTAGTTTGCCGATCATGAGTTGAATTACACAAACAACATTTGTTGTATACTAAAATTGAAAGCAAAGTTGGAAGTAGAGTGGCAGACGTACACACACAATGTATGTATATTTTGTTTGATTTTTTAATCATTTTATGCATATCGTGATAACTTCACATACAAAGCAGGCAATCGATCGAGCTCAATTGATGGACTACAAAATATATCACGCTTTATGGGTTAAATCATCTGTTGTATTTGCTTTTGTTATGTGAATGTTGTGTAGTGTGTCATGCACGTCAACAAGGCATGTATGTATATAACAAGGAAATAGTAAAACGTTACTCATGCACCTTGTTTAATGCATAAGTGCAGCGTTGACAAAGGTTTGAGTGTCACACTTTCACTTATATTCTTATTGAGTACTTTTTGAATAATCGCCAACACGATGGGTTGAATAGAAAGAGCAACGTGATCCTCCATGGTACCAAAAGCGAGAAAAATGTAAATAACGTAAACTAGAATAAGTTAGAATCATTCTCATATACTACGTTTATACGCACGTCTTATTTGCAAATAAAAAAGAAGAATGTTGCCGTATAACTTTTTTATTGTAACTTATTAACTCACTTAACAAGTCGTGAATAACGACACTATTTGCAAATAAAAGTAAGATGTTGCCACTACATGACCGCTTTTTGTGTATTTCTTACCAAACAATCATATTTTCGTCACATGGCATCACTAATAATAACATAAATTCTGTATGCAATTTCCCGTATAAACAGTGAATTAGTTATTTGCAAATAGTTCTATTTGCAAATAAGACGTGCGTATAAACGTGGTAATAGATAGTACATATATAAGCTCCAAACATTTTTAAAATAAAAACAGATTATTATGAACAAGTAACTGGGCACTAGTAGCCTTTGTCTTGTATCTCAAATTCTTTTGGCAGTTCTTTTGAACGCCTAAGTTCTAGCTGGTCCCCTACAGCTGTATAAATACATATATATTGGGCTATAGAGATTTGCAAGTACACATTTAAAACATACACAACAGTTGTATGGAAATAAACGAGGATACTACATGATCCAAAGGTGGATAATACAGTACATTTCTAAATAAGTTTGCTTTCAGAAAGGCATATACCTGCACATAATTCTACATAAGTTTATATTAATTTTAACATTTTCCGAGACAGTAATTTATTGTCACTTTTAGATAAGTTTGTTACACTGATACATACGAAATACATACATATATGTTAGCATGACTGAGTTCGTGTTGTGGCTTATTTGCATAGAAATCAGACTAAAGAAAACTTCACAAAAAAAGTTTACCGAGGTGAAATCGTACGATCTCCGTGACCACCTCACATCACCTCCATGTGAGCTGACTATGATCTCAAAATGTTTGTGTAGAATACAATGTGGTAGGAGCTGTACGACACATAGGGTCATCCTCTTAAAACTACACATTGTTGGTGTCCATATCATCAATTTCAGGGCAAAAGCAGTTTGAAATCATCAATGTATAGTGCTCTCCGTTGAGAGTGATATCCTGGCTAACGCCATTCTCACAGAAATATGGACCGATGGTGCTGCCAGCTCAAAATTCGCATCGAACGGTGACTTTTTCGGGATTCTCCCAAATATGATAAGCTATGTTAGTTGGCGTAACAATTCATTCAGAAATGGATCGTATAATGAGCAAAGCGCTCGGAACGTCGACATACATTTTATGGTATTAAGGACCATTTTTATAAGCATGGCGATAAGTTAAATGCAAGATCATCATATCTGTATTTTTTGCCATGAGGCTTAGACATTTGAAGCTCTCACATTTACAAAATTTTCATCTACTTCACGAAATTTTCAATTAAAAATTATTTTTTCTTTTTTTCAAAGGTAGTAACAAGTACTTAACACAATAATGTATTTATTACCACGTCTAAAGAAATAAATTTTTAAAGGTTGCTTCTAATTACCAAATTTTGTTAAAGGCCATATTTTTACTCATTTTAAGCGAACTTATTTTTAATTATTAGGAATTTTAAAGTAAACTTGTAATAATGGTCCTAAGTTTGATGCGAAGACTTTGGTATGGAAAGTTATGAGCAACCTGGAACTTGAATTTTTCAAATTTTATCACTAACATTGTGAAAAAGAAATAATATTAATTGCCGGCTTGTAGCTGAAACATTTATATGATTTACGAATTATAAAAACAATGTACATAAATA
Organism: Germaria angustata; assembly: GCA_963681545.1. Taxonomy (NCBI): domain Eukaryota; kingdom Metazoa; phylum Arthropoda; class Insecta; order Diptera; family Tachinidae; genus Germaria; species Germaria angustata. The sequence goes on along the minus strand of OY813000.1, from coordinate 80,596,464 downwards.
AAATAGCAGCACATTTTCCATGCCTGAAACATGCTAAATTACACTAACAAGGCTAAACAACAAGAAGTGTTGCCACTACCAAAAAAAAAATATTGTAATAAAATATTAAAAGTCGTTTCGAATAACGCTCAAATAACTATGTAATAAATAATGATAAGATTTTAGCTTTAGCTCTTGCGATGATTATCAAACCTACCACTACATACATATTTTCAATTATCTATTTCTATTGCGTTTAAGCCATTTAGCTTCTTTTTCTTTGCCGATGAATAACTTTTATTTCTATTATGATCAAAAACTTTGTCTAATATTTTTAAAAAACATATAAAAATGAAAAAAAGTTGTATCTAGCAGAATTTACCCCTGCATCATGCAAATAAATTCAAACATGAATAGCAATATATTATTAAAATCTTTAATACATTCTGCTTTTTCACATAAATAGTATCAACACTTTATTTGCTTTATGATCTATATACATCAGCCTATATATAAATACACATGTATATATATATATATATATATATATATATATATATATATATATATATATATATATATATATATATATATATATATATATATATATATATATATATATATATATATATATATATATATATATATATATATATATATATATATATATATATATATATATATATATATATATATATATGTGTGTGTGTGTGTGTGTGTGTGTGTGTGTGTGTGTGTGTGTGTGTGTGTGTGTGTGTGTGTGTGTGTGTGTGCGTGTGTGTGTGTGTGTGTGTGTGTGTGTGTGTGTGTGTGTGTGTGTGTGTGTGTGTGTGTACATAAGCACAAAAATATGTATGTATTGTTACCATGATCTTTTGCACTAAAAAATAAGACCAGGTGCTAAGATGTTTATGATTTGCCATTGCAAAAAAACCTATATAAAAATGGTTTTAAAGTTTTGGGATTCTTAAATTAAACAATTTTATTTGTTAATATCGATATTTCGATACTCATTGAATATGATCTTCAGGAAAAGTGTGTTTAAACAGTAAATAAGACGTTGAGCTAAAATAATATTGCAATTAAAATTGTTATAAAAAGTTAAAAAAATATAGTTGTGTTATTCCAAATACAAGAAACAATATAAGACTTTTGAACAGACTACAAAAGAAATAACATAAATGTATTAACGTAATAATATTAACACTTTTATTAATAACACTGTGCGACAGTCCAAAAAACCTGGGATCGGATATTATTTTTCTTGTAGGGCTTGTCGAGTAAAACAAGATTCCAATAGTGAAATATGCCGGACACCTCCAAAATCCGGATTTACGGTTAAAAAACGGTTTTTTTACCTTTGCACACTTATAAGCCTGTAACTTTGTTGATAATA